>OU343224.1:83675360-84156520 GCA_910596185.1 Chrysanthemum makinoi | reverse complement strand
TGATCGCCAAAAGTAGAAAGCAAATAAGTGAAAGCTTATAATGTATAAAATCTTTCCAAAGCTTATCAAGAAGTCAATGGATAGTGACATGAAATAGGAGGTTACAGTACATACCCTCTAGCCTGAATCTGCCATAGATTTACGAGTCCATCGAGAGCACTGCAAAAAATTACAAAGTACAGTCAATAACAGATCATTGGAAATGTGTATGTATCCTTCGCAACGAGCTTGAACCACCACACTCAATAAGATATTAAGATGTTCCACTGTAGCAACTAATTTACCTCAAAATAGAATAAACTTAAAAGACAGTAAGAGGATAAAAAACACTAGACGAAAAATTAATACTATATAGTATATAGTGCCTTCCACAATAAGACTTCTGAAAGTATCATTTTCAGCTCATCCATGTTTCAGATAGTGTATAATCATCAAAATCATTAACTGTTTTTCAGCACTTCAAGCTAAACGCAAGCGCATAAATCATTTAGCTGGACATCTCCCATCAGTTTGTGTGGATAACTATCTCCGTATATGTTATGTAAAATTTTACTTCAGCTATAATAAATTTACTCGTAGGTTACTGCTCGCCAACAGAAAAACTATGCTGAATAAGTACTGTATATCTAAGTTCAAACTTTCTGCTAAAAACGAATCATACAAGGATGGAAAATAACAAGAAATAGTTGCTCATACGAAATTAATGCAATTACCATCTTTGTTCATGAGCAAAAATATAGTTGTTTGTTCTACCATGAGCAAAAAATAAAAAGCTTGAATACCTTGTCACAAAAAGCTGGTCGTTCGTAGGACACAACGCAAGACTTCTTAACTTTCTTTTATGCTGGCTTGGGATGTGGTTGGATGAATGGCAATTGATTGTGTGTGGTGAAGATGATCTGCGTATCATCTGAATTACATCCTTATGCGCTCGTTGATCTGCAATTTAAAAATTATGATGGATAAGGGACAAAGATCCCTTGCACAATGTCACTGCAAACAAAGCTTTTTTGCACACACTGACACAAAGAGCTTGTGTGCACACATGAATATAATAAGTGTTTTTTAAACCAATATTTCAGATATGTGAATAAAATGGTACAATTTTGGTCAAATTTCTATTTAGGTAACAAACATATTGAAGGCTAAAAAAAACAACAAAGTTGGAAATACTTGATTCTAGGTAACCATTAAACGAATCAACTCGATCATAAATGATGATGACTGCTGACGCCTAAAAACCTTCCATTTCTTTTGGAGCTTTGCCAGTTCTTTTGCGTAAAAAACTTGGAATCCAAAACACAAAACAGACCATAGTTGGTTTTTTCATGCAATTAGCCCTAAAAAAAGCGGCATAAAATTTACCAAATTTTCTTTTTGTCCCTTTGGATTGACTCCCGCCACGTTCTTGTTCAGGTGGGACTCTATTTACTTTCACAACGCTTTTGCTATATGTTCCCCCTGATTTACTACCAGTTTCTTCCGTCTTGATAGGTACAGATAGTTTCGGATTTACTGCCGGAAGAGCAAGTTCTGGTCTTTGCTCATGTTTGCCATTTCTAGAATGTTCATTAATCTTTACAGGACTAGATGATCTCCTTTCTTCTTTCACTTTTACACCATTTTGTGAAATATTTGTGGATGGTATAGCATTTCCTCGACTTCTAAGACGTGCCAATTTACGCTGTGAATCATCCAATCTCTTTTCTGATTCCTCAAGCTGTGTACCTTCTCAAGAAAGATATTAGCTTTATTTCCCAATTTAGAAAAAACAATAAAGTGACCGCAAAAAAGCAAGTAAGATAAGATTAAAGAAGAAATTTCAATCCAAAAATAGCAAACTAAAAGATTTATACACGATTACACTAGTTGGGATCTCAAAAAATACTTAGGAGCACATATAACAGCACTTTTGCTTCTTATTCACATAATACAAAGCCGAGCAATGACTTATCATCAGTTTTTCTAATTGACGTTGTTATAGTTGCATTTTTTAATTGCAGAAAATCAGTTTCAAATGTTAGGGCATATTGTAAAAACTTAATCTAAATATCTACAGTATCTATGTAGAGATCATTTTAGTATTTTATATGTACAAGCAGCAGCCTAAACGCAACATAGGATATGTTTAGCAAGGAGCTTTTAAGAGCGTTTAGCGTTTCAAGCTGAAAGCTTGTTTTTCTATTGGGTGATCATGGTTTCTGACCTTTTGGCCACTAATCCACGGGGTTTGAACATGACTTGTCACAATCTTAAAAAAAATAAATAATCCTTAAAATATGTATTTAACAAGAAACCAATAGTTTTATATAAAAAATAATAAAAAAGGTGAAGAGAGTAAGAAAAGGTCCACCTCGTGTTTATAATAATTGACACGGGTACGGAGATGATCAACTTCTTTAGCACGGTGTTCGATCAAAGCTACTAAAGCCTCTTCTTGTTCTTCACGCTCTGTTTTTTCCTCGTGACTCAGATTTGACGACATGTTTGTTTTCCCGGCGGCGATGGTTTTATTGGTGGGAAAAGTGAAACGGTGACGATTTTTTAGGTTGGGTTCTGTTTGTGTTTTTATGTCTGTTTTTTTATGTAATGAGATTGAGATCGGTCGGGATATTCGGTAGTAGTAACTTTTCTACTGTTATAACCTTTTATTGGTTAAAAACCGGGTGTGGTTAAGAATATGTTTTTAACCGACTTAATTGTTGGCTAATGCTAATGGTTTGGTTGGTCGACATTTTAACCGCACTTCCTCGAGAGTTATCTTACTAATTCAACCGAATGTTGATCGGTCACCTTTAACCTTTGCAATGTTTCAGTTTGTCAGTCAAATATAAAAATTGCAAACTTTTTTTATTTTTTTTTAGTCGTTGGCTACTTTTAATAAAAAATAATATTAATAACTTAATGTAGGTTAGTACAAAAGGTGTGAGGGTTTATAATATGTGTGTAGGGTGCGTGTTGGGCTGGACCAACACGCGATTGATGGGTTAAATTTTGTACTAGTCCAAGTGATATGCTGAATCTTGCACAGTGAGAGTAAGCAGTTAGCGCTACCGTGGGGACGGACCCCGATTAAGCTTCCGGCCGCGAGTGATACATTCTTGTCATAGATAATAAGGATGTGTGTGTTATTATGTGAGAGGTTTATGCCTTATGAGAGAATTAGAACTCCTTTTATAAGTGAGGTTTTATGCTAGGGTTTCCTAACATCTCGCATATAAAAGTTAGTGGCTGCAGTGGGACCCTTGTCGAGCAAGGTTCCATAGTAATGCGGATGAGAACACAGAACGTCTTCGCTGCCAAGGGTTTGGTCCACTAAGCATTATGCGTGCGTCTTTAAGTCCGGACCGTAGCCAATCTTATTATTGGGCTTACTATCGATCCAGACTTGTGGTTGTTTGTTGTTGGGCATGGGCGAGAGTGCGTATGGCACGAGCTAAGCCCGAGGCTTGCAGACGTGCTATATGTCATCAATTCCCCGGTCTAGTGTATTCATTGCGTGCGGTTCGTTTGTCGCGTGTGGTGAATGTTACTAGACTTAAGGTAACTAAGTGGTTTTTCTTCCGCGTCTTCGAAGCGTCCTCCTGACGCTTTCTTGCTAGTGGGTGGGCATGCGACGTGAACTTTCCGCCTTTCATCTCGATTGATTTGACCGGTGGGCCACGTCTTACTATCATCTCTCTTTTACTTTCAATTTTGACCGTTATATCAAATTGTTTTTACGTGTCTTTCTTAGGGTTTTCTTTGAAGCATATATTGGGTATAAATACTCTTCATAGTTTCTACTATTTCATTTTTATTTTATTTTTTCTCGTTCTTCGCTGCGAGATATTTCTTTGACTTTCGATATGTCTTTCTTGCACCGCTTTCTTCAGGTGTTCTTCCGTTTTCGGTTAGAATCTAATACTTTTTCTTCCGCTATTTGTACCATTATGCATATTAAATCTAAACTTTCACAAGATGCACTTAACCGTTTTTGTAATAAATTCTCTATTCCGTTAATTGTTCATCCGGAATTGTGATGCTGCGTACAAGGCGCTTCGGGTCAAAGAACTTCCTTCGTCGAGCAAGTTTTTCAACACTCTAGGCAGTATACCTAATCGTTGTAGTGTAGTATTGGGTAAGCCTCGGGTATTGATATTGTTCCCTAGGGTAGAATGCTAGTAAAAAGTGTACTACGCTAGAGGTTGAGGTTGAGGAAGATTCTTTTTCTTTTTATATTTTTTAAAGCTAAGAGTAAAATCTCGGGGTTTGATTTGGGGGTGGTACTTCACCGACTCTCTACTATTCTAATTATCTAAACTATGGGTAGTCTATGTCTTTTGATGTGTGCTCGTATGATGATTAAAATGTGTCTACCTAGATACTATTACTCTCTAGTTATCTTTTATTGATGGTTGAATTGTCATGTCCTTATTCTTAACGCTTTGTGTTTTCTAAGGTCGTAGGGTGTGCCTTTTTCCTAACTCTTTGAGACTACCTTAAGGTTATTGCCTACGAAATCCACTATGATTCATAAACTAACTTTAAAGTTATCTTTGGATGTTTAGACTACGAAATTCGCTAAGTGATTCATAAACTAAGGTTCACAAAGATTACTCAAGCATTTAAACACAACAATGGTCTAATTACACTCCTAAGCCAATTACAATTAAGATAAGAGGCAACCAATCAATAATTAATAACTAGGTTTCATAGATCTAAGCAAACACACGAGAAATTTAGGGACATGTTAAAGCAAGCATACACACATTCAACGGAAGACATAATGAAATTAATGAAGTAAAACACTTATCTTGATGTAAAATAGGGTTTGGGAACCCTAAGATCTTGTCAAGTCGGACTACAAACGTTTAGAGTTTTACTCTACAAGTCTACCTCTTAAAATTAAAATTCGATTTATATATAATTTTACACTGCGGCCGTCGCCTATAGGTGGGGCGCCGTCGATCGCCGTCATTAGGGTTTTCGTCTTGGTCAAGTAATCGTTGGGACGACGTCACGTTGTAGTTGTGACGCCGTCGGCCTGGGGCGTGGACTGCGATTCGGATATAGGCCTCGAGATGAAAAGTCTTAGTGACGCTTCCTCTTCAAATCCCGACGTCGTGGGTATTTTAGAAAAAAGTCTACTAAGCCGCCGAGATTTTAATTATGATAAAGGGACGACATCGCTTTTGATTAGGACGCCGTCATCTTCAAATTCAGCAGCTTGAGTTTCTTCGATCTTGACTTTGCCATTTTCTTCATGAATTCACTCCTTTTCGTCCAAATATGTATCATTCCATCATTTTGCTTCCAAGGACCTAAAAAAAGTGAAAGAACGAAATTAAGCATTAACGGATATAAAAGTGGGCGATTAAGGGCTTAAATGACCCCTTAAAAGTGTACGTTTTAAATCCTTATCAAATATCCCTACACGTGGTATTTGCTTGTCCTCAAGCAAATGTGCTTTTGGCCAATCAATTTATAAGTCAGGGGGCATGAAGCATTGGTTTAACATAATTCACAACAAGTAAAAGCACCGCAGTAGTCATAACAAGCACGGAAATTATATACTAGCACCTCACAAGGGGTGTTTGGATTTTCTCATCTCTCGGGTGTATATGAAATATAGTAAATGGAAATGGAAGATAAACACTCATTAGCCGGTCATAGTACATAGATTACCATAGGCTTGAGACTAGATCAAACCTCCACCGCTTTGGTATAAGCACCTAGGAACAACTATCTAAGAGGTCTTTAAAAGGGTTGTAACGTTAGGCTCACGGTAGGGAAACAAAGGGTTTGGTTGGATAGGCGATTTAGTGGTGGCAAGTCAAAAATCTTATGTTACAAGCATGAAAAGAATGGCGTTGCTAAGCCAAGACTCTACTCACTAAACTCTAGATACTTTGAAACAAACAAACATAAATATAAAGATAGATGTAGGATGGTAGCCCGTATGTTTTTTTTTTTTTTTTTTTTTACTCTACCATCCTCTACGATAACATCAAAATATAAGGGATTTATAGGAGCATCCCTACACTTGAGTTTTATTACTCTAACACTAATTTGACCCGATTTGAAAAGATCAAAACACTTGGTATTTAATTACGTAAACAAAGAATTTGAATTTAATGTTCTTTCCGTCATCCATAAAATTTTACTTTACCCATGAGTCTCAATCATCCCAAAATTGTGTACAAAAGATATGACTCGACTTAGCAACCATGCAAGTAACTAGATAATTGAACTAAGGGTTTAGTATGATAACAATAATGCACTAAAGGTGAGTGCATACAAGGTAGGTTAAGGCGATTTGGGTGTACATTTGGGGGTGGATTGTAAACAATGCTCTTCATTGATATTTGAAAACGAAACATTACGAGAACCGCAAAAAGGATAGGCTCTAAGGGGTTAACTAGGGGTATCGTGTACTAAAGATGAGTACATCACAAGGGTGTGGGGTAATTACTCAACCGATGTGGAAGAAGTAATTATAATACTGGTATCAAACAAGGGTTATCCTAATGCCTCTTATCATTTAGTTATTCCTAACTACACAAATGTAGTCTCACTAGCGATCTCGGATTGTATCACAAAACAAGTTCTAGAATCTATTATACTACCGGTACACTCTCGAAGCATTAAAGGTGAATGCTTTAATTCCTATAGATCTACGGGCGAACCTCACATTTTTGGGGTGGAATTTGAGTGGTATACGGATTTTGTGCTAGTCATATAACTCCTATCCATGAGACGCTTTATTAAGACTAAAGTCCCACTCTGCATGTCATGAAATTTTTTAAATTTGGTGCTAAAATTACCCTAACAAATATTTCTCATAGCTTATTACACAAATGAACTAGGACAAGACAAATAATCAAGGATAAGCATAGTTTCTAAGTTCCCGTTTTATTCTCCCTCCCTATACTTAAACTGGACATTGTCCCCAATGTTCTCCGAAAGTATCAAAGTTATGATAAAGGAAGGTAAGTAAAAGAGAAAGAAACTAATACTCCCCTGATTAGCTCAGTAGGATCCATGTGAAGTAGTGGTTAAATTCTTTCCCAAGAAGAACATCCTATGTTGAGTTTCTTCTTCTTGCCAAATATAACCTGCACACTTTAAGAAAACATACGAAACATTCGCGTAAAATCGGCGGTGAAACTATATATGACACAACTATACTAAGATATAATGCTTGTGGAATAGATGTTTGCAGATTTTCTGGAAAATTAAGACCTGAGAATTTCCAAAAATTTATACATAGCACAGAAAATGAAAAAATTTTATAAGCTGTTTCTGCTTGACCTGACGTCGTCAGGTTCTAATCCTAACGCCGTCAGGTTGTCATAACAGAAACTGGTCTGCTGCGTTTTCCTGGAAAAATTACATCTTTAAAACCTGGAAAAATTTCCTGTAAAACATCCATTATGACTCGATACAAGTATTTGACTCTAACAAATACACATATACATCAATTTCACTAGTTGTAATTCTCTTGTTCACATTCTTTTTAAAAATGTATGTAATCTTTCCTACACTTATCTTTTTGTAAAATACCTTTATATGTAATTAAGACGATGTTAAAGACAAAATAAAGCATTTTCACAAATTCAAACATGAGAATAAACAACAATGAAAAAGATGTATGACACACAAACAAGCAAACAATTAAGCATGGGTTGCCTCCCACGAAGCGCTTTTCTTTATTTATGAGTCTTGTAGCTAGACTCGAAGTCGTGCCCCTACGTGACTTCCTAACCGTCATTTTCTTCCAAAACAATATCTTCATCATTGATTAGTTCGTTATTGTCCAACTGATAATGTTTCACACGTTTTCCATTCACGGTAAATTCTCTTCCATCATTGTCTAACAATACCACGACTTCATTGCTCATTTTCCTCTTTACTGAAAAGGGCCCATACCATCTTGATTTGAGTTTTCCCGGAAATAGTCTCAACCTTGAATTATACAAGAGCACCTTATCTCCTTCCACAAACTCTTTAGGATTCTTTATTTTTTGATCATGCCATCTTTTCACCCTTTCTTTATATGTGATTGAGGACTCATAGGCTTCAAGTCTTAGTTCATCCAGCTCTTGAAGCTGCAAGAACCTATTTGACCCTGCCTCAGAATAATCCATATTACAAGCCTTAAGTGCCCGGATGCCTTTTGCTCAAGCTCAATAGGTAGATGGTACATGCTTTCCCCGCATACCCAAGCGAAAAGGGGTTGTTCCATGCATTTTATAAGCCGTTCGCTCCAGAGTGCTTCATCTAGTTTGAATGCCCAATCTTTTCTATTTTAGTGGACCGTTTTTTCAAGTATTCGCTTTAATGCTCTATTTGTATTCTCTACTTGCCCATTAGTTTGGGGGTGATATGCCGTAGAGAACCTGTGTGGAACACCATACTTCTTCATTATCTTTTCCATTTGAGCATTGCAAAAATGGGTTCCTCTATCACTAATCAATGCCTTGGGAATCCCAAATCATGCGAAGAGCTTCTTAAGAAAATGAATGACTACCCTTACATCATTAGTCCTAAGGGCTTGTGCCTCCACCCATTTGGACACATAATCAATTGCAACTAGAATGTATTCATTTCCTCCGGATGATGGGAAAGGTCCCACGAAATCAATACCCCAAACATCGAATATTTCGTAAAGTCGGATATAGTTTTGAGGCGCTTCATCCCTTCTCGAGATGTTTCCCGATCGTTGGCATGCATCGCACATTTTAACTAACCTCTTAACGTCGCGGAAAATAGTAGGCCAGTAGAATCCGGCATCGAAAACTTTTCGTGCCGTGACATTTACACCGTGATGCCCCCCAGATGGTCCTGCGTGACACTCTCTCATAATCCGATCAATCTCCCTTCCAGCAACACAACGTCGAATGATCTGATCGGGACATATACGTAATAGGAAGGGCTCGTCCCAAAAATAGTATTTTAGCGCCGTGAAGAATTTTTTTTATCTTGCCTAGTCATGTAATTTGGTATGACCCTACTGGATAGATAGTTAGCATAATCCACATACCATGGCTCAATATCCTTAAGAAAAGAGTCACGAATCTCGTCATAGTCTAATTTCGCTAAGTATGGGTTCTCCAATCGCGATAGATGATCAGCAGCAAGATTTTCAGCCCCCTTTTTATCCCGAATCTCAATGTCGAATTCTTGAAGCAATAGAATCCACCTAATAAGTCGGGGTTTTGCATCTTGTTTGGAGAACAAGTATCGTAAGGCGGAATGATCGGTGAAGACGACAGTTTTGGAAAGGACGAGATATTGCCTGAATTTATCGAAGGCAAAAATACAACCAGAAGCTCTTTTTCGGTAGTTGTGTAATTCTCTTGTGCCACATTCATGGTTTTGCTAGCATAGTAAATTGGTTAAAAATGCTTCTCTTTTCTTTGGCCCAACACGGCGCCTACATCATAGTCACTAGCATCGCACATGATTTTGAATGGTTGGGACCAATCAGGAGTAACCATTATAGGAGCTTGGGTAAGATCCTTCTTTAGGCAATTGAATGCTTCCTTACATTCTTTTGAAAAGTCGAAAGGAGCGTCCTTGACAAGAAGTTGTGTCATTGGTCGAGCAATTTTTGATAAGTCCTTAATAAACCTCCTATAAAAGCCTGCATGACCAAGAAAGCTTCGAATGGCCTTAACAGTAGTAGGATATGGTAGTTTAGATATCGCTTCGATTTTGCCCCTATCGACCTCGATCCCATTCCCGAAGACTTTATGTCCCAAGACAATTCCCTCTCTTACCACGAAATTGCATCTTCCTAAGGTTGGATAAGCAAAGGTCGAAGGAATTCCCAAACACCAAAAAATCATCCATGAAAACTTCCATGCTATTTCAATCAATTCCTGGAATATGGCCATCATACATCGTTGAAAGGTAGCGAGGGCGTTGCATAATCCAAAGGGCATTCACTTTTATGCAAAAATCCCACAGGGGCATGTGAAAGTAGTTTTTTCTTGATCTTAAGGAGCAATAGGGATTTGGAAGTATCCTGAGAAACCGTCAACAAAACAATAGTACTCATGCCCGGCTAACCTTTCGAGCATTTGATCGATGAATGGTAAAGGGAAGTGATCTTTTCGTGTGGCATCATTCAATTTTATATAGTCGATAAAAACACGCCAGCCAGTGACCGTTCTTTGAGGTACTAAATCGCCTTTCTCATTCTTCACAATAGTCATTCCTCCTTTTTTTTGGGACCACTTGGACTCGGCTGACCCAGGGGCTGTCTGAAATGGGATAAATTAAGCCAGCATTGAGAAGCTTGACGACCTCCTTTTTCACCACCTCTTTGATATTGGGGTTAACTCTTCTTTGAGGTTGAACGGTGGGTTTGTAATCCTCCTCCATAAGAATTTTATGAGTGCAAAAAGTAGAGTCAATTCTCTTAATATCAGCAACACTCCATGCGATCACTCCCTTATACCCTTTTAGAACTTCTAAGAGCTTTCCTTTTTGTTAAATGGTTAGGGATGAGCTTATGATAACAGGGAGTTGATCCGCTCCCTAAAGGAAGGCATATTCTAAATGGGTTGGGAGATTATTCAATTCTAAGGTAGGAGGTTCCTTGATTGATGGTTTTAGTTTATTTTCCAGTTTTTGAAGGTCAAGAGGTTCAATCTCTGCCCTTCGTGGATAAAAGGAAACGACTCCAACCATCTCAGTCTCTTCATCATCGTACATCATGTTGTTGTCATCATTCATGAATCCGTTTACCAGATACTCATCAATACAGCTATCTATATCATCAACAAACTCATCAACTTCTTCAACAATATATATGGGATGATCGCAAGAGGAAGGACGACTCATAGTATCCTTGATGTCAAAGGTTAAGCTCTCGGACCCCACTCATAGAGTGAGCTTGCCATCATGAACATCGATGATGACGCGAGCTGTAGCCAAGAATGGTCTCCCAAGGATTATCGGAACTGAGTTATCTTCCTCCATTTCTAAAATCACAAAGTCAACCGGAAACATGAACTCCCCTACCCTCACTAGAACATTTTCACAAACTCCAATGGGATATTTGATTGATCGATCAGCTAGCTGAATACTCATTCTGGTTGGTTTCAGCCCTGAATATCCGAGTTTGAGAAATAAGGAATGAGGCATTAAGTTAATGCTTGCCCCAAAATCTGCCAAGGCATTTTTCATAGAGAGTGCCCCTATAGAGCAAGGAATGGTGAAACTACCCGGATCTTCTTTCTTCTTGGGTAGGCTTTTTCGGATGATAGTTGAACATTCTTCTCCTAATGTTACCAACCCTTCAAGCTTCTTCCGATTCGAGAGCAATCTTTTGAAATATGTGCTATGTTTAGGGAGATGATAGAATACATCGAGAAGTGGGATGTTAACGATGGCCCTTTTTAAGTAAGACAACAACCTCTCATTGTCTTCTTCAGCCTTTTGGTTCTTTAAACGCGAGGTATAAGGAATCCGTGTGAGAGTTGAACGTTGGACGGGTGTTGGTGCTTGTGGAAGAGGGTCGTGAGAGGTCGGAGGGGGTTCATGTGCTCCCTCCTTGTCCAACTCAAGCTCATTGGTAGTGGGATCTTGAACCGGGTATGGTGGATCCTTGGTGGTGGTTTCAGATCGAGTAGTAATAGAACAAGTTGGATCATGCTGGATTGGACCAGGTTCACGTATTCTTTTGTGGAGTTCGGCGAACTGGTTTTCTAATTCAGCTTGTTGCTCTTGAATGAATCCTTCAAGTCCCTTTAAAAGCATCCCCCTTTTCATGGCGAATTGCCCAAGTTCTTCTTCAAAGGCATCACGGATGGTGTATTCGGAACCCTCTTCCCCCCTCATGTTTTCATTTTAGATTACCCCAAAGAGTGTAATCATTATTCTGATAAAATACAAGGAGGGAAGGGTCATCATAGATGTCATGAGTGGAAAGGAGAGCTTGCTCATGGTGTGTATCGTCACACTCATCGCTCTCGTGTGACCCTCCACAAATGCGATATAAGGTATGGGTTAAACAACCTCTTAGGCTCTTGCGACTTTGTGAGGTATGCGAGCTTCTCTTGTGCCCTCTTCATCTGATCGTCGAGAGATAATGGGCTATTATTCGAGGTAGCAGAGATACTCATTACGGTCATTGGCTCATTCCAAGTATTTTCTTGGTCTTGGACATACTCCTCAACGCGGTCCCATCATTCTTCGGCACTGAGATTCGAAATTTTTTGGCCAGTCGAGAAGTCAATCCATTTTTGATCATCGCGGGAGACATTGTCGTAAAAGATTTGGACAAGCAACCAAAGGTTGATACCATGGCGTGGGGCTTGTTGAATGAGATCTTTGAACCGAGTCCAGGAGTTAGTGATAGATTCTCCATCTGTTTGATGGAAGTGAAGGATTTCGCCTCGATGGCCGCGCTATCCCAGAGGAAAGAACTTTTTGGTAAACTTGGTAGTGAGTTGTTCCCAAGTGAAGATGGACCTTGGAGGTAGCTTATCGAGCCACTCTTTTGCATTTCCTTGAAGAGAAAATGGGAAAACCAGAGTCTAGATTTCTCCTTGGATGCTCCTCGCATAGATAGTATCCACAATTTTTAAAAATTGTTTGATGTGATGAATTGGGTTTTTGCTGTGGGATCCGTGAAATTGACATGCATTCTGGATAAGACAAATGTCGGTGGAATGCAACACCTCATTGATCTATTCGGAAGGGTAGACGATGGCGCCAATAAATCCAGATGAGGTGGGAGAGGAGTAATCTCTAAGGACTTTGCCGTTCATTGACAGGAGTAGCGGGGATTTCCTCGCTATGTTGGCTCAGATTATCGTTGTTGATAGTTTCAGGAGAATTAGGGGAATGTGTGGACTCTTCTTCAGTCACGGCTTCATCAAAATCGATGGTGGTGCCTTGTGGTCCTGACTCAAGGAGAGCTTTTCTTCGCTTATATAGCTCTCTATCGGTTTCGGGAAAGGGCTCAAGAAGGGTTTTGGTGGAACTATGGGTCCTAAGCTGTCTAAGGGAGTTGGTAGTGGGAAATGGTTGGTTATCACCTTCCATGATGAAAAGTGGTGGAGTTACTAACAAAGTCACGAAGAAGGGGGATAGACTACAAGAAAGCTAAAAAAATGAGAAAAAATTCTCACTTGATAGGAATCAAGCAAGGGAACCTAAACGAGATAAAAATCTAACTAGCTATTCTATTCCCCGGCAGCGGCGCCAAAAACTTAATGCGCGTACGAAGGGCATTCGGGGTCAAAGGAACTTCCTTTTCGTCGAGCAAGTTTTTCAACACCCTAGGCAAAGTGAACCTAATTGTTGTAGTGTAGTATTGGGTAAGCCTCGGGTATTGATATCATTCTCTAGGGGAATAGGAATGCTAGCAAGAAGTGTATTATGCTAAGGTGGGGTTGAGGAATGCTAGCAAGAAGTGTATTATGCTAAATGATTCATAAACTAATGTTCACAAAGATTACTCAAGCATTTAAACACAACGATAGCCTAGTTGCACTCCTAAGCCAATTACAATTAAGATAAGAGACAACCAATCAATAATTAATAACTAGGTTTCATAGATCCAAGTAAACACACAAGAAATTTAGCTAGACATGTTAAACAAGCAAGCATACACACATTCAATGGAAGACATAATGATACTAATGGATTAAAACACTTATCTTGATGTGTAAAATAGGGTTTGGGACCCTAAGATACTATCCAAGTCAGACTACAAACGTATAGGGTTTTTACTCCAAAAGTCTACCTCTCTAAATGTAGAAAAATCGAATTCTATATATAGATTTACACTTGCGACGGTGTCGCCTTATAGGTGGGACGCCGTCAGATCGCTGTCATTATGGTTTTCGTCTTGGCCAAGTTATCGATGGGACGGCGTCATGTTGTAGTTTTGACGCCGTCGTGCATCATATGGGACGCCGTCTTGGTTCTGGATCTGGGCCGTCTGAGATGAAAAGTCTTAGCGACGCCCTTCCTCTTCAAAGCCTGACGCCGTCAGGTGTTGCGAGCAAAAAGTCCACTGAGCCGTCAGGTGCATTATTTATCAAATCAGGAGAGAGGGACGGCGTCGCCCTTTAGTTAGGACGCCACCAGGTTCAGTTTGAGCAGCTTGAGTGGCTTCGATGGGAGTCTTTGCCATTTTCTTCATGTATTCACTCCTTTTCGTCCAAATAAGCATCATTCTAGCATTTTGCTTCCAAGAGACCTAAAAAGTGAAAAGGAACAAAATTAAGCAGTAACGGATATAAAAGTGGTCGATTAAGGGCTTAAATGACCCCTTAAAAGTGTACGTTTTAAATCCTTATTAGACATTTTCGTCAACGTGTTTTGATAGGTTAACTATCAAGGATCTATTTGTGACGGCGGCGTTGGTTTGACGATCTTTAGAAAATCAAAGAGGAATACTATTCCTGATGATGAGTAAGTAGGGAAAGTGGTGAAGAGAGACTTTATAGAGACTTGCAACTATTAATGTCCTAATTCATGTGAAAAAAAAATTGAAAAAAAATATTATCAGCATATCCATATAAACGTACTATAGATTAGGGCTGAGCATCGGGCCGATCCCGACCCGGCCCGACCCGAATCCCGACAAGCCCAAATCCTGACAAGCCGGCAAACACAAACCGACTCCCGACCCCGACAAGCCCGACTAACATGATTTGGGACTCGAGATCGGGACGGGATTCGGGATTTGATCGGTTTTGTTTGCTATTTTTTGGTTTTCGGCCCGTCCCGACCCGATCCCGACAAGCCCGAAACCCGACTAACCAGAAAACACAAACCGACTCCCGACCCTGACAAGCCCGACTAACATGATTCGGTACTCGGGATCAGGATGGGATTCGGGATTCGGTTGGTTTTGCTCACCCCTACTATAGATAAAATTAGCTAGTTTGTGGATAAGTGAACGTACCTCTAAACTCTTGATATGGTTTATAGAGACCATATATCCGAAATACTTCATGAGCTTTTAAAGTAATCCATTGTACTAAGTATAAGTAGGTTATGATTACTTTTGGGTTCTTCCTTGAGAGTTGACTTCATTTTTCTTTGAATAGAAATGAAGACTTTGGAAAAATCCTAGCAAGAAGATTTCTTAAAGAAAATTGTTAGAATAATCTATCACTATCCAACATAAAAGAAAATTTTTGTTTTAAAAGATTTCCTTCTTTGTAGTTTTCAATCATACACAGATCGTATCAAGTTTTTAACGAAGCTCTGGTACCAATTGTGGAAAACTAGAAGGGGGGGGTTGAATAGTTTTACCGATTAAAACTTGGTTTTAAACTATTTAGATCGAATTATGTCAATCTATTTAAATATGTGTGTTGGATGTTGATAGATAAGCATATAAATAAATAAAGCAAAGATAAAGAGTAAGAAGCACAAAACCACAACGCGAGTATTTATAGTAGTTCGGCTATAAGGAAACCTTCCTTGCCCTACTCCACTCCCCGAGTCACCTACTCGAGAATTCGTAATCACTACACAACACAAACTCCTTGTGGCGGAGAAGCCTTCACAGCGTCGCCTACTCTTTATCCGGTACAAGGCTAGACACCTGGTTCTTCCACGAGGTAGAACCAACCTATCACAACGTCGCCTACACTTTATCCGGTACAAGGCTAGATACCGAGTTCCATTACAAAGGAGGAACTACTACCCAACACTACACAACAGCTATCCCAAAGGAGATCCACTCCTTATGACAACATCAACAAGGATATCAATATCCTTTGACCCAATACTAATCTATCTTGTACATCGACACACCATATCGAATGTACACCCTAGGCACCTTTCACTAATGCATTTGACTTGACTTCTAGGCACCATTCACTAATGCCTTCAACACGGATCTTTTGCACCTTTCACTAATGCCTTCGATACGACTCTTCGGCACCTTTCACTAGTGCCTTTGTTTTGACCCTTTATACATCTTTCACTTAGGTCTTCGACACAACACTTCTAATGAGAAAGGAAAGAACTAACAACAAGATACCGTCAGTAGTGTTGATGGATGACGAAGCTTGGCAACCCATGGACTTGAGCTTGCTTGACTTCAGAAGGTGGTGATCTCACCTTTAATAGGAACCTAGAGAATCACACAAAAACAAACACAAACTACATAGAAATATCCCTTGGATTTGAGGTTAGAGAGTTTACAACACTAAAAGAGAGTGTGTGTGAAAAGGGTGTGTTACAATGAAGAAATGGCTAACTATTTATAGACAAAAACATGCTACTGTTCCACGGATCCCACGGATCCCTTGCTTGAGGGATCCGTCTAGTGTATTACTAGGGATCCGTAGGACGCTCCCCCTAAAGTGGGTTGTGGGTCATGGATCATGGATCATGGGTTGTAGGATTTGATCCATAGGTATCCAAATAGATACAATGTACCTAGAAGATGCAATGCATCTAGTCAATGGGTCATGGGTTAGCTCCATGGGTCATAGATAATACCCATTATGACTTATGCATGATGTCATGCAATGGGTCATGGGTTATGGATTATGCTCCATGGGTATGGGTCATGGACTTCGGGTTTTACCCAACTACATTCAATGTATTAAGTCAATGGGTCAAATACTTAAACTTCTACCCATTCTATTACCCATTATAATACATACAACAATATGTAAACACGTTATACATACTATACAACACATTTAATTTTATTTTATATTTGTTTACTAAAAATGATTTTACATTAGTTATCGACAAAACATTAGAAGATCGTAAAATATAAATAAACGTTTTTACGGCTTATTTGTATTAACAAATTTGTATCTTGTATTTACATATTTAACTTAACGAATAACTTATGTTATTCTAAATGTCCATTGTCAATCATCATATGGAAATATGGTTGAATTAAGAAAAATCTAAAGATTGGTTAAAATATATTTTGTATATTGAAGGAAGATCCCGCCAAACTCACATGATATTCAAGAGATTGCATATCAGAATTATCTAAACTGACATGATTGTACTTTATGGATCTTTTTCATTAAGTAAATAATGTATATGATGAACTTTATTGATCCTTATACTTGAGACACAAGCCGAAATGGCGTGGGTGGAGCCCATTTCTGTGAAATAGTCTACCGTTATCCGTAACTGGTGGTCTTAAGGGTTATTTTCAGAAGTGTTGTGAAATTCACGGATTACTATTGTTGTGAAGATATAATTTGTTCCTTCGAATTTGTTTTGAAGTATAATATTATTGGGCCCCTCGTAGGTTGACAAGATGTTTGTATGGCCATACCCAATATGGATCTGGATTACATCCCGATGATTTGGTAATCTTGATCAATCGGAATATAATGAGAAACAGAATAAATAAATTATGGAATGACTAAGATTTATATCCATATTTAACACAGTATTTGAAACAAAAGGATAGTATAATGACGAATCATTAAATTGTGCTTCATAAAACCAAACTCTAGTTGTTCCGGGGGCATTGGTGTGTTGCTAGACGCTAACCAATGTCATTACGTTTATTAAAACATGTCCAAGTGGGAGTTGTTAGTTTGTGGACATAATTTATAAACGTGTGTCTGGTTTGAACTCGAGCCTATGGAACTGCACGTGTTGCGTATGAGATTCAGTTATAATAATTAATATATAATAGTTATATTTTAATTATTATTTCACAATAAACACTAACGGCGTCATAGCTTAACGGTGGTTAGCCTAACAAAATTTAAGTGTTAAATAGAGGGACTAAAGAGAAACTAGACAATGAGAAGGTTCTAGAACCCTCCTTGGTCTAGAACCGATCGGCTATGGGCTTCCAAGGGGGAATCTTTCTCTAACCTGGACTCTACGTTAACATGCTATAAATACAAACCCTTGTATTCATTGTGTATTAATCTTATGAAAATCTAGCTAGTCAGTTTCTCTATTTTTCCCTCTTTTGTCCCAATCGATTTAATTACAAACCAATTAAGGTTTGCAATTGAATTTGAACAAAACCAAAGTAATTGGTTAGCTATTGTGATCAAGACACCAACATTCTAATTGAATCACTATCAATACGCGTATGTAAGACAATAGAGAAACCAAATTAGGTTTTTAGTGGTGACCACCAATCGACTTTTGCACAAGTCGATTATCTTAAACTCTAACTTAAGGGTTTGTGATTTCCTTAATTACTTGATTTGTGTTGAAGATATAAACTAAATATATTATATTATAAAGTTTAAGGATACTTATGTAATAAACTAAAGCCTAAGGGCTAAACATGTATATTAGTTAGTTAATAACCGAATGGCGGTTATAGTTAGTTATAAGTTGTTAAAGGCGGTTATGTATGAACCATTGTGTTGGTTCATGAAGCGGCATCATACCCTTTCATGTAGTATAAATAGGACAAACCAACAAACAGAAACCGATTGTATTCATATTTGCAATTTCATAATAAAGTTCATAGTTTATATATTATAAAGATTGTGTTATTGTTCGTGAATTACTAACAGTGGCATCAGAGCGGTTTATTCAATTCGGGGAGAAAAAGTAAGATCAAAAAGGCACTGAAAATAGTGGGATTGATCAAGATCAACAGCGGAGAAGCGGGCTTGATTATCAATAGTGATGAAGCTGACAATAGTTGTCATTAGCAGGAAGCAGACGTGACAATTATTTGCTAGACGGATTTGACTTTCAACAGCGAGGCGGGTTTGATCACATACCCAGAAATCAAAGAAACCAGGATTAGTGGTTTGGAAAAACCTGAGTAGAAAGTAAATTTTTTCAATCAAATCAAGATTTCAAGATTGGAAAAGGAAGAATGAATAATAAGAAAATGACAGGCGACGGATCCAATAAAAATAAGAACGAACTTACGAAGGATAGTGGAACATCAATGACGTTCCAATGCCCGGTTCTCAATTCAACGAATTACACTATTTGGACAGTAAAGATTAAAGTAATATTTAATGTCCATGGAATCTGGGAAGCAGTTGAACCAACAACGGACGCTGAAGTTGATAAAAAGAAAAACAACATGGCAATTGTAATGTTATACCAAGCAATTCCAGAAAATACGGTTTAGCAAATTGCAAGCCTTACTTCGGCAGAAGAAATTTGGGAAGCATTAAAGGTTCGACATGTGGGAATTGAAATGGTCAAGGAAGCACGCGTTCGGACACTCGAGTCAGAGTTTAAATCTTTAAAAATGGGTGCAAATGAACCACTAGATGTCTATGCGGGAAAGATTAGTGAGATTGTTTCACGTTGCGCCTTGGACATACTTTGGATGAAAAGAGATTGATTTGAAAACTTCTAGTGATCGGTAAGCAGAAAAGTTTTTCAAATAGAATGGATCGAAGACGCACAAAGAGGAAAACACAATAAATATGAGCATTGCACAGGAAATGGGTTAAAACATTGCTTGGACGCCGCCAAGACTCCAGGCTCCGGGGTCCCAGTTAAGGTAGTGGTCGAGCACAACGGGACAAGAGCAACGTGAAGTGTTTGAAATGCAACGAACTTGGGCATTTTAGCAATGAATGTCCAAAATGGGAAAATAAAAAAGATGAGGCAAATCTGATTCTGTACGAGGATGACGAGCCAACGTTATTATACACCAGTTGCAAAGATGAAGACGAAGACCTCATTTAAACTATATTTAGTTTAAGGAGGAGTGTTGAAGATATAAACTAAATATAGTATATTATATAGGGCTTAGCATCGGGTCGGAACCCGACCCGACCCGACCCGTCCCGACAAATCCCGATTACCGAAAGTGCTGAAATGGTAACCCGAGTCCCGACCCGAGAAGTATTCGGTTGATCGGTTTCGGGCTAATCGGGTTCGGGCTAATCGGTTTCGGGCGGTTTTGGCTTGTTTTTTTCGGTTTTTGGCTCGTCCCGACCCGACCCGTCCCAACCCGATTACCGAAATTGCTGAAATGGTAAACCGAGTCCCGACCCGAGAAGCTGCTAGTCGGTATCGGGCGGTTCGGGTTATGTCGGGCTCGGGCCGGTTAGCGGGTCTCGGGCGGTTTTGCTCACCCTTAATATTATAAAGTTTAAGGATACTTATGTAATAAACTAAAGCCTAAGGGCTAAACATGTATATTAGTTAGTTAATAACCGAATGGTGGTTATAATTAGTTATAAGTAGTTAAAGGCGGTTATATATGAACCATTGTGTTGGTTCATGAAGAGGCATCATACCCTTTCATGTAGTATAAATAGGACAAACCAACAAACAGAAACCGATTGTATTCATATTTGCAATTTCATAATAAAGTTCATAGTTTATATATTATAAAGATTGTGTTATTGTTCGTGAATTACTAACAGTGGCATCAGAGCGGTTTATTCGATTCGGGGAGAAAAAGGAAGATCAAAAAGGCACTGAAAATAGCGGGATTGATCAAGATCAACTGCGGAGAAGCGGGCTTAATTGTCAATAGTGGTGACGCGGACAATAGTTGTCATTAGCAGGAAGCGGACGTGAAAATTATTTGCTAGAGGGATTTGACTTTCAACAGCGAGGCAGGTTTGATCAGATACCCAGAAATCAAAGAAACCAGGATTAGTGGTTTGGAAAAACCCGAGTAGAAAGTAAATTTTTTCAATCAGATCAAGATTGGAAAAGGAAGAAGGAAGAATAAGAAAATGACAGTCGACGGATCCAATAAAAATAAGAACGAACTTACGAAGGATAGTGGAACATCAATGACGTTCCAATGCCCGGTTCTCAATTCAACGAATTACACGATTTGGGCAGTCTAGATTAAGGTAATATTTAATGTCCATGGAATCTGGGAAGCAGTTGAACCAACAACGGACGTTGAAGTTGATAAAAAGAAAAACAACATGGCAATTGCAATGTTATACCAAGCAATTCCAGAAAATACGGTTTAGCAAATTGCAAGCCTTACTTCGGCGGAAGAAACTTGGGAAGCATTAAAGGTTCGACACGTGGGAATTGAAAGGGTCAAGGAAGCACGCGTTCAGACACTCGAGTCAGAGTTTGAATCTTTAAAAATGGGTGCAAATGAACCACTAGATGTCTATGCAGGAAAGATTAGTGAGATTGTTTCACAAGCGAGCAGTCTTGGACATACTTTGGATGAAAAGAGACAGGTTTGAAAACTTCTAGGATCGGTGCCAGAAAAGTTTATTCAAATAGTAGCGGCGATTGAGCAATTTGCGGATTTGAATAAAATGTCTTTTCAAGAAGCCATGGGGAGACTAAAGGCTTTCGAAGAACGTACAAAGAAGAAAACTAACAAGGAAGACATGATTGGTGAATTTCTATTTACCACAGAAGACGCTAAGGAGAAGGGTAAACACCATAAATGTGAGCATTGCAGTTGTGGAAATGCAAGCCAGAAAGACTTTGGACGTGGCCAAGGACGAGGTCGGGGGTCCGGAAGAAGTCAAGGCGGTGGTCGAGCACAACGGGACAAGAGCAACGTGAAGTGTTTGAAATGCAACGAACTTGGGCATTTTTGCAATGAATGTCCAAAATGGGAAAATAAAAAAGATGAGGCAAATATGATTCAGTACGAGGATGACGAGCCAACGTTATTATACACCAGTTGCAAAGATGAAGACGAAGACCTCATTTAAACTATATTTAGTTTAAGGGGGAGTGTTGAAGATATAAACTAAATATAGTATATTATAAAGTTTAAGGATACTTATGTAATAAACTAAAGCCTAAGGGCTAAACATGTATATTAGTTAGTTAATAACCGAATGGCGATTATAATTAGTTATAAGTAGTTAAAGGCGGTTATGTATGAACCATTGTGTTGGTTCATGAAGCGGCATCATACCCTTTCATGTAGTATAAATAGGACAAACCAACAAACAGAAACCGATTGTATTCATATTTGCAATTTCATAATAAAGTTCATAGTTTATATATTATAGAGATTGTGTTATTGTTCGTGAATTACTAACAATTTGTATAAAAGCTAACAAGGTATGTTTCTTTAAAAGTTAACTAGCGGTTGTGACTAAATTTACCGGTGAATAAATGTTATTTTGTTTTGAGCTACTGGATTTCAGATTTACGTATTGAAAGCTTAATTAGATTGTACATTGTGGTTAAAGAGTTGTATATTTTGGTGAAGGGGTGAATTAAATTGTGTATTAACTGTATGTGTTGAATAATATGTTTTTCATTTTATTTGTATTTGTGGAAAACTAGAAGGGGGGGGGGTTGAATAATTTTACCAATTTAAAACTTCCTTTTAAATATTTAGATCGACTTATGTCAATCTATTTGGTTGTTTATGTTGGACGTTGATAGATAGATATATAAACGTGTAATGAAAGATAAAGAGTAAGAAGCACATCACCACGACACAAGTTATTTATAGTGGTTCAGCTACAAGGACACCTTCCTTGCCCTACTCCACTCCCCGAGTCACCTACTCGAGAGTTTGTAAGCACTACACCAATCTCCTTATGACGGAGGAGCCTTCACAACGTCGCTTAACCTTTTTCCGGTACAAATCTAAATACCGAGTTCTTTCACACCAAGGCGAACCACACCTATCACAACGTCGCCTACCCTTTATACGGTGCTAGGCTAACCACCGAGTTCTTTCACACCAAGGAGAACTTATCCTATCACAACGTCGCCTACCCTTTATTAGGTACTAGGCTAAGCACCTAGTTCCATTATGGAGGAACTACTACCCTTCACGACACAACACCTAATCTCAAGGAGATCTACTCCTTGTTACAACACCATCAAGGATATCACCATCCTTGTAAATAAACAAATACTTATATGTATAACGATGCACCTCATCGATTATACGTCCTAGGCATTCTTCCCAAATGCGACTTGATTTGATTCTTCGGCATCTTTCACTAATGCCTTTGACACAACGCTTGGCACCCTTCACTAATGCCTTCGTCTTGACACCTTTAGCATTCTTCACTAATGCTTTGACATGGATGATGAGCACCTTTCACTAATGCTTTCATCTTGACACTTTCGGCATTCTTCACTAATGCTTTGACACGGATGATGAGCACCTTTCACTAATGCTTTCATCTTGACACTTTCGGCATTCTTCACTAATGCCTTCAACCCAACATCTATGGAGAAAGGAAGAACTATCAACAAGAGAACCTTAGTTGTCTTGATGATGACGAAGCTTGGCAACTCATGGACTTGAGTTTTCACGTCTTCAAGAAGTGGTGATCTCTCCTTTAAGAGGAACCTAGAAGATCACACAAAAACAAAAGACAAACTACATAGATCACTTGGATATGAGGTTAGAGGGTTAGAATACATGGGGGAAGTATGTGTGTAAAGTGATGCATAGAAAGGAAGAAATGGCTCTCTATTTATAGAGAAAATTCTCTACTGTTCCTCGGATCCCACGGATCCCTTCCACTTGGGATCCGACTAGCACAAAGCTAGGGATCCGAACGCCTCCTTGCCCATGGGTATTAATGGTTATGGGTCATGGGTCATGGGTTATGGGTTGATCCATGGTTTTCTTTCTAGATACAATGAACTTGGTTAAGTGGTATATATAAAACCATGGGTTATGGGTCAATACCATTTGCTAGTTTTTATCCATTTAGTATATACTTGTTTTTACCCATTTAGTATATACTTGTTTTTACCCATTTTAATATACTTAGTTTAAGTATGCTAACCCATATGTAAACATTAGTTATTGTACATATATATCTAAATCATAAAATCACTTAAGCTTGTTTTAGTGTTTTATGTGAAAACGTAAGTGTGTTAGGGAACTATTAACTCAAACTATTTACGTACTCTATTTGTTTCGTTAAAATGATTTTACGTTTGTTATCGACAAAACATTAGAAGATCGTAAAATATAAATAAACGTTTTTACGGCTTATTTGTATTAACAATCTCCCCCTTTTGTTGATGACAAAACATAAAATTATTTTAAGGAAAAGCTAAAATTCGTAAATGTTTAAATTTGTAGTTTTTACTTTCTTCTCCCCCTTTTTGTCGAAACAAAAAGTGTTAAAAGAAACTAACGCAATTTTTATAAGAAAAGTTATGTAAAAATGTAAAGAGAGCAAGTGACGGAATGGTACTCGTCTTAACTCCCCCTTTACGAGTCCATCCCTTTGAAAGGGCGTCAAGGACATAACGTAAAATAAACTAATTAATGTTGCAAATGGTTCGTCTAAGTGACGAAAACGTGCTCCCCCTTGAATATTGCAAAGATGCAATGAGGTATCATGAAGTATAATCCAAAAACGGATTAATGTTGCAAGTGTCTTGCAATATCGTTTGACACAAAGATCCCCCTAGCTTTATGGTGTCAAAATCTTCATGTGTATTTTGAAAATCTACAAAGTAAAGGTTAGAAAACAAGAGTATAGTGCAAAATTTCCTGCAAATAAAACTCAAGTTAGTAGAAATTTGTGCTTCTGTACCACGGTTCCCTGCAAGGAGGGATCCGTCTAAGTGTCAAGGAGGGATCCGGCTATCTGATGACAGTTTCTTCAGCAGTGAAGAAATGTCAAGCAATGCTATTGAAAAAATGATATATATGTACAATATAACAAGCACAACACACAAAATAATCATAGCATATAAGTATTCATTCAATAAAACTAGAGATACACAACCAAATCTCTAAAACTAAGAGAATGAAGTAGCCAAATACGTGCTACTAATGCTAATGAGTTATCCAAACTAAAAGCTTAATGACGATCAAGGATGTGATGAGTTTTCCTAAACATTCTAAGTTTGAGCTTGTGACTATGATGCTCATTGTAGTTTAGGATTGTTGACCTCTTCGAAACGTTCGAGGAGGTGATAAAACATGAAACGTTGTTCTTCACGTAGTTCATGTATTAACCTTTCAACATGTTTACAATGATAACAATCCTTGTCATGGTTTTGAATTTCTTGAAGTGGAAGTTCAAGTGGAATGGATTGAGGATCTTCGAATGAAGGAGGAATTGGTGGAGGCTCATTAGGTGATGGCTCTACAATGTTTGAGGGTGGAGCTAAAGAAGCATCAACTTCCATGTGGTCGGGTGGTTGCCTTTGATGTCTTCTCATAATCCAAAATGGACTATTCAAGTGTAATTATTTAGATTTGTTTTACTTTTGGAGCAAGAAGGAATCCAACATTGTGATTTGGTTCCTGATGTGGTTGAAGGGTATGTTTGGTATAGTAGAGTTTGATGGTGGAATCCTAGTGGGTGAACACTCACTTCTTGGGGATTAGTTTGATTGGTTTCCTAGGTGTAGGGGAAATTCTAGCATTGGTGGACTTAACCGGAGATGATTCGGTTGAGGAAACTTAGTGTATGATTCTAGCAAGTTTCTTGGGTGGTTCTTGAGTGGATGAGTTAGCACTAGGAGCCTTTCTCATGATGAAATGACTAAGGGAAATGGTTTGCAATTGCTGATGATTGTGTTTGTGATTGATGACTAAAGTGTTTTTAGCATATGGCTTATAAGGGGAAGAACTTGGCAATTGCATTTAAGACTTAATCCACTAATGTTCTTGGAAATGTGATGATTAACATGCACAAGGTTGAGATTCAGAGTTTCACTGATCTAGGAACTCATTTAAGATGAGATGGAGTGTTTGAGTTAGGAAGATGAGTTGAAATGATTGTTTTAGCAATGTTTGACATAAATTGTCACACGGATCCCACGGTTCCCTCCTTAGAGGGATCCGGCTAGGCTAATCCTAGGGATCCGGCTCTCAGCAGTTATGACAGGTTTGAAATAAGTTTTCTAGGAGCTAAAGCCTATCTCATTTTGAATGTTTCAGTTCTCCTAAGTGTTTAAGATGAAAAGGTACTTGAATAATTAAAGGTAATAAATGTTATAGCAAGTGATTGCTTCTTATGGAAGGAGGATGGGACAAGATGACTACCAATGGATGTCCAAGGATAACACTAAGAGTTATGGAGGTGTCAAGTCATAATAAATGATCCTAGTGGTCAGATTTGAGCTTGAGGTGATATTAGGAAAAATTCTTAAAAATCACAAGAATTGAAAAACTAATTTTTGTCTTATTTTGAGATAAAAATGACTAGAAACAACTTCCTAAAGTTGTTAAATATCCCCACTTAAGTGTTTTGAGAGATGAGAGATAGTTTGTGAGTATTGAAGCGGAAATATGTTGAGCTTTGATGTGTTTGATAAATCAAGCGGCAATTAGACTAAGATCTTAAGTAAGCCTTTAGTGAGTCTAAGCCTTTCTCATCCTTGAAGTGATTCTAGTTGGATTCTAAAATCATGTGCTTAGCTAATGTGATGTTATCTAGAAGTTTATCTTGATGCAAAGAATGTTGTATTGCTGATCTGATGTCACGGATCCCACGGTTCCCTCAAGGGAGGGATCCGGCTAGACTATTCCTAGGGATCCGGCACCTGCAGATCAGAAACTACACAGAAATGATGTGCGGAAAATGCACACTAAAAAATCTATAAATAAAGCAATAGGAACAAGCATGTCATCACAAAACACCACTTATAAAAGTATGATAAAGTGACAATATCCAAATTACCACAAACCGAAAGTGCTAAAATGTAATCATCCAAACATAAGATAAAGAAAAATAAGCATATTCTTATCGTCTCTTTCGTCAATCCTTTCTTTTCCTTTTTGACGGCTTAGTGAGGTTGTATGCGAGGTTTTGAATCATGCCCCTCAATTGCTTAAATTCCGCGGTCTCGTTTGAAATGGTTGGAAGTTGTTCGTGGTATTCAAGAATTTCCAATTTGATGTTGCTACGGGTCGACGTCTTCTTCATCTTCTTCTTCTTCACCGGCCGAGGAGTCCGAGAGAGCTTTAGGTTTCTTTCCGTTGACCTTGAAGCGTTTGGATGGTATTTTGGTAAGAGGTACCATTACATGATCGGCAAAGAAATGATCATCGTTGATAGGAGATGGTTGCAATGCACTAACGTACTTACAAAGTCGTGTTAGGAGCATACCATATGGAAGTACCATGTTGGAAACTTTGAATACCCCAGCCATTCTCCTTACCATGTAATAGGCGAGATTAAATGGCTTTTGATGGATAAGACAATAGATCATTTGCACAAGGCATGCGTTTGGATGATCTTTGTTTCCAACTAGGCTTATGACGTTTTCCCTAAGAATTTCTTCCCATTTTCTAAACGTGAGATGCATTTCGAAAAGTTCCATTTGAAAGGGATCACGGTGAATGAGCTTTTTGTTACGGTCGTAACGGGATTGGTCGGTCCTAATTTTGAAGATTGTATCTCGAATGGTTTCGGGATTGTCGAGAGGAATATTGTAGAAAGGCTTAGGATCAAGAGCAAGGTTTTGAGCATTAATTGCCCAATCTTGAGAGTACATACAAATTCCTTCACATGGAATGCGAAGAATTTGAGCAAAGGTGTTGAGAGGAAGAACGAGGTTTTGTGTATTGATGATGAAGGCGATTGAAATGCTACCATCGGCGTTTCTAATGATCCTAATGCTTTTATAAAACTCAAAGATGAAGACTGGACAAATTTGTTCATCAATGTCAAGAAGACAATCAAAATTGATTGCCGAGAACACTTGACGAATGTCGGTATCTTCAAGGAAACATTCCTTGATTACACGACCTTCGTGGATAAGTCGTTTTTCAAGCTTTTTGAAGACCTTGCGGTCGATTTTAGAGAAATCATCATTTCGATAATAATGAGTAAGGTAATGGACGGTATCATGATGATCTTGTTGAGTGGCTTTAGGCATGATTGGTCCTAAAAATACAAATTTTCAATTAGGTAAAATTAGTTGAGGTGGGTTTATGGTTTTGATTTGTATTAACAATGTTGTGAACACAATGTGAACTTAGTTATGTTAAAAATCCCTTTTTTTATGATTAATTTTGAAAAACCCTAATTAAACTAGTTGATTAGAGATTTGTGAAACCATAAACCCTAGAATGAGAATGATGAAAAATTAGAACAAGTTAATGTAATTACTTACAATGGTGTTCTAGGAAGGAATACTTGAGAGTATGGAATTCAATGAGGATGAAACCAGTGATTTGGAAGTTTTTGTGTTATGTGAGTAGAGCGAAAAGATCAGTGGTGAATTTTAGAAAGCGTATAGCTGAGTTCTGTTCCACGGTTCCCCCGGATCCTTTGTATTTGGGATCCGGCTAGTACAACTAGAGGGATCCGGCTACTGTGGACAGAAAAGAAGTTGTTTGGCATTATTTTTGTAGTTAGCTCGCAAAAAAAATAGTTCGGAGGTATTATATGAAGATTGTTTTTAAATGACGGCTTTTGATGAATCACATATCGAGGGTTCATATGTGATGACGGCGTTAGTTTGACGAATCAAAAGGAGTATTATTCCCGATGATGAAAAAGACGGAAAAGTGACGAAAGAGACTTCTAACGATGTTAGTGATTAATAAACAAAGAGAACTTATGAAAATAAATTGAACTCATGTAACCTATCTAATGAAAAGTAAAACATACCTCTATGCTTCTTGATTTGGCATAATACGAAAAATACTTCATGAGCTTTTAAAGTAATCCTTTGTACTTGGTGTACGTAAGTTGTGATTACTTTTTAGATCCTTCCTTGAATGTTGACTTCATTATTCTTTGAATGAAGATTTTGGAGAGATTCTAGCATGAAGATTTCTTAAGAGAAAAAGTTGTTAGAATCATCTATCAATGTCCAACAAAATGATTTAAAAGAAAATATGACCAATAAAAAATCCTTCTTTGTAGTTTTCAAACATACACGGATCGTATCAAGTCTTTAAAGTACAACATACTTTAAGAAACTTGGTAACGAATCTCTGATGCCAATTGTAGAAAACTAGAAGGGGGGGTTGAATAGTTTTACCAATTTAAAACTTCCTTTTAAATATTTAGATCGACTTATGTCAATCTATTTGGTTGTTTATGTTGGACGTTGATAGATAGATATATAAACGTGTAATGAAAGATAAAGAGTAAGAAGCACATCACCACGACACAAGTTATTTATAGTGGTTCGGCTACAAGGACACCTTCCTTGCCCTACTCCACTCCCCGAGTCACCTACTCGAGAGTTCGTAAGCACTACACCAATCTCCTTATGGCGGAGAAGCCTTCACAACGTCGCTTAACCTTTTTCCGGTACAAAGCTAAATACCGAGTTCTTTCACACCAAGGCGAACCACACCTATCACAACGTCGCCTACCCTTTATACGGTGCTAGGCTAACCACCGAGTTCTTTCACACCAAGGAGAACTAATCCTATCACAACGTCGCCTACCCTTTATTAGGTACTAGGCTAAGCACCTAGTTCCATTATGGAGGAACTACTACCCTTCACGACACAACACCTAATCTCAAGGAGATCTACTCCTTGTTACAACACCATCAAGGATATCACCATCCTTGTAAATAAACAAATACTTATATGTATAACGACGCACCTCATCGATTATACGTCCTAGGCATTCTTCCCAAATGCGACTTGATTTGATTCTTCGGCATCTTTCACTAATGCCTTTGACACAACGCTTGGCACCCTTCACTAATGCCTTCGTCTTGACACCTTTAGCATTCTTGACTAATGCTTTGACACGGATGATGAGCACCTTTCACTAATGCTTTCATCTTGACACTTTCGGCATTCTTCACTAATGCTTTGACACGGATGATGAGCACCTTTCACTAATGCTTTCATCTTGACACTTTCGGCATTCTTCACTAATGCCTTCAACCCAACATCTATGGAGAAAGGAAGAACTATCAACAAGAGAACCTTAGTTGTCTTGATGATGACGAAGCTTGGCAACTCATGGACTTGAGTTTGCACGTCTTCAAGAAGTGGTGATCTCTCCTTTAAGAGGAACCTAGAAGATCACACAAAAACAAAAGACAAACTACATAGATCACTTGGATCTGAGGTTAGAGGGTTAGAATACTTGGGGGAAGTATGTGTATAAAGTGATGCATAGAAAGGAAGAAATGGCTCTCTATTTATAGAGAAAATTCTCTACTGTTCCTCGGATCCCACGGATCCCTTCCACTTGGGATCCGGCTAGCACAAAGCTAGGGATCCATGGAACGCTCCTCTTTGCCCATGGGTATTTTTGGTTATGGGTCATGGGTCATGGGTTATGGGTTGATCCATGGTTTTCTTTCTAGATACAATGAACTTGGTTAAGTGGTATATATAAAACCATAGGTTATGGGTCAATACCATTTGCTAGTTTTTACCCATTTAGTATATACTTGTTTTTACCCATTTAGTATATACTTGTTTTTACCCATTTTAATATACTTAGTTTAAGTATGTGCTAACCCAATATGTAAACATTAGTCGTTGTACATATATATCTAAATCATAAAGTCACTTAAGCTTGTTTTAGTGTTTTATGTGAAAACGTAAGTGTGTTAGGGAACTATTAACTCAAACTATTTACGTACTCTATTTGTTTCGTTAAAATGATTTTACGTTTGTTATCGACAAAACATTAGAAGATCGTAAAATATAAATAAACGTTTTTACGGCTTATTTGTATTAACAGTATTTGTACATTGTGCTTAGGTAGTTGTATATATTGGTGATGGGGTATAGTAATTGTATGTATGTAATAAATAGTATTTGCTTAAAATCAATTATGCTTTAAATAGTTATACATTATGTTTTATAAATAGTATTTGCTTACATTTAATTTAATAAATCTTAAACTCATAAATAACAAAGAGGGGTATTCCTTCATTATAAATAGTATAGATTAAGTTATTTTATATATGATCTTATTCAACAACGTTACTTGTGATTGTTTATATGTATAATATGATTATTAGATTACATATTACAACAATATCATTCATTTTTTTAATTTCATAATTGATTAGAACGGCCCTAAAAAATAAATGTCTCAATCCGTTTTGGGTAAACGAGATCACGAATTAAGAGTCTGCATAAAATATTTTATAATGTTTGTATCAGCAGGGGCGGAGCCAATGGGGTGGCTAGCGGGTGCTCAGCCACCCCCAACCTATCCAACTAGCCCCAGCTTGTAACGTCGGAATATAAGTAAAAATATGAAGAATTAGATCTATAAGGTGTTCGGCCACCCCCAACCCTGGGCGAGGTTGGCAACAGCCCAGGGCATCATATTTTTTGGGGCATCAAACTTTATATTCATCTTATATTAAAATAGGATCAAAATATGAAGATTATGAAGCAGATCTTTTGTTTTTTTTTAATAATGGAGGAAAAGAACTTAGGAAGAAGGCGACATGCGGGAGAGAAGGAGAAAATAGAATAAATAAATATATATCTCATTGGTGGACAGTTGACCATAGCATTATTAGTTCTTTTTTAAATTAGTTTTAATCAAAACTATTAAAATACACCTTTTAAGTTTCTCAAATAATTGTCTTGCTTGTCCATAGGCAAAAAAAAATCCATTTCTTTGCTAACTACAGTATATATACATTTTTTTGTATCGCTGTTGCGTAAACTATGAATTAAAGATGTTGATTTTGTACTTGGAAAATAAATCATTTTTATTAGTTTATTTCATATTAACATATAGAGTATACATTGTATATATTATTTTAAATAAATTAGAGTGCTAGGATTCACAATACATGTATAAATTTATAGTCAATACTGACATTTTTTTTCTTTCTGAATTGAGTAATACTGCTAATTAGTAAATGTTGACTAGAATAAGATAATCGGTGATTTTGCTAAAAGAACTGTCGGATAACATTGTGTTAGGTAAAAAAATGGCGTAAGGAGTCTATTAAATAGGCATATTGTGGTATGGTGTTCACTTTCTAGCATGTCTTGTTTTAGAGATTTCAGAATCAGTAAATATCAAATTGAATTTTCGAAAGATAATATTGAGTTCATTTCTAACATGTACTTCATAGCTACTTTGTGCGTCTCAATTTTATTGTCCACATTCTCTTTAAATTACAATAACTTTGATTTACAAATTAGCAGACTGAGAGTCATATATTGATGTGAAATTGTATACAAGTGAAAACAAGTAACAAAAAATTACTGTGTATTATTGTTTACTTTTTGTGATAACCAAAATTAATAGTGATAGTATTTACTTTCGGTTTCTTTATAAGATATATCGATATTTGTCGTTAGTCGTTATTGTTATCGTTAAAATTTTTTGGCCCCCCTTAAGTCAAAATCCTGGCTCCGCCCCTGCGTATCAGGGTTCTACAACAACAAATCACTATTATGTCAAAAACGAGGTAACTAAGAAATTCAAGATGCGTATATAGTTAATATATATAGAATAAATTACACGTTTGGTCCCTATGGTATACCCCAAATAACAACTTTAGTCCCTAAGTCGTTTTTATTACACCAGCAGTATCTAATTTTGAAACTATGCACGCTTGGTCCTATTTTGGGATGGGCGTTAGTTAAGTCCGCAGTATTTGCGCTGTTAGTCCTTCGTTAATGTTTTTGCACGTTAGTTCCTAAAGTTATTTGCATAAATCGTCCTTGTGGTTAGCCACGGGTCGGTCAACGCCACGTGTCACCACCTGAGTGGTGCCACGTGGCATCGGGGTCGGTCAACGGGTCAAGTCGGGTCGCCACGTGGACCAATGAGATGGTGCCACGTGGCATTGGTATAATATACCAATTTTTGGCTGGCCGGCCAGATTCGAACTCGTGGCTTTGTGGGAAGCCAAGCCTTACCCAACTGGGCTAAGCATAGCTTCAGTAATATATCCCTAAATCAAATACATAACCCTTTTTAAAAGTTAAGGCCCAATCCAATAATATAGAAAATGTTCAATTTTATTTTTTGGCCTATCAATTTAAGGGGTTATATGGACTGTAAAAAAATAAATAAATATACCGTCGGACTCGTTTTTTCGTGCTCTTCCTAATGGTATGCTCGGGGAATTTTTTCGACTTCGTTTGGACCTCGAAAAATGCGAAAATCACCATTTTTTCTTTGTTTTTGCATTTTTCGAGGTCCAAACCAAGTCGAAAAAATTCACCGAAGATAGAAGTCGGACTCGTTTTTCGTGCTCTTCCTAATGGTATGCTCGGGGAATTTTTTCGTGCTCTTCCTAATGGTATGCAAAAACAAAGAAAAAATTCCCCGAGCATACCATTAGGAAGAGCACGAAAAAACGAGTCCGACGGTATGCTCGGTGAATTTTTTCGACTTGGTTTGGACCTCGAAAAATGCAAAAACAAAGAAAAAATGGTGATTTTCGCATTTTTCGAGGTCCAAACGAAGTCGAAAAAATTCCCCGAGCATACCATTAGGAAAAGCACGAAAAAACGAGTCCGACGGTATATTTATTTATTTTTTTACAGTCCATATAACCCCTTAAATTGATAGGCCAAAATATAAAATTGAACATTTTCAATATTATTGGATTGGGCCTTAACTTTTAAGAAGGGTTATGTATTTGATTTAGGGATATATTATTGAAGCTATGCTTAGCCCAGTTGGGTAAGGCTTGGCTTCCCACACAAAAGACCCGAGTTCGAATCTTAGACCAGCCAAAAAATTTGTGTATTATACCAATGTCACGCGGCACCACCTCATTGGTCCACGTGGTGACCCGACTTGACCCGTTGACCGACCCGCCCCGATGCCACGTGGCACCACTCAGGTGGTGACACGTGGCGTTGACCGACCCGTTGACCGGGCTAACCACAAGGACGATTTATGCAAATAACTTTAAGGACTAACGGTGCAAAAATTATTAACGAAGGACTAACAGCGCAAAAACGGACTTAACTAACGCCCATCCAAAATAGGGACCAAAAGCGTGCATAGTTTCAAAATTAGATACTGTTGGTGTAATAAAAACGACTTAGAGACTAAAGTTGTTATTTGGGGTATACCATAGGGACCAAACGTGTAATTTATTCATATATATATATGATGAGTCTAATAGTTGCACACCATGGTAGTTACACAAATTTAAATAAAGGGTACGACATTAATTGCCACATATTTTCCGACATATACATAATTAAACAAAGTATGAAATGATATAATCAGCTTTCCATCATAGACATTGTCTTGCTAAGCTCAAATATTTTGTGTCTCGACTCAATGAAATTCGCAGCTTCTGCATCTAATCCTCTTCGTATCGCATGAACCCATTTTTGTTCTTACGTAGTTACGTTCATAGTAGTTTATAACATTAGTGTTTACCTGAGAATGGTTCGAGATTCTTTTGAACCCATTACCAACGAAGTAGATATCAGAATAAGGAGGTGCATTGTGTAACTTATGTGGGGTGTCTTTCAGTTTCTTCTTTGATGAGTCGTGATGGTAGTCATACGACATATTGATGATGTTTTGTGTTGCAAATAGTTGGTTGATGGATTTGATGATGTTGTGTTTACTTGAGACGTTAACATGTACTTATATACAAAGTGTAAGAAAGTTCAAGTTGTTAAATGTTGAAGAGAAGTCATGGAATCCGATTCTCATCTCTTTTTGCTTATTTTGAGCTCCGTTTTTTAGATATTGTCGTAAATTAGTAAGATTATTCACCTAGCCATTTCGAAGCTATGATATGATTGGTTATTTTTGGCTGCCAACCTTTGAATCGTTGAGAAAGCTTGGTGCCTTTGGTTTGGTTTGACAACTCGTCGAGCCTATACACGTTTCTAGAAGCAGTCGCAGATTATTACGAATCTTTTTCTTTTACATTTTAGAAATAATGTATGAATAAGTAGCTTCATTAGAGATTTTTAATCTTAGTTCTTTATAAGATGTTAGTGTATAGAAGCCTAACATATATTCCAATGCCCGAAACAATGTAGTAATTCCAATGCCCGAAACAATGTAGTAAGTTGAATAATATTAGTCAATACCTTGCTTTTAACGGAATTGGATATTGTTGTTGTTTTTGTTGTATTATAGCTTTTCTAATCAACTTAAGTTAATGATATCTATCACAACTAATGTGAAATGGATATTATTAGGTACAAAAGTGATATGTCTTGTAATTAAGAGTTATGATCAAATGAGGAATAAAATTAAAACGAGAAAAAATCACATTCGCATATTTCAAATACATCTAAAAAATTAGATGAATCTCATCTTTGTTTCTCCTTTTAGGTGGGCTTGAGAATACTTTTCAGACCCGATATCGAGACACGAAATTCAAGTGCAAGAAGTGGTTTAGTGGAAAATGGGTCGAGCAAGCAAAGGAGGAGAAGTCGGATGATTGGAAGCATAACGATGTTGCATGGCAAACATGGTTGACTACTGGGTCGATTCTGCTCAGCAGGATAGATCGAAGATCAATGAGCATAACCGATCTAAGAATGAAGTGTCGACCTATTAAGGATCAAGATCTTTCGTTGCTGGACGACATGAATATGTAAGACACTTTATAATTTTATTTTTTATAATATTTTAAAGGTGTTGGATGAGTCGTTATTAGTTTGTTTTATATTGTTTATATATAGTTCGTTCAAAACCAGTATTATCAGGACCTTATCAAGCATTACAAGTGTACTCGTTTACATGGTAGTCGCTTTGACTCTCAGAGTGCCGAGACGCGCTATGTAAGTAACTTTTTGTCCGAACACACTTACCCATAATGTATCCAAGCCTATTGATAGTCCACTATTATCAAACACCCATTGATGCATCATCATGGGTTTTTTAGTTATTGATGCATCATTTACCACACACCCTTGATGATGCAACAAGGGTGTTTAGTAACAGCTGCATCAATTACCAAAAACCCCAGTGATGCATCAATGGTAGTTTGGTAACTGTTGCACCAATTACCAAACACCATTTCGTCATTGTTATATTAACTTTCTTATATTTTTAACTACACAGACACTGATGAAAACCATACAAGATCAAGTCGGCGCTAAATCTTGTCCATTCAAGACGGATCAAGAAATTATAGATGAATTCCTTCAAAGTACAAATCATGGGCATATAGCTGGTAGGGGCAGGTGGTTATTGGGTACGGGCTCAAGTTCAAGCATGAGCTCACAACCTAGCCAAGGTAGGTATACCCAAGAATAAGTTGTTAAGATGATGAGGCAACGTCATGAGGAACAAAACAGGTTGCGATTAGAAGTTGAGCATGCTAGACAAGCAGCTGCAAGTACCCAAAACGCCTTTAACGACTTTTTGGCTTACTTTAACGGTCAACAAGCACAAACATTTTCTTCTTCAATGTATACCCCTCCCTCAATGTATGGTCCCCCTCCCCCAGTGAACACTCCCCAAGCGTTTCCTCCCGACCCTAATTATTACAACCCAGCCTTTGCTCCCGGATACAACCCAACCTTTTCTCCCAATACTGACGATGAGATGCTAATGGTGATGGTGATTATGATGATGTTTCTGATGACGAGTAGGGATTTAGTTTGTGATTTGTATATGTATGCACATACTAGTATTAACTTAATTTGCAGATTTTTTTCGAGGACATCTTTTGCAATTTTGGCAAAGTTCAGGGACATTTTTTGCAGTTTACTTTAAAAATTGTGAAAGCAATCAAGCATTCAAGTCCAACATCATGGTATACACAATAGAGGAAAGAGACATAACATATACGGATGTTTGTTACATATCATGAGTAAGTGAAGTGATGATGGTTATTATAAGAAAGGATTATAAGAAGTCGTAACTAATTGAGTTTTTTGGAAATTTAGTGCAACTGAGGTTTCAGAACATATTTGGAAATGAGTTTGGAGGCACAGAGAGTACACCCAATAAGTCAATGAACCTCCTTGACTCAAACAGTGGTGTCGTAGAAATCAGGTAGCTGATGAGTTCAGTGAGTTATAATCTTCAGTGAGTTATACTCTAGTGAGTAGACTTTGAACGACTTCATCAGAAAGTTGAGTTCAGTGAGTTATACTCTTCAGTGAGTAGACTTTGAACGACCTCAACATGGAGTAGTCTCATCATTGGTTCAACCTTTCAGTGAGAACACTCATCAGTGAGAGAACTCATCTGTGAATATACTCAGGGAACAAGCTCGTTCAGTGAGCAAGCTCGTCAGCGATTGCTGGAACTGATTACCTACCAACTTGTAACGGTCTTTACCTATTCAAGGGCAGCTTTAACTAGGCCTTAATGATCATATTTAATTGGTCGTGTAACTAATGTTGCTATGCTGGAGGAACATTATAAAGAGATTAATTGGCCGATTAGTTTTCATAAGTCCGTTGAATGAGTTTCTTCTTGATATAAAAGAAACAAATCTGCTGGCTCATAAGCAAAATGTCTTTGTATTTGTGCCTAAATCAATAACATAACACTTTGGATTATCCCAAAGAGATATTCATGAAAATTAGGCAAATTGTGTCGAATAGTTTTTTTTTAAGTGAGTACACGGTTCATTGTGATTTCCGATTGTTGATTATCTTTACCCTAGTGGTCCAACAAGTTTTACTATTAACTCTTGGTAGTGTTTTTTTCTTTTTTATACTGTTGAATTGTAGTTATACAACATATTGATGGTGTGTATTATATACTAGTTTGAGAAGGTTCATGGTGTTGTTGAGTTGAGATCAACGTAGAATCAAAATTATTTAAGGATTCAATGAACAAACTCTAGCCACTCATTTTTTCATCAAAATATTAAAAACTCTCTTTCCACCTCCTTTTTAAAAATAAAATATATTACAAACGGTAAACCGTCAAGTGAAAAAAACACACTATCGTGAAGAGTATTTTTTTATCTTTCAGTAGACAGGCACTGTGATATACTTTTGACGAACTTTTTTACGATTTTTTTTCAGCTACGTCTGGAAAAATCACATGTGATTTGTATCACAGAAGAAAAAAAAGTTTGTCAAAAGTATATAGAAGTGCCCCTCTATAGAAAGATGATTAATTCTCGTCGCGATGGTATGATTCGTTTTGCGTAACGATTGACGGTTTGCGAAATATTTAATTTAAAAAAAGTAAAAGTTTATTTTTTTTTGTTTTGATCAGAAAATTAATAATCATGATTGTTTCATTGGATATTTAGAGAATATTAGATATAGATTGAAATTTTCTCTCATGGTGTTAACTGTTGAAAAGAAGTCATGAAATCCGATTCTCGTCTTTTTTTGCTTATTTTGAACTTCATTATGAGTTTTATATTGGGTATGTTGTCTTAATTTAGGGTATGTTTGGCAAATATGTATTGTGCTGGTGCTGGTGCTGGTGCTGGTGCTGGTGCTGGTGTTGTTGTTGTTGCTGATGCTGGAGTTGTTGTTGAAAAAGATTATAAAAAGAGATTATTTTTATAAGCTACATGAAGTAACCTTATTTTCAGAGATTATTGAAGATTATTTTTTTTATAATCTCTTATAAGTTATGTCTGCAAAACAAATATTATTTTTCAAATAGCTTATTTTTTGAAAAAATAACCATAATTTTTTCATAATCTCTGGCAATGATTTAGCCATTTAGAAGCTAGCTATATATGATATGATTGGTCTTTTCGGCTGCCAACCTTTGAATCGTTAAAAATCTCGGTCGCTTTGGTTTTGGTTTGACAACTCGCCTGCATAACATATGCACGTTTTTAAAAGCAGTCGTAGTTTGTTAAGAATCTTTAACTTTTACTTTCTAGAAATCATGTATCATTAGTAGCTTCATTAGAAACTTTTAATCTTATTTTTTATAAGATGTTAGTGTATAGAAGCCTAAACATATATCGCAATGCTCGAATGGGAAACTGATATTATTAGGAAAAAGGTGGTATGTCTTGTAAAACTTCTAATGCAATTAACGCCAATAATTGTTCACTTTCATCATTGATCCAACAATTTGGTTGATACTCGATACATGGCATACTAAAGAGTTGGCAATCTGGCATATAAGTGCATGGAAGATTGCAAGTGAACCATATCAAGGAGGATATGATTAAGCCATTAATTTCCACTTTCTTCAATGTTTTGCATATTTTTCGTTTTAGTTCAATTCTATAATGATAACGACTCACGTTACTGAAGTTTCATCAAACACGCGATTCATTAGATACAAAGATTCATCATGTGCATGAACTTAATTGTTTTGGTACAATCTTATTTAATCTCTATTATGCTGAACATATATTCTTTTATGTGCATATGAAAATAAATTTTGGTTAAATGACTCCTTACTGTTTATAGGTTAGCTCAAACAAATTCATGATTATTGTAAGAATTTAGAGTTCCAAGTATTCTTTGACAGCATATAGAACTGGAAATTAATTTTGAACAGTTTTTCCATAGAAATAGACCGATTTGTTAGTACATAGACTTCTCAGAACAACTCTGATGTTTATTCCAAATATGAAGTCGTAAAACAAATATCAAGGTTATAAATATGATTACGAGTTATTATTCGGCAGTTTGAAATAGTTAACTAACAATTGTATATGTACATTTGTTATAGATAAATAATTTGATTTCGATAACATGAAAATACAGGCCTGATCATCTTGGGGCTGTCCTAAAATCAGGACTAAGAGGCGGAGTTTGAGAATGAGAATATTGGACCTGACCATGATAAGGAAAGACAAGCAATCATAAAGGGAATATCATGGGCCTAATTGATGAGTCAAATGGTGACGTTGATCGAAGGGATTCGTGCAGGATCGGTCAAAAATCTATTAAACAATATGACGAAATAACACTTGATTCATAATAAATGCGAGTCTCTTTCGTTAAAGCAATGGTACATTTCAGAACCGATTACTTGCTGCAGAGAGGGTTTTCAGTTTATGCTCTTCATCTATTATTAGTCTCCATACAGGTTATATCAACTTTGCTGAAAATTCATGTAGATATGATGTTATGGATCTTTTTCATTTCAATGGCCATTTTCAAGCCGGTAATGGTTAATATTATGCAATTAGTCCAGTTGTATTGATCAAACATTATTTTATCGACTCTAATCATAGACAGAACATCCTTGCATGTCTTACGAGCTTATAACTCTAAACAAAGATATTGGAACTAGTCTTTTGCTTTTGGTGTAATCATACTCTTATAGGAATTCATGTACCAAAGCATGCTTTTAAGTTTTAATAAAGTTATAAAGGTAACATGTATCATTCATATGTACTGTGCATACACATCCGTAATCTGTTCTGGGACTTTTCTTTTTCGCAAAAGTCCACCAGTTCAATCTCACGGCACGATAAGTCATGAGTATTTGTGCTCTAGATCAACTAAAGCTATATGCCTCGTTCGCTTTCCATTCTTGGTTAAACCAAATGTTTCAATAATTCTTTATGAACCATTTATATTTGATATTATATATCCATTCAATCATTAACTTTGCAAATATTTCGCTCTTCGGAACTAAATAACAGTAAATTGTATATCATCAATTTAGATAAAGCAGTCAGTCACTGATCGACATCCATTATTAACTGCTTATGCATTTGTTACATATGTAGTAAATAGAAAAGCAAACACATTATTTAGAGCCGTAACCCACCAACTTACGAATCACACACTTCTTTCACATATGATAGATTCTTAAATCTTCATTCTTCATCATCGTCAAGGCCCTTGAGCATCCAAGACGGCTTCTGGCCGTAACTACCATGGTTCATGCCACTGGAAGTGTGACCATAGTTTGAGCTACCATGTCCATAGTTGTTGTGCCCGTGTGTGAGACCACTTCCATACCCTTGTGACTTTCCATACCCATGTGAGCTCCCGTAGCCCTGACCATGTGTGGCCCCATGGCTCTGGCCGTGTGAGCTCCCATAGCCCTGACCGTGTGGGACCCCATGGCTCTGGCCGTGTGGGCTCCCATAGCCCTGACCGTGTGGGGACCCATGGCTCTGGCCATGTGGGCTCCCATGGCCGTAGGAATTCCCATAGTGGGAATTTCCATAGCCACCGCTGGGAATCATTCCTCCAGATGAAAAGCCAGGATTAGCACTAGAGTACTGGTTTGCTCCACTTCCGTAGACACCAGTGGACATACCGGACATACCAGACTGGTATTGTTGAGCTTGGGTTGATGAGTAAGTTGACATATTAGGGTAACCTGAGTATGGGGTTGTCTGCTCAGTTGCACCTTGGAAGTTGCTGTAACTTCCATTAGGCCCTTGGTAAGCCGAATTCTGGTAGCCACCAGGGTAAGTACGCTCTATTTGAAGAACCATTTTTTTGGGTAGTAAAAATGTATCTTCAGATATAAACTTGTATTTGCTGATGGTTTTTCTATATGGTAACTTAGTGTTAGCTATTTATAGTGTTAGCGGGTGATTCCAAATATATCACAATGACGTGTTACGTCTCATATCATGGGAATATTAGAACGCGCATTCATTGGTGGCCACTGATTGAAGTCGCATCAAGTATACACACTTTATTCCCAAATGTAGTCTTATTCATGAATTCGCCTATTTGGAAAATGTAGCATCCTTTTTTAAAATTTTGCCCCTTCACTGTCATGAAAAAATGCCAAAATTTCTTTTTTAAGCATCTTATACTATGTGGTGTCCCAAGCATATGTTCTAATTTCCTTATCATATTTCAATTTCATCTTGTATTCGTATTCTTGCCTATCAACTTGTTTTCTTGTGATTGGGTCACATTACGTGCATAACAGCGAGGTATGGGTCTTTATAATATTACTGGTCTATATTCGAGTTTCCAGTCCTGGAGATTTGAAAATCGAACCAAAGTCATTAAGTCAATGAAGCAAAACCTGCATGAATATAACAAGCTTTTCAAATACCAGAACCAGATTCGGTAATGATGAGTGAGTTAATGATAGCGTGAAAGGCTTGATGATTCTGTCTCTGGAGACATGTTATACACTCTTCAATATTTCTCAAAGCACCAATTAATCTTTATTACTATATATGTGTCATGACTCATGACCGAATTTGATACTCGATTAAAATCACTTCATTTGCTAAAGATGTTTCATACTAGGTTCCTTTAATATGCAGGATTAGCTAGCCTGAACTCCTGAAGTGCTTGCATTCTGATCCCAGCATGTCCCCTTGGTTAAGGTTAATATGTTAGAATCTTTTATCTAGCAGTTTCAAGTAGAGGTGTGCACAAAAAGGCCTGGGCCTGAGACGGATCTAGTACAGCCTGAAAAGTCCTGAGTAAGCCCAAAAAGTGCATTTGGTCCTATTTATTAATCTATGAATCAACCAGGCTTATGCCCCCGGTTAAAGCGGTTCCTAAACCCTAAACCTTAAACTGCAGCATATCCCTGTTCCAAACTTAGGTAAGGATTGTTTCTTCATTTCACTAATAGTGATCATGCTGGAAAGATCCCTTTTGATGGAACGGGTAATAGGTCAAAACGGATAAACTCGTTAGAGTAAAAGATGTAAGACATTTTGTATAATTCATTCGTCTAAAATCAAAGTATTCACTTTCAAATTGTGCACGGTGTAACAAAAGTTGACGCATCAATAAAATGTCAGTTTTATTTTCAAGACATTTCGATCGATTTGAATTTAAATATGAACACTTATTATTCAACTAGTCAAAGTAAAAATGTAAACATTTAATGTAAGGGAGAAATAAATCAGTCAATCTACTTGACAATATCCATTTTTGCTCTAGTTTAGTTTACTTTTCTGACCTGTTAATATCAGGTTTATCAACATGTATTTTGAAGAGTTACTACTTAGGCAGAGTTTGTTTTTCAAAAAATCCCTTCTAACAGTCTCTTAATTTGAATCATTCAGACGCGGTCAGATATATGGGTCATTAAGTGTGTTTTTTTTTTTTTTTTTTTTTTTTTCTCGTTTAAAGGCGGCCAGAAGCTCAAACTTCTTATCTAACAAGATATGCAGGGAATGTCTTGCTACCTCTTAATGTCTTTTAACATTTATTTTTATACTTTTTCACTTTCATTTTCTTTTTCTTTTTCTTTTTTTTTTTTTTTGTTCCTTCTTTCATTTTCTATTATATATTTTCTCAATTTTTTCCTTTAGTATTGATATTAACGTCTAGAGAGAATTGTCTTGCTAAATAAAAAATGTTAAAGAAGATAATAGAAAATACTCAAACACAAGAGTCTGTTAAACAATAATAATATATTAGTTTGTGAAATCAAATTGTATCATATGTAGTTTGAGCATGCCATAATTTGATTTCAAAAACTAGTTATACTTTTTAGTTGTTAATTGACAATGTTAAGTAAAATACTTTACTTTTTTCTCAATTTTATCATCGTAATTAATAATGGAAGTATAACATATTTCACAAAAGGTGTAGATTGGCGGGAACACCCTGACCCGGGATGCCTTTTGGCACTAGCCATTGTCCACCCCACAAAGAATAGATAATGTGACATTTGGAGTAACCAACAAGTCGAGACTCTAGATAACATATACTTACTATATTTACCCAACGCATAAACATTGACGGAGCTTTATAGGGGCTAGCAGAGGTAGTGGCCCCCACAAAAAAGATGACCACCATATATATTTGAGAAAATTTCTAAAACGAACACTTTTGCCTACTACTTTACACATATAAACCTCGCCCATACAATTTTCTAAAATGAACTTTTCAATATTAGACGTTAGATGTGTAGAGTTATACGTTTCAAACCGTACACGTGTACACCAATTATCTGGGCGTGATCGAGGCGAGAAGTTTGGGCGTGATGCGTGTTCTGGGCGTGCCCTGGGCGAGGGAGTGCCCTGGGCGTGCCCTAGGCGTGGCCTGGGCGTGGCATGCCTAGGCGTGAGCAGCTGGGCGTGAATGGAGGCTAGGCGGAGGCGAGGGTTCCTCGGCTGAGACCTTTGGGCGAGTAAAGTATTTTAATATCACTGGGCGTTTGTTGGGCGAGTAGATCTTTGATATTTAGAAAAAGTTTATGATGGGATGGCATGGAGGTAATAGACTAATAGCCATATAATGCAGGCTACATCCTTGAAACTTGGTCTAATAGTACACATATACCTTGAATGAATGATGGTACTATCTCTTACGTAGGCAAAAAGCTAGATGAAAGCAAGTGGTTATCTATACTACTACGTATTATATTTAGTGACTGACAAAGGAGTACAAAGTATCTGACAAAAGGACATGGTTCACTTTTGTAAAATGATAAAATTTGGTCCATTCTCATAAAACAAGTTTATTATTAGTTCATTTAGGTAATTGCCTTTATATATTTTCTATTGTATCTTATATATGAGAGTATACTATTGCAAAGAATATTTTTAGAGTTTGGCCCCTCCAAGTGAAACAATTCTATTTCGGCCCTTCCGGTAAACTTGATCAAGCTTCGTCACTGCGCATAAACAAATGTTGATGAAAATAAACAATAACATTAAAAATTTTACGACTTCCCAAAAACAAACGTTCTTGATGTTAAATGCAAAAGTTACTACATTGTGTTGTTGGAGGCTCAAGTGTTAGATTAATGAGTCATTGTGTTTCTTGAGGTACAAGATCGTGTGACAAAAAATGCCTCACTAAAATGGGTATAACTTAGGCTACGAGGCTTCGTTTCAGGCCTATGACTAGTCGATTCGAAGCATGAAACGAGGAGTTATTTGCACTTTTATGTTTTTTCTCAGTTTATTGGACTTTTGTTTTTAGGCTAGTTTTCGGCTCGTGTGTCTTTTGAGACCCATTTCAGTTTTGCACTCATATTTAATAGAGTTAATTACATAAATCGTCCTTGTGGTTTGGTTAAAATTACGGATCTTGTCCTTATGGTTTTTTTTTAAGCGGGTCACGTCCCCGTGGTTTCTCAAAGTTACGGATCTTGTCCCAATTTTGACCCGCTCGTTAAAAATGATGTAACTTGACATAATGGAGTAACGGAGGGTTAACCTTGTAATTTGGGTTTTCCCTCCCAAAATACAAACCACAGAGACGATTTATGTAATTTACACTAAAAAAAATCTCTAATTTTATTTTACGAAAATATTTTAATTTTATTATAATAAAAAAAATAAATTTTGTTAAAAAAATATTATAAATTTTAATACTAAAAAAACATTTTACTATAACACTTATAATATATATATATATATATAAATGTTAGGAATTAGAAAATTCCATAGTGAAGTATCGGTCACCCCAAGATACTATCTAGCATAAGTTAGCTCGTAGACATTACGTTATTTACTAAGTTATTTAGTTAGCTATTTAGTTTAGTGCAACACCGTGGAGGAAGGACGGGTCTTTACCCATTGCATACCTGATCCACAGGCCGTCAGGAGGTCGTTTATTTTGTAACCTATAAATACCCTTTACCTTGCAAGGTAAAGGGTTGGATGTTCATTTGAGAATCTAACATTCCACAAGTTTCTCTTTTTAGAATATCCCACTTTCTCTCTCTAAAACATATTATTCGCCTACTTATGATTATGGTTTAGTGTGTTTGTGAAATCCAATATGTTACAAATGGTATCAAGAGCCATGGTTTGATCATCTCTTACATATCTTTGGATTTCTAGTGACTTTTAGGTGGTTTTAGAGTTTGAAAAGGTTTAGTGGTTTTTGCATCATTTGGATCATTTCTAGTGTTAAAGTTTGAATCTTGGGTGTTGTTTTGTGTTTAGAATCATTGTATGTGCTTGGGTTTTGATTTGGTAAGCTTGAATCATCGTGGTTGGGTTGTTTTTGGATTGAAAAGTGGTGTTTATGTGTTTTTCTAGCTAGCGACTTAAGCCACGGACAAGTTGTCTTGTTAGCGACTTGCTTTGTAATTTGGTAGCGAGTTGCAGTTGAAGTTCTTAGCGAGTTGAGCTAGCGACTTGTCTATTGAGACAAGCCGACAAACAGTACACTTAGTGGATTCTCCACTACGGTTAGCGACTTGGTGAAAGTTAGCGACTTGTACTTAAGTTTGTTAGCGACTTGGTGTTAGCGATTTGGTGCTTAGCGAGTTGCTCTTTAGCGACTTGACAACTTAGAGACTTGGTGCATAGCGACTTGCTATCAAAATTTTGCTAGCGACTTGGTGCTTAGCGAGTTGTTCTTTAGCAACTTACCTACTTAGCGACTTGGTGCCAAAATTCGTAGAGACTTGGTACTTAGCGACTTGGATTTTGAATACCTTGGTGAAGTGAAGCAAGTTACTTATATCTAATATCCATAAACACATTCATCAACACAATGTCTTACATCACTGATCCTTTAATCACCAAAGTACTTGCACTCTATGATACCTCACAGAATAATGAAACAGGCTGCCTCTCAGAATGCTCAACAGTGAATGATTCAGCATCTTTTATTCAAAACAATTCTGATGAGTCACTCTTAATATTGACAAATGATGCAAAGCAAATGGAATGCTACATTGAGCCCTTTCAACTTCTTCATCAGCATCTCAAAATACTTTTATCTACTATGGATCGAACAAGCAGTGCTATCCTTCGTCAGGACTTTCCCACTTTGACCAGAACTGTGTTACTCAACTTAGAACAACTGAGGTTTCAAATTACCAAAGAACAGTTCTCAACTGATAAATCTAATGCAGCTCTTCAAGTAATCTTCAATCAATTTCAGCCACTTATCCGGGGGGAATATTCCTCATATTTTGATGATGACATGACTGGAATCTCATTCAAGAAACACACTGGAATGGAAATTCATGAGTTCAGAAACACCTTTATTCAACTTATGGGTAATGTGGAAATATACATTAAGGAAGCTGCTAAAGAGAATGACAATCTGAATGAAATGAATGGGTGTCAAGTGATGCTATGGGAAGATTGTGACAGGTCATGCAATAGATCAGTTGAACCAATGAATGATACCGAATGCAGAAGTTCAGTTGCAATTAAAGAGGATGAAGACAACTGTACTGATCTCAAAGACTCAGAGTCAGAAAAGGTTTCATGTGATGAGGTACACTTAAGCGATCGAGTAATTCATATGTTAATGTACCTGACTCTAACTCTGAACATAATACTATGAAATCGATCTTAGTTGAGCCTGAATCTAAAACTATTAAAGCTAATGACATGATTGAAAAAAGGGTATATGATGAACTTTCAAACAAATACTCAATTCTTGAAAAACATTGTATTTCATTGGAAATTGAAATACAACAAAAAGATGAAAGCTTTTATGCAAAAAAATCTTGCATTAATCAAGAATTTCCAGAATTTCGAGAATTTTTTGAAATTAATCAATTAAAAACCAAGATTCAGGACAAAGATTCAACTATATGCAATCTGAAATTACTACTCTCAGATGTGCAGAAGTATGACTTTCATGAAATGAGTGATACACTTGAATCTAGAAATGCTGAACTAGCTCTATGTGTGTCCAACCTATTAAGAGAAAATGAGTCATTAAGAAAGAACTTAGAGGAGACCAATTCCAAGTTGATCAATCAATCTAACATCTTGTTGAAAGACATTGATGACCTCAAAGCCCTAATTCAGGATAAGAGCTTCAATATTGTTGCCTTAAAAAATGAGCTTAGGAAATCTATTGGAAATAGGGTGAACACTAAGTTTGCAAAACCATCAACTTTGGGAAAATCAACTGTTCAGAACCACTCTAAACATACAGTAGTTAAGCAGCCTAATGCCTTTAGAACTGAAAGAGTTAAACCATCAAAATCTAGGCTTGCCTCCCACGTTGATGAGAATGTTGTTTTGACAAAACCAGTCACTTAATTGCTTCGTTCCGATGTGATGAATCTCAAACCCCAGGTTAATGTTCAAAGCTCAAAGTTCAGAAATACTAGAAGTATGACTAGTTCTCATAAGAAACATCAATTGGCTGATCAATCCTCTAAGAAACATACTAATCACAAAAGGACCAATAGTCAAAACAGGGAAGTGCACAGATACAAATCTACTAGTAGCTGCTTCAAATGGATTCCCACTGGCAGATTATTTAAGTATACAGAATCCAAACGGACTTACATACCTAGATCTTGCCTTAAGTGGATGCCCACAGGAAAACTCTTCAAGTATATTGAGCCTAAAAGGATCTCTAATAATGATACATCTATGTTAAACTGTGATACATCCAATAATGAGATTATTCATGTCACTAACCTGCCCATTTGCAATTCTACATGTGCTTCTAGTACAATGTGCTCTCAGTCTTTTTCAGGTACAATGCTCAATTCAATCAGGAACTTCATGACTTGGTTTCCATCAGAAATGAATATAGCTCATTCCGGAGCTATAGCATGCTAGAATTGATGTACCTCTTACTTTGACTCCTATTCATCTTGAATCAGGACTCGCTCTTTTAAATCTGTGTACAAATCAAGTTTTAAAAAAAATTGAAAGGCTTTTTAAATACATTTTATACATTTTGGTTTAATACTTTCTTAAATATTTCATTCTTTTAAGTTCATAATTTTAGTAGTTTACCTCAATCTAATAAAAGATATATTCTTTGTCATCGATAACTTCTACGGTCCTAGAAATGTCATTCTACAATGATACGGGATCATAGATGAAGTACGAACAACTAATATATTCTTATTTTAAAACGGGTGGGTTAAAGTCAATCAACATTCTTTGGTGACATTGATTGAGGGGGAGAATTTTTCAAGATATCTTGTTTATATCTGCGTTAGTGCTGGTTATGTTGTGTGCTCAGTTGCAGGTTGTTGTCTTGTCTTGCCTTTGTGGTGATCTTTGTGTACCCATGCATTGAATGTTTATTTGTTTCATGGTGCTCACTGTGTTAGTGTTCATTGTGTTAGTTTGCTTATCTCTATCTGTGTTAGTATGCTATCTGATAAGTCTGATAAGTCCATGGATTGTAAAGGTCTACTATACATAATATGATAAGATAGCAACTTACCATGACTATGTTAGCAACTTGCTTTGAAAAACATCAGCGACTTATTAAAATCCTTTGATAGCGAGTTGCTAAACAATCACTAATCCACAGGGACCGAAAGTGACGACTTAGTATTCTTGGTTAATCTCTTCTACTTACCCTAGCGACTTACCACTTTTTGTTTTTCAAAAACTTAAAACCTTTTCTTTCTCTCTCGTTAATTATTCAAGTTAGCGACTTAGAAGTGGTATGATTTGCATCTTTCACTCTTTGCTCTCAATTATATGTCTTAGATGCTAGTCTAACACAACTTTTTACACAGATCCCATCGAGCATTTTATCCGTGTCTCTTAATTCCCACGTAGGTTTGCTAATGAATATGCTCTAATGGAATCATTTTTCTTGTGTATAATGGTCGTTTAGGTTTTATTGGAATGTATTAATGGTTTTTATATTGCGTCAATTGGGTGCCGCTGAATGTGTTGAGTTTGATGTTATTTGTCGATTGCAAGTGTGTTAAATGTTTATTTGTAACCGTTCTATATAGCTTGCTATGTGTGCCCATGTAATGGTGTTGAATGATTGTTTGGTTGGTGATGATTGTATGTTGCGTAAAATATGTTCTTGATGGCGACTTAGCAATGTTCTTGGTAGCGAATTAGTGTACAAGTTCATCGTGGCGAGTTGTTACTTTTATGTGCATTACAAGTTAGCGACTTAGTAATATTAGCGACTTAGTTAACCAATCTGTAGCGACTTAGCAGCATTACTGTTGATGGCGACTTGTCTTTACAAGTTAGCGACTTAATAAGTGTAGCGACTTAGTGAACTGATTTGTAGTGACTTGGTTGTGTTACTGTTGATGGCGACTTGTCTTTACGAGTTAGCGACATAGTAAGTTTTCATGTAGCGATTTAGCCTTGTTTAGCGACTTGTCCATTTATGATTAGCGACTTAATTGGTTTATTTTTCATACGGCGACTAGGGTTATTAAAATGTTTAAGACAACTTGCTAGGATAATCTCATGCTTACAATCTTAATTCAGGATTTCTTGTAGCAACTTGTATTGACAACTTACTCTGTGTGACCTGCTATAACATTTCTGTTTGAGCATGTTGTACTTGGATTCCCTTGTAGCAACTAAATATTACAACTTGGTTCATACAAACTGTTATATCATTTCCTCATTTGTATCTTGTTCCATGACATTTTTTCTTAGCAAATGTGCGTTTTAACCTTTTAATTCCAAAAACAACTCGTCTCGTGAAAAATTGTATCAATTGGAGTCTTTAACCTTAAAATCTCGCTAATGCCACTCAATCTTTCTCAATATGCTTATGGGAACCCTGTCTGAGCTTCTAAGTTTGCGTGATTATGACATAAGGGTGTATTCAATGTTGTCTAACTAACCATTTATAATCTAACTTGTTCCCAATCATTGTTGTTGGTTGTTTTTATCTTGAGATCTTCAATGGCAAACACAACCTCAGCTGAGAACATTACTTCTTCTGCATCACCCAATGTTCTCTCAGACGAAGAAATCCTTCCTAAAAGTCAATGGGCAGAAATTGGAAAAAGTAACTGTTATGTGGACTTACAAAAGTTGCAACAAAATCCTACCCTCAAAGTGTCTATTGATATCCTCAAAAACACTAACTTCTTCGGTGCACTAACAAAGCAATGCACAATTCCCACCATTTACATACAACAATTCTGGAACACCCTTGAATGGAACAAAATCACAGCTAAATATTCCTGCAAACTGGATAATAGGGAATTTGAGATAGATTCTGACATTCTTAGCAAGGCTCTAGGAATCACTCCCTGCAACCCCAACATACGATTTGAACCTCCACCTAGTGCTGACGATCTAATAGTCTTTCTAATTGGTTTGGGGTACCAGACTAGCATTACAAGGGCTTCGACATCATCACCGACACATGTATCAACCACGGAGAGCAATGACAACAGTTCTCAACTTATGCTTATCGGAAAACATCGGGTTTGATAAAGTGAGAATTCCCATCTTGCAAATCCTATGGGGTATCGTCAATGGTGTGAATGTGAATGTCTCAGAACGTATCTGGGAAGAATTTTCGCTGTCAATGAACACATTCATATCTGATAGAACAAACTTTCAGAATAAAGCTCAGGGACGAAAGAAACAGAACAAACTTGTGATTCCTAGCATTAGATTTTCAAGCTTGTTATCCAAAGACTGCAACAATGATTCACAACTTCTACCCTAAGATTGAATTAGAACTGCACAATGCTGAGGATGAATTTGTTCTAGGCAATCTCAGATATATTTCCAGTGGGGTCAATAAAGAGGTCTTTGGATTGCAAATTCCTGAGTCTCTTCTTACTGAAGATATTAAAAAGACGGATCATTTCAAACTATTCATGAAAAGGGCTTCCAGATCCAGTGATGATGTTGATGTCTCTCCCACTCAACCACAACCCAAAGCTGCTAAGTCTGGTTCTGGCTCAAAGACTTCAAAGCCCTCATATACTGCTCTACCAAAAAGAAGAAGTGAAAAGTCACAAACTTCAAACAGACCCACCCAGAAGCAGAAAAGAAAGAAGAAGGAAGGGGAAAAAGTAAACGTTGAGGAAACTGAGGTCTCCAGGGGTGATATGAGGTTGACTAATGAAGATGATGCCGCTCTGAAACTTGGAATCAAGCAAAGTCTAGAAAGTCAGAACGTGAGTACACCAATTGGAGGTATTGTGTTCGAAAACCTGCACCGTGAGCCGAGCCATTCAACTCCAATCACTCAAGACAAAGGAAAAGGGATTGTTTGTGTTGATACTGAACAAGCCGCACACATGCTTCTAACAATCTCATCGTCTCCAGCAAGTACCACCAATCAATATGAACTGAAGAGAAGAACTGAATCCTCTTCACTAAAGAACAATCTAGGTTTGTAAAGTGCCTCAAACATTAAAAGAACCTCCCATCAAGTGATACCCACCGATCGTAATGTTGATGACTTGATGTATAAAGACTCGCAGGAGAATCTTGAGTCAAGATCTGATGAGACCATGCACTTGGAAGAACCAAATCTGTCTACCGGTTCTCTATCTTCATTGAAGAACCTAGATACAGACTTCACTTTCGGTGATCAATTCTTAAATGACAAACCCATAGATGCTGAGTCTTCTAAGCAAGATAATGATAAAGAGGATGCACAATCCATGTTTACTGTCAATATTCAGCAAGACACATCAACCATTCCACCTATGTCAGCATCTTCACTTGTGTAGGATATTGGATTTCACATACACATCATATCATAACTCAAAGTGGGCGTATAAAGGTGAGTTCTAGAGAGAGAAAGTTAGAGGTTTAGGGAACTTAGTGAGAGAAAGTGAAAGATATTATTATGAGCTCCAACTCTCTACCTTGGGAGGTAGAGAGTATTTATAGTCTTACATAAAACGCCACACAACGGGCTGTGGATCAGGCATACAGTGGGTAAAGACCCGTCCGTCCTCCACGTGTTACATAACTAAAGACTACTTAGCTAGAAATAACTACGACTACGAGCTTTCTAACGATAACATATACATGAGGTGACCGACTCTTTAATACCTAGAATTTCTAATTCCTAACAATCTCCCCTAAGGGAGGTCACCTCAAACATATACTAAAATTACATTGAATACAAACAGATATTACATTAACAATTGTTCTTGTATTCTTGATGTAGTGCTTTGCTCCAAAGCTCGTAGTCATTGATTCCACTCATTGCATGTTTGGTTAATCCAAGTGGAGGTCTTTTATTGATCCACGTGATAATAACATTATGCCATCTTTTGAGATCATCAAAAAAAATCTCTCGAGACATCCATTGTGGTGTAGGTATTATGTGATGTTATGACTTTCGGACCGACATGCTCACATTCTGGATCATGATATCTTCTCATCAAAGTAGCGGAAGCTTTCGTTGATTCATGATATTGGCAGCAGCGTAGCAGAAGCATGGAGTGAAAATATCGGAGTCATTGATGCACTAATCATGATTTCTTTCGATATGAATGTGTTGTGTGAGCATGCGGCTATGGATTGACCGCTCCATTCCGATCAACAAACATCGGGTGTACCTGCATAAGACAGTTAGCAATAAAGCGCACGAAAGTGTCTTTGATCACTTTCGTCGAATTGAGGTACACGCCCACGGTTCCTCGTTGATCAAGATACAAGTACGCCTGTGATCGTAGGATTCCTAAGAAACTCCTTGACAGGGTTTCGCAGCTGTTCTAGCCGTTCTCAAACCGGAACGTCTCAAAGAAGACAACCCGGAGTGAGTGAACCAGCGAAATGAGATTCACTGATTGATGAAAAGAGATTTGAAAAGCAATCGTGTATTGCTCAATAGAAATTGTTTTTGCAAGACAAGAAGGTTTTATTGAAAATCAGTTATCAATCATAAACACCTTTTATTTTGAGAAATAGGCACACAGTCGATGTGCTAAAGAAAAGAGTTTTTAAGCACAACAACCGGTTTTTCAAAGGTATCCGTCAATCCATAACCTGAACCAGGATTGATCCAAAAGATTGAATCTCTCCATTGTTTCTGTCCAGTTGTCACATGGTTGATCTATTGGATAGATCTCACATGCCACCTACCAGGAGCTTGTTTGATGTTGGCTCCAGAAGGCTTTCCATCTTCATTGTGAATATTTTTATTATATCACTCGGATGTTCTGGCAATACCACAAGGATAATGCGTAGGACTCAAGATATAATCTTTCTTTCCACATTGTGTGAAACAGAGAGACTTCATTGAAGGTGTCTTAATGAGATTTATAGATGATCTCGTGGCACTAGACTCAATTTGTGCATATTTGGATCCTGTATCGGAGACTAGGGAGAGGGTCTCCTTCTTCAATATCAACAATCTCTAAGAGAAAGTCGATAGATAATGTCGGTTCCTCGTGAGAATGAAACAAGTCCTTTTAAGAGGAACTTGAGTGGTTTGGAAAGTTGAAGTGCAGTGCGTCACTGGGTCCATGACGTCTTGTCTTCAATACCGATGTTACCATCAGTAGCATATGAATTGAACCCATTTTCTGCCCTAAGGTTGAATAAATGGAGGGCTATTTGTTTTCACCCTTTTCTCATTCAATTCTTTTTAATTCTTCAACCCCTTCAGTGCTTACCGAGACTTCATAGCTAGAACCTTGTTGGGTTTATTCCAGTACTAGCTCAGACTCAGTCCGCACTCTTCCCATATCTCATTTTTCTCCTTTTATCATCATACCTAAGAACTCTACACTAACTAGTGGATAGTCCTTAGGTAGATCCCTCCGGTTCTGGCGGATCATGGGAACAAATACCTAACCTTATCATCCTTATATCACCGTACATAAAGTAAAGTTGGTCGGTCTATTTGGTATTGTTCATCTGCCATTTGGAACCAATTGAAAACCATTTGAAAATCAATCCGGATACTTGTGATATATTATCAAAGCATTTTGTACCTGAATTGTTTTTGATATTTTTAGAATAAGAGCTCCCCTCAACATGTGCATCAAATGTTTGAAATCGTTTTGCACACGGAGGCAAGAGAAAGAATTAACTTCTTTGAATTCCATTTTCTAAAAGATATCAACATCACTTCCCTAATCAAATCAAGAAGATTAAGCATTTTTGGGGAAGGATGAGGTTTTCAATGTTATGCTCCCCCTTAATATGTGCCTCGAGGTTTGAAAAGAGTTTTGCACATACTAGAGGGAACCTGCACATTGAGATAAATGATCACATTTCAAATCATTGTGGTTTAAGATAGATGCTCCCCCTCAACATGTGCATGGAAAATTTAAAATCGTTTGGCACATGTGGGAAGGAGAGCTTGTACAACCTTATAAAACCATTTACCGAATTATCAGTTTAAATCCAATTTAATTCACACATTCTCCCCCGATCACAATTATCAAATCATTTGAGATTTGTGATCTCTTATAGATTTAAATTGATTTTGAAAGCTTTTGAGGAGAATTGTGACTTGATTATGAAAGCGTTTTAACTGATAAGGATCTGATTATGAGATTATAAACTCCATTGGTTAAACATGCATGATTATCTTTTGAAAACAATTGAATGCCAAATAACTTTTTAATTTAATTGAAATCATTCTCCCCTCAATCAATGACATAGGTTGTTGATTGAGAGATAGATATTTTGACAAATAAGTCCAGATGATTATCAAAAAATAGAGACTGAGTTATTTTTCAAAGCAGTTAGTTTTCAGCAGATAAATGTTTATAGAGTCAGAGCATGGAATTTGAAAACATGGTAAACCATGGCTCTGTTCTTTCTTTGAATAGCGGGTTACTGCATGAAATGACAATAAACCATTGTTTCTCTTTCTCCCAAAAATATTTTTTGATTTTTGATTTTTTGATTATCAAAAATATAAATGTTTATATTTTTTGATTTTTTGATTTTTTTTAATTCGAACAACATCTAAAGTCCCGTGTCATTCTTTGAATGACAGCACAAAGACCGTAGATATAATCGAACCGAGAAAAACATGACAAATTGACAATATTTTTGAAGATTTTTCAATTTTTCGATTTTTTTTTTTTGTTTGAATTTGAAAGTTTTATAATTTTGTATTTTGTTTTTTAAAAAAAATATTTACAAGAGATAGATGAGCATAGACCTTTACTCCTCGTCTTCTTCCTGAAGACGTTTGAGTGTTTCTGGTTGAAAGCTTTTCAAGCCTAGTCGAGGAAGTATGAACTCAAACGGTTCTCTTGGAAGAGCTTTGGTGAAGATGTCTGCTAACTGATATTCAGACCTCACAAAATAGAGTTCTACCACACCTTTTTCCACTTGTTCCCCGATGAAATGATGTCGAATGTCGATATGCTTTGCTCTTGAGTGTTGGACGTTGTTGCATGAGAGAGCAATAGCACTTTTATTATCACAGAACAGAGGGATTTTGTTGAATTCAAAGCCATAGTCAGATAATTGAGATCTCATCCATAAGATTTGAGCACAACATGATGACATGGCTATGTATTCAGCCTCTGTAGAGGAAATAGAAGTACTCATTTGCTTCTTTGAAGACCAGCTCACAAGCTTATCACCCAAAAACTGAGCACCTCCGACGTACTTCGACGAGTATCTTGACATCCTGCATGATCAGATCCGCATAGGCGTTAGTGACATACCAGAGTCCTTCGGGTACCAAAGTCCCATATTGATGGTTCCTTGGAGATACCGAAAGACCCGCTTAACCGCTTCAAGGTGCTTTTTAGTAGGCTTAGCCTGGTATCTAGCACACATGCAAACAGCGAATAACAAGATGTCCGGTCTACTAGCGTGAGGTACATCGGGGATCCAATCATACTACGATATTTCGTTTGGTCAATCATGATCCCTGAGTGGTCCTCATCTAGTTTGGTTCGATCAATCATGGGAGTGTCAACAGGTCACTTGAATCAAATCCAAATTTCTTTAAGATCTCAGGAGCATATTTAGATTGATTTATGAAAATGCCTCCGGGACTTTGTGAAATTTGTAATCCCAAGAAAAATGACATTTGTCCCATCATTGACATTTGAAATTTTGAACTCATTTCATTTGAAAACGATCACATTCATTAGGGTCGGTCGAGGCAAAAATAATATCATCAACATAAATTTGAACATGAATTAAGTGTTTCCGACTTTCGGTGAATAAAGTAGGATCAACTGCTCCTTTGCTTTAATCCAGTAGATAGAAGAAATTTTGACAGCGTATCATACCATGCTCTAGGAGCTTGCTTCAAACCATATAGGGCCTTTTCAAGCGATAAACATGAGTAGGATGCTCAATTCACAAAACCTTCGGTTGGGACGTAAACCACTTCTTTCATATCTCCATTAAGAAATGCGGTTTTCACGTCCATCTGATAAACAACCATGTTCTTGCTAGCATCATTTGCCAAGAAGATTTTGATCGCCTCGATACGAGCAACTGGGGCAAAAGATTCCTCAAAGTCTATCCCTTCTTCTTGACGATAACCTTTAGCTACTAACCTAGCCTTATTTTTCAAAACATCACCATGCTCATCAAGCTTCACTTTGAAGATCCACTTAAGAGCAATGATCATAGCACAACTGAGCGGTACTAATTCCCATACATCTAATCGATCAAACTCATGAATTTCATCTTGCATGGCATTGAACCAATTGTCTTCATTCATAGCAGTTTTAACATCTTTAGGTTCGATCTTTGAGAGTACAGAGTTAAAGAAGCACCATAATGCATCAGTAGCAAGCTGTTTATGAGTGGATACCGGATGAGAAGGATTTCCAATGATGTTGTCTAATGGATGATCATGAGTCCATTTTCTGAGGTGTTCATGTGGTAGTTGTTGAGGAACTGAAGTAGCAGAGTCGATGTCTCCTGAAGAAGATGGTTCTGATGAAGATTCAGGAGCAAATATGTTTTCAAATGGAGCATCTTCGGAAGTAGCAAAGGGATTAACTTCATCATTGATGCCAGAAACATTTCCATGATGTACATTTGAAGAATGATGATTTGTTGATGAGATCAAGGATCAGCAGCAGGAGCTTCTTGACTTAAAGATATTGAGACTGAGGGATTGACTTCATTCACAGGAATATGAGCAGCCTCTGTTGTAGGGATCGACACCTCATTAGTACTTGGATCATAAAGTTCATCGAACATAGGATCAAACAATTTCTTTAAATCATCTTCAGATGGAGGTACATATGGAGTTTCTTGAGAAGAGTTTGGAACAAGGGATGAGCCAATGGGGCTGTTTTGAAGTGCGGGTCCTGAACTGGATTGTCCAGGAGCCATTTGACCGGACAGCTCATCAAACGTAACGTGAATTGTTTCCATGATATTTCGGGTTCTTTTGTTGTAGATTCGGTATCCCTTTTGTTTGGTGCATACCCTACAAATACTCCAATGTCTGCTTTAGCTCTATGTTTGCCTAAGTCTTGTCCCTCATTAGTTGGATAACACAATGCACCAAACACACGAAGGAAAGAGAGATTAGGTTTTCTGTTGTGGACAAGTTCATATGGAGTTTTTCCATGAACAATGTGAATCATGGAACGATTTTGTGTGTAGCATGCAGTGGCAATAGCTTCAGCCCAGAGAAACATTGGAACCTTTGAGTAAATCAACATTGTTCTAGCGGCTTCTACAAGAGTTCGATTTCGTCTTTCAACTACACGCTCGTTGAGGATTTCGTGGAACACTTCTTTGATGGCTGATTCCAACGCTTTCATAAAATTCACTGAGTTGTTTGTTGACAAACTCAGTTCCATTGTCTGTTCGGATTATTCTGACCGTTTTGTTAAGTCGAACCTGCAGCTGTTTGATGAGTTTGATGATGATATCAGGAGTTTCATCCTTTGTCCTTAAGAACTTGACCCAGTTGAATCTAGAGTAATCATCAACCACAACTAACACATATTTCTTCCCAAAGATATTCTGCACCCTCATTGGTCCACATAAATCCATATGAATCATATGAAGAGCTTCTGTGACAGAGTTAGTAGGTTTGGGTTTATGGGCATACTTCTTGCTTTTTCCCAATTGACATGTTGAACAAAGATGATCCTTTTCATACTTTAGTCGAGGTAAACCTACGACTAAGTCCTTTCTGGAAAGATCATTGATGGTGCCGAAGTTCAAGTGATTGAGACGACGATGCCATAACCATGACTTTGTTTTGAAGCCTTTGACAACAAGCAGATTGGAGAAGACTTCATCATATCATCGATAGAGATGGTGTAAAGATTTGAACCACGAGTTCCTCTTAAAAGTTCCTTACCATCAAGTTCTCTAACAAAACAAGTATGTTTTCTCAAGGCTACTTCTAGATCGAATCACGAATTGACCGACAGATAATAGATTATGACCAAGACCTTCCACATAGTATACTCTAGAGATAACACTATCACCAACAACATAATCACCATAACCCATAATTGCACCGAAATGATCATTACCGAATCATTTGTCTCCGATGAATTTGCTCACGAAGTTCATGAGCCGTGACCGGTCTCCATCATATGCTTGGAACATGAGTCCGGTACCACATAACGATTTGAACGATCTGCAGTTGAACAGACAAGAATGGATAACTGGATAATTGGGATCCCCATGCAAGAATGGGTTCCACTTGGTTAGTAATAGTAATTGGAACACCCACATCAGAAATAGAAACATCTATATCAGAAGTAGAAGCAATGGAATCATTGGGAATAGATGCAATGCTGGTGTCAGTATTTGACCTATTCAAAGTATGTTCACTTCTTAAGGGAATAGTTCTACCAATAGGCATCCATTTTCTAGAGGGCATAATCTTAGCAGTTTGAGAGCAAAACTGATTATTCTTATGGCCAAAAGGTATCCAATAATAACCTATCTTTATAAATGTTCTTCCCGTGGGTTTCCACTTTTCTAACAATCTTTCGCTTTTTGCCTTTCGCGCCTTCTTTGCACGATTATTAGCGTAAACAATTTTAACTGGGCATTTGACAAAGATTAGACAAAGCATTTACACCACATTCATGATTAGCAACAGAATTCAAGCAGACATCATTACAAGGTTTGCAAATAGTATCGAATTGAATTAATTACAGTACATAAGGCTAATACTAGAATCAACACGATTCGTTTTATTCAACTCAAGCTTAAAGTTCCTAGATTGGTCTTCTACTCTCTTCCAATGCACATTTTTAGCTTGCAAGGTCCTATCATTCCTTGTATTGTCTTGAGACTTTGACCTGCTCGCTTTAATGTCACTGATTACTCCTGTAGAGGGAATGGGAACATTAGTTGGTTGATCTAATTTTTGCATTCCTGAACTTGATGTGCAAGGATCTGACCTACTAGAAGGCACATTACTGTTTACTTTCTTAAGACTGTGATTTGAGCTATTTGCAGGCACACTAAAGTTCACTTTCTTAGCACTAACATATCTGGAATCTGAACTACTTGAAGGCACATTAGTGTTTACTTTCTTAAGACTGGGCATAGAACGGATTTCTGCTTGGCACAAGGCATAGAACAAGGCTTCACAGCTTTGCCTTTTTCACCTAAGGATTTTGGACATGTTGCAATTACACATTCAAGCAACTCTTGAGATCGTTTGGCCTGAGGCAAGCAAACCTAATTTCACTATCAAGAGGTTTGTTAATGAAATCCTCTTCGACAATCTCACGGAGACATTCTAGACTATCCTTAAGGTGAGCACAAGAGTCATGAAAGGCATGTTCATTATTCCTAAGATGAGGAGGAATATATTTAACTGTCACAGTGTATTTGCAATCTAAGGGTGACTTTGAGACAACATTCTTATTGAAAACAAGTGGTAGTTTCCCATTTCCTGACTTCTCAGATTCTCAATTTCCTTTTGTAAAGACGTTTATTTTTCGTTGTTTTGGTCACGGGTGACTTTTGTTGAATCATATAACTCTTTAAAATGTCTTTCAACTTTTTCATTTTCTTCTAGAAAACTCTCGTTTTCCTTTTGTAAGGCATTAACTAAGTTTTGAAGATGAAAAGTTTGAGAATTCTGAGAATCTAAAGGAGGAGGCATTTGGGAGCCTGTCATATGGTTCTTTTGACCCTTTAATTGAGAGATTTGGGCTTTCAACTTTCTGATCGTGTTGCAATGAGCTTGAATCGTTCATCACGCTTTGTTAATTTGAAAAACGGCATCAAACTCTGGAGCATCTGAGGATGTCTTGATGTTTGAAGTTTTGACATTTTCTTTAAGATGTTGATATTTTAATTGTAAATTAAAATGCTCAGCCTCTAGTTTAGACAAATGTTTAACCAAATTGTCATGATCATTCAGTTCAATTTTCTCAGATAGTTTGGAATTAGTTTTTTCAAGCTCAATGACTCGATCATGGGAGACTTTCAGGGCAACAGATAATTCATGAAATTGGGAAGCATTAATAGAACAATTTGTAGCAGTGAAAAACACATCTTGAGCAACACATTCAGATATCATATTCTCATTCAGTGTATGCAAGTTCTTCCTTTCAATCTCATTATATTTTAGTGCTCGCTCATAGTCACTAACTTCAACTATCATTGCATCAAATTCTTTTTCCATTCCCTTAATATCAGTTTCTATCCCCTTTTTAAGACTCTCAAAGTGATCTTTTAGAAGTTTAAAGAAAGGCATGACCTCAGTTAAATAACATTCTTTCATTTGCTCAAAACCCCTTTCTCCTTCCGTAATACCAGTGGGTGTGATCCTTTTCTTGCAAGTTTTCTCAAAATCAACAAATAGTTGAAATATAACATATTGGCTAATTAAGGTCTTGCTTTTAGTGGCAATTGTTCTAGGAACAAGATGCATTGGTGTATTGGGAGGATACACAGTTGCTTTAGGCATTTTCCTAAGGGGAGGGTTTGTTTCAACAATATTTTCTGCTTTCTGCTTATCTAAGTCCATTTTCCAGAAAACTTGTTCGGGAGTCAACAATGTTTGAGGCTTAAACATGTTCAAGGAGATCCAATTCTCCTTTTTGTAGTCATGGGGAGTGATAATTACTTTCTTCTCTTTGCATTTAGGATCATTTAGTTTCTTATTCATTTTCTCGCTAGTGATTTCATCTAATTTCTTATCTTCCTCTGTGCACTCAAAGCAACTAGGTTTTTGTCTAGGTTTAAGAATCTCATTGCCATCATAGATCACTTTTTGAGCTGCTTTTGCTATCATCCCGTACTCAGGGTTGGGTTTATCTATAATGGGAACACTATGCTTATCGCTTAGAACTCTATGCTTAGTGATCATGTGAGTAGTCTGAATGGTGTTCCCTTGTATGTACAACTTGTTTTCAAGTTTGTTTTTCAAAGTTTTCAGATTAGAAAAGTCTTTCAAGAGTTTTGATTCCTTTGCATTAAATTCTTGCTTAAGCATTTTCACATTTTCTTGAAGTTCTTGTTTTTGTTTAGCGCTTTTAGAAAGCTTTTTTTGCAAGGAATTTAACTCTTGTTTTAATACTTCTTCTCTAAAATTACTTTTTCTAATGATTGTACGCACTTGGTCATCCATTTCCTGCTCACGAGTGGTCAACTCAAATTTTGCACGTTGTTCATAAATAGCAACACGCTCTTTATAGGCATTTAGTTCGAACTTACGTAATCATCAGGGCACATGCGTGTATTCATAAAAACATAGTCATTGTTGACCGCAGAAGATGCATCACTTGGTACAACTTCACTTTCACTTTGTTTCACATATTGATCATATGGGACAACATTGATATTACCCATATTTTCAATATTTGATTCAATAGTTTCAGTTAATGGTACTTTGTCATGCATCTTTTGCACATCAGCATCATCGTATAGTTTTAGTACCTCTGAGATGAGTTTGTCTTTGGATGGGCCAACTTGTGGTGAAGAAGAGACCTTGGGAGAAACCATTGGATAAATGCTAGCCATAAAAATTGTGTGTGCAGTAGGTCCATCATCCACATCGGAGTCGTATGCATCACAATCAGCGACTTGAAAGGCATTCTGATGATTGTGACCTATCTCCTGAGTAGGTTGCTCATCCACATCTGCATCATAGGTCTTGGCATTGCCCTCAGCAAGAAACAACAATTCCTCCTCATCCAAAGCAACACCATTATCGTGAGCTTGTACAAGCAAAGCATCTTATCTCCAAGTAATCGCATTCGTGGACGCTTTGGAGATGTACAGTTCCTTGCAATGTGTCCCTCACCTCCACAGTTATAACATTTGATCGGCTTAGATTGACCTGGATTACCATTCCTTCCTCGATTCGGATTACCCACATAACCTCTACCAGCTCCACCTCTTCCCCGATCATACCGTCTTTCCCTGAACTGGTTGCACCATGATCCTCCCATCTTTAACAATAGCTTGATTGTGTGGGTTAGATGCTCGTTCGAGGTTTTTGTTGGTTTGTGGGAGAGAATTCATGTTTTGACTAATCATAAGAGCTAGTTGATTAATGATGTTACCCACGTGTGCATCAAAGACGCCTTGTTTGAACATGGGATCAGGAATGAGTTGTGATTACCATTGCCCATGGGTATGACTTGTGAGGCTTTGGTTGAGATTCCGATGTTTGAGTAGAAGGCAGTTGAGTCATTAGATGAGCTTGTCTCTCCTTGGTTGGTTTTGAACTGATTAAGAATCATTTTTTCAAACATAGCATGTCTCTCATTCTCAAGGAGGAAGGCATAGAGTTGCTCATAGTTTGTATTCTTCAATCCTTTAGTGAGCTTCACAGAGGTGACAAACTTGTGCCATTCGGGGTTCATGTTGTTCACAAATTTTGAGTTCATCTGAATGTTAGGCATAGTCATTCTGATGTTCCTCATATCATTCACCAACTTATGAAATCTCACATAGTACTCATAGACACTCTCATCCGGTTTCATCTTGAAGTGTTCAAATTCGTCATAGAGTTGTGATTCTATGTCTTCCATAGTTAATTCAGAACCTGAGAGAAGCATCTTGACATTATCCCATACTTCCTTTGCTTCGGTGTTGTGATTGATCAACTTGTAGATGTCTTTAGGAAGACCTTGAAGAACAATGTTAGAAGCCCGATATCGCAAGATCGAATCTCTTTTCTCCTTATCATCAAGCTCATCATACATCTTTGGTCCGTCCATTTCAGTAAATCGAGTTCCATCTTCAACAGTATCAAGTACATCTCTAGTTGTCTCAACTCGATACGGTCCTTCATCAATGGATTTGAGAATGTTGACACCATTTTCCTTTCCAAGACAATACAATCTGATTCGTTGAGCCCAAGAATCGTAGTCAGTTTGTCAAGCATGGGTGGACGAGTATCTGAACCAGCTGCTTGAACATCCTCGGCAACAGTGGAGATGATTGTTGAAACGTTGGTAGACATGATGATAAATTAAACGGGATTTTATAACTCTATGATTAAACCGGGAAATCGATTCTTTCACGGGATTTTACTAAATCAAGAGAAAACCGTAAAGAAATTACTCAAGTCGCTAGAAAATTATGCACCAAGTCGCTATCTTCTAATTCGCTATTCCACTAAGTCGCTAAAGTCCCAAGTCGCTAAACAAAAGACAAGTCGCTAAGTAGCAACTCGCTAAGCCTCTAGTCGCTAGCGAAATTTTGGCAACAATTCGCTAAGATACAAGTCACTAAGGAATCAAGTCGCTAAATAGCAACTCGCTACTTACCAAGTCGCTAACACCAAGTCGCTACCCGTAGTGGAGAGTCCACTACTTGTACTGTTAGTCGCTAGGCCTAAGTCGCTAGCTCCAATAACTGCAACTCGCTACAAAATTGTAAAGCAAGTCGCTACTAAGAAAAAATCCATAGGTCAAGTCGCTAGCAAGAAAACTTCACAAACATCACTTTTCAATCCAAAAACAACCCAATCAAGATGATTCAAGCTTACCAAATGAAAACCTAAACACTTGTGATGATTCTAAACATAAAAGTACAAACAAAATCCAAGCTTTAACACAAGAAATCAACCAAATGATGCACAAACCACAAAACTTTTTCAAACTCAAAAACCACCTAAAAACCACTAGAAATCCAAAGATGTGCAAGATATGATCTAACCATGGCTCTTGATACCAATTGTAGGATATTGGATTTCACATACACATCATATCATAACTCAAAGTGGGCGTATAAAGGTGAGTTCTAGAGAGAAAAAGTTAGAGGTTTAGGGAACTTAGTGAGAGAAAGTGAAAGATATTATTATGAGCTCCAACTCTCTACCTTGGGAGGTAGAGAGTATTTATAGTCTTACATAAAATGCCACACAACGGGCTGTGGATCAGGCATACAGTGGGTAAAGACCCGTCCGTCCTCCACGGTGTTACATAACTAAATACTACTCAGCTAGAAATAACTACGACTACGAGCTTTCTAACGATAACATATACATGAGGTGACCGACTCTTTAATACCTGGAATTTCTAATTCCTAACAACTTGCAACCGCACTTCCACCTCCCAAACCTGCTCAAGCAACCGCACTTCCACCACCTGAATCTGCAAAGAATCTATCCCTTGAACCAGTGGTTACAGTTGCTGAAATGGAAACTCCACCAACTTCACCACCCCAAATACTTACATCAGATCAATTGCTCGACAAAGCAGTGAAAAGAATTGAAGCTCTTGAAAGACAACTACCTAAATCTGTTGATTCCTTTGTGAATCGTGTCTATAGGTTGGAACACCTCAACTTTGATGAAGGGGTTGCAGACGCCATTGAAGGTGAAGTTAGGGATGCGGTGGAATGGGCAATGGAATCTCCATTGCTTAGACGGTTCAAAGATATACCTATTGCAGATATGAGAGCTGTACTTTCAGATAAGATGTATGAAGCTGACGAGCATAAGCATGAGGTCCATAAGAAGCTATATGAGGCTCTCGAAGAATCAATTAAGCACGACAATCATGAACAATTTTTGATAGACATTGGAGAAAGAGAAGCAAAGAAGAAAAGGAGGACCATAGTGTTGGAAACATTGCGTAAAGGTCCTAAAGATCCTCCTCCACCTCCACCTCCAACTGGGGGTGCTGGAACTTCTGGAGCTGGTGGATCTTCTAAGACAACATCTACACCTCCACCACCACCATCATCACCACCAAAGCTCGCCAATCAACCCAGCCACCGGAAATCAAGGAACGCTAGAAGAAATCGGCGGCTTGGACCACGGTTGATTCAAGGTTCACCTCTACAGATCCTCTATCCCCGAAGATCAAGTGATTCATGAAGAATCGTATGTCATGGCAGAGTCGAATCTCGATGAAGATGATGCATCCACCGTGTTTATTCCCAAGCCGTCAAGATGATTGGTTTGATACTTACATATCGTGAACGACCTAATCCATCCGAGTTGCACCTTCTAAAGACACCATTTGAAGTTGGCTCATCAAGAGAGACCTCATACTCCAGAACCTTCGCGGGTCCATCTCGAGACTCCATACGATGATCCCCGACAACAACTAGGCTTCAACTATTTCTACCAACTATGAAACCCCAGATGAAGACTCTCCTCTTCATGCTACTGGGTGATATGGGCTTCATTAAGTGGTCTTGTGAACAGAAGGGAATCTCGTCAATCACTCCAAAGGACCTTGAAGGACAAGCTTTTGAAATTGTGAAGGTCTTTCACTCTGATGCCAATCATCTCCAATATCAGATGGAAGAGTGCCACAAGATGCTAAGTGATCAAGTCGGAGCGATTAGTCGTTTCAATGTGAACAAGCCTCTTCCTCTCGTGGTGAACTGGACAAATGACCATTCACAATTCTTCTTCAACCGAGACTTGATTATCCGTGTGCTCGCTTGAAGAAGACCAGCTCTATCGATTTCAAAGATGAAAGCGCAACCTACTCGATCGGGGACTTGAGCAGATGGTTCTCCTGATCAATTCGGGTCGACAACGAACAAAAGTCTGACATCGAAGCCTCATATGGTATCTCTCACTGGTGGTACAAAAAGAAGAAATTCTACATCGAGAGACATGGTGCTGATAAAAGACGTAAAGATGTTCGATCCAAGTTGCAAATCTTAAGTGTTGTACGAGTAGAGGTATTCCCAATCTATGGCTATGAGTATTTGAAGAAGATCGTCCTTAAAAGAGCAGACTTGAAAGAGTATGTTATTGAAGAAAACGACTTCAAACATCTGCTGCCAAATGACTTCGAAGATCTCTATCTCTTGAATCTCCAAGGACACCTTGAACATTTGCCTATCCGTGAGAAAAAGGCTCTCTCTACTGCTGTCAACCTTTGGATCAGGGGGTTAGTCATTCGAAAAAGGGTTGAGGACTTTCAGCTTGGGATGGAAAGCTACGCACTTCGGTCAACTTATCAAGGCCGCAATGGGATGCCTCAGGAAATGAATTTCGTCATGACTATAGAGTGCTTGACACACCCGAGCCGTCCCTCTTCCACGGCAGATATGGGACTCGCATGCGATGAGATTGTGCGAGCTCTACAAATTCATGATGGTACTCTCAAGATGGTCGAAGAAGAACCTGAACACCGAGTGAAAGAAATCGAGTTGATCCGAAGCCGTGGAACAAGACTAAATTCGGATTGATGATGACTTAAAGCGGTGTGAAGATTTCATTGTTGCAATCAGGCGAAGACTCAAGACTCGAAGGATCTTCCGCAGCCTTGAAAGTTTTGTTGGTGGTAGACTTCGTGATGGTCATTACAAACTGCTTCAAAGAACTGAATGAGGACATCTTCGGAAGTAGTTTCGTTATGTATTATATATGTGTTTAATGTGGTGTACAAACTATGAACAACTATAATGCATGTAATAGTGTTAGGTTATGTCCTGTGGTTTCCCTTTGTGTCTAAAAAGGGAACCTCAGTGTTGTCCACTTCTTATCATATAAAATTGGACACATTTTTCTCCAACAAATGTTTTATCTCGCACATATTTAAATCACTTGAGATCCAAAGTCTCAAAGGATTTGAAATTTTTGATCGGGGAGAAAATGTGATATAAATATGAAAGATGATAAAAGATGACCAATTTTTGTCTCAAAAGTGCATACTGCTCTCTAATATGTGCTAAACAATTTTCGAATCTCGAAGCATATATTAAGGGGGAGCATTTCAAAACAAATTCAAACCTCCAGGGTACAAAGTTTTCCATGCTTTTATATAAGGTACCTTGATTGTGATATTGATATCTTTTAGAAAAATAGAAATCAAAGAAGTTAATTCTTCCTCTTGCCTTCGTGTGTTAAACGATTTCAAATACATGATGCACATGTTGAGGGGGAGCTCTTGTTCTAAAAATATCAAAAACAATTCAGGTGCAAAATGCTTTGATAATATATCACAAGCATCTGGATTGATTTTTCAAATGGTTTTCAATTGGTTCCTATGGCAGATGAACAATACCAAAAAGACCGACCAACTTTACATTATGTATGGTGATATAAGGACGATAAGGTTAGGTATGTGTTCCCATGATCCGCCAGAGCCGGAGGGATCTACCCAGGGACTATCCACTAGTTAGTGTAGAGTTCTTAGGTATGATGATAAAAGGAGAAAAATGAGATACGGGAAGAGTCTTGGGGTGAGATGAGCTAGTAATCGGAATAAACCCAACAAGGATTCTAGTTATGAAGTCTCGGTAAGTACTGAAGGGGTTGAAGAATTAAAAAGAATTGAATATGAAAAAAGGTGAAAAGAAATAGCCCTCCAATAATTCAACCTTAGGGCAGACACCGGGTTCAATACATATGCTACTGGTGGTTACTTAGGTAACTCTGGTATTGAAGGCAAGACGTCATGGACCCAGTGACGCACTGCACTAACCTTCCCAAGCTACTCAAGTTCCTCTTAAAAGGGCTTGTTTCATTCTCACGGGGAACCTACATAATCTATCGACTTTCTCTTAGAGATTGTTGATATTGAAGAAGGAGACCCTCTCCCTAGTCTCCGATATAGGATCCAAATATGCACAAATTGAGTCTAGAGCCATGAGATCATCTATAAATCTCTTTAGGACACTTTCAATGAAGACTCTCTGTTTCACACAATGTGGAAAGGGAGATTATATCTTGAGTCCTTCGCATTATCCTTGTGGTATTGCCAGAACATCCGAGTGATATGCAAACATATTCACAATGAAGATGGAAAGCCTTCTGGAGCCAACATTAAACAAGCTCCTGGTAGGTGGCATGTGAGATCTATTCTATAGATCAACCATGTGACAACTGAACAGAAACAATGGGACGATTCAATCTTTTGAATCAATCCTGGTTCAGGTTATGGATTGACGGATACCTTTGAAAAACCGGTCGTTGTGCCTAAAAACTCTTTTCTTTAGCACTTCGACCGTGTACGAATATTTCATATCAAAAGGTGTTTATGATTGATAATTGATTTTCATTAAAACCTTTATTGTATTGCAAAAACAAATTTATATTGAGCAATACATGATTGTTTTTCAAATCTCTTTTCATCAATCAGTGAATCTCTATTCACTGGTTCACTCACTCCGTGTTGTCTTCTTTGAGACGTTCCGGTTTGAGAACAGCTAGAACATTAAGCGAAACCTGTCAAGGTAATTCCTCGAATTATACCGATCACAGGCAGTGTACTTAATCGATCAACGGGGAACCGTGAGCCGTGTACCTCAATTCAACGAAAGTGATCAAAGACACTTCCGTGCGATTTATTGCTAACTGTTGTATGCAGGTACGCCCTACGTTTGCAGCTGATCAGAATGGATCCTTATCGATTTTGACCCTACGTGAGTACTAATTGCTCATCTCCTCAAATTCACCAATTCCTACCGAACAAAGTGAACGACAACACGAACAAACTTGCAAGGATTGCTCAAAGCAAAGCGCTACAAGTCATAGCATCTCGATTCTCTTCATCCCAAATAGCGACAACGCCACATCAAACTCTCGAAGACCACTCCAAAAGTTCTTGAGAAGTTATCTCGAAATAAGTACCACCTACCGTCTTTCGACCGCTAGGCTGAATGAAAGTACCATTCAATCTATAGAAACTATACTGAGACATGAGTAACTCGTTGAGAAATGAATGGAGCAGGAAAATTTCCTTAACCAAATCCATTGCAACGAAAGACCACCTCATAAGACACCGTAGGGTCTAGAGCAAATCAATCGGTGTTGAGGGATTGAGAATAGCAAGGAACCGGTCTAATGGCTCCAAGCTTCTATCAAAACCATTGATAATAGTATGCGTATCGAGGTTAAGTACAATGACTCGATCGTCAAAGTCAATAAAAATAGGACTAAATGACACATAATGTTTGAGTCGACGAAAAGGATTGAGGTGTCAATGACTGAGCGTAAACCATTTTAACCAAGCGAAAAGGGCTATACCTTGTTTACGTAAGATTTGTCGGATCCTCTCCAAGACCAAGCCTGGTAGTTACCAACCGGATTATCATTAGGACTACACGTTATGCCCACACATTCTAATGTACGCACAACCGAGAAAGCCAACTCATGCCCGAACTAATCCAAGAAACTCTGAGAAAAATTGTGTGACCCGAACCGCCTGCGAACAACATGTAATCATTAAAAGAGATACGCGGACGAAAGCGGCACTTGAGTTTCAAGTGGGAGATAGAGTCATGATAAGATTTTGCCACGTAGACAAAGTCCGTTTTGGAAAAAGGTGGATAGTTGAATCTTCGTTACATTGGACCTTCAAAATTTTAAAAAAATAGGACCGTATTATCTACCAACCGAAATTTCCACAAAAACTCAACTCTATGCAGGATGTGTTTCACATGTGAAGCTCGAAGAATTGCCCTTACAACGAAACTCTCGCCATTCCAATGAAAGAAATCCAAAATCGACAAGAGACCTAAATTTGGTCAAGAGACCCAATTGAAATATTGAATTAAGAAATCTAACGGCTTAAACAAAGCCGCACTCCTATCGTTAAGATCTGTTGGAACTCTCAAAGAAGTCCAAAAATACACGCGAGAACGCGAAGACCAGTTCAGCGAGATACCCACACATTTTCTTTACTTCATCAAATAATTCTAACCAAAACCGAGGACGGTTTTCTCTTCTAAGGCGGGGAGGATGTGACACACGGTAAATTTTCATCAAAATTTAACTGATAATTAGTAAATTATTATTACTAAGCTTGAGTCATTAAGCATACATAAGCTTTGCCTGATTATTTGAGTAGTTAACTCGCATATGGTAGATAACTGCATCACTTCTTCATTCATATCATTTTATGAATATTCCATTTTGTCTTATGGTTTTGAATATGAAAGACGAGAGGTTATCTCGTTTACCACGTGACCGACCGCACGCACGCATCCGACACCATGATAAGGACTCGCTAAAACAATGACAAATGTCCGTAATATGAGATATTACAAAGCTAAAAATATTTCGGACTCGTAACAATAAGATACTACGTTATAAGGGTTGTCAAACAGTGATACTTTAGTCACAATTTAATATCGCCAGACACAAAATATTTAACACACTACCACCCAAACAATAACTTTTATAAGATTCAAATACAATTAAATACCTAAGTGAAGGTATACATTTACATCTCTACAAATTATACAACAAGTAAAAATACATATACAATTGTTAAAATAAAAGCCTTTTATAAAACTCAAGGTAGACACTCTTTTGTCCTTCTATCCCCATCCACGACAAAAATGAGAACAAAAGCAGGGAAATAGATTTCACAATCTCATCTTCAACCTTCCACCTACCCTAGACCTGCTCCTCCATCTTCACACGCCTCCTAGGCGAATCTCTCCAATAGAAGGCAACCCGACATATTCTTCCATCCTACCTATCTTCCTTCATACCATATTCATGTAAATCTTACCTCCCAAATCTCCCTTGATGCGCCGCTACTTTCGAAGGAATCCAATGAAGATCAAAGTAAATCACAAGAGTGAAGCAAAATCCATTCACCAATCTAGCTATTATGTTCAAGATTCGTTGGGTTTTGGAGGTTAGCTATTTTCGGCTTCAAAACAAATTTCAAGATGAGAGAGTTAGCCAAAAACTACTCTTGTTCTCTCTTTTTTTATTCCTAGCCGAGACCACCCATGAGAGTCACACTTTAAATCCCACCACAAAAGGGTAAGAAAGCTCTAAGGGTGAAGAAACCTTGCTTGTGCTACTTCAGATCATTTGGGTTTGTATGTGGTGTTAGACTCTTGGGTGGCCTTCGACATCATCATCCTCTCCCTCCTTGTAAGATAAATCACTCAACCTTGTAATTGTTAAAGTTTATAAAATTTTGTTGTTGAAATAATGTAAAGATGTTGATATTTTGTTTTGGTATTCGATTTTGCGAATCAAATGTTTAATGTACAATAAATGGGTTATATCACTTAAACCTTGAAGTTGGTCAATGATCTTTGATAAGTAGTTCCTGTCGAAAGTACAAAACAAAGAAACTGGGGAAGGATGAGTTTTGATAAAACTACTAATGGTTAAATAATTTGGTCTAGGAACTTGAAGTTATGTTGAGTTTTGTTTTGATTCTTTCTTGTTAAAATGATTGTTGTCGAGAATTTAGATGTCAATTTGTGTTATGTTCGAGTTACTGTCGAGACATGTAACCAAGAAAAGAATGTAAGCAGCTAAGTTTTTACATAATATAACATTTGTGAAACAAACTATGTTAACTTAGGCTAAAGTGGTCATTTGCGAAAATCCGAGTCCCATGTGGAGTCAAGATCACCCGATGGGCGTCACAAAAATGGTTAAGTAGGAAGTTTGGTCATGGTCAACTTGGTTTTCTTTTCTTCCTTGAGTAATCGACCCAGCAGTGGGCATGAAAATGGGTCTTGCCACCCTTGCTCCAAAGGAGTAAATGGATTCATGTCTTGGTCGAAACTCAAAAACTCCATTAACGTTAGTAGAAAATTTATGGGTGTCCTTACTCCTCAATATGAAGCTCGTTTGGAGTAGGCTTTTAAGCTAAAAAATGGTGGTAATAGGTTTGTATAAGGACATGTGTACTTGTTGCCCGTCGAAATCTCGACATCCCGAACCGGGACAGGTTCATGTGAAATTGTTTTGAGAATCTAGTGTGCATTGTCTTGAAACTCCTGCGTCAAAAATGATTACCCAGAAGCTCTTGCGTCAAGTAGGAATGCTAGCACTAGCACATGAAAAATGTAATATGTTCACTAAAAAGCTTGATATAAATCTACTCTTGAAACCATAGTAGTACTTGGTTACTTTTCTTTCTTCAAATTACGTACAAATTATCCTCGGTGCAAATACTTCCCTCGTCAAATATATGGCAGCAAAAGATAAAACAATGAAATGAGCCATCAAAAATTAAGTACCAAACTGCACTTGTATTACATTGGGCCGTAACCCATGTCTTGTAAACTATTAAAGACATTGGATAATTAATGGGCCTAAGCCCAAATCCGGCCACCCAACTGTCGACGCCGGGCCACAGCCCAAGGTGATTTTGGGGCGTCCGTTTGGGTGGCATAAGCAAATCAGAGGAATCATACCCGAAGCGTCTTATCGGAAGACAAATAACCAAACTCATTTCCGCCTATTTCCTTTCCTTCATTTCGTACATATTGTCATAGTGTCAAAAGTCTTAATCCAATTAAACAAGTGTGAAGGTTTGACATAAGCATCAAGTGCTTAAAACATGATTCATATAATAAGGTATACATCAAAAGTTTAACTACAATGTGTAAACAAATTTATCTCATGAAGGTTTCTGGACGTAAATTATATATACTAAAAACTAAATTTCGATAAACAAATAAAGACTACTATATCATTTTATCATTCATTATTTGAGAGCCTCCAAACTTAACTTAATTATTTTCTAAATGCAATTAGAAAATAAATCAACCAATATTGATTTTGACAATAATAATATGTGTCAACATAAATAAATAATACTTACTAATAGAATATCGTAATTACTTTACAAACCAAATTATGGATTTTTAATATCGTTATAGTGTCAACATGAGAAAGTATATATACATTCATGTACTTACTAGTAGAACATTTTAATTTTATAAAACAAGACTTTAGTTTTAACACATTTATGAAACAATATAGATTGAACCATTTTAAGTAAGTGATACTTAAAACAATGAACTAAAACATTGCCCACCTTATCTAGGTCGCGTGTCGGTGCCGCTCCACAACAATCACTAATCCCACTTTTGGATTGCACATTGCAAAGGTGAGTTTCATAGCCCCACTTTTACTTGATAAATGGTTTTATACATTTTGGGGTGAGAAATATGCAAAATATTTTATGGATCAAAACTATTACATGATTACTATTACGTGGTTTAGCCTAAGCCCTTATGTCCCTAGAGAATGCCCTTTTCATGAACCGTCAATTCCCCATTGGGAAACGCGAATGTTATAAATAGATCTATTGAGGGTGACTCCTCCGTTCGGTTGGCCATGCTTAGGTCAAAGCGAAACGTATACCATGTCGGAACCAAGTGTTGAGGGACAAAACACTTGCTATGGGCCCCATATTGTATGACATCTTTCGGCATACAGAAACTGTCGTAGTATCGGTTGCATGAACTTAAAGCTAACGTAATAGACTTTCATCCATATATCATTACACTCTTGATAATGATTATATGCCTTTGCTTAAGGTCCAAACTTACTATTTTAATCTAAACCTATGAACTCACCAGCTTATAGTTGACCTTTTAGCATATTTTCTCAGGTGCTTAGTTGTGAACATGGATGCAAGGCAAGAGGCGGATAGATGGTCGTAGAAATTTCTAAAGAAGCGTTTTATACAAAAACGATGTTTTTATATTGGGACCACAAAAATTTTGGGATGTGTCCATTTATCTAAACAATGTTGAAAGACAATGTTTTAAAACTAATTTATGAAAATTAAACGGACTATGTGTTCCGTTCTGTATTACTTGCGTTGTGATTCACCAATTTCGTAACGCTCCCAGATAACACGTATGCTTCCGCTAAACAAAATTTGGGGGTGTTACAGATTGGCATCAGAGCCTAAGTTATAGAGAACTAGGTACATATAAACCCTAAACTATAACTACTTTTTACAAAAACGTCACTCTACACGCGCATTACCTTGCCTTACTTGCCATATTACTTAGAGTCAATTTAGACATGACTACATGACATAATGCCTATTACATGATTGCATGACATATTGCCTATTTATAAATTCACTACTCTATATCTATCATAAGTATATTTTTACATATACTTACACATATGCACCGTCGTGTCACAGCACCATGCCTTCCCTCACTGGCTGGATGCGATGGCACAACCAAAGGTTTGTCACCTACTGAACGCATCCCAGCCCCTTCTCAACTCACTCGACACTGAAACCCATACAGGGTAGTGTATCAAGTTCACCAGGAGGGTACTACCCACACTCCACCTGCCCACTTCCAAATCATCACTACCGTCAGTACTATACCTACCAGCTCCACTACTCCTACACTCTCACCAAAACACCAAAGAGATCCACTCCCCAGTTGGGAGATACCTGCTAGCAAGAGAATCTGTCTCTCTGCATCATCACCATCATCTTCTAATGCATCACCTCCTAGTTCGTTCGAAGTTGGGGAAATTTCAGAGCACCACCTGCTAGACCACCAACTCTCGACACAGTTATGGCACGCCTAACACGCCATGAAGAACAAATAGAAGAAATGTCGGATCATCCGGGAATACTGCAGAAGAAAGGATTGAAGGAATCGAAGAAGTGGTAGGAGAACTACAAGCACTTGGCGAAACACTCAAGGAATGCTACAACGATGTTGGGACAACAATAGAAGGAACCCGTGAGAAGTTAAACGAGGTGATTGCACGTCTCGAAGACCACATTGAAAGGTGTGCTCTGCAAACTCCAGGAGACACCAGTGAACGCCTCTCACAGAGATTGAAAGTAGGTTAACGCGGTTGGAGACCGTTACTACAATAGCATTAACCGAGACAGGATACCCGGAGGGTGCCGTAGAATTTCAAAGACGTACTATGGAGAGTAGGACAAATGAGGTCAACGACAAATTTGCCCGAATGGAGGCCCAACTCGTGGAATTAGAAGAATGGAAGAAAACTCAACAAAGTCAATTCGAACAACATCGGGAATGCTTAAAATTCACTTTGCAATCGTGTTAGACATTGTGATGAGTGGCTCCAATAAAAACGCTTGTAGTAGTTTTGTTGTATGACAAACTAGAGCGAGTCAATGAACGCATGCTATGTATCCCCTATGAGCCATGAATCTTCTTAGAATGAAATCAAGTTTATTGTGACGAACAACTATGCATAATAAACAACGACTTGTGTACTATAACCTTCTGTTAAACTCGCTTCAATCAGTCTCCGCTTTCTTAATGCCATCTTGATAGACTAAGACTACGTTATATTCAGTCAATACAACCTGGAAAATACTTGATTGAGAAATAGTATACGTTGTAACCTTATGAATCTCCACCATGGCCCTCACACTCATAGGAAACTCATTGTTGTCATTTCTTGTGGTTGAAGGAAAATGTTTCCAGTAAAGCAGAACATGAACGCAACCACCACTGAGAAATCTGTTAGCGAACGAGTTGCTGCAAATATTGCTAACTACCAAATCAATCACAACATCAACAACCTTATCCAGGGAAATAGGGAAGAAGAGGTTGGTAAGACGCTCACATCACGAAATTTATCTTACCAAGAATTCAGAAGCTGTAACCCACCAGCATTTGAGGGGACTGAAGGAGCTAGAAGTTTGGCAAAATGGCTAGAAAGGATAGAGACAATTTTCCGCGAACGGAGTTGCGCGGACAATTGTAAGGTCAAGTATGCTACTTGCACCTTTCGACACCAAGCCCTCACATGGTGGGACGTTTATGTCCGATTAGTGGGAATAGACGCTGCTTACTCACTTCAGTGGGACACCCTGAAGATAATGATGGTTGCAGAATACTGTTCAAGAAATGAACTGCGGATGATGGAAAGAGAACTCTGTGGGCTAACTATGATAGGGAATGACCTCGAGGGGTACACAAATCGCTTTCGCGAATTAGCTCAAGTATGTCCTAATATGATAGGACCTGAGGAAAAGAGACTCGAGACATACTCTTGGGGATGTCCTCCCGAAACTCGAAAGAACGTTGTTGCATACGCGCCCACCGTCACTCAAGAAGCTACTGGTGCGACCTTTGGATTGACAAGGTCACCGCCAAGACAAGACAATGGGGTACTGTGGTAGCAAGAGAAACTGGAATTATGATGGTGAGGAAGATCAAATGCAACAATCAAGCAAACGTCAAGGGACAGCTGAGGCTAAGGGTACTAAACACAAGCGGGAAGTAAGGTATGCTGGGACAAAACCCAAGTGTAATATATGCCCATATTACCACTATGGAAAATGCCCTATACCTTGTGGGATTTGTAAAAGAGTTGGACATGAGATAGAAGATTGTAAGCAACTCTATAGGGAAACAATGACATGTCATGGATGTGGAAAGAAAGACCACATCAAAAGCATGTGCCCGGATAGGAAGGGTCAGCTGATGCAAAAGAACTGCCAAAACACTTTCCTGAAGAAAATGTGAAGAATGGTTCAGACTCCCAACGGACACCATGGAAGAAACTAATTTAGCTAGAGGTGCTAGTTGTAATAAAGCTTAGTTTAACTTCCAAGTTACAGCCTACTCTAAAGTACTTCTCTAGGAAATCTTAATGTACTGAAACCTTTCCCCCTAATAATGTATCTGTTGTTGTTATCGTGTTATCTCGATATATGTCATCTCCATGACCGTTTTCACCATATCATTAAGGACTCTAACTATCTTGTCTCAATGAAAAGATTCCTCCAAAGACAAGAGAACATCATCTTGGATGTTCGACTGGTCTCTGTGCCAAATTAGTATCACCCAACGGGTTGTTTTAGAATAATCCACATTCCAAAAATTGCGAAGGTATTATCATTATCAATACCGACCATACCAGCTCAAAATATTACCTCGCCAAAAATCACGAATCCAACATTCCATTTCTAACCAAGTTGTCATTATTTCACACATCTTGGTCAAACGAACTATAGGCCACACTGACAACATTGGTCGGCCTAGCGAATCTTATAAACTATCATACCGAAACTTCACACATGAACCTTTACAACATTTCCACCGACCAAAGAATAAGTACACCAAGGTTTGAGCTATACCGAACAACACGTCACCGGTCCCCAATTATACATAGCCTGATCACCTATGTATAATTCGGGAGGGGTAACGTGCACAGGACATGGCTAAATTCCTGAAATTCATACCCGGTCATGTTAAAGGAAGTGTTTAACTCTCTATCGCGAAATAGAAAGATTCGTGTCTATATCTCACGTCGACACCCTACCTTAAAATGCCATACATTTCACGGGAATAGAATAAACCGTCCACCTGAGAGAAGGAATCTCCTACTAAGGAAACGTATGTGAAACGTTTGAACCCTCAAAAATGAATTAGCATCTTATAGAGCTCTGGGCGCAGAGACTGACGCCCCGGATATGCCGATCCCTACTTAGTATCCGATCACCTATACTAAACCAAGAGAGGAATAGATCATCATACACCTCAGGTAAACCCAACAAGCACCTACTCACACCACGCAAGGAAATCGTGTGGTGCACCTGTTTTAGACATACCTGAGTATGACAGAGACTCTACCATTTAAAAAGGGACACTTTACACCAGAGCTGGAAGCCATCCTGATCCAAAGAGGATAATAATAGTATAAGAATACTAAACACTCAAAGATCCACGAGAAGCACAACGCAGTGCACGAATTCAAAATGGAACCTAACATGACCACACTAGGAAAACCTAGAAATGTTATCTTTATTACACCGACCGCAATGTCCCACGGGGAGTACGGGAACCAAAAAGGAAGTTGACCATGTGACGACACCAACAATGGTAGTCGCAACGTGAGTTCAATTACAACGTTCGTACTCACCCAAAGCGAAACCGTCATGACCACACATACTTCAAACAACACCTAGCAAACAAAACCTTGTACAAGCCAGATCATTTCAAGTAGTATCACGCAACGGACGAACCGACAAGATAAAACTCTTACGACAGGACCAAAGGTGAAATGGAATTCGTAAGGTACCGAAGGAATCTTATCCCCGTGAACCAACGTTGAGACCCACACCAAGAAGGGATTTGTAATTTCATTATGTGGGAACCTTAATAAGACCAGAAGTTATACTCATCTAGTGCCCAGCAAGGGTGTACCTGGATCCAGAAGACTATTATGAGTATCGAACACGAAGGTTAGTAATCGACCAATGTCAAACCATACTTAACATGTTCGAAAGGAAAAATTCAAAACAATCAGGAACCGACAAACCAACCGGTACGCATCGGAAATTTCAGATAGAAATGGGAATGCATAACAATAAACTCTAGTACCAAGTCACCAAGGATCCTTATCGATTTTGACCCTACGTGAGTACTAATTGCTCATCTCCTCAAATTCACCAATTCCTACCGAACAAAGTGAACGACAACACGAACAAACTTGCAAGGATTGCTCAAAGCAAAGCGCTACAAGTCATAGCATCTCGATTCTCTTCATCCCAAATAGCGACAACCAGTCACATCAAACTCTCGAAGACCACTCCAAAAGTTCTTGAGAAGTTATCTCGAAATAAGTACCACCTACCGTCTTTCGACCGCTAGGCTGAATGAAAGTACCATTCAATCTATAGAAACTATACTTCAGACATGAGTAACTCGTTGAGAAATGAATGGAGCAGGAAAATTTCCTTAACCAAATCCCTTGCAACGAAAGACCACCTCATAAGACACCGTAGGGTCTAGAGCGCAAATCAATCATGTTCAGGATTGAGAATAGCAAGGAACCAGTCCAATGGCTCCAAGCTTCTATCAAAAACCATTGATAATAGTATGCGTATCGAGGTTAAGTACAAAGGCGGCTCGATCACAAAGTCAATAAAAATGGGACTAAATGACACATAAGGTATGAGTCGACGAAAAGGATTGAGGTGTCGACTCAGAATAGCGTAAACCATTTTAACCAAACGCAAAAGGCTATACCTTGTTTCGTAAGATTTGTCGGATCCTCTCCAAGACCAAGCTGGTAGTTACCAACTCGGATTATCATTAGGACTACACGTTATGCCCACACATTCTAGTACGCACAACTTCGAGAAAGCCAACTCACTGGCCCAGAACTAATCCAAGAAACTACTGAGAAAAATTGTGCTGACCCAGAACCGTCTGCAAACAACATGTAATCATTAAAAGAGATACGCGGACAGAAGGCGAAAGCCACTTGAGTTTCAAGTGGGAGATAGAGTCATGATAAGATTTTGCCACAGAAAGACAAAGTCCGTTTTGGAAAAAGGTGGATAGTTGAATCTTCGTTACATTGGACCTTTCAAAATTTTCGCAAAAATAGGACCAGTAATCTACCAACCCGAAATTTCCACAAAAACTCAACTCTATGCAGGATGTGTTTCACATGTGAAGCTCGAAGAATTGCCCTTACAACGAAACTCTCGCCATTCCAATGAAAGAAATCCAAAATCGACAAGAGACCTAAATTTGGTCAAGAGACCCAATTGAAATATTGAATTAAGAAATCTAACGGCTTAAACAAAGCCGCACTCCTATCGTTAAGATCTGTTGGAACTCTCAAAGAAGTCCAAAAATACACGCGAGAGCGCGAAGACCAGTTCAAGCGTAGATACCCACACATTTTCTTTACTTCATCAAATAATTCTAACTGAAAACCGAGGACGGTTTTCTCTTCTAAGGCGGGGAGGATGTGACACACGGTAAATTTTCATCAAAATTTAACTGATAATTAGTAAATTATTATTACTAAGCCTGAGTCATTAAGCATACACAAGCTTTGCCTGATTATTTGAGTAGTTAACTCGCATATGGTAGATAACTGCATCACTTCTTCATTCATATCATTTTATGAATATTCCATTTTGTCTTATGGTTTTGAATATGAAAGACGAGAGGTTATCTCGTTTACCACAGTGACCGACACGGCACGCGTACCGACACCATGATAAGGACTCGCTAAAACAATGACAAATGTCCGTAATATGAGATATTACAAAGCTAAAAATATTTCGGACTCGTAACAATAAGATACTACGTTATAAGGGTTGTCAAACAGTGATACTTTAGTCACAATTTAATATCGCCAGACACAAAATATTTAACACACTACCACCCAAACAATAACTTTTATAAGATTCAAATACAATTAAATACCTAAGTGAAGGTATACATTTACATCTCTACAAATTATACAACAAGTAAAAATACATATACAATTGTTAAAATAAAAGCCTTTTATAAAACTCAAGGTAGACACTCTTTTGTCCTTCTATCCCCATCCACGACAAAAATGAGAACAAAAGCAGGGAAATAGATTTCACAATCTCATCTTCAACCTTCCACCTACCCTAGACCTGCTCCTCCATCTTCACACGCCTCCTAGGCGAATCTCTCCAATAGAAGGCAACCCGACATATTCTTCCATCCTACCTATCTTCCTTCATACCATATTCATGTAAATCTTACCTCCCAAATCTCCCTTGATGCGCCGCTACTTTCGAAGGAGTCCAATGAAGATCAAAGTAAATCACAAGAGTGAAGCAAAATCCATTCACCAATCTAGCTATTATGTTCAAGATTCGTTGGGTTTTGGAGGTTAGCTATTTTCGGCTTCAAAACAAATTTCAAGATGAGAGAGTTAGCCAAAAACTACTCTTGTTCTCTCTTTTTTTATTCCTAGCCGAGACCACCCATGAGAGTCACACTTTAAATCCCACCACAAAAGGGTAAGAAAGCTCTAAGGGTGAAGAAACCTTGCTTGTGCTACTTCGATCATTTGGTTTGTATGTGGTGTTAGACTCTTGGGTGGCCTTCGACATCATCATCCTCTCCCTCCTTGTAAGATAAATCACTCAACCTTGTAATTGTTAAAGTTTATAAAATTTTGTTGTTGAAATAATGTAAAGATGTTGATATTTTGTTTTGGTATTCGATTTTGCGAATCAAATGTTTAATGTACAATAAATGGGTTATATCACTTAAACCTTGAAGTTGGTCAATGATCTTTGATAAGTAGTTCCTGTCGAAAGTACAAAACAAAGAAACTGGGGAAGGATGAGTTTTGATAAAACTACTAATGGTTAAATAATTTGGTCTAGGAACTTGAAGTTATGTTGAGTTTTGTTTTGATTCTTTCTTGTTAACATGATTGTTGTCGAGAATTTAGATGTCAATTTGTGTTATGTTCCAGTTACTGTCGAGACATGTAACCAAGAAAAGAATGTAAGCACTAAGTTTTACATAATATAACATTTGTGAAACAAACTATGTTAACTTAGGCTTAAGTGGTCATTTGCGAAAATGGGTCCGTTTAGTTTTCTGTCGAGTTAGATAGGTCATATCCGAGTCCCATGTGGAGTCAAGATCACCCGATGGGCGTCACAAAAATGGTTAAGTAGGAAGTTTGGTCATGGTCAACTTGGTTTTCTTTTCTTCCTTGAGTAATCGACCCAGCAGTGGGCATGAAAATGGGTCTTGCCACCCTTGCTCCAAAGGAGTAAATGGATTCATGTCTTGGTCGAAACTCAAAAAAAACTCCATTAACGTTAGTAGAAAATTTATGGGTGTCCTTACTCCTCAATATGAAGCTCGTTTGGAGTAGGCTTCTAAGCTAAAAAAATGGTGGTAATAGGTTTGTATAAGGACATGTGTACTTGTTGCCCGGTCGAGAAATCTCGACATCACGAACCGGGACAGGTTCATGTTAAATTGTTTTGAGAATCTAGTGTGCATTGTCTTGAAACTCCTGCGTCAAAAATGATTACCCATAAGCTCTTGTGTCAAGTAGGAAGACTAGCACTAGAACATGAAAAATACAATATGTTCACTAAAAAGCTTGATATAAATCTACTCTTGAAACCATAGTAGTACTTGGTTACTTTTCTTTTCTTCAAATTTCATACAAACTATCCTTGGTGCAAATACTTCCCTCGTCAAATATATGGCAGCAAAAGATAAAACAATGAAATGAGCCATCAAAAATTAAGTACCAAACTGCACTTGTATTACATTGGGCCGTAACCCATGTCTTGTAAACTATTAAAGACATTGGATAATTAATGGGCCTAAGCCCAAATCCGGGCACCCAACTGTCGACGCCGGGCCACAGCCCAAGGTGATTTTGGGGCGTCCGTTTGGGTGGCATAAGCAAATCAGAGGAATCATACCCGAAGCGTCTTATCGGAAGACAAATAACCAAACTCATTTCCTCCTATTTCCTTTCCTTCATTTCGTACATATTGTCATAGTGTCAAAAGTCTTAATCCAATTAAACAAGTGTGAAGGTTTGACATAAGCATCAAGTGCTTAAAACATGATTCATATAATAAGGTATACATCAAAAGTTTAACTACAATGTGTAAACAAATTTATCTCATGAAGGTTTCTGGACGTAAATTATATATACTAAAAACTAAATTTCGATAAACAAATAAAGACTACTATATCATTTTATCATTCATTATTTGAGAGCCTCCAAACTTAACTTAATTATTTTCTAAATGCAATTAGAAAATAAATCAACCAATATTGATTTTGACAATAATAATATGTGTCAACATAAATAAATAATACTTACTAATAGAATATCGTAATTACTTTACAAACCAAATTACGGATTTTTAATATCGTTATAGTGTCAACATGAGAAAGTATATATACATTCATGTACTTACTAGTAGAACATTTTAATTTTATAAAACAAGACTTTAGTTTTAACACATTTATGAAACAATATAGATTGAACCATTTTAAGTAAGTGATACTTAAAACAATGAACTAAAACATTGCCCACCTTATCTAGGTCGCGTGTCGGTGCCGCTCCACAACAATCACTAATCCCACTTTTGGATTGCACATTGCAAAGGTGAGTTTCATAGCCCCACTTTTACTTGATAAATGGTTTTATACATTTTGGGGTGAGAAATATGCAAAATATTTTATGGATCAAAACTATTACATGATTACTATTACGTGGTTTAGCCTAAGCCCTTATGTCCCTAGAGAATGCCCTTTTCATGAACCGTCAATTCCCCATTGGGAAACGCGAATGTTATAAATAGATCTATTGAGGGTGACTCCTCCGTTCGGTTGGCCATGCTTAGGTCAAAGCGAAACGTATACCATGTCGGAACCAAGTGTTGAGGGACAAAACACTTGCTATGGGCCCCATATTGTATGACATCTTTCGGCATACAGAAACTGTCGTAGTATCGGTTGCATGAACTTAAAGCTAACGTAATAGACTTTCATCCATATATCATTACACTCTTGATAATGATTATATGCCTTTGCTTAAGGTCCAAACTTACTATTTTAATCTAAACCTATGAACTCACCAGCTTATAGCTGACCTTTTAGCATATTTTCTCAGGTGCTTAGTTGTGAACATGGATGCAAGGCAAGAGGCGGATAGATGGTCGTAGAAATTTCTAAAGAAGCGTTTTATACAAAAACGATGTTTTTATATTGGGACCACAAAAATTTTGGGATGTGTCCATTTATCTAAACAATGTTGAAAGACAATGTTTTAAAACTAATTTATGAAAATTAAACGGACTATGTGTTCCGTTCTGTATTACTTGCGTTGTGATTCACCAATTTCGTAACGCTCCCAGATAACACGTATGCTTCCGCTAAACAAAATTTGGGGGTGTTACAGATTGGCATCAGAGCCTAAGTTATAGAGAACTAGGTACATATAAACCCTAAACTATAACTACTTTTTACAAAAACGTCACTCTACGACCGCCAGTTACCGCTTGCCTTACTTGCCATATTACTTAGAGTCAATTTAGACATGACTACATGACATAATGCCTATTACATGATTGCATGACATATTGCCTATTTATAAATTCACTACTCTATATCTATCATAAGTATATTTTTACATATACTTACACATATGCACCGTCGTGTCACAGACCATGCCTTCCCCTCACTCTGAAGCTGGATGCGATGGCACAACAGAAGGTTTGTCACCTACTGAACGCATCCCAGCCCCTTCTCAACTCACTCCTGACACTGGAAACCCATACAGGGTAGTGTATCAAGTTCACCAGGAGGGTACTACCCACACTCCACCTGCTCACTTCCAAATCATCACTACCGTCAGTACTATACCTACCAGTTCCACTACTCCTACACTCTCACCAAGACACCAAAGAGATCCACTCCCCAGTTGGGAGATACCTGCTAGCAAGAGAATCTGTCTCTCTGCATCATCACCATCATCTTCTAATGCATCACCTCCTAGTTCGTTCGAAGTTGGGGAAATTTCAGGAGCAGCCACTGCTAGACCACCAACCCTCGACACAGTTATGGCGCGCCTAACACGCCATGAAGAACAAATAGAAGAAATGTCGGATCATCTGGGAATACTACCAGAAGAAAGGATTGGAGGAATCGAAGAAGTGGTAGGAGAACTACAAGCACTTGGCGAAACACTCAAGGAATGCTACAACGATGTTGGGACAACAATAGAAGGAACCCGTGAGAAGTTAAACGAGGTGATTGCACGTCTCGAAGACCACATTGAAAGGTGTGCTCTGCAAACTCCAGGAGACACCCAGGAACGTCTCACAGAGATTGAAAGTAGGTTAACGCGGTTGGAGACCGTTACTACAATAGCATTAACTGAGACAGGATACCTGGAGGGTGCCGTAGAATTTCAAAGACGTACTATGGAGAGTAGGACAAATGAGGTCAACGACAAATTTGCCCGAATGGAGGCCCAACTCAGGGAATTAGAAGAATGGAAGAAAACTCAACAAAGTCAATTCGGAACAACATCGGGGAATGCTTAAAATTCACTTTGCAATCGTGTTAGACATTGTGATGAGTGGCTCCAATAAAAACGCTTGTAGTAGTTTTGTTGTATGACAAACTAGAGCGAGTCAATAAACGCATGCTATGTATCGCCCCTATGAGCCATGAATCTTCTTAGAATGAAATCAAGTTTATTGTGACGAACAACTATGCATAATAAACAACGACTTGTGTACTATAACCTTCTGTTAAACTCGCTTCAATCAGTCTCCGCTTTCTTAATGCCATCTTGATAGACTAAGACTACGTTATATTCAGTCAATACAACCTGGAAAATACTTGATTGAGAAATAGTATACGTTGTAACCTTATGAATCTCCACCATGGCCCTCACACTCATAGGAAACTCATTGTTGTCATTTCTTGTGGTTGAAGGAAAATGTTTCCAGTAAAGCAGAACATGAACGCAACCACCACTGAGAAATCTGTTAGCGAACGAGTTGCTGCAAATATTGCTAACTACCAAATCAATCACAACATCAACAACCTTATCCAGGGAAATAGGGAAGAAGAGGTTGGTAAGACGCTCACGTCACGAAATTTATCTTACCAAGAATTCAGAAGCTGTAACCCACCAGCATTTGAGGGGACTGAAGGAGCTAGAAGTTTGGCAAAATGGCTAGAAAGGATAGAGACAATTTTCCGCGAACAGAGTTGCGCGGACAATTGTAAGGTCAAGTATGCTACTTGCACCTTTCGACACCAAGCCCTCACATGGTGGGACGTTTATGTCCGATTAGTGGGAATAGACGCTGCTTACTCACTTCAGTGGGACACCCTGAAGATAATGATGGTTGCAGAATACTGTTCAAGAAATGAACTGCGGATGATGGAAAGAGAACTCTGTGGGCTAACTATGATAGGGAATGACCTCGAGGGGTACACAAATCGCTTTCGCGAATTATCTCAAGTATGTCCTAATATGATAGGACCTGAGGAAAAGAGACTCGAGACATACTCTTGGGGATGTCCTCCCGAAACTCGAAAGAACGTTGTTGCATACGCGCCCACCGTCACTCAAGAAGCTACTGGTGCGACCCTTGGATTGACAAGGTCACTGCCTCAAGACAAGACAATGGGGTACTGTGGTAGCAAGAGAAACTGGAATTATGATGGTGAGGAAGATCAAATGCAACAATCAAGCAAACGTCAAGGGACAGCTGAGGCTAAGGGTACTAAACACAAGCGGGAAGTAAGGTATGCCGGGACAAAACCCAAGTGTAATATATGCCCATATTACCACTATGGAAAATGCCCTATACCTTGTGGGATTTGTAAAAGAGTTGGACATGAGATAGAAGATTGTAAGCAACTCTATAGGGAAACAATGACATGTCATGGATGTGGAAAGAAAGACCACATCAAAAGCATGTGCCCGGATAGGAAGGGTCAGATGCAGCAAAGAATGCCAAAACACTTTCCTGAAGAAAATGTGAAGAATGGTTCAGACTCCCAACGGACACCATGGAAGAAACTAATTTAGCTAGAGATGCTAGTTGTAATAAAGCTTAGTTTAACTTCCAAGTTACAGCCTACTCTAAAGTACTTCTCTAGGAAATCTTAATGTACTGAAACCTTTCCCCCTAATAATGTATCTGTTGTTGTTATCGTGTTATCTCGATATATGTCATCTCCATGACCGTTTTCACCATATCATTAAGGACTCTAACTATCTTGTCTCAATGAAAAGATTCCTCCAAAGACAAGAGAACATCATCTTGGATGTTCGACTGGTCTCTGTGCCAAATTAGTATCACCCAACGGGTTGTTTTAGAATAATCCACATTCCAAAAATTGCGAAGGTATTATCATTATCAATACCGACCATACCAGCTCAAAATATTACCTCGCCAAAAATCACGAATCCAACATTCCATTTCTAACCAAGTTGTCATTATTTCACACATCTTGGTCAAACGAACTATAGGCCACACTGACAACATTGGTCGGCCTAGCGAATCTTATAAACTATCATACCGAAACTTCACACATGAACCTTTACAACATTTCCACCGACCAAAGAATAAGTACACCAAGGTTTGAGCTATACCGAACAACACGTCACCGGTCCCCAATTATACATAGCCTGATCACCTATGTATAATTCGGGAGGGGTAACGTGCACAGGACATGGCTAAATTCCTGAAATTCATACCCGGTCATGTTAAAGGAAGTGTTTAACTCTCTATCGCGAAATAGAAAGATTCGTGTCTATATCTCACGTCGACACCCTACCTTAAAATGCCATACATTTCACGGGAATAGAATAAACCGTCCACCTGAGAGAAGGAATCTCCTACTAAGGAAACGTATGTGAAACGTTTGAACCCTCAAAAATGAATTAGCATCTTATAGAGCTCTGGGCGCAGAGACTGACGCCCCGGATATGCCGATCCCTACTTAGTATCCGATCACCTATACTAAACCAAGAGAGGAATAGATCATCATACACCTCAGGTAAACCCAACAAGCACCTACTCACACCACGCAAGGAAATCGTGTGGTGCACTGTTTAGACATACCGAGTATGACAGAGACTCTACCATTTAAAAAGGGACACTTTACACCAGAGCTGGAAGCCATCCTGATCCAAAGAGGATAATAATAGTATAAGAATACTAAACACTCAAAGATCCACGAGAAGCACAACGCAGTGCACGAATTCAAAATGGAACCTAACATGACCACACTAGGAAAACCTAGAAATGTTATCTTTATTACACCGACCGCAATGTCCCACGGGGAGTACGGGAACCAAAAAGGAAGTTGACCATGTGACGACACCAACAATGGTAGTCGCAACGTGAGTTCAATTACAACGTTCGTACTCACCCAAAGCGAAACCGTCATGACCACACATACTTCAAACAACACCTAGCAAACAAAACCTTGTACAAGCCAGATCATTTCAAGTAGTATCACGCAACGGACGAACCGACAAGATAAAACTCTTACGACAGGACCAAAGGTGAAATGGAATTCGTAAGGTACCGAAGGGAATCTTATCCCCAGGAACCAACGTTGAGACCCACACCAAGAAGGGATTTGTAATTTCATTATGTGGGAACCTTAATAAGACCAGAAGTTATACTCATCTAGTGCCCAGCAAGGGTGTACCTGGATCCAGAAGACTATTATGAGTATCAAACACGAAGGTTAGTAATCGACCAATGTCAAACCATACTTAACATGTTCGAAAGGAAAAATCCAAAGCAATCAGGAACCGACAAACCAACCGGTATGCATCGGAAATTTCAGATAGAAATGGGAATGCATAACAATAAACTCTAGTACCAAGTCACCAAGGATCCTTATCGATTTTGACCCTACGTGAGTACTAATTGCTCATCTCCTCAAATTCACCAATTCCTACCGAACAAAGTGAACGACAACACGAACAAACTTGCAAGGATTGCTCAAAGCAAAGCGCTACAAGTCATAGCATCTCGATTCTCTTCATCCCAAATAGCGACAACCAGTCACATCAAACTCTCGAAGACCACTCCAAAAGTTCTTGAGAAGTTATCTCGAAATAAGTACCACCTACCGTCTTTCGACCGCTAGGCTGAATGAAAGTACCATTCAATCTATAGAAACTATACTTCAGACATGAGTAACTCGTTGAGAAATGAATGGAGCAGGAAAATTTCCTTAACCAAATCCATTGCAACGAAAGACCACCTCATAAGACACCGTAGGGTCTAGAGCGCAAATCAATCGTGTTCAGGATTGAGAATAGCAAGGAACCAGTCTAATGGCTCCAAGCTTCTATCAAAAACCATTGATAATAGTATGCGTATCAGAGGTTAAGTACAGGCGGCTCTGATCGTCAAAGTCAATAAAAATAGGACTAAATGACACATAAGGTTTGAGTCGACGAAAAGGATTGAGGTGTCGACTCAGAAGAGCGTAAACCATTTTAACCAAACGCAAAAGGGCTATACCTTGTTTCGTAAGATTTGTCGGATCCTCTCCAAGACCAAGCTGGTAGTTACCAACTCGGATTATCATTAGGACTACACGTTATGCCCACACATTCTAGTACGCACAACTTCGAGAAAGCCAACTCACTGGCCCAGAACTAATCCAAGAAACTACTGAGAAAAATTGTGCTGACCCAGAACCGTCTGCGAACAACATGTAATCATTAAAAGAGATACGCGGACAGAAGGCGAAAGCCACTTGAGTTTCAAGTGGGAGATAGAGTCATGATAAGATTTTGCCACAGAAAGACAAAGTCCGTTTTGGAAAAAGGTGGATAGTTGAATCTTCGTTACATTGGACCTTTCAAAATTTTCGCAAAAATAGGACCAGTAATCTACCAACCCGAAATTTCCACAAAAACTCAACTCTATGCAGGATGTGTTTCACATGTGAAGCTCGAAGAATTGCCCTTACAACGAAACTCTCGCCATTCCAATGAAAGAAATCCAAAATCGACAAGAGACCTAAATTTGGTCAAGAGACCCAATTGAAATATTGAATTAAGAAATCTAACGGCTTAAACAAAGCCGCACTCCTATCGTTAAGATCTGTTGGAACTCTCAAAGAAGTCCAAAAATACACGCGAGAGCGCGAAGACCAGTTCAAGCGTAGATACCCACACATTTTCTTTACTTCATCAAATAATTCTAACTGAAAACCGAGGACGGTTTTCTCTTCTAAGGCGGGGAGGATGTGACACACGGTAAATTTTCATCAAAATTTAACTGATAATTAGTAAATTATTATTACTAAGCCTGAGTCATTAAGCATACACAAGCTTTGCCTGATTATTTGAGTAGTTAACTCGCATATGGTAGATAACTGCATCACTTCTTCATTCATATCATTTTATGAATATTCCATTTTGTCTTATGGTTTTGAATATGAAAGACGAGAGGTTATCTCGTTTACCACAGTGACCGACACGGCACGCGTACCGACACCATGATAAGGACTCGCTAAAACAATGACAAATGTCCGTAATATGAGATATTACAAAGCTAAAAATATTTCGGACTCGTAACAATAAGATACTACGTTATAAGGGTTGTCAAACAGTGATACTTTAGTCACAATTTAATATCGCCAGACACAAAATATTTAACACACTACCACCCAAACAATAACTTTTATAAGATTCAAATACAATTAAATACCTAAGTGAAGGTATACATTTACATCTCTACAAATTATACAACAAGTAAAAATACATATACAATTGTTAAAATAAAAGCCTTTTATAAAACTCAAGGTAGACACTCTTTTGTCCTTCTATCCCCATCCACGACAAAAATGAGAACAAAAGCAGGGAAATAGATTTCACAATCTCATCTTCAACCTTCCACCTACCCTAGACCTGCTCCTCCATCTTCACACGCCTCCTAGGCGAATCTCTCCAATAGAAGGCAACCCGACATATTCTTCCATCCTACCTATCTTCCTTCATACCATATTCATGTAAATCTTACCTCCCAAATCTCCCTTGATGCGCCGCTACTTTCGAAGGAATCCAATGAAGATCAAAGTAAATCACAAGAGTGAAGCAAAATCCATTCACCAATCTAGCTATTATGTTCAAGATTCGTTGGGTTTTGGAGGTTAGCTATTTTCGGCTTCAAAACAAATTTCAAGATGAGAGAGTTAGCCAAAAACTACTCTTGTTCTCTCTTTTTTTATTCCTAGCCGAGACCACCCATGAGAGTCACACTTTAAATCCCACCACAAAAGGGTAAGAAAGCTCTAAGGGTGAAGAAACCTTGCTTGTGCTACTTCAGATCATTTGGGTTTGTATGTGGTGTTAGACTCTTGGGTGGCCTTCGACATCATCATCCTCTCCCTCCTTGTAAGATAAATCACTCAACCTTGTAATTGTTAAAGTTTATAAAATTTTGTTGTTGAAATAATGTAAAGATGTTGATATTTTGTTTTGGTATTCGATTTTGCGAATCAAATGTTTAATGTACAATAAATGGGTTATATCACTTAAACCTTGAAGTTGGTCAATGATCTTTGATAAGTAGTTCCTGTCGAAAGTACAAAACAAAGAAACTGGGGAAGGATGAGTTTTGATAAAACTACTAATGGTTAAATAATTTGGTCTAGGAACTTGAAGTTATGTTGAGTTTTGTTTTGATTCTTTCTTGTTAAAATGATTGTTGTCGAGAATTTAGATGTCAATTTGTGTTATGTTCGAGTTACTGTCGAGACATGTAACCAAGAAAAGAATGTAAGCAGCTAAGTTTTTACATAATATAACATTTGTGAAACAAACTATGTTAACTTAGGCTTAAGTGGTCATTTGCGAAAATGGGTCCGTTTAGTTTTCTGTCGAGTTAGATAGGTCATATCCGAGTCCCATGTGGAGTCAAGATCACCCGATGGGCGTCACAAAAATGGTTAAGTAGGAAGTTTGGTCATGGTCAACTTGGTTTTCTTTTCTTCCTTGAGTAATCGACCCAGCAGTGGGCATGAAAATGGGTCTTGCCACCCTTGCTCCAAAGGAGTAAATGGATTCATGTCTTGGTCGAAACTCAAAAACTCCATTAACGTTAGTAGAAAATTTATGGGTGTCCTTACTCCTCAATATGAAGCTCGTTTGGAGTAGGCTTCTAAGCTAAAAAAATGGTGGTAATAGGTTTGTATAAGGACATGTGTACTTGTTGCCCGGTCGAGAAATCTCGACATCACGAACCGGGACAGGTTCATGTTAAATTGTTTTGAGAATCTAGTGTGCATTGTCTTGAAACTCCTGCGTCAAAAATGATTACCCAGAAGCTCTTGTGTCAAGTAGGAAGACTAGCACTAGAACATGAAAAATACAATATGTTCACTAAAAAGCTTGATATAAATCTACTCTTGAAACCATAGTAGTACTTGGTTACTTTTCTTTTCTTCAAATTTCATACAAACTATCCTTGGTGCAAATACTTCCCTCGTCAAATATATGGCAGCAAAAGATAAAACAATGAAATGAGCCATCAAAAATTAAGTACCAAACTGCACTTGTATTACATTGGGCCGTAACCCATGTCTTGTAAACTATTAAAGACATTGGATAATTAATGGGCCTAAGCCCAAATCCGGGCACCCAACTGTCGACGCCGGGCCACAGCCCAAGGTGATTTTGGGGCGTCCGTTTGGGTGGCATAAGCAAATCAGAGGAATCATACCCGAAGCGTCTTATCGGAAGACAAATAACCAAACTCATTTCCGCCTATTTCCTTTCCTTCATTTCGTACATATTGTCATAGTGTCAAAAGTCTTAATCCAATTAAACAAGTGTGAAGGTTTGACATAAGCATCAAGTGCTTAAAACATGATTCATATAATAAGGTATACATCAAAAGTTTAACTACAATGTGTAAACAAATTTATCTCATGAAGGTTTCTGGACGTAAATTATATATACTAAAAACTAAATTTCGATAAACAAATAAAGACTACTATATCATTTTATCATTCATTATTTGAGAGCCTCCAAACTTAACTTAATTATTTTCTAAATGCAATTAGAAAATAAATCAACCAATATTGATTTTGACAATAATAATATGTGTCAACATAAATAAATAATACTTACTAATAGAATATCGTAATTACTTTACAAACCAAATTATGGATTTTTAATATCGTTATAGTGTCAACATGAGAAAGTATATATACATTCATGTACTTACTAGTAGAACATTTTAATTTTATAAAACAAGACTTTAGTTTTAACACATTTATGAAACAATATAGATTGAACCATTTTAAGTAAGTGATACTTAAAACAATGAACTAAAACATTGCCCACCTTATCTAGGTCGCGTGTCGGTGCCGCTCCACAACAATCACTAATCCCACTTTTGGATTGCACATTGCAAAGGTGAGTTTTATAGCCCCACTTTTACTTGATAAATGGTTTTATACATTTTGGGGTGAGAAATATGCAAAATATTTTATGGATCAAAACTATTACATGATTACTATTACGTGGTTTAGCCTAAGCCCTTATGTCCCTAGAGAATGCCCTTTTCATGAACCGTCAATTCCCCATTGGGAAACGCGAATGTTATAAATAGATCTATTGAGGGTGACTCCTCCGTTCGGTTGGCCATGCTTAGGTCAAAGCGAAACGTATACCATGTCGGAACCAAGTGTTGAGGGACAAAACACTTGCTATGGGCCCCATATTGTATGACATCTTTCGGCATACAGAAACTGTCGTAGTATCGGTTGCATGAACTTAGAGCTAACGTAATAGACTTTCATCCATATATCATTACACTCTTGATAATGATTATATGCCTTTGCTTAAGGTCCAAACTTACTATTTTAATCTAAACCTATGAACTCACCAGCTTATAGCTGACCTTTTAGCATATTTTCTCAGGTGCTTAGTTGTGAACATGGATGCAAGGCAAGAGGCGGATAGATGGTCGTAGAAATTTCTAAAGAAGCGTTTTATACAAAAACGATGTTTTTATATTGGGACCACAAAAATTTTGGGATGTGTCCATTTATCTAAACAATGTTGAAAGACAATGTTTTAAAACTAATTTATGAAAATTAAACGGACTATGTGTTCCGTTCTGTATTACTTGCGTTGTGATTCACCAATTTCGTAACGCTCCCAGATAACACGTATGCTTCCGCTAAACAAAATTTGGGGGTGTTACAAATATCCCACTTTCTCTCTCTAAAACATATTATTCGCCTACTTAAGATTATGGTTTAGTGTGTTTGTGAAATCCAGTGTGTTTAAAAAAAAAACTTAAAAAAAAAAAAAAAAAAAAACAAACTTTTAAAAAAAATAGTTTTGTTAAAAAAATATTATAAAATTAAAAAAAAAAAATCATTTTACTATAATATTTTACAAAAACTGTTTATTTGAAAAAATATTTTTATTAATTTTTTTTAGAATAAGTTAAAAAAATAGAAAAAATCTTTTTTTATTTTTATTATAAAAACGGATGAAAGCATCATTTTTATACGTATAAATGTCCGTTTTTATAAAAAAGAAAAAAAATGTTCGTATAAATGTCCGTTATAATGCGTATAAATGTCCTTTTTAAAACGTATAAATGTCTGTTTTAATGCGTTTTTGTACGCTTTCGTACGTTTTATCAAAAACGTATGAAAACTCATTAAAACGGATATTTATAAGTTTTAATGCGTTTTTGTCCGTTTTTATACGATTTGTTTTCCTTTTTATAAAAACGGATAAAAACGTATAAAAATGGCGCTTTCATCCGTTTTTATAATAAAATTAAAAAAAAAAATCTATTTTTTTTTTAATTTATTCTAAAAAAAAATTAATAAAATTATTTTTTAAAGCGTCACACCGAAAACGGATATTTTTGTCAATGTTGCAAAAATCGCGAATCGGTAGTCGGGCGGTCGACCTCCCTGTAGCTTGTAATCGGTCTAGGCGGGATTAATCGATGATTAATCGGATTGGCATTTCCGACAAGTTTTTAGTATTTTCGGCAAATTTTAGGTATTTTCGACAAGTTTTAGGTATTTTCGACAAGTTTATGTATTTTCGGCAATATTTTTCTTGAAAAACATCTTGTAATAGATATAAACAATGACCATAAGTTATTCAAACAATTTTATGGGTAATTTTAAGTATTTTCGGTAAGATATGAAGGTTTTCGACAAGTTTGACCACCATTAACCGTCATTAACCACGGTTGACCGATTTGTTTGACCGATTTACATAAATCGGAAAGGTTGGTGGCATTGCAGCACCTAATCGGCGATTAATCGGCCTTGTAGGCCTTGTTTTGCAACACTGGTTTTTGTAAAGCGTCACACCGAAAACGGACATTTTAAATCATTTTACTATAATTTTTTAAATTTTAGTGTGATGGTTGAGTTTGTAAAGCGTCACACCGAAAACGGACATTTTTTCCTTTTATAAAAACGGACGAAAACGTATAAAAATAGCACATTCATCCGTTTTTATAATAACATTAAAAAAAGACTTTTTCCAAATTTATTAATTTATTCTAAAAAAATGTAATAAATTTTTTTTAAATGAACAAATTTTGTTAAATATTATAGTAAAATGATTTTTTTTTTATTTTATAATATTTTTTTAACAAAATTAATTTTTTTTAACTATTATAAAAAAGTTTAATAAAATTAATTTTTTAAATAAACAATTTTTTTAAGTGTTATTGTAAAATGATTTTTTATATTAAACTTTGTAATATTTTTGGGCAAATCGCATAAAAGTGTACTCAACTTATACTCAATTTCAATTTAAGGTACTCAACTTTTTTATCCCAATTTAATGTATCAAACTTTTTTTTGATTGCAATGTAAGACAACTAGCGGGTTTCCAAGTCACTTAGCCGGTTACCAAATTTTCATACGACCTTTTCCGATAACCCACCACCACCACCTTCATTTATCACCACCACCACAACCCACCACCAACACCTTCATTTATCACCACAACCACCATAATCCACCACCACAACCACATGGGTCCTAACTTTCATGTAGCCCATGATCATCATTAATCATATATGCTTGTCGACTTGCTACATATACACGCCACACAATGAGATGTTTTGTGACAAAAAAGTTAAATATTGGTAACGTTTATATATCATTACTTCGTGATAGAAAAATAAACTTTTCCTCAAAATTTTCAAAATGGTCGATGTTTGAAATGAAGGTACTGGTGGTGGATTATGGTTGTTGTGGTGATAAATGATGGTGGTTGTGGTGGTGGATTATGGTGGTTGTGGTGATAAATGAAGGTATTGGTGGTGGGTTATGGTGGTGGTGGTGATAAATGAAGGTGGTGGTGGTGGGTCATCGGAAAAGGTCGCCGGAAAATTTGGTAACCGGCTAAGTGACTTGGAAACCCGCTAGTGGTCTTACATTGCAATAAAAAAAAAGTTTAATCCACTAAATTGGGATAAAAAAAAGTTGAGTACCTTTAATTGAAATTGGGTATAAGTTGAGTACACTTTTATGCAATTTGCTCATATTTTTTTAACAAAATTTATTTTTTTTAAAAAGTTTTTTTTTTAATTTATTATAATAAAATTAAAATACTTTCGTAAAATAAAATTAGAGAGGTTTTTATTATTTTTTATTTTTTTTAAGTGTAAATTACATAAATCGTCCATGTGGTTTGTATTTTGGGAGGGAAAATCTAAATTACAAGGTTAACCCTCCGTTAGTCCATTATGTCAAGTTACGTCATTTTTAACTACAGGGTCAAAATTTCGACAAGATCCGTAACTTTGAGAAACCACGAGGCCGTGACCCGCTTAAAAAAAACCACAGAGACAAGATCCGTAATTTTAACCAAACCACAAGGACGATTTATGTAATTAACTCTATTTAATAAGTGTTTTGTAATCGTGACTATTCAGTTCAATGAAATACCAAAAGTATATTTTTGGCAGCTTTTGCTAAGAATTACCCCATAATCGGCATTCGTGTGAATCAACGATTATTGGTAGAATCGTTCCTGATATTCGTGTGAATCAACAGATCTATTTATGTTATAACGTTATTTAGTCTACATCACACTTAGAGTAACCAACAAGTCGAGACTCTAAATAACATATATACTTACTATATTTACCCAACGCGAAAATAAATGTTGATGAAAATAAACAATAAGAGCACTAGTAATGGTAACGCCATAACGGCGTTAAAGACGAAAAAACGGCGTTATAGCCGTTGTGACCTCGGCGTTAAAGAGAAGAAAAGAAGCCCGCGTTGCCAAAGCAAAGGGCGAGCAAAAAAAAAAAAAAAAAAAAAATTCAAAAATTTTACATTTTCTACCCTTAAACGGCTACTAGCCGTTATTTAAAAAAAAAATTCAAAAACCACCCTAAACGGCTACTAGCCGTTATTTTTCAAAAAAATTTCAAAAATCTTTTTTTACCACTATAAATACCCAATTAAAACACCATTTCTTTTCACACTTCCACTACTAAATCCTCTCCATACTCTCAATCTTACAACTTCAATTAACTGCAAAAAAACAATGTCGGGAGGCAACGACGATACTTTCTACAATCTTCTCGCTGGTGGGTGGAATCCCTCAAACCCGGGTTCATCATCTAACCCGAACGCGGGTTCATCTTCAAACCCCAGCCCACTAGGCTTATCGAGCCAAGAAATGTATCAACAACATCAAGCATTTCTGTATTGGCAACAACAAAACCAACAAAACACCTTAAACTCCAACTTTCAAAACCTACAATTCACACAACAATCACAACAATCACAAACTGAAACACATGATGTTGCTGACACACCCACGTCTCCTCCAAAAAAAGGAAAAGGTCGCATTAAGCGAAAATCAAAGAAATCCAAAGACCCCGAGCCCGAACCAGTTGATTCTGATGAAGGCGAAGTTGTTGTTAACGCACGTTGGACTCCAGGAGAGGAAGCATTACTTGCAACATGTTACATAGCTGTTTCGGAGGATCCGAAAGTTGGAAAGTGCCAACCCAGGGATACGTTTTGGTATCGGGTGCGAAATGAGTTCAATAAAAACAACTTTCAACGGCGCAACAAGGACATGCTGTCAAGCAAGTGGAAAACTTTGAACGGCATATGCACAAAGTTCAACTCTCATTACAAATGTGCGAAACGGGATCAACGAAGCGGGGAAAGTGAGCTGGATGTGATGCAACGGGCAAAGCAATGGTATCGTGAGGAAACCAAGGGATCAGATTTTGGTCTCGAAGACGCTTAGGAGGTTTTGCGTCATTATAAGAAATGAAACACGCCGGAACCGGTCGATTTAACCGGCGAAGTGCCAAGCCAAACAAACGAGGATTTGTTTGGTCAAGATGAACAACCTCGCCCCATGGGAAAGAAACGTGCTACCAAGAAATCAAGATCCGAGACTACAACAAGTGCTGGGGGAATAAGCACTGGAGGAACGAGCTCGTCAGCTTATTTCACCGAAACTATGGCAAACGAGTTTCGTATGAAACGAGAAGTCTCTGAAGCGGCGTATCGGGCCGCGCAGGAAAAAGATCTTACAATAACCCGGTTGGAAGAGATAAAGTTTTTGATGACACCTACTGAGGGGCAAGATCCAATGGTCGTGCAGTGGATCAATGACGAAAAAAAATCGAATCATCGCAAAATATAACTTGAAACCTCGTCAGTAGATCGTATTCTCGTCATTTCCTTTAATTTGTTGTAACGTTTTATTTCGTTGTATTTTTTTTTTAGTCTCGTATTGTAATATGTTTTAAGTTTTAATGAAATGTTTGTTTTAGTTTAATAAATGAAGTGTTTGTTTTAGTTTAGGGGTTGAAATTGAAAATATGAAATATTAGTGGTGTTATGGTGTTATTGGGATGTTATTGTTGTGGGTGTTTTTTGAGGATGTTAATGTTAAATGGTAAAGCTGATGTGACGCTGACGTGAACGGTGTTATTGGTGTTATGGTGTTATTGTTGTAAGTGCTCTAACATTAAAAAATATACGACCACCCAAAACGAAAATGCAAAAGTTACCACATTTTTTAAAATAGTTGGTATTATTTAGACATGAGTACATAACATACAAATAGCTAAAGTTATGTCATGGCTCAAATTTCCAAATTTCACCATGTCAAGAAGAGATATTGAATCTTTTCTTACTTGTCATTATACGTGTGGATTTATCCCAAATAATTTGACTTGCGAGTATTTATTTTCTCATATCCATGTGGAGCGTGTGCAACGGGTAGTCAAATATCTATAACTTTAATAGACCATTTAGCATGCCGTTAGTAGTAAGTTAGGTGTTTGTTTATTAAAAAACTCTGAATCTGAACCGCATATTAGGATCTGAATTTGATGCATAAATGTTTGAATTTGAATAAAATAATATTGTTTGTTTTGTTGTAAAATGATGTCCGAATAATATAAATATAAAGCAGTTTTATTCTTACGATACATAAACGTTTATAAACATTAAATAGAACAATGAACTCATAAAACCAAAACAACCAAGCAACAAAGAAATCAGATGTGCTAAAAAAAATATTCAAGAACATTGTGTCACAATTTGATTTCGTAAAGTAGTCATCTTAATAATGAGCAATGATTTTTGTTGTTTACGTTGTTTATTTGATCTTGTATTGTGGGTGTACTTGTTAAAAAGATTTATTGAACCGCATATTAGGATCTGAATTTGATGCATAAATGTTTGAATTTGAATAAAATAATATTGTTTGTTTTGTTGTAAAATGATGTCCGAATAATATAAATATAAAGCAGTTTTATTCTTACGATACATAAACGTTTATAAACATTAAATAGAACAATGAACTCATAAAACCAAAACAACCAAGCAACAAAGAAATCAGATGTGCTAAAAAAAATATTCAAGAACATTGTGTCACAATTTGATTTCGTAAAGTAGTCATCTTAATAATGAGCAATGATTTTTGTTGTTTACGTTGTTTATTTGATCTTGTATTGTGGGTGTACTTGTTAAAAAGATTTATTGAATGAGACTTCGAACGAAACAGTCACCATTTTAGATGAAGCAAATACCTTCTATTTTGTTCGGAAACCAATAATTATATTGACAGCTGAAAAAAAAATAAATAAATAAATAAAATAGGCAAGTTCTACATGGAATCATGGACACATAAATCAAAATCAATGTACCATTTTATGCAAGCTTGTCTTCGGAAAAACAATAACCACATGGTATCGGATTCACTAGAATTTGGTAGGCTTGGGTTAGTTTAGCCAATGCCATTTGCTACCAAAGACACATGGGAGAGGTCCACAAGCTACTGAACTGGAGCCAGGTGTTGACTACTAGAGTGGGCCAATATTCACCATTCCTTAAATTTTTTATTTTGGAGGTGATTTGTACACTGTCTAAATTGATTGGTACATTCTAATTTACATTGTATTGACATTTATATCATCACATCACTTGTACACATTTTCATCCTGTAAGAATATAAATGTTAACACGCTCTAAATTAGAATGTGTCAAACAATTAAGAGAGTGTGCAAATCATCTCCCTTTTTATTTGTATATAAAAAGTAGAAATATATGGGAGCACTTGAGGTAACTTTTTAAAACCCGTTGGTTCAACGGTTGAATTACGGAAGCACCGGTTTTGAGAAGAAAAAAAAATCAAAAATATAGACATAAGGCCTGTTTGGTACGGGTTTTTAAAGAACTGTTAGTTTTTTATTACAAAAATAATCTTCTGAAATAAATAGCTCTATTCGGATATATTAAATTCAAGTTTTTATTTCAAATAGCACCAAAATAAAAAGCAGATTCATGAAGCTTTTTAAACATGTTAAAGCTGTTAAAACTTAAATTATTGATATACCCTTGAAACATTTATTTACAATTATAGAATATCATTTTATATCATTTTACATCTTATAATTACATTTAATAACTAACTTACCAAACACTTTTATTAAAAAAAGATATAGTTTGTAGTTCATGTTAACAACTTCGCAGTTTATGGCTTACAGCTAGTTTTTGCCAAATATACCCCTAAGCTAAGTTAATTTAAACTAGTTTTAACTAAAAGGCTTGTATCTCAATAGTATCATATATTATGTGAGAATCTCTCCAACTAAATGGTTACAAGTTTAAATCTTGCTTAAAACATGTGAGATAGATATATTATCATATAATTAAAAATTGTAAAAAAAAAACTAGTTTTAGAAACATTGCTTAAAGTAGTAGATGATGAATAACGCAAAACGATATTTAGTGTAAAAGTCGTCTTAATGTCCGCATTATTATCCACTCTGATAGTTGTATGAACCATATAACCCTTTTGAAACCACTAACATGTCAAAATTATCATATATACACCTAACAAAAGTGAATATAAACTCTATGAAAAATAAACGTTACTATTGTTATTGAGATACTACATCCGTCTCAAAATTATAGTCCTCTATTGATTTTTTCGGTCTTTCTTTTTCAACTTTGACCTTAAATATTTTTATTTGTGTTATTCAATAGTTAATGAAAATTATACCAATAAAAATTCATTTAAAGCCCAATCCATTTATATATTTTTCATCAGATATTATATAACACAAACAAAAATATTTAAGGTCAAAGTTGTAAAAGAAAAACCAAAAAAATTAATAAGGGACTATAATTTTGAGACGGATGAAGTAATAATCTATTTGGTTAACGTGTCCACATCTCATCATTTTTAAGACCGTTAGAAGTAGCAAGCGACCCTACAGGGAAGAAATAAAGTGACCATAACTTCTCTTTATATCATCTTGGGAAAATGTGATAATTTTAAACGAAAACTACTTTACTACCCTATTTTGAAAAAGTGTGTCTGCATATGCCTTTATTTTTTTTTTATCTTACCAAAACTACTCATCGATGTTGTGTAAATTCATACCCGACATACACAACACAAACGTGTACATGTGGGATTTGTGGAAAACAAGAAATGAGGGTTGAATAGTTTTATCAATTTAAAATTTCCTTTTAAAATATTTAGATCGACTTATGTCAATCTACTTAGATGTATATGTTGGACGTTGATAGATAGATATATAAAAGTGTAATGAAAAATAAAGAGTAAGAAGCACATAATCACGACACGAGTATTTATAGTGGTTCGGCTACAAGGACACCTTTCTTGCCCTACTCCACTCCCCGAGTTACCTACTCGAGAGTTTGTAATCACTACACGACACCAACTCCTTATGGCGGAGAAGCCTTCACAACGCCACCTACTCTTTTTCCGGTACTAGGCTAACCACCGGGTTCTTTCACACCAAGGTGAACCACACCTACCACAACGTCGCCTACCCTTTATCCGGTACTAGCCTAAGTACCGAGTTCCATTACAATGGAGGAACTACTACCCAACACTACACAACACCTAATCCCAAAGGAGATCCACTCCTTATTACAACACCATCAAGGATATCAACATCCTTGAAAATAAACAATCACCATATGTATAACGATGCACCTCATCGATTATACGACCTAACCATTCTTCACTAATGCCACTTGATTTGTTTTTTAGGCATCCTTCACCAATGCCCTTGACACAACGCTTGGCACCTTTCACTAATGCATTCGTCTTGACACCTTTAGCATTCTTCACTAATGCTCTTGACACGGACGTTAAGCATCTTTCATTAATGCTTTCGTCTTGACTCCTTTGGCATCCTTCACTAATGCATTCGACACAACACTTCTATAGAGGAAGAAAGAACTATCAACAAGAGAACCTTAGTAGTCTTGATGATGACGAAGCATGGCAACTCATGGACTTGAGTTTGCTTGATTTCAAGAAGTGGTGATCTCGCCTTTAAGAGGAACCTAGAGAATCACACAAAAACAAAAGACAAACTACATAGAAAGATCCCTTAGGATCAGTGGTTAGAGAGTTACAATACTTGGGGAAAGTATGTGTGAGAGTGGCAAGCCAAAAGGATTAAATGGCTCACTATTTATAGAGGAGAAATGCTTACTGTTCCCCGGATCCCACGGATCCCTCCCTCAAGGGATCCGTCTAGTGTAAAACTAGGGATCCGTGGGACGCTCCTTTTTGCCCATGGGTATTTTGGTTATGGGTCATGGGTCATGGGTTATGGGTTGATCCTGGGTATTTTATTAGATACAATGTATCTAATGAGTGCAATGCACCTAGTCAAATGGGTATGGGTCAATACCATGGGTTATGGATATGTTCTATGGGTTGTAGTTTTTATCCATTTATAATACATACTCCCTCCGTCCCAAATTAATTATCCTCGTTTGACATTTTAAAATTTAATTTCTCAACTTTGATGTTAAATATTTTTATTTATGTTATATAATAATTGATGCAAAATATATGAATGGATTGTCTTTTAAATGTTTTTTCATTGGTGTAATTTTCATCAAGTATTACATAACACATACAAGAATACTAAGGATCAAAGTTGAGAAATTAAGACTTCAAAAAGTCAAATGAGGCCAATTATTTTGGGACGGAGGGAGTATTAGTTATGTATATATTTTGCCCAATATGTAAACACTAGTTGTTGTACATATATATTACTAAATCATAAAATCACTTATACTTGTTGTAGTGTTTTATGTGAAAACGTAAGTGTGTTAGAAAACTATTGGCTCAAACTATTTACGTATTTTATTTGTTTCGTTAAAATGATTTTACGTTTGTTATCGACAAAAAATTAGAAGATCGTAAAATATAAATAAACGTTTTTACGGCTTATTTGTATTAACAGGATTGAAAGTTTACCAAATCAAAGATCATGTCGTGTAATTTTATACCCTATATACGCGACATAAGCTTTATAAAACATACCTTAGCCCATGTCGTGTGAATATTTACAAGACATACTAGACATGATTTTTTTTATTAAAAGTGGCATTGGAAAATGTGTGGAATTAATTTCATGTTCTCAAATAGGGGTGTAAACGAGACGAGACAACTCGTGAGTTATTCGAGATCGACTCGTAAACTATTCGAAATCGACTCGATTTAAATGAGTCGAGCTCAAGTTCGAGCTACTCGAGTACATTTTCGAGTCGAGTTCGAGCTCCAACATACTTGGCTCGTGAAGCTTCGAGCTTCGATTAAATTACACATTTACCCTTTTATATAAATACATTTACTTAATTTTCATAGAAATCGAGTCGAGCCGAGCTTGATTTACCGAGTATTTATTGAGTTCGAGCATGCATGTAGAAATAATCGAGCTCGAATTCAGTTTTGAACTCGAGTTTTATATCCCGAGTCGAACTCGAGCTCGAAATATAAAGCTCAAACGAGCTCGAGTCGAGTTTCGAGCTCGAGTTTTGGTATTCGAGTTGAGCTCGAGCTTGGCAGTACTCGGCTCGACTCGGCTCGTTTACACCCCTATTCTCAAATATCTCTTTAACACCACATTTTCAGCCGGTACCTTTGGCACCAGAAATGTGGTGCCGTTAGACTATATTATTTTTTTTATTATTTTTTTATTTTTTCTAAATGAAATAGTTATGGCACATACATGTAATGTTTAAACGATTCGGATACTACGGAAATGAAAATACATTAAACATTAAATTGAAAATACAAATTACATAGCACATACACTAAGGAAATGAAAATGAAAATACAAATTACAATGAAAAGTCTGAGTTGTAACCGTCGTTGTAATCCGAAGAAAAAATCCCGTTTGTCCCGTACCAATGTATTGATAATGCTCGGAGTTTTCTCACTAACTAATTTAATTTGAGAGCATGAAATTAATTCCACACATATTTCCCATGTCACTTTTAATAAACAAAAAATCATGTCTATTATGTCTTGTAAATATTTACACGACATGAGCTAGGGTATGCTTTATAAAGCTTATGTCGCGTATATAAGGTATAAAATTACACGACATGATCTTTGATTTGGTAAACTTTCAATCCCACACGTACACGTTTGTGTCGTGTATGTCGAGTATGGATTTACACGACAACGATGGGTAATTTTGATAAGGTAGAAAAAGTAAAGGCATGTGCAAACACACCCTTTCAAAATAGAATAGTCAAGTAATTTTCGCTAATTTAAAACTATACAAATGTATTGGTATCATATTTACCAATGGTAAGCCACCATATATTAGCTTAGTTGTCTCGGTTTATATTTATAAGCTTACTTTTTGGCATATGAGCTTATAATGGCCGTAAGTATGGAAAATAAGCTCGTAAGCTGGAAAATAAGCTAGAAAACACCGGTCTACGATATATAAGTCAAAGTCAGTTGGGGATGGCGAAAACTGTTGAGCATTCGGTCTAATATTAGACCATTTTTTTGGCATAAAATCGGAAATGGAGTGAATGCTTCTGCTTGGTTCGATCAATGGTCTGAAATTGGCCCATTAATGTCGCATATTACTTATAGGGCTATCAATACAGGAGGGTTTAATATGCAAGAAAAAGTTGTTGATATTGTGCATGAAAATTCATGGGTATGGCCTAACTCATGGCATACACGCTTTCCTATTCTTTCAAGTATTCAAGTTTCTACTTTGTGTGACAACTTGAAAGATGTTATTTATTTGAAGTTACAAGATGGTTCATTAAAAGATTTTTCTGTTCGAGAGATTTGGAATGCTATTCGCAATCATGGAGATGATGTAGCTTGGCATTCATTCGTGTGGTCAAGTTACTGCATTCCTAGGCATGCATTACACGTTTGGCTCGTAATGAGAAGAAGGTTAAAAACTCAAGATAGGCTAAGGCAATGGGATGTCGGCAATGATGTCGACTTAAACCTGCTCCGATGCCCGTTATGCAAGTTACAACCCGATTCCCATGAGCATTTATTTTTCGAATGCTCTTACTCTTCTAACGTGTAGAAAAGTGTTCTTAAAGTGGCTGAATTCCCAGATATCCCACCTATTTGGACCGATATCATGGCATGGATTGTTCCTTTGGTGAAAACTAACAATGTTACTTGCATAGTTGGTCGTTTAATTGTTGCTGCAACGTCTTACTATGTATGGCAAGAACGTAACCATAGGGTTCATGGTAAGAACGCAAGGAAGCAAGAGGATATAACGAACATCATTGTCGATGTGATCAGGTCTAAACTAGCATCAATTAGTTTCAAGAAAAAGATGCGCATGGACAATATGAAGAGGATATGGAAGCTGCCATGGCACGAGTAACGGAGGGGTATTAGGGGGGTGTTTGGGGTTGCGTTTTGCAACAGATTATCTGATTATCTCGTTTCGAAAACGCAAATTATCACCTTTAAGTGTTTGGCAAGACAAAATTGAAAATCACTTAACTGCGTTATGGGGGTTTCAAAACGTGGTTTTGCAGCAGCAGCTCTCCACCTACTGTTGTAAAACGTGATTTTGTTTCGCCATCAAATTTACATAATTGTCCTCATTTTTCATTTTATATAAACACGCAGGTATAAAAGAACAAGCAGGTTTATGGTGGCTACTTAGAATAAAGGTTGAAGAAGAGTGTATACCTAATAAGTGGAACTTTAACAAAACAGCCCATTGGGTTTACCCCAATTTGAAAATATGTAACCGTCTACGTAAAGGATTTTTTGTGTTAGCATATACTTTGGTCATTCACTTAATTTAAAATTATTTTCATAAAAAAATAAACACTACTTTGGTCATTCACTTAATTTAAAATTAATTTAAAATTATTGTCACAAGGTATTATTAGATATAAATTATTGAATCGTACACTAAAAGAATGAAAAGAAATAGAGATGTCTATTTTGGTAATTTTATATATTATGTCATTATAATCTGATTTGCCAAACACTAAAAAAAGCCAATTATCTGATTATTGCAATATCAAACAGCATAATCAAACCCAAACACTATATTTGAAAATCACGATTTGTTACAGCTGATTATCTGATTATGAGTTTTCAAAACGCATAAGTAGTTTTCAATAAGCAATCCCAAACACCCCCTAGCTAGAGGAAATGTAGTTTGATTACTACTTTTATTTGTGTATCTCTAGTTATGAATTTTGGTTGTTGTGTTTGAGCTTGTTCAAACACGTGGGTTTTTTTCTTCTTAAGAGTGGCTCATCACCACTCTTCTCTGCACGAATCTCATATATTTTTTAATATATTTCACCGGATATAAACCCTTTACCCAAAAAAAACTTAGCGCCCGTTTGGTTGGGGTGTATGGGTATGGATCTATGACTTTGAAAGTCTTTAATGTTACTACCTCCGTCCCAAAATATACGTCCACTTTTGACTTTTCAAAGTCTTTTTCTTCAGATTTTGACCGTAATTATTTTTTTTCGTGTTATATAATACTTCATGCAAAATATATAAATCGATTTGTGTTTCAAATGTATTTCCATTGATATACTTTTTATCTAGTATCATATAGCACGAAAAAAAATAATTACGGTCAAAGTAAAAAAAAAAAAGACTTTGAAAAGTCAAACATGGACTTATATTTTGGGACGGAGGGAGTATTTGGTTGGTTATGAGGCCCACCGCAATGGAATGAGGATACCAAAATATGAAGGTTTCCTCATATACTATGTGTGTGGGTGGTTTCTTTATACCCTCCGTTATCATTCCACTCTATACCAACATCTATACCCATTAGCGACAAACCATACGCACCCTTAGACAAACACTCCATTACAATGATAACTCCATTACAATGATACGTACGTAAGTGTGATAATTTGAAAACAGAGTATGTGTTTAAGTAGTTTAAACATAAACTACTAAGAAATGAGATAAACTAGCTTACGATAAACCATTCAGCAACAGTTAACTTAATCTTTAAAGTGTACCAGTTAAAGTCACAAATTTGGATACTGTATAAAAAAATTTGCTGTATCAACACCCATATAAGAACTCCTTAACAGGTAGCCATTGATGCCTAGAAGCTTACTAAAAAGGTTTGTCAAATTTATATGGACACAGCATATTGCAAGACATCTCGTTAAATAGTGGTGTACCAAAAGTTACACCATCATAGTGTTGTGATCAAAGATGGTTAACACCAAAATCAGAAAATCCACACCGAATGTTGTGTTTTGGAGCATACAATGTAGACGGCCTTCATGAACGAAAATAAACAAAAACCAAAACTTAACGGCTTTACATTGTCCGCACACAAAATAACTTGAACGTGCCACTGTTAATCTGTTATCGTCTGTAATGAACCTTTTATATCAAATATATGAAATGATATCAACTCGCTTCAATCACTTTCTAATTTAAGCGTCGCGTGACTCACTTAAACGGATGCATCATCAGATGTAAGATACACCGTACATTAACAAAATCTAGCATCTTTTTAGCTAACAACCCGATATTTTCCATACCAAACCAGCTTAATAATTAACCAAACAAACACCAAACTAGGATCGAAGAATCTGGACTAAAACTCATGGTGCTCATCTTTCACAACACCCATATTCTAAGCCAATGATAGACAACAGAACATGTTTGCTGTCATCTTGCAATTTCTTTAAGAATAAAATTTAGCAGCTGTATATGTAGGACATACATGCCAACCTCAAACAATAATCTTGTCAAAAAAGGCATCAGATTCTTTTTTATACCAAGGATCATTCTGTCTTACGGCTGTTACAATGTTTTATTTATATAATCATAGCTGTAAGACAATAGTTGACATAAACAAAGACAAGAACAAACATCCTCTATAAAGATCAACAGGACAAAACCCCAAATGTTACAAATAATGAGCTAAATATGTAACACAATTTGAATTAATATATATTTTTATAAATCGAATGTCTGTTAAAGATTCAAAATTTCCTAAAACCGAATACAAATCTCAAACTTTCTTGAATTTACCTTCTTCCGTGAGGCAAAGGGGGGTTGATGATCATGAACCTTGAAAACGTGTGCCCCGATATATGAAAGACTATGTACACTATCGCCAGATATAAGCCCGAGTCAGCTATTGTTTGGTCAACCCCATAAATGGTTTTGTATGCAAACTCTAAAGTTCCAACCTTTACAGTGAAATAACAGATATGGTATCTGTTTTGAGGACTTTACTCACTTTCCCTTACGCAGTTCCCTGGTAATAGAAATCTGTACTTGTCGGCGTTTTCTAGTAAATAAGCCGGAAGATGAACTGCCGAATAAGAATGAGGGATAGGTCCCATTTTCCCGATGATTTCTTTAAATGTGTACTCTTCAGGGAGCATATCAAAGAGGTCTGCTCCTCTGCATATAACTTTCTGAACCCTTTTGGGGTTCAAGAATTTATTGAACCTCACTCTGTCGACATGACTATAAGCTTTCATCTTAAAAACAAACTCACTGATGCGACGGAAACAAAAGCTACAATGCCACCCTGCATCCGCCAACACAACATCAGACTGACGGTAATGAGCATAACGTGTCTTTCCTGATTGATATCTATGAACCGACGCCCTCCAACTATTATTATCAAGCAAAAACTCAAACGAATATAAATAGTTCTTGAGCCGAAGATGAAGAATTGAGGGTATGTCATCACACCATCTTAACAGATTAATGGTATGCCTACTTGGTATCTCATCAATATCCGACATGATCAACAAATCGTCATCTTGAATACCTGCTTTCTTTAATAGATAATCCAATGCAAGTCTCTGGTACGCCTCTTCAACAAATGGATTCTCCCCTTTCTTAAACCTCCCTGGAATCTTCCCATACGTCAATCTTGGCTCCACAAACTTAAACTGATCACGCATAGTATCAAACACCAACGGCTTAGGTAAACCAGTGAACGTCGAGTTTGATTCAAGTAGCACAAACTCAGTAACATAAGGGTACAACTCATGCCATCTTATAGTAAGAAGATCAACTTCATTACTAAACAGAACCGCATCGAAAACACGCCTTGGGAACTCACGCGTTCCCCAACCATGAAGCTTACAAAGATTCTGCATTGACACGTTTTCGTGATAATAATGTGGGATTTCGTGGAACGGCTTAGGTGGTGACTCCCATAACGGACGTAAAAAGTACGATATTTTCTGTCCATGAACATACAAACCAAGGATAACGGTCGGGACTAACACAAAAAGAAAAATGAGCGCTTTCAGATCAAGCCCACGAAGTATGCAACGCACTCTTGACATTGTTGTAGATTTTCCTGAATCCTGAAAAACCAAATGTACATTTTCATTATTTCTGGACAAAAATTACTAAAGTCATCATCTCGTACTAAAATTTACTTTTAACACCAAAAGCATCTCTAGAACATCAAAAAAAAAAAAAAAAAAAAAAAAAAAAACTATTTCATTAAAAAACAAAAGTATATGACAAAATCAAACAAATAACATAAAACCTTTTTTTTTAATTAATCAAATTTAAATTCCTATGAACAAATTCTAAAACATAACTATAAATAGATCAAATCACAAATTAAATAAAAATAATAAAAAATTAAATTTACCTCATCACCACAAATATCATCAGATTTCTTAGAGCAATACCCAGATCCACCTTCCACCATCAAATAAACTTTATCAATAAACTTACTCACACTAATCATCGCCATTACCAAACCCTACTTCTTCAAATTCAACTCAAATCAGATCACAATAATTGAAGAAAATTGCAGATTTAGACACCCAAATGGACGAATTTCAAAACCCAGAAACAAATTTTGAAAATAACGTCGAAATTCTCAAACCCTAATTTACACAATCTATCAAATTGAGATCAATAAGTCACTAAAATTTGGGGAAAACGGTAAAATTGGACACCCAATTGGCTTAATCAAAGAACCCTGAAAGGAATTTGGATATAACGTTCAAATGAATAAACCCCTAAATTCACTGTTATCAGAAATGTGTCAAATTGAGATCAAATAAGGTGTGAAAAATTGGGGAAAACGATGGAAATGGAGGTTTGGATAAGTGAATTGAAGAACCCTGAAAGGAATTAAATGGAAATGAAGAGCATTGGGGGTATGGTATACGCTGTATATGAGGTGTTTGATGAAATGTTTTTTTTCACACAGTGAGTGTGTGTTTGTGAGTGTGTAGAGATGGCAGTTGTAAATATACACAAGATTATAACAAAGCCGTTGTTTCTTTGTCTTTTTGTACCCCACTTTTTTGTGTTTTTATATTTTGGTTTGCTTAGTTGTAATTATATGTGTGTTTATAGATTGTGTGTTGTTGTGTGTTTATTGGTTTTGGGGTCAAGGTTTTGGGTTTTCTTCTAGTTTGACTAATTTACCCCTTTGGAATTGGTAATCTTTTGTCCATTTTCATGTTGTTTTGTTTAACCTATTCATGATCGTAGGTATAAACATGTAACGTTTATACGACACTGGAAATCTTTGCACATATAGTGCTAATCAGATCTGTCAATTCGGGTCGGGTTCGGGTTAACAAGTTTTAAATTATTGAGTTAGTTATGTCAATCTTAATTTGTTTACATAAAACTCGAACCTGACTCATTTAACTCGTATATATATTTGAGTTGGCGTGCTAAATATGTTACATAGATTTAATAGGTTAAACGGGTTTCGAGTTGACTCATTTAACCCATTTTATATATAAAAGTTGACACTCAACACGAGTTAAACGGGCTTACGGGGCGACCCATTTAACCCGTATAATAAAATATAATTACTTAATTTAATAAAAATAAACGGGTTGGCGAGTCAACCCGCTTAATTTATTCCCAACCCGAACCTGACAAGTTTAATAAACGGGTTCGATGGGTCGACCAAAACCCAATCTGAAATATATTTAGACTCAACCAGAACTTGTTAATTCTCATGTCGATTTCAAGTCGGGTTTCGTGTCGGGTCAGAAATAGCCACCCCTTGTGCTAATTGTTTAGGTAAAAAATTTATTTATAGTTATTTATTTATTAAATAGGTAGATATGAATAACTTATGTGTTCGTTAGTGTTCTTTTTATTTACTTTTTTACTTATATTCGAATATCATATCTTATTATTATATACTTTTAGTGAAATATGTATACATAAACGAATGAACACATAAAAAACAAAATTTTATGAATATTTTGAAAATTTTATGTTTGTTGTTGTACATTTTAATATGCTCGTTCATTTAACGTCTTAATGACAAATATGAATAACCTTTTTTCCTTTACGGACATGAATAAAAAAAATTCGCCCTTTTAATTGTTATGTGCAACAACAATTAAAAGGACAGATTTTCTTGTTCATTCGTTTAATTGTTCGTATCCGGTTAAACTTAGACGAACGAAAATGAAAAAGATCTTGTCCATGTTCACGCGGTTCGTTTACATCCCTATTTGCACATGTACAGTGAAGAAACTGTGGCACTTTTATCAAAGAAGCGAACATGTAAAGTGTGTATTTTAAAGTGAACATTTTTTTATGATACCTATACGTCCGTAATTTGTCTAAGCTAATGCTAACACTATGAATTTTCATTAAGGTTTTGTCTTGTGTATTTGACACGAGAGTGTCTTGTGTACCAGTTTGTAACACTTTCAGATTTTATGAAATTATTTTACAAAAATAACTTAAATACTTTTTTTCGTTTAAAAAAAAGTGTCCATTTTACTATTTATGTTTGTCTTAGAAAAAGTGTTCACATTTTATTTTTTGATATTAATTATGACTGATTTTCCTACTTTAGCCTTACAATAAAATTATGAATTAATTACTCCTCCTAATTTTTATATTAACTATAAGGGTAAAAATGACTTTTATCAATCAAAATTAGCATTAATTACACATATCATAATTTGTGTATTTTTTGTTTTTGAACACTCTTTTAGGAACGGAGAGAGTATTAAGTTACATGAGTAATAACATTAAGGGAATGTCTAACCAGTGCCCTAAGGGCATTGGTTAAGATTTGTCTTATTATGATTTTTAATTACATAAATGGCCCTTGTAATTGACACAAACATGCATATTTGGACGGGGACCCACATAAAAAATTATAAAAAATTACAAAAGGACAAATCTTAACCAATGCCCTTAGGGCATTGGTTAGACATTCCCTAACATTAATTACCATCTTATTTGTTATCATTCTGTCACATGTCAATTATTTTCTAAAGAAACAAAGTTAATGTAAGACAAATAGAATGATAAGAGGCTAAAGTATGGTAACGTCACATGGGACGTTATGCCCATGTGACACTGTGTTACAACAGATTACCACATCCCTCCAATCATATTTAACTATGTTAAGCCTTCTCTTGCTGTAACAACACGTGTTAAAAGGAGAAAACATTTTTCCTTGTACTGTACTTTTGTGTTTTAATTTTTTATGATGGGTTCTAATAAAAGGTACTATTGGTGTTATTAGTTGGCGGGTGTTTTGGCGTGTTGGTGTTAAAAGTGAGCATTCTTAGGTGACGCTAAGATTACACCACTTTTTGGTGCTAATGGTATTAACAAACCTAGAGCTCTAAGTAAATTAATACTCCTTCCATCCTAAAATACAAGTCCAGTTTCGACTTTTAAAATCTTTATTCTTCAACTTTGTCTTTAAATTTTTTTTTTTTTTTTGTTACATAATAATTAATGCAAAATATAAGTAACTGAACTAGGTTTTAAATATAAATTTTCATCAAATAATATATAATAAAAATATTTTAAAATCAAAGTTGAAAAAAAAATCAAAAGTCAAACATGACATATATTTTGAAAGAGAGAGTAGTGACAATTCTTAATGTTAAACATTACTAGTACTTTTGATTTAATTTTTTGCAACTTTATTTTGGTAAATGGTGAGGGGTATTCTGGTCAAATGAAAAGAGAGTCGAAATGATCGGGTCACGGCAACGCGTTTTATGAAGGAGTGAGCCAGATTGACTCGTAACTTATGCGTGTTTACGGGGTCGATTTATTTTGGCCCACAACAACCCATGGTCCCATACTCAACGGAACCATAACCTTCAACACGTTCAACCTTTATCTTTATAATTATTTCACCCATGCTCCCTCTTATTAATCATCAAAGCACAACTTTTTGGACATTTTTCTACACAATATTGTATAAAAAAGATTATGGTGTGATGCATATGGTTGTAAAAAATACTGCCGTTATGAACTTGTTGAAAAGTGAAAAGCAAGATTATCGTTCAAATCTTAGGAGTGATCAAACGCAACGAGCAAGTGTAGCGGCAATGCATAAGAATGATTAATGTGCCTTTAGCTTAGCGGTATATGTGAGACTTCAAATGATGTTCGATCAAGTGGTCGTTTGTTCAAATCTTGGCATGGACAAACGTGATGTGTGTTAATATATATTACAATATTGCTACTGTGCTAAAAAGAGAAGAGAAGTAGCAATGCTGAGATATGGTAGGAGATTAGCAATCAAGTAACCAAACTTATACAGTAAGTCAAAAAGATGTGTTATTAAAACCTCCCTTATGGTCAACCGTACAACTCGTAATGCAGACAATACAATATTATGATGCACATTTGAAAACCCCTCTGGGGGGGGTCCGAATATCATACCCCATTCAGGCAATGGTACTTTATCTTATTTTACCAAGAGGCTTGTGTCGTAATGGTACCTCAGGTTTTGTGAAAAGTTTTTCAATCAAATGGTTATAGGTTCGAGTCTTGCTTATGACGTGTGAGATAAATTGTAGTGTATGTTATGTGAGATAAATAGTTTTCGTTGAGAAAAAGAAACTTTATCTTATTTCAAAGCGTTTATATGTACCATTTATGTAGCAAAATCAAGTTATTTTAATCTTGAGTAAGATGAAATATTCCATTAATCTTTATGATTATCCAAACAATATAATTAAGTGACTAAAGAATCTTATGAACATGAAAGGGTATATAATTTTGCTCTCTTTTTTTTATTGAGTTTGGAATATCTAGTTAGAGATAAATTGTAGTGTATGTTATGTGAGATAAATAGTTTTCGTTGAGAAAAAGAAACTTTATCTTATTTCAAAGGGTTTATATGTACCATTTATGTAGCAAAATCAAGTTATTTTAATCTTGAGTAAGATGAAATATTCCATTAATCTTTATGATTATCCAAACAATATAATTAAGTGACTAAAGAATCTTATGAACATGAAAGGGTATATAATTTTGCTCTCTTTTTTTTATTGAGTTTGGAATATCTAGTTAGAGAAGAAAAAGGCAGGGGTACGTGTGGGATTATGTGATTGTGAACCAAAATAACATGCTTTTTCATATCCCATCAAACATGCTTATAAAGCATATGAACTCACTTTCTTTTCCAAATACAGTATATGTTAATGTTTGATATCAAAATTGTTAATAATCACCTTCTCACTAAGAAGTATACGTTTTAAATCTCAATAAATACATGTTTGAGATGATAAAAGAAAAAGTCAGAAAAGGTAATAAATACTTTGATTATGCCGTGTATTTTTTAGTTAAATTTTAGTTAAAGATTCGTCGTCTTCTACTAATATACACAGGAGTTGAGTTATTTTGGGAACTCAAAATTCCTCGTTTAGTAATGAACAGATTTGGGCCGTTGATCTAAAACACAAAATTTAAAAATAAAAAAAAAACACGGATAGACTGAATATGTAAATTTACTCATTTATTGATCGATCCAACCCACTGATCATTTCTCACCTCACTCCACCCGCATGATCACATTTCATTATCACCAAAACTCTCCCTCTCTCCACAAAAAAATCCTAACAAAAAAAATCCAAAAAACTGCACAAATTAACCGTGCAAATCACGAAATAAACACAAAAATGAAACAAAGAACTTCTAAACAACCGATCCTGGAAAAAAAGGGTTCAAAACGAACAAATTTGTAACCTCTATGATGGTACGCTTATACAGATCCATTAGTTTGTTGTTATTTAAGTATTTTTTTGTAATATTCTTCTCATGTTTGAATTTTCTTTTTATGAATATTTTTGTGATTTTATTCATTTTAGTTGGTTATTGATAGATTATACTATGATGATTGTGATAAATTTGTTCTTATTTCTGAAATATACTGTGATGATTGTGATGATTTTGTTCTTATTTCTGGATTTTATTTGTGTTTTTGAAGATATAAAGATTTTTTTTTGTTTCTGTGATAATATGAGATATTAGAGGTTAGGTTTAACTGAAAACAAAAGATGTTATGATGCTTCTGTTAGATTTTTTGTGGATTTATCTATTTAATGGATACATTGTGCATGTTTCGATAAGTTTTACAACGAAATTTGAAAAAATCTATAGTTGAATTAGCAAACTTAAGAAGCTATGGTTGAAGAAAGTACAACATCTTCATAAGCAAATTAAAGAAACTCAAACACTTGTGATATCACACGTGGTGTGATATCACATGTTCCTCCATAACCACCACTGATTCAACAAAAAGAAGAAGTCGACACATCTATGATATCAAATGTGATATCTGTTGGAATCACACCTAACTTGTATTTCAAGTGTTTGTAATCAATATGTAATAGGTAGCTTAATTAGTCTTTTATGTTTGTATTAATGGCAAGGCTTATGTAGAAAGCCCATAAGCCTTAGCCCAAGTCCAATAAGGAAGGAAGGGGACTTGTAGTGTTGCCCTAGTCCCTTCCCCTATAAATACCTTTGTAAACCTTCCTTAGAAGGTTGGTTGTTCACTTCATAATTCCTACGCCTAAACATTTACTATTTCTATACGTGTGTATTGTGTGTGTGTTCAACCGATCACTTCTTTTCTTATTTCTTATATATTGATGCTTGTGTTACATTATGGTGACCTAACAGTGGTATCAATCGCCATCTAGTTGGGTGAAATACTTTTGTTTTTGAAGTTATACACTATACGCGTGGGTTTTGTGCTCTAAACTTTTCATACGTTTAAAGCTTTACTTTTTACACTTTAAAACTCAAGATTCTTATAGTTTAAGGTTTATTTAGTGTTAAAGTTTAAGTTTTTAGCATCAAGTTTCAAACTTTATGTGTGTAGAATAGTTTTAAAGCTTTGTTTTGTTCGTGTGGCTCTGTCTACACGTAAGGATGAAATTTATTTTGGTTCATCAAGTTTCAAACTTTTTTGTTATTTTGGTGATATTGAAGCTATTTCATCATTAAAATCAGGTTTCAACACACTTTTGGGCATAAAAATCAGTTTTGGTGATAGTTTGTACTTTCTACTCGTAGTAAAACCCTAGTTTTACTCGTAAGCTCTAAGTCTACGCCTAAGTAGCAGTTACACGTAAGCATTTCATCACTTGATCATCAGTGCTGTTGGTTTACTCAGTGTTTTTTTGCTTGGATAAACCTGTAAACACTTCGACTTTGGATATCTTTTACACTGGTATAAGTGTAAAGGATTTTTGGGTAAAACCCTAGTTTTACGCCTAAGCTTAATTCTTACGCGTAGAATCTTCTTTGCCTAAGCATTTCCTACGCCTAAGCTTGTCTTACGCCTAAGGAAATATTACGCATAAGGATTCTACTACTAAGTCTTTGATTTACGCCTAAGCTAAGTTTTTTCTCAAGTCTACGTGTAAGAAGTCACTACGCGTAAAACTCTTGTCTACGCGTAAGTTGGGTATTACGCGTAAGGTTATTTCTACGCCTAAGTTGGTTTCTACGCATAAGGTTACTTCATCAAAAAACTCTAAGTTTCATTCAACTACAAAGATCCATCATCAACACAAGTTTCAAGATGTCTCAACCACCATACTCTAGCTACTTTCCTCATGAGTATCCTCAACAACAACAACAATTCTATCAACAATATCCTCCACCATCTCCACAACAATTGCAACAATTTCAACAACAATTTCAACACTTTACTCAAGGAGCAAACCATCTTCCACCACAAATGGTTCAACCAAACCCTCGTCAACAAGTACAACATTATACCTACTTTCAAAATCAGTATCCAGCCAAGTATGCTATGAATGTTACAACACGAAAGGAACCCTCTTGGTTTGCAAAGATGTGTGAAGCTTTAAGTAGCCAACAATCCATTCATGAAGCTGGATCCCTTGATAGACCTCCAATGCTCACTCCCGGTAACTATGATCAATGGGTGATAAGGTTCTCTATGATCTCAAGAAGCCACATGGTAAGTTTTTGAAGAAAGTCATCCTTGAAGGTCCTTTTCAAATGCCTACTATCACTGTACCCGGAGATCCAAATGCTAATCCACCAAGAGATGATGTTACCAACGTTGTCGGTCTTGATCAACTTACTACTGACCAACTTCTTCACTTAGAAGCCGATGAAATTGCAATGCAATATATCCTTTTAGGATTACCCAGTCCGATTCTTCGTAGTGTTGATGCTCAAAAGACTGCTAAAGCAATGTTGGAGCACATTCATCTTCTAATGGAAGGCACTGAACTCAATCAAGAATATTTGGAATCCAAAATCTACTTAGCATATGAACACTTCATGATTGAACCAGGGGAGACATTAGAGTCATATCATCATCGGTTCTTAGACATCATCAATGACTTGGATAAACATAATATCATTATGCCAATGATTGCAATCAACACAAAGTTCCTGAGTTGTCTTGGTCCTGATTGGGAAAAGTATGTTACATTCATCCGTCAAGCAAAGAATCTTCATCAAGCTACTTACGGATTGTTGTACGACTATTTGAAGCACCACCAAAAAGGAAGTTGACAAACAAAGAATCATCTGTTGAGTCCCTGCTTCGCCTCACTCCCTGATAATCAAACTCTTACTTTGTGGGCTCAAGCATGTTATCCTCAATTTCCAACTGTATTCACAAACCCTCCCTAACCAGCTGCTCAGATTACACCATATGATCCATCACAACAACAATCACAAGAAACTCAATTAGTTCCTGATTCGTTGAGGTTTAGGGGTGTGTGTGTTTGGATAAAACCACAATATCGATATCAAAAATAACCACAAGGAATGATTTAAAATCTCTTTAGGAAAAAGGATAATGAATCAAAACCCGTGAGTGATAGTGATACGGATTAGGAAATCCGAGTCGTTTCCCAACGAGGTGTGAATGGGCAACTTCGTTATTGGTTCGTTATTAAAATTCTCGATGTTTTGGATTTTTGATTATATTAAAACTACGGGGAATGGGAAATCAATTAAGGAAAATTACACTACGGGGAATCCTAAATACGCGATTATAAACTAAAATGTATTAAACGAAACGCAAATAAAATGCAACTATGTCTAAACTAAATCCTAAAAATGATCTAAAATTACTTTTAAACTAAAAATGATATTAGAAAATTTTCTAAGATTTAAAAATAATTTTTATGATTTTTCTCGAATTTATTTGAATTAAAAACTAATTAAAAACTAATTTAAATGCTAAAAATTACAAATTAAACTAGGAAAAATATGGAAAAATATTTTTTTGGCTTTTGTCATACCCCATTCAGGCAATGGTACTTTATCTTATTTTACCAAGAGGCTTGTGTCGTAATGGTACCTCAGGTTTTGTGAAAAGTTTTTCAATCAAATGGTTATAGGTTCGAGTCTTGCTTATGACGTGTGAGATAAATTGTAGTGTATGTTATGTGAGATAAATAGTTTTCGTTGAGAAAAAGAAACTTTATCTTATTTCAAAGCGTTTATATGTACCATTTATGTAGCAAAATCAAGTTATTTTAATCTTGAGTAAGATGAAATATTCCATTAATCTTTATGATTATCCAAACAATATAATTAAGTGACTAAAGAATCTTATGAACATGAAAGGGTATATAATTTTGCTCTCTTTTTTTTATTGAGTTTGGAATATCTAGTTAGAGATAAATTGTAGTGTATGTTATGTGAGATAAATAGTTTTCGTTGAGAAAAAGAAACTTTATCTTATTTCAAAGCGTTTATATGTACCATTTATGTAGCAAAATCAAGTTATTTTAATCTTGAGTAAGATGAAATATTCCATTAATCTTTATGATTATCCAAACAATATAATTAAGTGACTAAAGAATCTTATGAACATGAAAGGGTATATAATTTTGCTCTCTTTTTTTTATTGAGTTTGGAATATCTAGTTAGAGAAGAAAAAGGCAGGGGTACGTGGTTTACTTAAGGGAGTTGTTTTATAATATGGGATTATGTGATTGTGAACCAAAATAACATGCTTTTTCATATCCCATCAAACATGCTTATAAAGCATATGAACTCACTTTCTTTTCCAAATACAGTATATGTTAATGTTTGATATCAAAATTGTTAATAATCACCTTCTCACTAAGAAGTATACGTTTTAAATCTCAATAAATACATGTTTGAGATGATAAAAGAAAAAGTCAGAAAAGGTAATAAATACTTTGATTATGCCGTGTATTTTTTAGTTAAATTTTAGTTAAAGATTCGTCGTCTTCTACTAATATACACAGGAGTTGAGTTATTTTGGGAACTCAAAATTCCTCGTTTAGTAATGAACAGATTTGGGCCGTTGATCTAAAACACAAAATTTAAAAATAAAAAAAAAACACGGATAGACTGAATATGTAAATTTACTCATTTATTGATCGATCCAACCCACTGATCATTTCTCACCTCACTCCACCCGCATGATCACATTTCATTATCACCAAAACTCTCCTCTCTCCACAAAAAATCCTAACAAAAAAATCCAAAAAACTGCACAAATTAACCGTGCAAATCACGAAATAAACACAAAAATGAAACAAAGAACTTCTAAACAACCGATCCTGGAAAAAAACGGTTCAAAACGAACAAATTTGTAACCTCTATGATGGTACGCTTATACAGATCCATTAGTTTGTTGTTATTTAAGTATTTTTTTGTAATATTCTTCTCATGTTTGAATTTTCTTTTTATGAATATTTTTGTGATTTTATTCATTTTAGTTGGTTATTGATAGATTATACTATGATGATTGTGATAAATTTGTTCTTATTTCTGAAATATACTGTGATGATTGTGATGATTTTGTTCTTATTTCTGGATTTTATTTGTGTTTTTGAAGATATAAAGATTTTTTTTTGTTTCTGTGATAATATGAGATATTAGAGGTTAGGTTTAACTGAAAACAAAAGATGTTATGATGCTTCTGTTAGATTTTTTGTGGATTTATCTATTTAATGGATACATTGTGCATGTTTCGATAAGTTTTACAACGAAATTTGAAAAAATCTATAGTTGAATTAGCAAACTTAAGAAGCTATGGTTGAAGAAAGTACAACATCTTCATAAGCAAATTAAAGAAACTCAAACACTTGTGATATCACACGTGGTGTGATATCACATGTTCCTCCATAACCACCACGATTCAACAAAAGAAGAAGTCGACACATCTATGATATCAAATGTGATATCTGTTGGAATCACACCTAACTTGTATTTCAAGTGTTTGTAATCAATATGTAATAGGTAGCTTAATTAGTCTTTTATGTTTGTATTAATGGCAAGGCTTATGTAGAAAGCCCATAAGCCTTAGCCCAAGTCCAATAAGGAAGGAAGGGGACTTGTAGTGTTGCCCTAGTCCCTTCCCCTATAAATACCTTTGTAAACCTTCCTTAGAAGGTTGGTTGTTCACTTCATAATTCCTACGCCTAAACATTTACTATTTCTATACGTGTGTATTGTGTGTGTGTTCAACCGATCACTTCTTTCTTTATTTCTTACATATTGATGCTTGTGTTACATTATGGTGACCTAACAGTGGTATCAATCGCCATCTAGTTGGGAGAAATACTTTTGTTTTTGAAGTTATACACTATACGCGTGGGTTTTGTGCTCTAAACTTTTCATACGTTTAAAGCTTTACTTTTTACACTTAAAAACTCAAGATTCTTATAGTTTAAGGTTTATTTAGTGTTAAAGGTTAAGTTTTTAGCATCAAGTTTCAAACTTTACGTGTGTAGAATAGTTTTAAAGCTTTGTTTTGTTCGTGTGGCTCTGTCTACACGTAAGGATGAAATTTATTTTGGTTCATCAAGTTTCAAACTTTTTTGTTATTTTGGTGATATTGAAGCTATTTCATCATTAAAATCAGGTTTCAACACACTTTTGGGCATAAAAATCAGTTTTGGTGATAGTTTGTACTTTCTACTCGTAGTAAAACCCTAGTTTTACTCGTAAGCTCTAAGTCTACGCCTAAGTAGCAGTTACACGTAAGCATTTCATCACTTGATCATCAGTGCTGTTGGTTTACTCGTGTTTTTTGCTTGGATAAACCTGTAAACACTTCGACTTTGGATATCTTTTACACTGGTATAAGTGTAAAGGATTTTTGGGTAAAACCCTAGTTTTACGCCTAAGCTTAATTCTTACGCGTAGAATCTTCTTTGCCTAAGCATTTCCTACGCCTAAGCTTGTCTTACGCCTAAGGAAATATTACGCATAAGGATTCTACTACTAAGTCTTTGATTTACGCCTAAGCTAAGTTTTTTCTCAAGTCTACGTGTAAGAAGTCACTACGCGTAAAACTCTTGTCTACGCGTAAGTTGGGTATTACGCGTAAGGTTATTTCTACGCCTAAGTTGGTTTCTACGCATAAGGTTACTTCATCAATATATCCTTTTAGGATTACCCAGTCCGATTCTTCGTAGTGTTGATGCTCAAAAGACTGCTAAAGCAATGTTGGAGCACATTCATCTTCTAATGGAAGGCACTGAACTCAATCAAGAATATTTGGAATCCAAAATCTACTTAGCATATGAACACTTCATGATTGAACCAGGGGAGACATTAGAGTCATATCATCATCGGTTCTCAGACATCATCAATGACTTGGATAAACATAATATCATTATGCCAATGATTGCAATCAACACAAAGTTCCTGAGTTGTCTTGGTCCTGATTGGGAAAAGTATGTTACATTCATCCGTCAAGCAAAGAATCTTCATCAAGCTACTTACGGATTGTTGTACGACTATTTGAAGCACCACCAAAAAGGAAGTTGACAAACAAAGAATCATCTGTTGAGTCCCTGCTTCGCCTCACTCCCTGATAATCAAACTCTTACTTTGTGGGCTCAAGCATGTTATCCTCAATTTCCAACTGTATTCACAAACCCTCCCTAACCAGCTGCTCAGATTACACCATATGATCCATCACAACAACAATCACAAGAAACTCAATTAGTTCCTGATTCGTTGAGGTTTAGGGGTGTGTGTGTTTGGATAAAACCACAATATCGATATAAAAAATAACCACAAGGAATGATTTAAAATCTCTTTAGGAAAAAGGATAATGAATCAAAACCCGTGAGTGATAGTGATACGGATTAGGAAATCCGAGTCGTTTCCCAACGAGGTGTGAATGGGCAACTTCGTTATTGGTTCGTTATTAAAATTCTCGATGTTTTGGATTTTTGATTATATTAAAACTACGGGGAATGGGAAATCAATTAAGGAAAATTACACTACGGGGAATCCTAAATACGCGATTATAAACTAAAACGTATTAAACGAAACGCAAATAAAATGCAACTATGTCTAAACTAAATCCTAAAAATGATCTAAAATTACTTTTAAACTAAAAATGATATTAGAAAATTTTCTAAGATTTAAAAATAATTTTTATGATTTTTCTCGAATTTATTTGAATTAAAAACTAATTAAAAACTAATTTAAATGCTAAAAATTACAAATTAAACTAGGAAAAATATGGAAAAATATTTTTTTGGCTTTTTATATTTTTCTTAATCTAGTAAAATTGAAAAATTATTTTTTGGAACCTTTTCTGAATTAATTGTATTAAATGCTATTTAAAAAAGTCCTAAAAACTGTTTTAAATCAAGAAAAATAGTAAACAGTAACTAAAAATTATGAAAAATTCATGAAAAATCTAAAATATTATTCTAAATCTATGAAAAATATCAAAACCTATGCTTATGTGTGAGAAATTGAAGCTGTAGTGTAAACTGCTTGAGAATAAGCTATTTGATATAAGCTACAAGCTAATAGAGTGCACCAGAAGCTACCAAACTGTGAAATAAGCTATTACTAGGAGAAATCAACTAAATAAAGCTATCCTACACCACCAGATTACCAGCTACAGGCAAATGAGCTTAATTTGATTTAATTCAAAGCTAGTTTAACTACCTAATTTCTAGCTAATGCACAAGCTTATATAATAAGCTAAGTTGAAAACTCAAAATGAAGAACTCTAACCAACCTACCAATGATTAATTGTACCAAATATCAGACCTAAACAAGCTTTAATGAAGCTTGTGCAAAACTTATAAGAAAGCTGTATGCACTCAGCTAATGTTGAGTGCTGACACAGGGCAAATCAGCTCTGTTTAAGAGCTTATTAACTGCTTAAAATGATTTCCAAAAATTTCACAAAAATGTGTTTTGCAAACTAGACCAAATGAACTTGAAAAACCCAAAATCTCACTTAATTTGGATCAGAACTGAATCCATGAAAAATCCAGAAAGTTTTGTGAAAACCAGCTTTTCTCCTTTTTGACTTGTGAACAGATTTTGAAATGTTGACTTAAATGAGATTTGATTCAAATTTGTGAACTGATAATGCTGTTTAATGATGAAACACAACTAATGCAAGTTATATTAACCTAATCTAAACCTGATTGCAACTTATGATCTCTCAATTCCTAACTGTTAAGAATCTAGGACAGATTTAACTTGATTTTGACTTTTAGCTTACTAACATGAAAAGTAAAGGCTGATCTGATTTTAATTAACCTAAGTGAGATTCAAGCATCAAAGCTTAACCATATACTAAACCTCTAACTCAGATTTGCAGCCTGATCCAAACACTAGTTTAACAAACTAATATGCAACTATTCTAACTTATACTCTAACCAGATCAATTATAGTGGAATAACTAAACTCTAACTACTGAATAAGTACTGAAAACTGCAATATCAACCATTAAATATCTCAAAAACAGTTTATGCAATAATTCTATTTAGATATGAACTTACATGTGGTCCTAGCCACTATGGCTTGTAACAGAGATGAGAATACCACTATCCTAAACCCATTATCATCACAAAATCAACCCAGATCCTGATCTAACACCAGCAATTCACCAAATCCATCTTCCTTAATGACCAGTTGACTTTTGTTGACTGAGAATATGAATTTGAGTGATAAATGATTGAAAACAGCAATGAGCTCACTAAAAGCTATTTAGAGCTTAGATGAGCTTATGTAACAGTAGCTAAGCTTATTGAAGCTTATAAGTAGAATTGAAATATATTTTTTATTTTTCAATTATTTTTCTGATTTTTTTGTATTTTTGAACAATTAGAAAAACAACCTGAGATTAACACTTAATCAATAAAATAAGCTTAGATTAGGTAAAAATAACTAACACAATGAGATTAAAAACATTAAAAACTGAAACAATGATTAAGAGAGAAAACAGAATTTTATTAAGAGTTGATTACAGAAAAGAAACTACAATAGCTGGAAAATTACTTAAAACATAATCACTAAATGAAAATACAATTTTGCTACTGAAAATAAAAGGTGCCTACAACAATGAGTGAAGGATTCTATTTATAGCTGAACGTTGAGGTCTTGGAAGGCTCTGGAAGATGCAAATGTGTGTTTCTTTGGAGTCGTTTATCACCATTGATCAAATCCCATCTCATCTTGACCCTTGGATTAACACTTCCACGCAGCTTCGACCAATCACGGAGCAGTATTTAGGTGAGATGACACACGGATCTGTGACCTGGCACTGAGCACATGTCAGGTGTTGTCAGGAAGTATGGGATTGCCCCTGATTTAAGTGGATTGGCTTAATTGATGGAAAGGATACTTAGGGTTCATCACCTGGGTTTATTTGGGGGTGGATTTGGCGCGTGGAATTTGTTTAATATTTTTCAATTATATTGACCGGGTTTAAGTGGATTTGACTAGGGTCCAAGTGGGTATACGGGTTGGAGATCCGGTTGGGTTAAGTGAAAACGGGTATAGGCTTGGACCGGGTATAGTGGGATCAAATGGATTGGGCTAGGATATTTATTTTGGGCCTAAGGATTTAAATTGAATCCATGTGTTAATTCAAGGACTAATATGGCTAATTCTGAAATTCCAGGGACCAAACTGTAAATTCTGAAAATGTATATCAAGGACTATCTTTGCCAATCTACAAATAATCCAGGGACCACTTTTGCCATCTTTGAAAATTCCAAGAACCAAACATGTCAGTTCTGAATCTTCAGGGACTAAAATCGCCATTCTGAGAATTAATTGTCCAAACTTGCAAATTCCTTTCCCAACCTCGGCTTTTTGCATTCTTCTTTCTCTCGTGCTCGGTTTTCTTCGGTTTTGGCTTTCTTTTGTCTGTTTTGTCATATCCATACCTGCACATGCATAAACTCAAGAAACACGCAAATATTAGCAATAAACGGCTCTTTCTTGGTTATTTTGGGTCAGTTTTGATAAACAAAAGATATGTGTTTAAGCACATATCAGTTCCATACAACAGCAACAATGATCAAGCACTCTACAGTGAATCAAATGAGGATGCAGAAGCCTTTGATGTATTGAATCAAGGATTTGTAATGATTGTAAGAGCCTTCGAACGATTTGCTAACAAATCCAACAATCGCATTCGCACCTCATCAAATATAAGAAATCAAGCTGTTGTTAACAATGGAAGGGTTGAGGTTCAGAATCGTGGAAATGGTCATCAGATGAATAGTGGTCAAGGGTTTCACGTTAATGGAAGGAATAACATGGGTGCTCTACAACAAAGGGATCAAGTGGTTGATCAGGGAAATGCTCAGACTGGGGTTAATGGTCTCCGATGTTATAACTGCAATGAAAAGGGTCATCTGGCTAATGCATGCCCATATTCGAGGACAAGAGGCAGCGCTTATCACAAAGAGGCTTTACTCTTGGCTCTCAAGGATGAAGCTGGTGGAACTCTTACCAACAAGGAACAAAGCTTCATGGCAAATGCAGATTCTGATGATGACATGGAGGACTTGCAGGCTAATGCAGCTGTGATGTTAATGGCAAACATGCAAGAGCTCCACATGAGTGACATAGGCCCAGTGTATGACACTGACGGCTTGTCTCAGGTACCGGATCAAATATACTCATTACTGATCTGATATCTCCGCCAACATCTGCATCGGACAAGGCTCAGAGTGTTCAACATGAATCTTCTACATCTCATTATGACGATAATCAAATGGATCCCGTAGTTATATTTGACGATCAAGATGACCTTATGGTTAATATTGATAATCAAGTTGACTCCGTGGTCATATTTGAGGATCTAAATAATGATCATGTTGAGATTCAAGTTGCACAAGATGAACCTTTTTCTAATCCAGATCTTGAGCTCATGACCAACTTAATTAACACCACCCAATCTCAACTGGAAAAGTGCAATGACATCAATAAGAAATTGCAAGATAAAATTGCACTGTTAACTAAGGATAATGAATGTTATAAGTTCCAACTCAGCATTTTTCAAACTAAAGAGAAACGTGAAAAAGGTTTTGAAGTCGCATTTGCTAAATCTTACCAAAATGAAAAATCTTTGGAAAAACATATCTGTGATCTAATTGCATCCAAGAATGCTTTGTTATCTCAAATAGAACAATTGAAATTTGATCATAAACAACAACTTAACACTCTTACTTCGGAAACTCAAAAAGCCAAGTCTGAGTTGTTAACTTGTCAAAAACAGTTTTGTGAGTATAAAAAGCATTCGAGGAAACAAATAGATGACTATCTTGAGGAAATTGTCGACTTACAAAACAAAATCAAAGAGTTTCGAAATGTTGTTTTCAAACATGGTGAGTCAATCACAACAATTCAAAAGTTTTCTTTTAAACCAAATCCTAATGGATATGGACCAATTCTTGCTGATTAAAAACCACGTTTTTCAAATAGAGCATTCAAACCAAATCCTCAAGTTTACAGTGCAGAACATAGAATTGATGACTCCATCATGAGTGTTGTTGAATATAATCGTATGGAGGAATTAGATGCAGAAGACGAGAGTCGGTTAATATTGCAAACCATTTAACTATTCAAAAGCCATAACTTTCATCACACAACAGGATAATTCTAACACACCTTGGGTTATCACCCCTACTCCTGAGTCCTCTTCTAATGATGGTTCCCAACCCAATGTTGCCCAAATTAATGGTCCTTTACCTTCTTTTAGTGAAATAAAGCCATTAGCTGAATGATGTCAGGTTCTAAAATACTGACACTTTTATGTCTGACATCAAACTTTTGGAACATGCAATTGAAGTTAATTCTGAAATCAAAGCTGAACATTTTCAATCGTCATTTGCGCGACAACAAAGGGATATTTTTCAGAAAGGGCTTTTACCACATGTCCGAAATCTTAAAATGTGTGCAATATATTGGGAACGGGATCTTCAGAAGGAGATAGGTCTTATGAAAAAAGTTTTCGAACAAACAGAAACATCAATTTCAAATACTAAACATAAAAAGAAAATGTTAAGAAATCATGTTGACTGACTCTTGGAAGATGTAATCTGTGCTGATACCATAAATGTTGTGTTATTACATACTGTTACATATGCATTTGATTATATTGATGTTGATTCTGCTGATAATGTTGAGAATATCGATAATGTGCCGCAAATTGAGTCTTTGAAAATTGAAAATGAGCGTCTGTTAAATGAACTTTCAAATGCAAAACGTCGTCTTCAATGGTGTCAAAAGGATTGTCAAAATCGAGAACTTTCTTTGCAAAACAAAATCAACCAGTTGCGTTCAAAATCTTTTGATCCAAAAATAGAACATCTGGATGATGAAAACGTGTCTTTAAAATATCAAATTTCAAAATATGAACAAGAAATTGCCAAATTCAAAACAGAATATGGTATCATATTTGATTTGCGCAAACAGACTCGTGAAAAAGAATCACAAGAACTTGATAATCATCTTGCATACACTAGAGATGTTTTAAATGTTAGTGGAAACATTCGCTCTGAAAATCAAGATTTGTTGCATACTATTGTTGAGTTGAAAGCAAAGTTAAGAAAGTATGAACAAGATAAGTCTAGTAACACTAATGTTCTTGCACCTGGAAAATTTAAAATTGACTCTAGAACGCCTAATGACAAACCACAAGATACTAATGTGCTTCTTTCCACTGAAACAGGAATAGTTTCCTCTTTTCCCAACGTTTGCACTTCACAACTTAAGAGCAAAAACAGGAAGAATAGGAAGTTGCAACGTAAGAGAAGAACAATAAAGACCTCTGAAGTAGAAGAACACCTTAGGACCTCGAATAACACTCAAGTTGCACCCACTTTAGATATTGCGTTAGAAAAATGTAATGGAAAAGTGATGTAACGAATGCTGAATCTTTAAGTACTTTGAATGTTATGTTTGAAGCATCTTGTGTTGGTTGTCATAAAAGCATGTTTTCTGGTTGTCATGATAAATGTGTTGCTAATGCTATCTTATCTCGTAAGCGGAACAATAGAAAACAGAATACCTCTAGGCCCACTAATGCTTCTAAGTCTGTGCTAGGTAAACCGCCCTCTAGCGTTTCTACTACAATCATTGATGTACCCATAGAACCCACTTCACCTCCTAGGAAGAAATTATCACCTAGTGCATTCACTAAGACCAAAGCTAAAACTAGTTGGACTTGGCAGAGATGGTTATAAAATACACCTGGCTTTAAATGGATTCCTAAAATCATTAACATGTGTGTTTCAACTGTAACTGTATTGGAACCCTCTAACTCTTTGGGTTCCACCTCTACTTCTATTCCACCTGTGTCGTCTGTGTGTAATGCAGGTGATACAGATCATCCTCTGGATTGTTGATAGCGGATGTTCCCGACACATGACAGGCAATCTCAAAATATTATCAAACTTTGTTTCAAAGTTCATTGGCACTGTCAGGTTCGGGAATGATCACTTCGCAGCTATCATGGGCTACGGAGATTACATCAATGGGAACATTGAAATTAGCATAGTTTATTATGTGGAAGGTCTCGGTCACAATCTCTTTTCAGTCGGTCAATTTTGTGATGGTGATTTGGAAGTTGCATTTAGGGAGAAAACTTGTTTCATTCGAGATCTACAAGGAAACGATCTTATGTCTGGAAACCGCACATCAAGTCTTTACACAATATCAATGCAAGACATGATTGCTTCATCTCCCGTATGTCTACTTTCTAAGGCAACATCAACAAAATCTTGGTTGTGGCACCGTCGTCTTTCACACTTAAACTTTCAAACCATAACCAATCTTGCATGTTACAAACTTGTTGAAGGTCTCCCAAGATTTCGGTATTCTAAAGATCATCTATGCTCAGCTTGTGAACAAGGGAAAAGCACTTGTGCTCACTTTCCTTCAAAAGTGGAACACAGCTCTCAGCATGTGCTCCATCTTCTTCACATGGATTTGTGTGGCCCGATGCGCGTGCAGACGATCAACGAAAAATGCTACATTCTTGTAATTGTTGATGACTACTCAAGATGGACTTGGGTTTATTTTATTCGAAGTAAAGATCAAGCTCCACAGATGATCATCACCTTTATCACGAAAATTCAAGTTCAGCTCCGGAATACAGTCAAACAAATCAAAACAAACAGAGGAACTGAAATTGTAAATCAAACTCTTCGTGAATACTATGAGAAAGTGGGAATTGAGCATCAAACATCCATTGCACAGACACCAGAACAAAATGGAGTTGTTGAAAGACGAAACTGCACGTTAGTGGAAGCTGTAAGAACGATGTTGATAAATGCAAAACTACCAGATTACTTGTGGGCAGAAGCCGTGTTAACTGCATGCTACATTCAGAACCGTTCTATGATAACCAAACGCCACAACAAAACACCTTATGAGATTATCCATAACCATAAACCGAATCTCAAACACTTTCATGTATTTGGTGCTCTCTGTTACCCAAATAATGATCGTGATGACTTCGGAAAGCTCAAGGCTAAAGCTGACATTGGAGTCTTCGTTGGTTACTGTGAAAATTCTAAAGGATACCGGATCTGGAATCGTCGTACAAGGGAGATTATGGAAACAATTCATGCAAATTTCGATGAGCTTACAGAAATGGCTTCTGAGCAAAACAGCTTGGAACCCGGACATAACCGTCTAAACTTCCCCCAAACCCCATCATCAGCTGAACCAAGCATTCAGCTTACTCGTCATCAAATGGAACATCTATTTGCTCCTCTGTTTATTGATGATATCGATCAACGTGCTCCAGATGTATCAAATATTTCCGCTGCTCAACCTGATACTAATCCAATCCTTGATACATCTGAAACAACAACAACTGTTGAAGAAGCACCTCCAATTGATTCTACAACAACAGCCGAACAAACTGCATCCAATGACGCTGAACCAGCTGATGATCTTCTGAATCATGATGTACCTACACCCTCAGATTATGATCCAAATGCGTTCTTTAACCCTTTCGCAAATGCAACTACTTCTTCAAATGTTGCGGAATCATCTACAAGCCATTTGAATCCTCCCAATCTGCGTATATCAACATCAACCCTCCACACATCGTTGGACTAAAGACCATCCTCTTGTGAACATCATTGGAAACCCGAATCAACCAGTCGTAACTAGACAACGCCTTCAGACTGACGGTGAACATTGCATTTATGCACTTACCGTTTGCCAATCTGAACCCCAAAACATTAAAGAAGCAATGACTTATGACAACTGGATTGAATCCATGCAAGAAGAACTAAATCAGTTTAAACGTCTTGAGGTACGGTTATCAGAAATAAGTCACGTCTGGTGGCTAAGGGTTATAGACATGAAGAGGGGATTGACTTCGAGGAATCCTTCGCACCAGTTGCTAGAGTCGAGGCTGTACGGATCTTTCTGGCATTCGCGACTCATATGAACATCACGGTCTATCAGATAGATGTCAAAAACGCTTTTCTGAATGGTAAACTAAAGGAAACGGTTTATGTTAGTCAGCGAGAAGGATTTGTTGATCCAGCGTTTCCTAATCACGTCTACAAACTGAACAAGGCTCTCTACGGTCTCAAACAAGCCCCTAGGGTGTGGTACGATGAGTTTTCATCCTTTCTTCTATCTTATAATTTTGTTAAAGGATCGGTCTACCCAACACTGTTCATACAATATCACGGGGAACACATTTTAATCATTTAAATCTATGTGGATGACATAATTTTTGGGTCAACACATAAAAAGTACTCAAGCGCTTTTTCAAAACTTATGAAAACACATTTCGAAATGTCCATGATGGGTGAACTTACATTCTTTCTAGGACTGCAAGTTCATCAATCACCACGTCGTATTTTCCTAAGTCAATCCAAATATGCTCTTGAAATTTTAAACAAACATGGAATGCAAAGCTGTGATACCTATGCCACACCAATGGCACATACCAAGAAATTGGACGCTGATTTGCATGGGAAATTGGTTTACCCTACCAAATACCGAAGTATTATTGGGTCTCTCATGTATCTAACAGCAGTAGACCTGACATTGTATTTTCTGTATATCTTTGCTCCCGTTATCAGTCGAGACCAACTGAAACTCACCTCTCTGAGGCTAAAATAATCCTCCGATACATAAAGGGAACCATTAATTTGGGGATCTGGTATCCGAAGGATTCTGGTTTTGAACTAATAGCTTTTTCAGACGCTGATCACGCAGGTTGCTTAGATTCTCAGAAAAGTACTTCAGGTGGTTTGCAATTCCTCGGTGATGAATTGGTGTCATGGCAATCGAAGAAACAGGATTGTACATCGTTGTCCTCAACTGAAGCAGAATATGTAGCCATGTCTGCGTGTTGTGCTCAAGTCATTTGGATGAGAACACAACTCAAAGACTATGGTTACATATTTGACAAAATTCCGGTGTACTGCGACAATCAAAGTGCTATTGCGATCTCGTGCAACACCGTTCAACATTCGAAGTCCAAGCACATCGACCTTCGATATTATTTCATAAATGAGCATGTGGAAAAGGGTACCGTTGAATTATATTTTGTGGGTACTGAACACCAACTGACGGATCTTCTCACCAAAGCCTTAGCTCCTACTAGGTTTACTGATTTGATCCACCGGATTGGCATGAGGTGTTTGACTCCAGAGGAACTGGACGAACTTTTAACACAATCTTAAAACCAGTCAAACACCAAAACCTCTTTTGTAAATATCTTTATCAAAAACAAAAATAGAAAAATATAAAATCTAATAAAATAAAAAAATATTTTTCTATCTAAATTTCTTCCAACATTGCAAGTACAAATCTTCCGTAAACACTTTGCTCTTTCAAACATTTCATTATTTTCTCGGACAAGTGTTGAGGGGGAGAATGTAAATAATTTTTTTGTTTCGTAAAACCTTGTATTTGCATGATACCCTAAATTGGTTGTATCTTTGATAATGGTGGATACGTTTCTTGTTTTAAACACTCCTCGGACTCAAATTTGTAAAATTTCACTATTTCTAAAGTCGAGGGGGAGTGTCGTCTAGTTTCTTTCCAAACTTTCACGTCTTGATTAACCAAAATGGAAGTTATGGACTGTGGTTGAAAATGGTTGAGGTGGAGGGGCTATACTTGTCAAAAGTTAAAACTTATTTTTTTTACAAAATCCTTCACCTAATTCACTTTCACATTTATTACAAACTTTAATATCTCAACAACCATATCCCACGCCTATAATTCATAATCAAATCCGTGCTTCAATTTTCTATTTTGTAAGTGTTAAAAGCTTCCTTGATTGATTACAAACATTGGTTTTAAACCTTATTCATTTTTAACTGTTAGATTTTAAACAAATGTTGATTTTGTGTTCTACGCTTAAGCGTATGAACATGAAATCACCATAGGTTGTTTCTGATGAAAAAGATTGTGTCAAAGTGGTTAAAAACAAGTTTTATGAACATTTTCGTCAAAAATATCAACCCAGAAAACGTTTTTGATCATATTAGTGACTTAGGGTTTATGCGTGGATTTGGGTATTTTCTATTGTGAGTGTTTTAGGATAATTAGATGCTTGAAATATGTTTGATACATGCTTAATTAACCAATTACATCTTTGAATCTAACCCATAAACAACAAATTGGTGAAATTAGACTTTAGGGTTTATGTATTCGTAAGTTTGGGTACTTTTGATTCATGATACATTTGATGTTAAAACCTATTGCAAACAACTCATATAGCCTCTAAGATGTCCCAGAATTCATTTGGTGGATTTTCCATGGCTAGATTGCTTACGAGTAGGATTTAAATTTTTAGGGTTTATGCTTACGCATAATACTTTCCTACGCGTAACTGGACTTAATTGTGATACCATGTAATGTTGAAAGTGATTGAAACAACATGTTAATATGAGTGTTATGAATGATCTATTTCAGGTTTCTACGCGTACCAATTCATAATCAAGGTTAAAACGGATTCTACGCTTATGGAATACCTTACGCGTAGATGTTATGCATAAGAGAAATCTTACGCGTAAGGGTCTACAATGGGAATACGCGTATCCTGTGAAGGATATGCGTAAACTTGGATTTCTACGCATAAGGCTTACTCTTACGAGTAAACCTTACGCGTAAATCCCTAACATACGCTTACGTGTAAGCTTTATGCTAATTGCTCATTCCTACGCGTAAGCTTTCTTACGCCTATGAGTGACTCTTACGCATAAGCTTATTCCTACGCGTATGGTTGCCCTGTTTACGCATAAGCTTACAATCCTACGCTTAAGCCAAAATTATATCTAAACTTATGAAATGTTACGCGTACAAATTTGTAATAAGTTACTCATAACGTCACAAGACCAAAATGTCACTAATAAGCAAAAATGGTTAAAATGTTGTGTGAATGAGTTAAAATTTGGACTTTAAAATTCAAAATTAAGATTCTCACGTCAACTTTGGACTATTGGACAACATGTGACTTTGGACTCATAACATTCATTAACATAACAAATTCAATAATTGAACAATAAAATCAACTTTTGACTAACATAATGTCTTTCGATATGTTGGTTCTTTTGTCTCAATGCCTTTCAGATCACGATATGGACGTCATCATGAAAAATGTCAACGCACCAAATGAGCTCACAATGGAAGATATCTTCCCAACTGATTACTGCAAGACAATTGGAAAGAATAACCTCAAGGTCGATTTTGAGAATTTCACCTGCTTAGAGTCTTCATGCAGGATTGATGTGGATTTTCACAAGACTCATCCCTACAACAACATGCTTACGAACTCTGCAACTGTGCCAGAAATCTACATTCATCAATTTTTGCACACAATGAAAAAGGTAGATGGTCAAGACACTGTCACCGTGATCCTTAATGATAAGGAAGTCACCGTTACTGTTGTAGATCTTTGTTCAATTCTTTATCTACCTGCTATCGAGGCTGCTGACTATGTGGCAACTCCATGTGAAGAGGTAACCATTCAATTCATGGTCGACATTGGACATGATGAAGCTGCCGGGGTCATCACCAAACATTCCTCTGTGGATCTAAAGAATATTCCTCAACCTTGGAGAACACTGTATATTATGATAGCCAAGTCTGTTTCTGGAAGAGACAGCGGTCATGAGCATCCTAAACTCATACACTTACAAATCTTCTAGGGCATGGTCAACAAAATGCACATCGACTATGCAAGTCTGATCAGGGAAAACATGATGTCCCACCTCAAGAAGCCTGGGAGAAAGGTTCCTTTCATCAGATACACGAAGCTGTTGATCCATAATATTCTCGGGAAAAATCATGACATCCCCTTGAGAATTAATGACCCCAACAATCACTCTGTGTTGTATGAGCCTACATTGAATGTTGTCAGATTTAAAGACTCATCAACAAAGAAACAAGGTGCAGTACTACTTGACTGCCTTCTCACTGATGATATCAAAAGTCTTCCGTCGTATTCACGATACCAAGAAGCAGTAAACAAAGGCAAAGTCGGTTTTATGAATGAAAAGACTTGAGCTATTCCGGTCAAGAAGACCAGAAGATCAGACAACACTGGAAGTGTAGAAAGCACTGGGAGTGCCCTCAAGTATCCTAAGAGGAATCCTCCTCGCAAAAGAAAAGTCCCATCTAAGGGTGCCATGCCTAATCCTAAACCGGCACCTAAGCTAGAGGACGAAGACTCTAAGGATACTGAGTCTGATGAGGTGGTTCGCTATTCAAAATCTGCTACTAATAAAACAACCTCGCTGAGGTCAGATGACAAACCACCAAGTCCCAAATCAGACAAGGGAAAGACTCCAGTTGCTGAGCAAGAAGAAGAAGAAAGTTCTGACGATGAACCTAAGGATGAAGAAAGAGAGTACCACAAGACTCTCAAGCAGCTGAGAGTGCAACATGCTGCTACAGAATTCAATCATCAACAAACCAGAGGCCCTGGCGGTTCCAGTGGTGGTGCACTAACCATACCAGTTCTTGATGCAGTTAATCAACCCTATAAGGGAACTGGTACCACCACTCTGGAATCAACAGAACAACAGCAGCAAGAGGATGAAATCATTTTCGACTTTGATAAAGAAGAAAAAGAGAAGAATGAGAAGATAATCGATGAAGAAATAGAGGAAGCAGCTAGGGAGAGAGCTGAAGAAGAGGCTAGGGAAAAGGCTGAAGAAGAGGCTAAAGCTCAAGAGGAAGCTGATAATTATCTTCAAGATAATCCTGAACATAACCCTGAAGAAACTTCTGAGCCACCTAAAGACCCAGAGCCATCTCATGACTCATCTTCATCAGATTCATCATCTCATTCATCACCACCACCATCCAAAGATGCTACCACCAAATCTTCATCCAAATCAGTAAAGAAACCTACCGACACTTGGGCATCACGTGCCAAGACCAAGATTGTCGAGGCTGTTAGGAAAGCAGGGAAACGAAACGTAGTTAACAAGAAATTGAATCAGCTGGCCGACAGAGTAAATTTACTTCAAGATGTGATGAACGAGTTCTCGGAGGAAATAGACCAAATCAAGGAATTCCTCAACAGGGATATTCAGGGTGAAATGAACAAGACGATTAGGGACCACACTCATAAGTTCCTTCTTGACACCGTCCCTGGAATCACAAGATAAATGTTCGCAAGGAAACTTTACCCACATCTGATGTAATTGGTCAAGCATACAATTTCTACTACACCGGCAATGATGCAAATCCGACCAGTTCCACCTCCTGTTGTCACTGAAGCTGATTTGATTTGAAAATTGAATCAATATTGTTTAAAGCATTGCTGGCATATCAACTTAAGCAAACTTGCAAGGAAGGAGCTGGTCAAGAAAAGAGACCAAGAGACGACGATGATGCGGACAAGGATTCTGAGCCTAAACGTCAAAAGAAAACAGGCGAATCCTCATCTATGCCTCCACCACCCCCAAGGACCACCACCACCACAAGCTCTTCTCAACGACCTCCTGCTAGTGATAAACCTCAGGACTCTGAGTCTCCACCACCAAAGGAGAAAACTGGTGACCATTTCCAATACACCGGTGGTGATGACGAAGAGATTCCTGAGCCCCAACAACCGCCCTCATCAACACCATCAACCAAGCACCAACCAACATCATCCTCCAAGCCAAAGAAGAAAAAGTCTACCTCAGTTGTATCTTGGTTGGATGAAGATGAAACTGATGAATACGACTGGTTTTCCAAGCTTGTTGATGCCACCCCTCAATTACTGGAAGGCCAAGAACCGGTAGATGGTCGAACCATGGAGCACGTCAAGATCATTCAACAAAAGTTCAAAGTGAAGAAGATGACGAAAGGAGAGTTACGGCGAATCAAGAACGATGCGTTTCAACTGCTTAAGGACAGCTCCGATAGTGCTATTGAAGTCAAATATCATCTCGACAACATCGCACGAGCTATGTCCAACAACATTGATTGGCTCAACCCTGAATCTAACATCGACTTCACAAGACCAGATAAGACTCCATACTTCACTGACTGGACAAAGCCACTACCAACCATTGGTCGACCTGATCAACCAAGGATTCCATACCAATACTTCTTCAACAACGACCTGTAATTTCTTCAACACGGTAGCGATGTAAGCAAGAAATACGCTACGTCACTCACCTTTAACATCCCGGCAGCCGTCTTCTCCAATAATGTTGCCATCGAGGAAGAAGCCACAAGAATGTTTGTCGATAATGTGGTGAATTATGATCTCGATGCACAATATGGCATTCATCATTGGCATGAACGAAGAAGACTATACTACAGAAGCTGCCAGGTTCTGAAATCAAACAAAGAGGTGTACAGTGACAAACAGATCGTTGCTATTATGAATATTAGTCTGGCTACAAAGTGGGGTTACTCATTCCTGGAGAAAATCAACGTCAAATGCCAAGACGATCAAGAATATGATTTTACTGAAGCTGATTTTTCGAGATTGTCACTCAACGACATTGAAGACATGTATCTGGCTAAGGTACAAGGTAGGATGAGACATTTCTCCACCAACATTCAGCTCCAGTACATCACGTCTTTGTTGATATTCATTAGAAGCAAAGTGATCCAAGAACGTGTTTAAGATTTTCAACTAGCCGTGGAATCATACCAGAAACAAGTCAATCTCACTAAACCACTGCTACACTTTCCCGACATCAACCGACTCTCTCAGTACACCATTATGAAGAAACCAACGTTTGGAGTTGTATACCGCAGTGAACTTCACCACAACTGTTTCATGGCGTACAATGAGCTTCACAAGTTTTGTGATCACACTCTGAAGAAGGTTCGAGATGGGTTAGCGTATCGCTTAAAGGAGATTCATGAAGGCATTGGGTCGAAGAAGCGGTGGAATTCTAAAGATAAGAGAGGGATGTTAAGAAGTTTATCAAGAGGATAGATGAAAGGATGTTTCATCGGGATCAGATGCGGTGGCTAGAAAGCTTTGCGGGTGGAAGAAAGAGCTTCACTCTTACGGGCTATCAACGTCAAGAGAGAACTCCCGGTGTTATTGATGGATTGCCTGGTACTCCTTAATTCATTTCTTTGATTGATATTTGGATGATATGATTTCCATAATTGACAGTGGCTTGTGCACACATAACAGTGTACAACCTGTACGTGTATTGAAAGGACCCTGTGGTACGCATCAGTGCCACAATCCTTATAAAAGGAGCGAAAGCTTCTTACTTTTGAGTAAAACTTATCAAAAAATTTATTTTTTAAAGTTTTGCTCAAAAGAACAAGTACTTCCCCTTATGATTTTCAAAACCTCAAATGTTAATATCACTTGTTGAGGGGGAGTATTTGCTAACAAGTCTTTGTTCACAAAATGTTCTTCGTGGAAATCTTCCCACAAAACTCGAAATGGACATATTCGATATCAAAATTTCATTAAAAATAACATTTATATGCCATTTTTTAGGGGGAGAAAAATTGTGTGATTCAAATATGTTGGAAATTGTGATTGAATCTTCGTGCTAAGACTTAACCTATGAATTGACGACATCTGAACTGTCATACATCGAAAAGATTTGTCTTTCAAGACTTATCCGAGTAGATTGTACCTCTTCGAGAAACTTTTGATAGACATGAACTTTGACGGGTTTGACAACCTTTTCAAGGTTTATACACACCTTCAAGGTAGTTATTAGAGCTAGTTGTCACCTAAAAGCTGACAATGTATCTCTTTAACTATGCAACGTAACCGTGTCTGGCGGGGAATTGCCTATCTTGAGTCGATCAATTCAAAAGTGCAAAGCTCTACCCTCATTGTGCATATTTCTGTGTAAACACTTGAGCACATGTGGAGGGGGAGTATTTCTGAAAATACAAAACTCTCAAAGTGTTATAAAATGTTTTCACTCATAAACACTTTGAGAGATTTTCGAGTAAATGGTTTTATGGCAACATAGGATAGTCATGGTGTTATAAGGTGACTAAGTTTAGGAATAAACGTCCTATGATCTGCCAGAGCCGGAGGGATCTACCCAAGGACACCACCAATAGTTAGAATTTAGAAGTCCTTAGGTACGATTATAAAAAAGGAGAAATTGAGAATCGGAGAAAAAAGGAGTTGAATAATTAAAAAGAAAAGTAAAGAAAAGGGTGAAAAGAAATAGCCCTCCAAATTATTCAACTTAGGGCAGACACCGGGTTCGATACATATGCTACTGGTTGTCACTAGATGACACCGGTATTGAAGATTAAAGTCGTCATGGACCCAGTGACGCATGCACTAAACCTTCTTAGCCACTCAAGTTTCTCTCAACAAAAGCTTGTTTCATTCTCACAGGGAACCCTATGTAAACTATCGGCTTTCTCTTAGAAATTGCTGGTATTGAAGAAGGAGACCCTCTCCCTAGTCTCCGCTCAGGAAAAACCAAAGCGCACTATTGAGTCTAGAGCCACGAGATTCATCAAAAGATCTCTTAGGAACACATGACAGTCGTTCAACATTAAAGACGCAAGTGATACTATTCTAGAGTCCTACACATATATTAGCAATCTGTCGAGAACATTTATGAGGGGTTCTGTGACACACGGTAAATTTCCACTAAAATTTAACTGATAATTAGTAATTTATTATTACTAAGCCTAATTCATTAAGCATGCATAAGCTTTGCCTGAGCATTTGAGTAGATAACTCGCATACCATAAAAATTTCACCACACTTGCATTCATATCATTTTATGATATTTCATTTTTGTCTTATGATTTAAATTATAAGACGAGAGGTTATCTCGTTTTCCCAGTGACCGACCGCACGCGTACCGACACTATGATAAGGACTAGATAAAACAAATAACAAATGGCCGCGACATGGAATATTACAAAGATAAAAATATTTCAGACACGTAACAATAAAATACTACGAAGAAAAAGTTATCAAACAATGAAACTTTGGTCACAATATGACTTCGCAGGAACATAAAATGTTTGACACACTATCATTTAAACAATAACTTTTATAAGGCTCAAGTGCAAACATACATAAGTATAATGCGTAGGCATACATTTTATACAATAATTTTTCCTACATACATATACTTACTCAAATGAATTAAAAGTCTACATATACCTAAGTAAAACATTACATGTACAAACCCACCTAGATGCAATATCACTAAAATAAAATCTTTACTTTAAAGACTTGAGATATTGTCTTTGACCCTCTCATCCACACACGACAAAACAAGGTACCTAAAATCAGGAAAAGGGAAGATAGCAATCTTCTTCTTCAACTTATGCCCCCTGCGCCTCTACTAGGCCGAATATCACCAAAAGAAGATAACCCAACATATTCATCCAAATATTCCTCATCTTTCATACCATATTCATGTAAGTTTTGCTTCCCCAAACCTCTCTTGATGCGCCGCTACCCTTCAATGGAATCCAAGGAAGATCAATTTAACCACAAGAAAGAAACAAATCTTCCACCAATCTATCTTGAGCTTATGTCCAATATTCCTTTGGTTTTGGAAGTAAACTATTTTTGGCTTCGAACAAAGATGCAAGATGAAAAGGGCTTGGTCAAAGACTCCTCTCTTAATCCCTTCTTAAGCAACTCGAATGACCAAGGACACATACAAATCAAATCTCCACACACCACAAAAGTGATATTCTCAAGAGTGTCGAGAAGCAGTTGGGTTGCTCGGAATCAGTTAAGGGGTTTGATTTGTGTGGGGTTCCTCGATTTAGCTTTCATCCTCAACGTTTTCTCATCTCACACTTGATAAGGTTCATGGTCTTTCTCTTCCTTGTAGTTTCGTTGTAACATAAAGTTCGATAATGACATGTTATTTGGTGGTGTCTTGTTGTGATTCGAATGCATAAGTAAGGGTTATCATTGTTGATTAAGCTTATAAATTCAGTAAATAATAGATTCTCATTTTGTTGTTGAGCTCTTGTGTTTGTGTTGTCGAGACTATGAACCAAAGGAAAACAAAAGTGTAGGTTTTACAAAAGTTAGAGCACAAGGTGATGTTAAAAATCTTTGTGATTGTTAAACAATTCATGTTACCTTGGACTTAAGTGGTCATTGCAATTTGTGCCGATTTGGTTTTCTGTCGAAATGGAAGTTAGAGAGGATAAGTTTTATAAATCCTACAAAATTCGAATGATATTGAATCTGGAAAATTTAATGTTAGTTGTGACACCATGTTTAGTACTCAAAAATTTGCCTAATAATAATAATCTAGCGTAACCGGGTTGAGTAGTACTCAACTACCGTATGGCCTTATCGCTTCCTTGTTCGAAAATGTTAAGCTAACATAATAGCCTCGAGCATCATCCGAGTTGATATGGTTATATGACTAGCACTTGTGTCCGAAACAAGTCACCCTTGCGTAAGTCTTGTTGACCCCTTTTGTGAATCGAAAGAACCAACCCCACGGTGGTCATCGCCACAGTGGCAAGGTCGAAGTTCCGTGTCAAAAACAAGTACTTTAACACTACATTTTGGAAGGTATAGTGACCTCTAAAGGTCTTGGTGTAAATTTAATTGTGAAACATTATTTGGCTACTTTCCTTACTATAAAACCAAATGCTTAGTACCATGTCTTAGAAATATTTTGTGTCAAAAAGTCTCGATTTCCCAATCCTAGGACATACTACAGTTTACATGTGTATCAAAATCCAGGTTACTTACATTAAACACTTGCGCCAAATGAAATGCTAAAAACATGCATTAAAGCCTTCTCAGTATACTTTGGGCCACGCCCAAGATATAGCTCCAAAGAAAGTTGTCTAATTTATCTTCAAGCCAGGCCCATTCTTGTCACTTCGTGCCTAGGCCCAATCTGCTTTCCTGCTGCGAACAACACCGGGCCGCAGCCCATGACAGTTCGGGTGTTCGCTTGGTAGTCTTAGCCAACCCGCAAAAATAAACCCAACGTGTGTAATTGGAAGTCAAACTATGAACCAAAAACTCATTCCGCATATTTTTCTTTCTTTCTATTTGTACATATTGTCTCAACGCCAAAAGTTTCACTACAAGTAAACATGTATGATGGTGTGACATAAACAACAAATGTTTTAAAACGTGATTCCCATAATAATGTCTACGTCAAAATGTAACAGCAATGTGTAAACAAATGTATGTCAAGTGAACTTCCCGTTTAGAACAATGTACATTAAGAACAAGTCTTAATAAATAAATAGAAGCCACTATACAAATTTATGGTTCATTGCATTGGAAGACTTCAAATCTAACTCAAGTATTTTCTAAAAACAATTAGAAAATAAATCAACCATATATATAATTTTGGCAATACCATTTTGTGTCAACAAAAATAAGTGTATATACATTTATATACTTACTAGTGGAACATTGTAATTAGTTGTTTTAAATCAAACCTTGGATTTTAAAACATTATAATGTCAACATGAAAGGAATAAATATACTTTCGTATACTTACTATTAAAACCACATAATCATTTTCTTACAAATAAAAGTTAGTTTCATCTCAATTATATAAAAAAAAAACGATGGAACTATTTTAAGTAAAGAATACTTACAACAATGAACTAAATATTGCCCTCCTTATCTAGGTCGCGTGTCGGTGCCGTTTCACAACAAACACTAAATCCCGCTTTTGGATTGCACTTTAACTAAGGTGAGTTTCATAGCCCCACTTTTACTTGATAAATTGTTTTATACATTTTGGGGTGAGAAATATGCAAAACATTTTATGGACCAAAACTATAACATGATTACTATTACGTGGTTTAGCCTAAGCCCTTATGTCCCTAGAGAATGCCCTTTTTCATGAACCGTCAATTCCCCATTGGGAAACGCGAATGTTATAAATAGATCTATTGAGGGTGACTCCTCCGTTCGGTTGGCCATGCTTAGGCCAAAGCGAAACGTATACCATGTCGGAACCAAGTGTTGAGGGACAAAACACTTGCTATGGGCCTCTATATTGTATGACATCTTTTAGCATACAGAAACCGTCGTAGTATCGGTTGCATGAACTTAGAGCTAACGTAATAGACTTTCATCCATATAACATTATATTCGTTGTAATGATTATATGACTCTGCTTATGGTCCAAACTTACTATTTTAACTTAAACCTATGAACTCACCAGCTTTTAGCTGACCTTTTAGCATATTTTCTCAGGTGTTTAAGTTATGTTCATGAAGGCAAGGCAAGAAGCGGATGTATGGTCGTAATAGTATTAAAAGAAGTGTTTTTACACAAAAATGATGTTTTTACATTGGGACCACTAAAACTAATGGGATGTGCCCATTTATTTAAACTATGTTGTAAGACAATGTTTTAAATCTATTTTATGAAATCAAACGGAATATGTATTCCGTTCTTTATTTCTTGTGTTATGATTCACCAATCCCGTAACGCTCCCGAATAACACGTATGCTTCCGCTAAACCAAATTTGGGGGTGTTACAGATTGGCATCAGAGCCAAGGTTATAGAGAACTAGGTACATATAAACCCTAAACTATAACTACTTTTCACTAAAAACATCATACTACGACCGCCGACTGCCGCTTGCCTTACTTGCCATTTTACTTAGAGTTTATTTAAATAGGACTACATGTTTTATTTCCTACTTACTTATGCACTACTTCATATTCATTATGAGCATATTTTCCACATACTTACACATATGCACCGTCTTGTCACAGACTATGCCTTCACCAGCCTTCACTCACGATGTTCAGGAGGATATCCTACTAGCTCACTCACCTACCACCCGTCAGCTTGCACACTTAGCCACTGATCCGTATATTCAGGCCACATTAGCATCTCAGCCAGTTATTACACCTACTCCATCTATACCTACCCTTACCACCACTCCATCAGCTTTGTTGACGCGCAGGCAAAAACCCCGCATGATTGTGAGAGTGCCTGGATATCGAGAGCGGTATTCATTTGTGCCTGCACTAGCTACTCGATGACCCGCTGCTTACATGGGTCCTTCTTTTACTTCAGAGTCACTGACACCATCACCTACTGAGTCACCACCTCATCAGAGACTCCAGAGATCTACTGATTCCTACTCAGATGAAGACCCGGAAGAAGATCCGGAAGAGGATCCTGAGGAGGAACTACCAGAGCCTATGCCGACTGAGAGTGTCCCTGGACATGTTAGCACAGCAGCATATATGGATATACTAGGTTTGGAGATTGTCCATAGTATTCAGGAGCTAGGACAAAGCTCCAGGATGGCTCAGAGATTGAGCGATGGCATGGACATTGATGCACCATTTGGATTGGGACAGAGAGCTTTCCTCCACAAAGCCAGGAGGAAAGTAATGAGATTACTTGGAGAGATATTGATTGTGTGATCACCGCAACACACATCGCCAGTCCGAGCTATAGTCCATCATCACCTTCATTCATACCATCTGCAGCAGACATGGAGCGCCTTGAGCGCGCCACTAGACAACTTGAGACCATTGAGGAAGCTGCACCAGCTTGAGGCACAGTCCGAGCCGACTTATCGGATCTCCGGATGGTGATCGACCCTCACCGAGAGGATATTTATTCATGGACTCTCATGAGACTCGCTAGGAGTCCATACTGATCGCTAGAGAGTCGATCCAACACGCTTGCAAGCTTGCGAGCAGCGTGTTGAGGGTTTAGACCGGGTTACTGATGTATTGTTTGAGAGCGTGGAGCTCGAGAGACACGAGCGGATTCGACTGGGTTTTAGGGTTGAGGCTCAGGTTGAGGATGTCAGAGAGTTGGACAGCAGAGCACGAGCCTTGGGCGAGGTCGCTCAGATGTACGGACGACTAGAGGAGCTAGAGTGCGCCCAGTGGATGGCTAGAGATACTGCCAGAGAGGAGTGGCAGAGGACTACTGGTTTAGAGTCTATGTTAGCATCTCGGATGAGACGTATCGCGAGTTTGGAGGATACGCAGCGAGAGTTGATTGCTACCATTGAGCGACTACGTACCGAGCGTGGACATCCTTAGATATGATTTCATGATGTATCACACTAAACTGGATTTATAACAGTTAGTGTTAGTTATCACTCTTGTACTTCAGTTGTATTTCCGTTGTATTTCCGTTGTATTTCGGTTGTATTCCAGCTAGTATCTCATCATGTACCGTAGGAACCTTGTAACCGAAGTTCTATCTATGTCAAACTTATTTTCCTATCCAATTGTCTCTTCTTTTATAGATTGCTCATATGATCTACAATATTTACACTATTACTTGGCACTTACCTTGTTTAAAAGGTTATGTATCTCATTACCTTTCTTACTGCAGAAATGCCGCCAAAACGAAGATCGAAACGTACCAACCCTGGTGGAGCTTCCAATGCTCCTATTCCAGCGAGGGTTACTCGCAACCAAGCTACAAACGCTACTATTCCAAACAGAGTCACACACGATCAGACTGCTGAAGCCACTACTCCTGCTAGGGCTACTCCAATCCAACCTATCATGAATCAAGCCATGATTGACCAACTAGTCAATGAGCGAGTGAACGCCGCTTTAGCTGCAGCAAATCACTCATCTACTAATGCTGGAACTTCGAGACCACCCACTCACAGCCGCACTTGTACTTATCAAGACTTTCGTAAAACCATGACTGGAGGTTTTAGTGGAACCGAAGGAGTTGTCGGCCTGACTAGATGGATCGAAAAGCTCGAGACTGTATTCCGAATCTGCAATTGTGAAGAAGAGTCTAAGGTTAAGTATGCATCATTCACTTTCACGGATGCTGCCTTAACCTGGTGGAACAACTTCTGAAATCGCTAGTTTCGATGTTGCATATGCCATGCCATGGGAGAACTTCAAGGAAATGGTACTTCGAAAGTACTGTCCTCGTAATGAGATTAAGAAGCTCGAGCATGAGTTTTGGAACCTCAAGGTTCAAGGCACCAATATGGTCGCTTATAATCACGATTTCAAGAACAAGCCTTATTGTGTCCTGAAATGGTTCCCACTGAGACCCGATTGTTAGAGAGATACATCGGAGGACTGCCCCAACCTATCAAGGGCAATGTCACCACTTCTAAGGCTGCTGATCTTCATGAAACTATCGAAGTAGCCAACAAACTCATGGACCAAGTGATTGAGGATTCCATGGACAAAGTGGTTGACAATAAGAGGAAATGGGATGACCATTCTCAAGGTTACAACAACTATGAAGACCGTGGCAACAACAGTAGGAACAACCGCAACAATCAAAACAAGAGGGAAAATGTTGCTAGAGCTTATGCAGCGGGTATTGGGGAAAGGAAACCGTACTCGTGGATGCACCATTGTGTAATCGATGCACACTGCATCACAAGGGGCAGTGTACAGTCAAGTGCCGTAGCTGTCAGAAAATTGGACACTTAACCAGGAACTGCAGGTCCAAATCATTGGCGACGGTTCAAACAGCTCCAGCTCAGGACCCAAAAGCTAATATAACTTGCTTTGGTTGTGGTGAGAAAGGACATTATAAGAATGAATGCCGAAAGACCAGAAACCAAGGCCATGGAGGAAACCAAGGAAACCGAGGAAATCCAGGAAGCCATGAGAATGGTAGGATTCAAGGAAATGTTGGACAGACGAGTAATCAGGGAAATGGAGAAGGAGCTCGTGGGAGAGTCTATGCCGTAACCAAAGTGGAAGCTCAGGAAGACCCGAATGTTGTGACGGGTAAGTTCCTTATAAATAACCGTTATGCATCCATATTGTTTGATAAGGGAGCCGATAGGAGTTTTGTTTCTAATACATTTAGTCCACTACTCGATATTGCCCCAACTGCATTAGGAAATGCATACAACGTGGAATTAGCTAACGGTAATGTAGAAAGGGTAGATAGCATCATAAGAGGTTGCACCCTTAACCTGTTAAACCACCCATTCAATATCGACTTGATACCAGTAGCATTGGGTAGTTTCGATGTCATCTTCGGGATGGATTGGTTAGCAAAATATCATGCTGCCATCATTTGTGACGAAAAGCTCGTTCGAATACCCTATGGAGATGAAGTCCTAACAATAGAAGGAGACAGAAGTGACAGAAGAAACGCATCAAGACTGCATGTCGTTTCCTGTACCAAGGTGTTAAGGTGTATCGAGGAAGGATGTCACATCTTCCTAGCACAAATCACCGGAAAGGACGAAAAAGAAAAGGAAGAAAAACGTCTGGAAGATGTACCAATAGTGAGAGAATTTCCTGAAGTCTTTCCCGAAGATTTGCCAGGACTCCCGCCGACCCGACAGGTTGAATTTCAGATCGATCTAGTGCCTGGTGCCGCGCCAGTGGCAAGAGCACCTTATCGATTAGCTCCGACAGAACTCCAGGAGTTGTCAAACCAGTTGTCAGAACTTGCGGAAAAAGGATTCATTAGACCAAGCTCATCACCATGGGGAGCACCAGTCTTATTCGTCAAAAAGAAGGACGGAACTTTCAGAATGTGCATTGACTATCGTGAATTGAATAAACTAACCATTAAGAACCGCTACCCACTACCGAGAATTGATGACTTATTCGATCAACTTCAAGGTTCAAGCGTTTATTCAAAAATCGACTTAAGGTCCGGATACCATCAACTAAGAGTTCGGGAAGAAGACATTCCCAAAACCGCCTTCAGAACTCGTTATGGACATTACGAGTTCCAAGTCATGCCTTTTGGGTTAACCAACGCACCAGCTGTGTTCATGGACCTCATGAACCGATTATGTAAACCCTACTTGGATAAATTTGTGATCGTATTCATTGACGATATCCTAATTTATTCCAAGAGTGAGAAAGAACACGAAGAACATCTTAGATTGATCTTAGAATTGTTGAAGAAGGAAGAATTGTATGCAAAGTTCTCGAAGTGTGAGTTTTGGATACCTACTGTGCAATTCCTAGGGCATGTAATCGACAGTCAGGGTATTCATGTAGATCCCGCTAAGATCGAGTCAATAAAGGATTGGGCGACACCCACAACTCCTACTGAGATACGCCAATTCTTAGGACTCGCTGGATACTACAGAAGATTCATTGAAGGTTTCACAAAGATTGCCAAATCTTTAACCAAGTTAACCCAGAAAAACACCAAGTTTGACTGGGGAGAAAAAGAAGAAGAAGCTTTTCAACTCCTTAAAGAAAAGTTGTGTAGTGCACCTATCTTGGCCTTACCTGAGGGTAGTGAAGACTTTGTTGTTTATTGCGACGCTTCACACAAAGGGCTTGGAGCGGTGCTAATGCAAAGAGAGAGAGTGATAGCATACGCCTCTCGCCAGTTGAAGACTCATGAGAAAAACTACACAACGCACGACTTGGAGTTGGGATCAGAGTGTTCGTGACTCAGATTTGGAGACACTACATGTATGGCACAAAGTGTGTCGTATACACCGATCACAAAAGTCTACAACACATTTTGGATCGGAAAGAACTGAACATGAGACAGCGCCGATGGTTGGAATTACTCAGTGATTATGACTGCGAGATTCGTTACCATCCGGGCAAAGTGAATGTAGTTGCTGATGCTCTCAGTAGGAAAGAGCGACCACAACCTCTTAGAGTTAGATCCTTGGGTATGACAATTAGTTCACCTCTTCCAACCAAGATTCTTGAGGCTCAATTGGAAGCACTCAAGGAGGAAAATCGTCCGAATGAGAACCTTTACGGAATGCCAGAAAGTGAAAATGGATTCGTAAAAAGGTCGGATGGAATTTTGTGTTTCAAAGAGCGAAGTTGGATACCACTCTACGGAGGAATTCGCGGCATTATTATGCACGAATCCCACAAGTCTAAATACTCCATCCACCCAGGATCCGACAAGATGTACCTTGATCTGAAGAAATTGTACTGGTGGCCAAACATGAAAGCCGACATTGCAACATATGTCACCGGTGTTTAACCTGTTCAAAGGTTAAAGCTGAACATCGAGACCCTCGTGTCTACTAGTACAACCTGAAATCCCCGAGTGGAAATGGGAACGTATAACAATGGACTTTATCACTAAGTTACCTAAAACCTCTAAAGGCTACGACACTATTTGGGTAATAGTTGACCGTCTTACCAAGTCAGCACATTTTCTACCGATGAAAGAAAGTGATGGAATGGAAAAACTTGCACAACTATACCTGAAGGAAATCATCGCACACCATGGTGTACCAATTTCCATCATTTCAGACAGAGATAGCCGTTTCACCTCAAACTTCTGGAAATCACTTTAAGATGCTTTAGGGTCTAACCTCGACATGAGCACCGCTTACCATCCTCAAACTGATGGACAAAGCGAAAGAACAATCCAAACACTGGAGGATATGCTAAGAGCATGTGTGACAGACTTTGGAAATGGCTGGGATAAGCACTTGCCACTAGCTGAATTTTCTTACAATAACAGCTATCACACAAGTATCAAAGCCGCACCATATGAAGCACTCTATGGTCGGAAGTGTAGATCACCTGTGTGTTGGGCCGAAGTTGGAGAAAGTCAACTTACTGGTCCGGAGTTAATCCAAGAAACTACCGAGAAGATTGTGCAAATCAAAAACCGACTGCAAGCAGCTCGTGACCGTCAAAAGAGCTACGCGGATAAAAGAAGGAAACCACTTGAGTTTCAAGTGGGAGATAAATTTATGCTCAAAGTTGCGCCGTGGAAGGGCGTGATCCGTTTTGGAAAGCGTGGAAAGTTAAATCCTCGTTATATTGGACCTTTCAAAATTCTCGCGAGAATCGGACCGGTGGCATACCGACTTGAATTGCCACAAGAACTCAGCTCTGTGCACAACGTGTTTCACGTGTGCAACTTAAAGAAATGCCTTTCCGACGAAACTCTTGCTATTCCTTTGGAAGAAATCCAAGTTGACGAAAGATTGAATTTTGTCGAGGAACCCATTGAAATTATGGATAGAGAAATCAAACGGCTTAAGCAAAGCCGTATCCCGATCGTCAAAGTCCGTTGGAACTCTCAAAGAGGTCCCGAATACACGTGGGAGCGTGAAGATCAATTCAAACGCAAATACCCACACCTTTTCTCTACTTCACCAAGAAATCCTAACTGAAAACCGAGGACGGTTTTCTCTTCCAAGGCGGGGAGGATGTGACACACGGTAAATTTCCACTAAAATTTAACTGATAATTAGTAATTTATTATTACTAAGCCTAATTCATTAAGCATGCATAAGCTTTGCCTGAGCATTTGAGTAGATAACTCGCATACCATAAAAATTTCACCACACTTGCATTCATATCATTTTATGATATTTCATTTTTGTCTTATGATTTAAATTATAAGACGAGAGGTTATCTCGTTTTCCCCAGTGACCGACACTGCACGCGTACCGACACTATGATAAGGACTAGATAAAACAAATAACAAATGGCCGCGACATGGAATATTACAAGGATAAAAATATTTCAGACACGTAACAATAAAATACTACGAAGAAAAAGTTATCAAACAATGAAACTTTGGTCACAATATGACTTCGCAGGACATAAAATGTTTGACACACTATCATTTAAACAATAACTTTTATAAGGCTCAAGTGCAAACATACATAAGTATAATGCGTAGGCATACATTTTATACAATAATTTTTCCTACATACATATACTTACTCAAATGAATTAAAAGTCTACATATACCTAAGTAAAACATTACATGTACAAACCCACCTAGATGCAATATCACTAAAATAAAATCTTTACTTTAAAGACTTGAGATATTGTCTTTGACCCTCTCATCCACACACGACAAAACAAGGTACCCAAAATCAGGAAAAGGGAAGATAGCAATCTTCTTCTTCAACCTATGCCCCCTGCGCCTCTACTAGGCCGAATATCACCAAAAGAAGATAACCCAACATATTCATCCAAATATTCCTCATCTTTCATACCATATTCATGTAAGTTTTGCTTCCCCAAACCTCTCTTGATGCGCCGCTACCCTTCAATGGAATCCAAGGAAGATCAAGTTAACTACAAGAAAGAAACAAATCTTCCACCAATCTATCTTGAGCTTATGTCCAATATTCCTTTGGTTTTGGAAGTAAACTATTTTTGGCTTCGAACAAAGATGCAAGATGAAAAGGGCCTGGTCAAAGACTCCTCTCTTAATCCCTTCTTAAGCAACTCGAATGACCAAGGACACATACAAATCAAATCTCCACACACCACAAAAGTGATATTCTCAAGAGTGTCGAGAAGCAGTTGGGTTGCTCGGAATCAGTTAAGGGGTTTGATTTGTGTGGGGTTCCTCGAGTTAGCTTTCATCCTCAACGTTTTCTCATCTCACACTTGATAAGGTTCATGGTCTTTCTCTTCCTTGTAGTTTCGTTGTAACATAAAGTTCGATAATGACATGTTATTTGGTGGTGTCTTGTTGTGATTCGAATGCATAAGTAAGGGTTATCATTGTTGATTAAGCTTATAAATTCAGTAAATAATAGATTCTCATTTTGTTGTTGAGCTCTTGTGTTTGTGTTGTCGAGACTATGAACCAAAGGAAAACAAAAGTGTAGGTTTTACAAAAGTTAGAGCACAAGGTGATGTTAAAAATCTTTGTGATTGTTAAACAATTCATGTTACCTTGGACTTAAGTGGTCATTGCAATTTGTGCCGATTTGGTTTTCTGTCGAAATGGAAGTTAGAGAGGATAAGTTTTATAAATCCTACAAAAGTCGAATGATATTGAATCTGGAAAATTTAATGTTAGTTGTGACACCATGTTTAGTACTCAAAAATTTGCCTAATAATAATAATCTAGCGTAACCGGGTTGAGTAGTACTCAACTACCGTATGGCCTTATCGCTTCCTTGTTCGAATATGTTAAGCTAACATATTAGCCTCGAGCATCATCCGAGTTGATATGGTTATATGACTAGCACTTGTGTCCGAAACAAGTCACCCTTGCGTAAGTCTTGTTGACCCCCTTTTTGTGAGTCGAAAGAACCAACCCCACGGTGGTCATCGCCACAGTGGCAAGGTCGAAGTTCCGTGTCAAAAACAAGTACTTTAACACTACATTTTGGAAGGTATAGTGACCTCTAAAGGTCTTGGTGTAAATTTAATTGTGAAACATTATTTGGCTACTTTCCTTACTATAAAACCAAATGCTTAGTACCATGTCTTAGAAATATTTTGTGTCAAAAAGTCTCGATTTCCCAATCCTAGGACATACTACAGTTTACCTGTGTATCAAAATCCAGGTTACTCACATTAAACACTTGCGCCAAATGAAATGCTAAAAACAGGCATTAAAGCCTTCCTGAGATACTTTGGGCCACAACCAAGATATAGCTCCAAAGAAAGTTGTCAAATTTATCTTCAAGCCAGGCCCATTCTTGTCACTTCAGGCCTAGGCCCAATCTGTTTCCCCTGCTGCGAACAACACCGGGCCGCAGCCCATGACAGTTCGGGTGTTCGCTTGGTAGTCTTAGCCAACCCGCAAAAATAAACCCAACGTGTGTAATCGGAAGTCAAACTATGAACCAAAAACTCATTCCGCATATTTTTCTTTCTTTCTATTTGTACATATTGTCTCAACGCCAAAAGTTTCACTACAAGTAAACATGTATGATGGTGTGACATAAACAACAAATGTTTTAAAACGTGATTCCCATAATAATGTCTACGTCAAAATGTAACAGCAATGTGTAAACAAATGTATGTCAAGTGAACTTCCCGTTTAGAACAATGTACATTAAGAACAAGTCTTAATAAATAAATAGAAGCCACTATACAAATTTATGGTTCATTGCATTGGAAGACTTCAAATCTAACTCAAGTATTTTCTAAAAACAATTAGAAAATAAATCAACCATATATATAATTTTGGCAATACCATTTTGTGTCAACAAAAATAAGTGTATATACATTTATATACTTACTAGTGGAACATTGTAATTAGTTGTTTTAAATCAAACCTTGGATTTTAAAACCATTATAATGTCAACATGAAAGGAATAAATATACTTTCGTATACTTACTATTAAAACCACATAATCATTTTCTTACAAATAAAAGTTAGTTTCATCTCAATTATAAAAAAAACGATGGAACTATTTTAAGTAAAGAATACTTACAACAATGAACTAAATATTGCCCTCCTTATCTAGGCCGCGTGTCGGTGCCGTTTCACAACAAACACTAAATCCCGCTTTTGGATTGCACTTTAACTAAGGTGAGTTTCATAGCCCCACTTTTACTTGATAAATTGTTTTATACATTTTGGGGTGAGAAATATGCAAAACATTTTATGGACCAAAACTATAACATGATTACTATTACGTGGTTTAGCCTAAGCCCTTATGTCCCTAGAGAATGCCTTTTTTCATGAACCGTCAATTCCCCATTGGGAAACACGAATGTTATAAATAGATCTATTGAGGGTGACTCCTCCGTTCGGTTGGCCATGCTTAGGCCAAAGCGAAACGTATACCATGTCGGAACCAAGTGTTGAGGGACAAAACACTTGCTATGGGCCCCTATATTGTATGACATCTTTTAGCATACAGAAACCGTCGTAGTATCGGTTGCATGAACTTAGAGCTAACGTAATAGACTTTCATCCATATAACATTATATTCGTTGTAATGATTATATGACTCTGCTTATGGTCCAAACTTACTATTTTAACTTAAACCTATGAACTCACCAGCTTTTAGCTGACCTTTTAGCATATTTTCTCAGGTGTTTAAGTTATGTTCATGAAGGCAAGGCAAGAAGCGGATGTATGGTCGTAATAGTATTAAAATAAGTGTTTTTACACAAAAATGATGTTTTTACATTGGGACCACTAAAACTAATGGGATGTGCCCATTTATTTAAACTATGTTGTAAGACAATGTTTTAAATCTATTTTATGAAATCAAACGGAATATGTATTCCGTTCTTTATTTCTTGTGTTATGATTCACCAATCCCGTAACGCTCCCGAATAACACGTATGCTTCCGCTAAACCAAATTTGGGGGTGTTACAGGTTCACAACTGTGATCCTCCGTGATTGAAAGGAAACTCCTGCCAGGGTCAACATCAAACAGCCCTGACAGCAGGTCGCTTCGGTAACTCCTCGTGGGTTACGCTTAGTGTTATCTCAAACGGTCTACAGTCGTGGGGTGATGCTTCGGTGTACCTCAGCGACTCACCTGAACTATCGGTGTACTTCGGTACATCGTGTTATCCTACTTGAGGGACTCCAGTTCAGGAACAGCCTTTGCTAGAATTAGAGATGTGTTTTCACACTATGCTGTTAACACGCTCGAAGTTCGAACTTGTAAGTGCTGGAAATCCCACTAAGGAGATTCCTTTCAAGAATCGAGTCCTGAAGATGTGGGTCATTACTTGAACTTGTTCAATGTAATGCCAACTGTCCATTATGGGATTCGGACGACTGATTCGCCCGACCAAGGTGAATGGAATCAAGACATTCATCAGAAGAACAATCGTAGTGGTCAATTCTCTAAGAAACGACCACAATGATCGATTGGTATTTATCACTAACCTATTCTTATGTTTTCTTCTTATGGATGCTCCTGGGAGATGATCGTGCTGATTCTCCACATGCTCATACCAACAACAACATAATTTGAAGTTCTCTCGAAAGGCAACACAAAATTCATAATGATTCTTCGTCAAAGCCAAAGAATTTACAAAGTTTAAAGACTTAGAGAACTACATCAAAACTGATAACCAACATTAAAGAGCGTGTGAGCATGTTGGAGAAGGACGTGGAGACACATGAGTAACGAAGCGGACCTGATGCAGATTACAACAACATAACATCACAATATCCACACCAGAACAAAGAACAAAGATATATGAAGACGTCAATACTGAAAACTTTAAAAGAAACAAGATCCTCACACCGGGGAGATTGTTAGAATCAAGACTCTTCTTCTCACAAGAAAGAAGAAGGTCAGAAGACGTCAAAGCTACTGCTATTACATCTACACCAACAACTTTTCAAGATTGCTGGAGTCATTTATTAATTACCAACACTTAGGGGGAGATTTTTGGAATCACACCTAACTTGTATTTCAAGTGTTTGTAATCAATATGTAATAGGTAGCTTAATTAGGCTTTTATGTTTGTATTAATGGCAAGGCTTATGTAGAAAGCCCATAAGCCTTAAGTCCAATAAGGAAGGAAGGGGACTTGTAGTGTTGCCCTAGTCCCTTCCCCTATAAATACCTTTGTAAACCTTCCTTAGAAGGTTGGTTGTTCACTTCATAATTCCTACGCCTAAACATTTACTATTTCTATACGTGTGTATTGTGTGTGTGTTCAACCGATCACTTCTTTCTCTATTTCTTACATATTGATGTTTGTGTTACATTATGGTGACCTAACAATATCAAAGGTTCCTCAAAAAAGCTGAAAAACATGAGAATGAGATACAACAAAGATCCTTCTTCATGAAATGAATCACCAAAATAACTTGATAATAGAGTATGCAAATAGGTTTGCATCAAGAAAACCATATGAGAACACTATTATCACTTGTGATATTTCAAAAATATAGTGTGATATCATATTTAATGTGTGTTTATCACCTTATTTTACAGCTTCTAATAGTGTGAAATCCAATGTTGTGGCTTAATCTGTGTTTGTTGTTATGTTTTAACAACTGGTACTGAAATCTTTTGGTTTGTAATATAAATATTAATGATAATAGTTTATGTTCTTTACATAAAGATGTTATCAATTGGGATACCCAACTAAGGATATGAATTATCACAAGAGATAATCAACTTCATATAAAATGTTAATGTAGATGGTTTTAGTTCTATACATATATGTGTTATCAATTGTGATACTCAACTAAGAATGTGAAATATTACATTCTTACTAAATGTGATAATGAATTTAGTATTTTCCCAGGTGTATATAAAAGAAATGATAACCATCACTTGTCATATATTATCGTCGGCTCAGCCTGCGGCTTCGGCGTCGCTTAAAACTTAAACACTTTTCTTTGCCTTTACAATGTAGTATATAAGTGATACATAAAAGTAAAAACTAATGTATAACTGAAAGTATTTTAATATCATTTAAATCTTTTCTCAAAACACTTGTTCAAAAATCCTAAATACTTGTTCCAAATAATCAAACATAGAAAATTATTGCTAAATATATATATTCAAACGCGCCCATTAAAGTAGATGCCTCAACTACAAGCCTCTCGATAAATTCATTCTTCTCACCATAATGATTTTTTTCTTCTTCCTCAAATTAGGTGGAATTAAATCCCTTGTCCAACGCCTCAGTATATACTGTTATGGAATATGTACGATATTAAAGTTCTTGAGCACACAAAATATATGTCGATATACAATCCCACAATGAACAAACAACAGCACGCAACTGTACCATCTTGTTTGGTATGCAATACCTTCATCAAAAAAAAAAAAAAAAATGGCATAGAACATCACAAGTGATACCACACATATGATGCATAACATAATCATAAGAACTTTAATTTGAAGTATTCATATAAATAAAACAACAATCAAATTGTAGTTCAAGCAAAATAAACTAATAGCTTAAAATAATCATTATACATTTTAATCAATTAAATATCATAAGGGATACTAAACATATGATGCAAAATAGATTTAAGACAACTTTAATATGAAACATTCACATTAATAAAAACAACAATCCAATGCAATCCAATGAAGTTCAAGCAAAATTAAAGTAAGAGTTTAACTAATAAGCGTTGTACATTATCATAAACTTAAATATCACAAGTGATAATACACATATGATGCATAACAGATTCAAAAAAAATATATCAACAACTTAATAAAATATTAGAAACTTAAAAACAATTTTCATCATTCAACATCTTATCAAAGAAAAACACTATCAAAAAGTAAACATCAAGTTAAAACTTAAAAATTAAACTCACAACTTGATTTTCATTCTCAACAACATTAGAGCTGTGGGTGTGGTAACGTGGCATGTGAGGTCAAGCCTTAACGCCACCAAGTTAACGCCCGTTAACCACAATGTGGGTGGCGTTAACGGCTTAACATGCGTTAACATGCTTCCAAATAAAATAAAAAAAATCATTTCACCCCCTCAACCATTTAAAATAAATTTTCACTTACACCCCCTCAACCTATTCAAATTTAAATTTAACTGGTTAAGTCTGAGCGGGATAACCAGATTCAAATTTAAAATTTAAAATTCAAATATGAGCGAGATTTATTCAAAATCAAAATCAAAATCTGCCTATATATACAACTCTACCAGAGTTTTTTTATCACACACAACTCACACACACAACTTACACACACAACTCACACACACAAAAATATCTCGCAAAGATTTCTCTTAACAATTCCCAAGTCCACCGCAACTGTCAGAAACTACAACACAATTCCCAAGTCCACCACAACTGCCGGAAACTACCTTTCCACAAGAAGTTGAAGTTTATTCAACCTCCACCAGAAGATCTCTTTTCGGTTTTCCAACCAGAAAATGTATTTGTAGACACTTAACCTGTTAACACTCCACCTGTTAACACTCCACAGGTGGACCTCCAAAACAATCTGTTTGGGTTTAGTGAGGCTTATCTTCGTGAACTTGAGCAGGACGAGGAAATCTTAGAGAGATTAGAGAAAACGAGGCACGCGAGGAAGCTGCTCGTTTGGAACAGGAAGCCAGGGAGGCTGAATATCTTAGGCATAACTGGTTTTACATAATGGAAGGAAAGTATTATGATGGCGAGTTTAGATCCTCTTCGAGTGAGGAGGGCTATAACTAAAATGATTCGTATTCTTAATTTGTAGTTTTATTTTCATCAATTTCGTGGTAGTTTGTATTAATCGTACTATGTAATTCGTGTTTAACTTTAATGTTTAATGTAATTCGTGTTTTAAATGTTATGTTTTTCAATAAATGAAGTGTTTGTTTTAGTTTAGGGGTTGAATTTGAAAATATTTGAGTTAAGGTTTAACTTGGGAATGTTATGATAAGGGGTGTTTTTTTGTTGAGTTAAGGTGGAATGTTAAAGCTGATGTGTTGTTGACGTGGCATGGTGTTAAGCTTTAACCTAGGTTATGATAAGGAGTGCTCTTAGAATCACAATCAACATGTTCATAACTATTAACAACTTAATTTAGCAACTGTTTACATTATTAGCAGGTTAATATCACACACGATACCACAAAATTAACTTCACAACTAGTTTGTTTCAAGTTCTTAGTTCCGCAAGCTATATTAATAAAAAACATAGATTAAACACTTACTTTACCTCAATTATCATCTTATGGTGAAAGATTTTGTGAGGAAACTGAAGCAAATTCAAAATTAACAACTAAATTTATATGTGAATTGTTAGTCACATGTGAAAAAAACTATAAACTTATAATCTAGTTCACTTAAGCATTTCAATAAACACATAGTGTGCATCCATCTATACAAAGCTTTCTAATCAAAACTTATACCAAATTAACAAATAAAGATCTCGAGATAACTGGAAATTAATGATCACCAACACATTTCTTCATCTTAGTATCATAATTCTTCCAAATAAAAAGCAATAATCGAATGAAAAACCAGAAAAAAGTAGCTCCAGAAAACTTACTATTAGCCATGTTTAGCTCAAAACTATGGTTATCAGGTTTTAACTGATGAAGATGATGATTGTTGATATCTAATTTGATGAACTTAATTGAAGTAATGTAATGATGATGATGATGATAATGAACGATTGATGATGATGACCGTGTATCCAAATGAACGATTGATGATGATAATGATGAACGATTGATGATTGATGGAAGTAGTTGGGAAGCGATTGATGGAGTAACTAATTTATGGAGGGAAACAGTTGCGAGAAAACATGCCCGAAGTGTGTATAAAAAATAAGGCGGATGGAAAAAATAAAAGTTATATAGTTGGTGGAAAAATAGGTTTAAAAAATTAACTATTAGATTAATATATCCACCATTAGATCAAACTCAAATGAATGACGGAGATGCGTTCATTAATAATCATCAAAATAAGGGGGCGTTTGGTTGGGGTAATTTGGAGTATATTGGGGGCATTTGCATTTTAATTCTCTTCAAATATCATGTCTGGTAACTCAAATGAAGATATTTGAAGTAATTTACAATTCAACGAATTGCTAAAATGGAGAGAATTAGAATGCCTCCAAAAAGTGAAAGAATTTTAATTTAGACAAAATTACACGGTTGGTCCCTGTGGTTTGCTCGTATTGCAAGTTTGGTCCCTAAGTCATTTTAATTACCCCACAGATACCTATTTTTGAAACGTTGCACTCTTTTAGTCCCTATTTTGGATGGCCGTTAGTGCAGTCCGTTAAGTATTTTGCGCTGTTAGTCCTTCGTTAATAAATTTTGCACCGTTAGTCCTTATTTTTTAAAATATAGTTTTCCACAGTTAGTCCCTCCGTTAATAATAGTTATCGCCCGATTTTTTACGTTTTTGTCCGTTTTCGTTCATTTTTTATCCGTTTCCCCCGTTTTTTTACGTTTTTCATTCGTTTTTTTTATAGTTTTTGTCCGTTTTTCTTACGTTTTGTCTGCTTTCTTTCGTTTTTGCCCGTTTTTGTCCGTTGATCTTACGTTTTGTCCGTTTGTCTGTTTTTCGTACGTTTTTATCGGTTTTTATCGGTTTTCATCCGTTTTTGTCGGTATTTCTTTCGTTTTTGTACTATTTCAACATATTGAAAATTTTTCCAAAAAGAAAAAAAATTGGAAAAAAAAAAATTCACAAAAAAAAATTTCCGAAAAAAAAAATTTGAAAAAAAAATAAAAAAAATTTAAATTTCAAGAAAAAATTGAATAAAAAATTTCAAAAAAAAATTTGAATAAAAAAAATATTTTTCAAATATTGTTTTTTTTAAAAAATCTTAAAAAAAAATTTGAAAATTTTTTTTTCAAAATTTTCAACAGGTCGAAATACTTTTTTTGTTTCAAAACTTTTTTTTCAATATTTTTCGAAATTTGGACATATTGTAAAAAAAAAATCCAAAAAGTAAATTAGAAAAAAAATATTTCCGAAAAAAAAATTGAAAAAAAATAAAAAAAAAAATTCAAATTTCAAAAAAAAATTTAAATAAAAAATTTGAAATTTTTTTTTGAATTTTTTTAATCAAATTTTTTATTGAAATTTGAAAAAAAAATTATTTTTTTTCAATTTTTTTTTTTCGGAAATATTTTTTTCCAATTTTTTTTTTGGAAATTTTTTTTCCAAATTTTTTTTCTTTTTTGAAAAAAGTTTCAATATGTTGAAATAGTACAAAAACGAAATAAAAACGAACAAAATGTAAGAAAAACGGACAAAAACGGATGAAAACCGATAAAAACGTATGAAAAACGGACAAAACGTAAGAACAATGGACAAAAACGGATGAAAACGGGCAAAAACGAAAGAAAACAGACAAAACGTAAGAAAAATGGACGAAAATTTAAGAAAAATGTTAGAAAAACGGACAAAAACGGATGAAAACCGATAAAAACTTAAGAAAAACGGACAAAAACTATAAAAAACGAAAGAAAACGGACGAAAAACGTAAAAAACGGGGGGAAACGGATAAAAAACGAACGAAAACGGACAAAAACGTAAAAAATAGGGCGATAACTATTATTAACGGAGGGACTAACTGTGGAAAACTGTATTTTAAAAAATAAGGACTAACGGTGCAAAATTTATTAACGAAGGACTAACAACGCAAAACACTTAACGGACTGCACTAACGGCCATCCAAATTAGGGACTAAAAGAGTGCAACGTTTCAAAAATAGGTATCTGTGGGGTAATTAAAATGACTTAGGGACCAAACTTGCAATACGAGCAAACCACAGGGACCAACAGTGTAATTTTGTCTTTAATTTACTTGAAAAAAAAATTTATAAACTTTTTTTCTTATTGTTTTTTATAAACTTTTAAATAGAATATTTATGAAATTTTTTTTATAAACTTTTTTTTATAAATTTTTTATAAATTTTATTTATTAACTTTTTTTATAAAATTTTTATAAACTTTTTTTATAAGTTTTTTATAAACTTTTTTTAAAAACTATTTTAATAAATTTTTTCTAAACTTTTTTTCATAAATTTTTTATAAATTTCTTATAAATTTTTTATAAACTTTTTTTATAAATTTTTTATAAACTTTTTTTATAAATTTTTTATAAAATGTTTTTATAAATTTTTTATATACCTTTTTTATAATTTTTTTTATAAACTTTTAAATAGAATATTTATGAAATTTATATTAAAAAAATATTTATAAATTTCTGTCAACCAAACATGCGAAGGTATTTTAAATTCCGGATTTCTAAATTTACAGGAATTTAAATTTTCTAGAATTTAAAATTCCAGAATTTCAAATTACCCCAACCAAACGCCTCCTAAGAGTATGCAAATGAATTTTTCTCATACAAACAAATACAAATTATCTATTTATCCAATTATTAAAAGTATTGATGGTCAATAGTAATCATTTAAGTATGCATTTAGGCTTTCCGAATTTAACATATTTTTTTCTCTAATGACTTTATATGATTTGTTATAAAACTGAAATGTTTGCTAATCATTTTTTTAAATCAACCAATCAAATTATTAAGTATATAAGTTGACATGATAACTAACCACAACAATCATTTTTTTTATTTGAAATTTTAAAAATGAAAACATAGAATATTCTTTGTATATGTTTGTAAATTATCCGGTAATTAATGAGAAATTGATAGAATCAAAGTCTATGGGCATCACTCACATGGCCAAATCATTGTCAATATATGTAGTGGTTCAATTATTCTTCTCCATCTTTGTTTATATGTTTCCTCAATAGCTATGTTCAACTTTATTTTTTGGTTTATGTTGTAGAATAGCAATGTACTTTTTAAAGTGTCCCGTTTTAGTACGTGTACTTTTTTTAAGTTGTATAATAGCAATGTACTTTCATAAGTGTTCCAATCTAGTACGTGTACTTTTTTTAACTTCGTAAAAGTTGTAGAATACTAAAATGGAACACTTATGGAAAGTTCATTGCTATTCTACAGGTTTTACGAAGTTAAAAAATGTACACGTACCAAAACAGGACACTCATGAAAGTACATTGCTATTCTACAACTTAAAAAAAGTACACGTACTAAAACGGGACACTTTGAAAAGTATAATGCTATTCTACGACATAAACCCTTATTTTTTTATAAACCGTATATCAATTTGATTATTCTGCAATAGCTACGTTAAATGTTTGTTTCAGCTTTTGACTGCTTTTTTTGATACATCGATCGAACTAAAGAGTAATCCTTAACATGCTCATATCGTTTATCTTAAAATCCGACCCAACGAACTTGGTGCAAGTCTTATAAGTACGAGATCAATGTGATGAGGTCGTATCTATACACTTAGTCAACCCGAAAATTATATCGCTTATAACTATATAAGATATGATATCAGTCGTATCACCACACTATAGCTAAAATATAAGAATTATGGTGACCGAGTCAACTCGATAAGAGTAGACTTATGACTTCAGTTTTTGAACTTTCGGATACATTTCAAAAGTTGTCAAACCACAAAGTATCCATAAGTTTATTGGAGTCGATGGACTTATAGGAAATGGACACCAAATATATTCTTGCGATCAAGTTGTGTGGTACCGATAACGACGATAAGGTTTTGTCTAAGGCGACGTTAGGCCAAATCCATAGGTCATGTGGCATGTTTGTGGCCATAAATTGAGCAACAAAAAAACCTACAAATGATCGATGAAACTTTAGCTAAGTATGTATAAACAAAAATATCAAATTTGATCAGATTCTCTACAGAAGGAAACTAATTCAACTTTTGGGTCGAACAATGACAATCCTATGTACTCATAAATCATGACTGAAAACTCAATGACTTTGTGCGTTATTCATCGAACTACATCACCTTTATCAGCACTATTGAGATAAGATGTCTTCAAAGGCGTTTTTTATTCGCTAATCATAGTCTTGTATGCCTAGTGTAAATTCTTTGGTTAAATTTAGAGCAACTTTCATCATTTGGATGTGTAATATTTCTTTATTTTTTTGTTACAATCAGCTTTTTTATAGCCCAATTTATGTACAAGTAGCAATAGCTGAAGCTAGAGAAATCAACATTACTTTTGGACACTTTTTTAAGTTTGAGAACCATGGTATCAGACCGGGTCAAGTAGACCATGCTAATCTCAATGTCTATATTCTCTTGTAGACTTTGAATAACAAATTTTGTATTGGGTCAACCCGATAGAAAGTAGACTTAATTAATATACTAGTTTTTAAAACAAAATATCTATAACTTGGTTTATTTGATCAAGATTTTATAAGAATTATAGATTGTTAACATTTGAACGACACACTATCGACGGAGGTTTTTCTGGAAAACAGTCCCCTTATTCTGAGGTGCAGTACAACGTAGAGGTGCACACAAGAACCAGTTTTTAAAAAAACCGCCCAAAATAACCGGAACCGGTTTTCAACAAAACCGGTTTTTACTAAACCGAAACCGGTTTTAGTAAACCGAACCGGTTGTACCGGTTTTAAGTTTTTCCAGCCGACCGGTTTTTACCGGTTCTAAAACTGGATAAAACCGGTTTTAAAAAAAAACCGGTTAAAACCGATTTTAAAAAAAAACCGGTTAAAACCGATTTTTTTTTAATCGAAAACCGGTTAAACCGGTTTTAAAAACCGGTCAGTGCAAAAGTCAAAACTACCGTTGGAATTCAAAACCGGTGAAAACCGGTCAAAACCGGTTTTGAAAACCGGTCAAATTCTGACCGTTGGAATTCAAAACCGGTTTTAACCGGTTTTCACCGGATTTCACCGGTTTTCAAAACCGATCGGGTGTTTAGCGAGCACTGTTCATCAGTAGCCGTTGGGGCTTGTTTTTGACCCTTTTTTTTTGTTTTTTTTTTGAATTTTTGAGTATTTTGAAGCTAGAACTTGTAGTATAAATATGTGTATTGGGTTGAGGCTTAAAACACATCAAATCTCTCTTTAATCTCTCTAAATCTCTAATTTCTTTATAATGGAAAACACACAATCACAACAAGCTTCCACTAATCCTCCCTCCGTTGGGTCTTCCCGGTCACGAAAACATTACACACAAGATGATGTTGCTCATGTTAAACCAACTTCACGAAATCCCGAGGTTTTTAATCATATGGATTTGTGTATTATGAAGGATGGGACGGAAAAGGCGCGTTGCAAAAAATGTTTGAGCTTTTATGCTTCCGGGGCTAACACTACACTAAAGGGTCATATAGCCAAATGTTCCGCGGTACCTCAAAATGCCGACGGTACTATTGGTGAGGATGGTCAAATTTGTGTATATGATAATGATGCGCTTCAAAGAGATTTTGCGGGGTGGGTCATTCAACATACTTATCCATTCAACCTCTTCGACGACGCCAAGCTTACGGCCATCATCAAAAAGAGGCTACACTCGCGGTATAAACAAGTAAGTCGTACTAAACTTAGAAGTGATGCTTTTAAATTATGGGAAACGGCTAAAAATGATATTATTAATGGTTTTCGTGATTATAAATATGGTGTTTCTATAACTACGGATGTTTGGACCGCACCACATGGTTCGGCAAATTCTTATCTCGCCGTTACGGCTCATTGGTTTAATCCCGAATCTTGGTTATTAATTAAACGGACAATTGCTTTTAAACTATTTGGTTATCCACATACGGGATCTAATTTAAGAAAAATTTTACATGACACTTTAATTGAATATAATTTAGATGATAAAGTTTTTACGATTTCACTAGATAATGCATCTAATAATACTAGAACTATGGAATTGTTAAAATTACGTATAAAACCCATTTTAGATGGTGATTTTTTTCATTCCCGTTGTGTTGCTCATGTTATAAATTTATCCGTTCAAGCGGCATTAAAAATATGTGAGAGATTACGTTTAACATTTAGGGGTATGTTAACAAATATATATCGCTCGAGTAATGAACGACAAATTAACTATAAACGTTTTCGTAAACAATGTGGTGAACCATGGCTAGGACCGAAATTTGATACACCTACTAGGTGGAATTCTACTTGCATTATGTTTGAAAATATATTAGGACAACGTACTACTTTAGATGCTTTTAATGAATTACTTGTTGAAAAAAACCGTTCTACTTCGATAGATGACCAAGATTGGCAACGGCTACATGCTTTAACTATATTTTTACAAGTTTTTAAAGAGGCAACAACTATAGTATCGGGTGTTTATTACCCAACTAGCCCATTAGTTTTAAATCAAGTTTATGCTATGACGGAAAAATTAGACGAATTAAAAGACTCACCTACTCAAATGTTTAGAAAAATGGTAAAAGTTATAAAAAAGAGATTTATGATATATTTTGCTAGTTTACCTTTGGTTTATACTTGTTCCGCCGCACTTAATCCATGTTTAAATGTTGGAGGCGTAGAACTTTTAATAAGAAGAATAATGGAAAATTAAGAATTATCTTTTGGGTTGGACGGTGAAGATCCCAACTATATAGAATCTCAAGTTTTTAAATTTAATGATTATTTTAAAAAATTGTTTGAAATTTATGCAACAAAATATGGTCAACAACCAAACCCAATTGTCGACCCAATGCGGGCCGGTTCGTCTCGAATGACAAGGGACATTAACATAAACCTTTATAATACTTTACGTGAAGACGCTACAAAGCGTCAACGATCATTGGCCCCGACAAGCTAGTTGGGACAATATATGGCTACAAACTTTTTAACAACTTTAAGTCCCGATGAGTTTGCAAACTTTGACATTTTGGCTTGGTGGAAAGAAAGGGAAATCCAATTTCCAATTTTAGCCGCTATGGCTCGTGACTTATTAGCGGTCCAAGCTACGACGGTAGCTTCCGAATCGGCCTTTTCTCATAGTGGTCGAATTATATCGGATAAAAGGACAAAACTTAGCCCCGAATCCGTGGAAGTATGTGTATGTTTGAAAGATTATATGGACGGAGTAGATAGGGTACAACATCAAACATCGTTGGAAGGTTCGATTGAAGAAGTTGAAGAAACTATAGCACACGAAGAAGATGACATGGGGATATCACCTCCGGCTACCGAATTAGATGAATGTGAATTTGAACCATTTGATGTTGAAGAGTTAGATGTAGAAGAATTTTTGGATGATTTAATTTCTTGAGTATACACAGGTGATGGCAATGCCGAAGCTCGATATACTTGAGTATACTAATATGTTTTTGGGTGATGGCCATGCCGAAGCTCGAAATGTATTAGTATTTATTTATTTTTAGTTCTATAATTGTATTGTTTAAATAAAATTTATGATTGTATTCGAAATGTATTAGTATTTTATAGTTTTAGTTGTATGATTGTATTGTTTAAATAAAAGTTATGATTGTATTCGAAATGTATTAAATGTTTTAAATTCCGAAAAAAACCGAACCGGTAAAATACCGATAAAAAACGGATCCGAACATTTAAAACCGAAAAAACCGAACCGGTAAAAAACCGATAAAAAACCAATTCCGAATATTTGAAACCGAAAAAAACCGATTCCGAACATTTAAAACCAAAAAAAACCGATTCCGGAAAAACCGAAAAAACCGAAATTGATTTTTGGCAAAACCGGTTTTTTAAAAACCGGTTTTCCAAAAACCGAAAACCGGTAAAAACCGGTTTTTGTGCACCTCTAACTAAACTACAACGTATCATACTTATAAACAGTATTGATACGCAATCGATCTATAACTACTCTTCTAAGACAGGCTGACAGGATACTATTTTACTTTCGGTATACTTTAAGCACTACTGATACAAGTTTACACACAACTAATTAGCTTTCACATCATGAGAAGTGCGTGCATGCGTCTTTTGTGACATATGTCATCGTTAAACGTTTAAATAGTTTAGATAACTAACTCATTTGCCTTACATCGTGAAAGCATGCATAAAGAAAATGGAGTCATTGTCAATGGGTCATTTCCATCCACTTTCATGCCCTTTTGTCAATGCCAAATGTCACATAAATAGCGTTTCGACGGGCCAATAATTGTATATTAGTCATGTTACGCACTTAAGTTGTGCAATAATAAATACAGTAGAAGATTGCAATTATGGGTGGTTTTTTATTAGAAAAAGAAGAAAGGTAACATAGAACTGCACTTTTTTATTCTAAGATACAAAATTTTAAGCTATATGGAATAAAACTAAGTAGCCGTCTGGACTAGGAGTATAACATTCGTGTGAAACTCTTAAGTCGACTCGTAAACTTTGTGTGAAAGTCTTAAATCGACTTGTAAAGTCACTCGCATACTATTTCTCAGTGCAGATGGTCCGAAAGGGTTTAAATGGGCATAGAACAACTCCATACAAAATCTGCAACTTTTTGGCAGGAGTTATATTACTCATGTTCATGTACAAATTTATATAAATATTTTTAAGTAGATGACCACTTTCGTACCATTCTATATGTTAATACGACTTATGACTTTATAGTAAACTTTTAGATAACGAACGAGGAATTATTCAGCCATATTTTTGGACTGAAAGATAACGGACCATGCTCAATGCAAGTTAAGCCCATTGGTCTTATTATGGGCCTTCATTTCTTCGCATTTTGGATTTTTGCATAGTGAATGTTTGTCCCAACTAGTCAGCTACTACCGTACTATTTATAGCTCGATTTCATAAACCATAATCAGTTATTAACATGTAGTATATCAGATTCGAGGTCAAGATATCCATTTTCACTTTCTCATTGGAAATTTTCACTTATCAAAGTTATCATGTTTATACATTTGAACAACAACTAAAAAGAAATATAAGAAAAGGAGACGAAGGGTAAAGAAAAAATGTTAAATAGATGAAATGTCCCTTACCATGCCATTTATTTTAGAAATTTTTGCAACAACTATCAACATTTCAGTTCTTCAATTTTCCAAAGCCAATGCAAAACACCCTTTCGACCAAAATCAGATAAAGATTTTACCTTCCGAGAGGTAACAGTACGCTTGCCTAGCTAAGGAGCGGTCTTTCTTGGAATATTGAATTTCCTCATTAGGGACCTTTACGATAGCTAGTTTAGTTCACTAGATGTTGATTATATGTGTTACTAAAATGTCAAGCTTTAACGCCTTAAGACTAGAGGCTAATACGGACGCCTCTTTGATGTAACTAATAAACATTATTGCCGTCGGGTCGTTTGAGAGGTTCAACCAAATTAGGACTAATTCTGGGAACTAGAAAGTAAAGAAGATTTGGATGGAGTTTATGACTCATTAGTCCTGACTCAATTTCCTATCTAGAATAATGAAACTTTAATTAACCACAATTAAGAACATTTACTTCCACAAGGATAATAGCATTCTTTATTAGTGTAAAAACATGTAACAATCCACAATGGTCCATCCTCACTAATTCAAACACTAATGGTCTAAAATAACTCTTCATTACACCCATTAGACAAAATAATGTTGTTTTTTTAATTATGTCTCACATTTCGTCCTTGTGTTCTAAATCTTCTCTATTTTCATTTTTTTTAATGGCAGTAATTTCATTAAACACTCCAGCAAGACGCTAGAGGAAAGAAACACAAACCATTTTACAGTGTTTACTAAGACAAAAATGGATCTCGAATCCATTCAATCCATAAAGGTAAAGGAATTCTTTAGCCTATGTGAGTTGATGAAGTTAAGCTGCAACTAAGATGGCAAAGAGTTTTGCAATAATTTACTCTTAAACATGTGTTTCTGCTACAAAATAAACACAACCTCAGGGCCACTCTATTCATCAAATGTTAAGAAAAAATAACTCTTTAAGTTCTTTTGTTGGTCTAAAACAGTAACCATTGTCAAATTTGGTCAGCAAGAAACGAGGTGACGTTCAACAAACTTTCGCAACATATGGAAATTAGTTGGTCCTTATACTATTTTGGCAAATTAGTTAGCAAGAAACGAGACGACGTTCAATGATAAAAGTTCTTATGTTGGTCTAAAGTAGTAACGACTGTGAAACGAAAACGTTTCAATGTGCAGTTGAGCAAAAAGTGTGTAATGCTTCACAATATCACATTTGGATTTATCAACCTTGGAGCTCCATTGAAATTTTAGTTTGTTGCATCAAATATAGTTAGTATTGTAGTTGAATAAAGGATTTGTAGTCAAGTGTTTGTAATTTGCACTCAACATTGTTGAAGTTTCATATAAATAAATAAACTTAAAAAAAAAATGCAAAACTCCTATTATTGTAAGTGGTTGTCTGGAATCAAACACCAGAAAGATTGTACATGCATGTTTTGAATCTTTTATCCAACCAGAATTGTACCCGGTTAAAGATTTGGACATCATCATAGATTACAAAGTGAAAAGGGTCAGGGATGATCAAAAAGGCTTCCAAAACTTTATTATACCGTCAAATTTAAAAGGTCAACTCAAGAAGAAAAGAAATCCAAGTTCCAACTATCAACTTTCCCCATATCCAGGATGTACTACTCAAAACCTCCTTTTCAAAAAGAATATTTTTCCATGTTTTGGCAAAGATAAAATACAGATATCATCTGCCATAACATAGTTTTCCTTTTCTGGGATATCGGTTTATATAGAAATTTATTATCACAATACACATACAAAAACAAATTTACAAAATTCAATATTAACTAGATGAATTACAACTACATTAGCCAATTAAACATATTTAAGAGTAAATTATTTACAAAAACAAACAACAAAAAGAATGTTATTTAGTTTTGTTGTACAAGAACACCAACCAATTAAACATATGCATGTAAGATATGTATGTTACTGAATTATTTTTTAGAGTTGTCGATGGAAACACAGAAGTACATTTAGATAAAAGGATACAGCATAAAATAATAAAACCATATAATAGTACTCATAGTTGAATATACAAAACTAGCAAGTTACAAAAGCCGTCTACTTGGAACTAAAAACATTCATAATGAAACAAGCAAAATAACTTCTAATAATTATATATGATATTTATCATAAAACTCAAAACACATGTCATCAATAAAACATTATTATGTAATGTTTCTTTCTTCATGCATTTTGTAACCTAGCTGCAAACAAACCAACAACTTCAGGATGCTGAAACACATCTGCAAACATGCTTTCTTGATTCTCATATCCAACCGGTGCCACCACATGACCGTTATAAAACGGCAAACCACCACCATTATAACCACTACCACCACCATTTAAGCTCTGAACAAACTCAAAATTACTCATTTGGCTATTTCCAGAATACCCATTTTGGTTTTCAAAAAAGAAACCAAAAGGGTTAGCTTCAACACTCTTTTTCACCTCTTGAACCGGCTCAAAACGCTCCGAACCGGGTTTAGCTTTAGCTTCCGGTTTAGGGTAAAAACCACTCAGCACATCATCTAACAAACCGGAATGATCCGGTTCACTAGGAAAAAACTCCTTAAACTCAGCCTCTTGCCTCACTAAAGGGGTACTACAGTTTTTAGTAACACTTCCTAAACCGGTTGAAACCGAACCGGTGGAATTAGGGTTACAAGAACTTGAACCGGGGCTAAAAAAGTCATGAAACAAAAAGGAGTTAAGACAAGAACCATTATTCTTTTGCATGTTTTCATAAGGTGGCAAAGAACCAATCATGGGCTGAGATTTGTTGTTGACAAAACTAAAAGGATGGTTAATATCACAAGCTGAAGAAGGGTAAACAAAGTTAGTTCTAGCTTTAGAGCCACGCATGGCTCTAGCAGCACAATCATAAGCACATGCAGCTTCTTCAGCAGTATCAAATGTACCAAGCCACCTTCTTTCTTTAGACTGAGGGTCCCTTATTTCAGCAGCATAACGGCCCCAAGGACGGCGGCGCACACCACGGTACCTTGAAGTGTTGTTTGTGGTGTTGTTGTCTTTGAGTGCTAGTCTTTTGTTGGCTGCTGAGTGTGTTGTGGTGGTGGTGTTTGTGCGTTTTTGGGTGGTTTGTGGTTGTGGTGGTGGTAGCGAGAAGAGGTCTGCTTCTGATGAGGGTGTGAATCCTGCTAGTCTTCTCATTGCTTCTTCCATTCTTCAAAGTTTTTTTAGTTTTTCTTGGAGTTTTTTTTTTTTTATGGCTTTGTTAGATGGTTTGAAGTATGTGAAGATAGGAAGTGAGGGTGGTATTTATAGGGGTGTGAGAGTGTGAGGTGTGTATTAAAATGTTGTACATTGTGTAGTAGTTATTTGTAATTTTGTATTGTATGGTTTGTAACTTATGTGTAAGGTGATTCTACTTTTGATATATTTGTATGTGTTTTTGTTGAGACGAAATGGCACGACTAATGATTTAGAAATCCGGTTTTGAGATGGTAGATCGAGTTTATGGTTTAACCGGTTTTAATCGGTGTTTAAACTGGTTTCTAAAAAAAACGAGTTTCGGTATTCTTTTTAACGATAATTTTTTCGCACTTTATATCACTTATCTCACAATATATCTCATAAATGTCTCCTGCAAAGTTTGAACCCATATATAATCCAATTGATGGTATATATGACTTAAATTCGACCTAATAAGATCAAGGTAAAAGTTATCACTTGTCTGAATATTTCAAGCTCGACACTAGCTACTCAATTAGAAGAGTAACCAGGTAAATATATGACTCACATTTTACGTATTTGAGCTTGGAGGATTAAAGTCATTCATCCAATAGCTTATGAAAAGGCAATTTTGCTCGTCATGACAATATACTTCCTTTCTAATGTAGATCTCTAATCTTCATCCCAGCAGGTTGTCCTTGCAGAACACGTGATTTCAACATCCAACTGTAGTGACTTAAATTGAGTTTTGTTTCCATAGTTCTTTTTGTGTAGATTTTCTGGCTCGTCCTTTGAATCCTTTGGTTTGCCAGTTGCGTGTTGTATTTTGTTCTTTGTAAATAAATAGGCAAATTCTTAATGGTTGCCTTGTTGCCAACGAAATTATCTGCATGGCATGATTAGAGAATCTTAAGCTTTTACTTTTTAAAGTTGATTTTGAGAAGGCATTGATAGCGTTAATTAGGTTTTTCTTCTTGACATTATGAGATAATGGGTTTTAGAGACAAATAGATGAAATGGATTGCCTATTGGCTATCCTCAGCGTCCATTTCAATATTGCTAAATGACTTTCCCACTAAAGAATTCAAAATGGAAAGAGGTGTATGGCAAATAGATTCACTCACCTTTTTTTTATTCCTCCTCGTGGCTAAGGGGCTTCAGATCTCCATCTTGTAAGCTTGTAGTAAGTTTCTGTAAGGGGGTTTCATTAGCGAACAACGGAGCGAACATTTCCCTCTTGCAATATGCTGATGACGCCCTATTTTTGGGTGATTGGTCCATATTAAATTATAAAAACCTTATCCTTATTCTCAACTGTGTTGAGGAAGCTTCGGGGCTTAAAGGTTAATATTGAAAATAGCTGATTGTATGGTGTTGGAGTCTCTATTTCTGATGTGGACGTTGTCGCATCCTCTCTTGGTTGCTCGCATGATAATCTTCCTTTTATGTATCTTCGCCTTTCAGATTGCAAAAGTATGCGAGGTATTGATAGTTGGAAGAACGTTGTGAATAGGTTTAGGCATAGGCTTTCGACTCGGAAAGTGAAGGTCTTGCCAATTGGTGGAGACTTAGGGCCCGTTTGGTTCGTAGATGGGTTTAGGATTTAGATTTTGATTTAGATTTAGATTTGGATTTGGATATGGATTAGGAGAGAGAAAAATATTTAATGATATTAAAAATGTATTTGTTTTATATATAAATTGAATTAAAAAATATTATTTAAAAATAAAATTTAAGAAAAAGACAAAAAAAAATAATATAAAGTATGTAATTACCTCTTGTGTCAGACAAAAGTCACCTATTATGGCTGGAATAAATTTGTGGGGTTCAAACCTTGTGTCAGAGTTATGAAATGGAACCAAACATTGAATTTAAAATTGGTTTCAACCCAAGCGGGTCAAAATCCACACACCAAACAGCACCTTAAACTGTAAAATTGATACTTGGGAGTCTTTACCCAAAGCTCCTCAAAACGTTCTAAAGATTCTTAAGTCCATTTAATGTCACTTCTTTTGGTGTTATAAACAATCTCATCGTAAGAATTACTAGGTCAAGTAGATTAACATGCTTCTCGACTAAAGCGAAGGAGGTTTGGGTATAGGTAGTTGTTGTAGTCTTGTTCTTGATGTTATCGTGTTTTTTTCTTCTTCTTTGTTTCGCTTTTATTTTTTTCGTCTTCCTTTTGGAGCCTTTTCTTTATAAATTTTCACAGCTTAAAAATAAAATAAAATATGACTGAAATTTTTGGGACATGTAGTTTTAGATTTATAGTACTAAAATCATGTTAATTAATCGTGTCAGCTTTGAGATCGATTACATATCTTTTCTTTTGTCTGAAAAATCTTAGATGTAATGTACGGTGTATTACAACAAAACGGAATAATTGAATACATATGTTAAGCGTATTTAGCGGTATCGTTTATAACTTATTAAAACAGAAGACGTACTAGATGAAATTATTGATCAGAAATGAAATTCAGACATGTATTATGCAAGGTTTTAATTTAATGTCGACAATCGAGGGAGTTGAAGATGTGATATTAAATGAAGTTAATAATTAGGGTTTTCCTTTTCAATGAGATAAATTAAATGATCTTAAAACCTACTCCGTATTATACCTAGATAATATGGCAGCTGGGATCAAATATTTGGTTTTGATCTTTTTATTTCTTTTATATCTTATAAACATCTAACATAACGTAAATGCTTTTATTTTTATATTTCCGGTCTACTTTCGTTATTGAAATTAATTATATTTTGTGGTTAAGAGCATGGCTTGAAGAAAGAAAGATGTGAACTTCCGGTAGTTCTCTTGTTGATTTCTTTTGTGACAAGGGGTCTATCAAATGCTATTCTAAAACGATGAACGAATTTTATGTCAGGAGTCTATCAAGGCAGTCTGCTTAGTTTGCAAGCAATTCCAATTGTTATTATAATAAGGAGCTGATCAGAGTCAATACTATGCTCGGCTTTAGCTCGACTCGATAGTACCTCGAGCTTTCATGAAAGAAGCTCGAGCTTGGTGTAAAAAATTAAATCCGGCTTGAGCTCAACTTAAAAAGCTTTATCTGTTTTAATAATAATAAGGGTTTTTTTTTTTTTTTTTTTTTTAAATAGGAAATCAAAAAATAAACTAAAATTTAAATATAAGAAAATATTTGAAATTTGCTTGAATTCGGCCCATGAAATATTTATAAATACGTATTTACACTTAGTCTGTTTACAACAAGCTCCATAAAGTATACATGATATGTAAAAAATATCAGATACATCTTTTAAAAGCTCGATAATAACTAAAGTCGAGTCTGTATAAGCTTGCCTCGTTAAATATTTAAGGCTAGTATTTTGAAACCGAGCTCGAAACTCGATAAAATGCATCTCAAAAGAGCTTGAGTTGAGTTCAAGCTCGAGCTAGTCGGTAAAAACTCAGACTCATTTACAACTTTAGGGTGGTGGCATTCATGTCATCCATAACTCACCCATACCTCACCACCCACCAATAATATTATTCCACCTAATCTCATACCTCATCATACTTTTCTAGTGGCAACCATGAATCCATACCTCACTCAATTTTATTTTAATATTTCATTAATATTTGTGCTTCACCATGCCATGCCAATTCGGCAATGCATACCGATTGGATCCCAAACCAAACCATACCTCACTCGAGACAATGGTGTTGCCGCACGGTATGAGCTCATACCGAGCCATACCTTGCACCATTGCCACCACCCTTATCATCAAATGCCCAAATTAAAAAGTTACTACAACTCTTATTGTATTTGCACAATTTTATGGGAAAAGGCATATTTTCTAATTGACATTATCACTTGATTAAGCTATTGAAGTTATAGAGATACTCGGTATTGGGTATTTTTCTTTTTGCTTTATTAACACATTGGTTCACAAAATCAAATCCCCATGAATGCAATGATGAATTATTGTGTACGATATTTGGAGTGAAATTTGAGCACCAATTGGAATGTTAATATTTCTTGAAACTTGATCAATGCAAATTTATAAACGTTGGAAAACCAAGAAAATGATGGTGTCTCTGATATACTTGCAGTAAATTCATTCTATTTAAATGAGTTTATTAATTATCTTTTTATGTAAATAATGGGGTTATTGTAAAAAGAATTGATTTGCACACTTTACATGCATATTTATTGGGACACTTTATTTGTGCATGAAATACTTGTACAGTTTTAAACAGTCCGCTTCAACTGCTTGTAACTTGAGTGTGCGGATAATTTTTTAAAATGTGCAAATCATTAGCCTATTGTAAACGTCTTGTCAAAATTTATCATTTTTTATAGATGAAAGTATGGATTAGTTTTACGAACATATGATTGTCCTATTGAAGCCTAAATAAATCATAATCAAGAAATAAATGTCCCCGTGTATTCTAAATCACTCGTTATTCGCATTCAACATATGCATGCGTCTATTATTGAATGTAATTAAGTTTGTCGATAATTTACATCTTCTAGAACTAATTAACGCAAGCATCTAGTGATGATCTTCCTAAAACATGCTTACTTAATAATCAGAATCAAACTAAGAAATAGGTCATATAAAGAAACCACACATCACATATAATGAATCGAGGATTAACTAGGTACACAGGGCAATATATATAAATAAAGTCGGTACTTAACTTTTTTAAAGAAAAAGTCAACTAACTATCTCACAATAAATCAATCTCACATGTCTCAAGCATAACTTGAAACCATAAAAATTTAGTTGAGGAGCATTCTCACACATGAGTTAACATTGAGACATAAACTCTTTGATCTTTACTTAACTTTTACCTTTACCCGAATAGTTTACGACCAACACTTTCGGTCGTTTCTATCAATAGAATATCATAATATATTTGATCTATAGTTGAATTATAACCTACTATCTTGTGTTTAGGCGTCACGGTTTACTCGCAAGGGATCTTATGTTCGAACTTCAATATATACATCTTGAAGGTGGCAAAAAAAGGTTCATGAAAGATCACATGGATATGCTGTTTAGGTCAAGTATATCATCTTTGGTCTTTACAAGTTTGTAAAATATATTTTCATATTAAATTTTTATGTCTTCAAGTAGTGAAATTATGTGTCATAATCTCATATTAGAGCACAATTTGAACAAGCAAATTCCCAAACACCTCAGAACAATTTGTTTTTAGGGTTCAAAAGCTAGAACCACCAATAACATAGCCCTGGTGAAGTATTGATTATGAAGAGCATTGAAGAGGCACCTTTGTGTCATTTCACTATTCACATGGCTTTGTCTCATGCACATAATTCACACAGTTACAATGTGTATATGTGTGTTTGTAGGCCAGAAAAAGCAGCCATATTTGTCTACTAAACCTTCCTATCTCTCATGGTTTATAGGGTTTATATGTCTTTTTGCCCCTAACACCATGTTCCCACTTCCCACATGAGTTTATCTAGTTTAATACATTTCTGTTAATTATTTCTGACTGGTTATAAATTCTCATATTTGCTTTCAAGAGAAAATCATACCATATTATTTCACATTCCTTGATAAAATAAAATAAAAATAAAAATAAAATAATAATAAATTATTTTATATTGTGTTAATTAAACTATCGTTTATTGGGTTATTCATTTCGAAGTTACAGATCATATTTTGAAAATATAACTATATAAAACGTAGAGGATCCTAGCAAACATTAAAACTTCTTGAACGTAGATAAACATGAATGAGCATATACATTCATGTTACTTTGCGTGTATGTGTTAGTCTATGTGTAGAAATCTATAAAACCAAAGTAATTTCAACTACACAAAACTTGTTTTGATAGTGAACTCAGCCAACCACCCCTTGGCTCACTCTTATTATTAATCAAGATAATACCAGTTTACAATACAAAGAAAGATTTGATAAAACTATACACAAACTAGGGTTTCTTCTACTCAGGAACAGGTAGAGAGAAGAAAACGATTTCACACAGTTGATATTTTGAGTTATGAGAGTCAACACTAGTCTTCAGCTTTTATAGTCTTAATAATATGAAGACTTCCTTTTTGATCCTCTATCTTTCAGACTTGACAACAATAGCCCTTTTACTTTCTGAATATCTTTAATAATGCTTATCTTCAACACTCCCCCATAAGCATTAGATATCATAAGCTTCTCCATAAACACTAGCTTCCTGAAGCTCCCCCATCATTACTATCTTGTTCTTTAGAATTGTCCTGAAACACATTAAACAATCCAAGATCTTTGCAAAATTTGTTATGATCAGTAATATTAAGACCTTTAGTGAACAGGTCTGCAACATTATCTTCAGTTCTAATTTTTACTGGCTTAATAAAGCCATCAGCCACTTTCTCTCTCAAAAAATAGAGATCAATCTCAAAATGCTTGCTCCTCTCATGCAAAACAGGATTAACAGAAATCTGCATAGCAGAACTGTTATCACAATACATGTTCACAGGCAATCTTATACTAGCATGTAGATCAGCCATCAGTTTGGTGATCCACATAACTTCACAACACACATTACACATTGCCCTGAACTCAGCCTCAGTGGAGGACCTTGCAACAACAGCCTGTTTTTTACTTTTCCAGGAAACCAAATCATTTCCTAGATACACACTGTATCCAGTAACAGATCTCCTTGTTACCTTACACTTTGCCCAATCAGAGTCAACAAATACTTTTATACTTTTAATGTCACCTTCTTTAAAAGTGATACCAAGACCAGGTTCATTCTTCAAGTATCTCAATACTCTAAAAGCAAGTCTTAAATGAGACTTCATGGGTTTATGCATTACTTGACTTAAACAGTGCACAACATATGAAATATCTGGCCTTGTCAAAGTTAAGTAAATCAATTTTCCCACAAGTTTTTGATAATTTGTTATACTTGTTAAAGGCTCATCATCACCAAACTTAGAAACAAGCTTTTTATTATCTGGATTAGTTTCAATAGGAGAACCACATGGCTTACAACCCAACATACCAAATTCAGTTAAAAGCTCAGTACAATATTTTCTTTGAGTAAGACAAATCCCATCATCAACATCAAGTACTTCAATTCCCAGAAAATATTTAAGTTTATCCAAGTCTTTAATCAAAAACTTTGAACTTAAAAACTTCTTAAACTTGTTAATTTCATCAGTATTATTACCTGTGATGATAATATCATCAACATATACTAACAAAACTAACAGAATATCATTATCATTTTTAATGAACAAAGAAAAATCATTTGGACTTTGAATAAACCCATTTTCTTTAAGCACAGATACCAATTTCTCATTCCATTTTCTAGGAGCTTGTTTTAAACCATACAATGACTTAACCAGTTTGCAAACCCTCTTATCATTTTTATCAGAAAAACCCTCTGGCAATGTCATATAAACATCCTCTTCTAATTCACCATATAAGAATGCATTATTTATATCAAGTTGAAATAAAGGCCACTTGTTATTAATAGTGTTAGCCTCGCTAAAGTGAAGTCATTACGGGAATTGCATTAGTTTCTTCTTTTACTTATTCACAAGGACTAGTTTAGTCAATTGTGATAAGTTATGCTTGTCTAAGTATATATACCCCTCCTAGTCCCAACTAGGAGGGTAGGAAGTTCATTGTAAAATAAGAAGTGTGTGTGGTTTCTTCTTCTTCTCTCTAGAAACACACACATCTTCCCTTTACATCAATAAAAACAATACCATGTCTTATTCATTCTTTGAGCTTCCCCGACCCCCCGAACCACATAAATCATTGTTTTATCGATCCTACAATTGGTATAACGAGCCAGGTTGTGTATTTTTATCGATTTGTGTGGTTTGAATCATGTTTTTAACTGTTTTTGAGCTTATTTTGTGGGTCGGAAAATTTTTTTTCCGTATATTTGTGGTTAACAGTTTTATTCATGTGTTTGGTATCCTTGTTTTGGTCAAAAAGTCCTGATTTTTTATGTCAACATCTGTCTTGGGTCATCTTATCCAAACAGTACCTGTTATACTTTTTTGTACCAATATATCCGTGAAAGTCAACGTGGTCAAACCTTCATCTTCATGTGGTCTAACAGTCAAAAAGAAGCATTTTTATGCTGTTTCTGGGTTTTTGTATGAAGATGGTCGGAAAAACATGGTCGGAAAAACTCGCCGGAAAAAGTCAACTGGGTCAAAACCCTAGTTTTCTACGCTTAAGAATATCTACAGTTGAGATACGCGTAGCTGTGAAGTTACGCGTAGGAAAAAGCTACGCGTATGCGTTTACGCCTAAGTCTGGCTTATGCTTAAGCAGGCTTACGCATAAATTGCTTTACGCGTAAGGCTACGCATAAGCACGTTACGCGTAAAGCTACGCATAAGGTTTAGACATGTTTTTACGCATAAGGAATGATTAAAATAAGAGATATGCGTAAAAATGACCAAGACCACATACCAAGTACCACATACCAAACACAGACTCGTGAGACCTCAGTGTAAAACATCATCAGTCCGAAACATAATCCTTGACCTAGACTCACCAATATACCCTCTCATCACTCCCCAACACTCAATCTAGACTCGGTACAAAAAAAAAAAAAAAAAAAAACTTAATCTCAGATCTATTTTCGTGGTAATTATTGAAATATCAACCACCATCAAGGGTCTAAACTCACGAAAAGTACATCATCATTGATTTGAAGCCTTGCTTCATTATGAATATTCGATTCAAAAAGAAAAGAGTTATAACAATTTCGTTATACTATTTTTCTTAAGATCGTTTACTATAAACTCGAAGACTTCATCAATTAAAACCCTACCTTAGACCCCGAGAGGATCTTGAAGCCTTTGACTTGCTTTCTTGATTCTTAGTGAGCAGAAATTGAAAAGTGAGTACGGTGATGATTTAATTGATTGATTCGTTTATGATCTTGTTTGATGATTATATTGAGATGAGATGATATGTTTTTAAGATTTGATCAGTTTTTGAGATGAGAAGTTAGATGGGTGTTTGTTGACTGAGTACAGGAGATGAGAGAGATGTGATAAATGTTGGGGTGAGATGACATAGTGGTAGGCGGATTATATTCGTTTTAGGGTTAGGGTTATGACTAAGTGAGTGTGCCTAAGTTTTATACTGATTAAGAATAGGTTAATTGGACCGGGTACATCATTTCTTTTGATATTCACTTGGATCCGGAAACTGGGCTGAACGAGTGCAATCAGTTTGGGCTTATCAAAAATCAATAACCCGAAAGTTGTTTTTTGGTTATAAAAATTTGATATTGAGAGTGGTATGTTGGTTTCACATATATTTTTTCACGAGGATACATGTTCACGGCTAAAGGTTTCGATGTATTTCAATCGTGACCACGGAGATGACTCTTTATTATTTATTTGGGTGTGAAGTGACGTTTGACGGACGAGTTTACTTATTTCGTCTTCTTTCTTTCTTCCCTTCCGCGAAGATGACTTGTCTGGGCAAATATATTGAGTGTGATGAAGACTTGCTATCTAGTTACGTTTGTGATTCTTTCTCTCTTAACCCACAAAGTAGCTATCACTTCGGTGTCTCACGTAGTTGAGGATACGTCAAGAGGTTTTGTACAATGGGTACACCGTTCTTTTTCACCAGGATAGTACAAGCTTAAGTAACTATTCCGGGAGATTTTACTTCATCCTCAAGTTCGTCATTTTGGGTTATCCTCACATGTGGTTACTACAGACAGCCGTTGAATTTTGATACAGGGGGTTGAGATGAGTTAGACAATTTCAAATGGTATTGTTCATCGACATCTTCTCGCGGGCTGATATGATATATGATAGAATGCTTCCAGCTAATGCTTCATGTACACAATTGTATGCTGATTCCGATAAATCGTAACCTTCAGGGGAGAGAAATGTGTACATTATGGGCTGATTTGATATATGAAAGATAACTGGAATGCATTTGGTGAGATGAAGATGTTGATATATTATTCCCCCGAATGGACAATCTTGAAGAAGGTCGAGTCGACAGTCTTTTCTACATTTTCCGCTGCGTGTTAGAAGACTAAAGATGGTTCTAATTTAATTATCAAAAGACTTCTTCGAATTCAGGAAATTCATCAGAAAGGTTGTCAGTTTGGGGGAGAGCACTAATTAGGGGAGAGCAAAAAGGTCAGATTTAATCCCTAATTAGATTTGCTCGCATTGTTCTTCTGCAAGTAAAGAGATGGCAGCTGAGAAGATTCATGAAGTTTGATGACTGTGAAGACACTCTTGGAGCTGCTGCGCTTATGTTTTGTATTTGATTTTGCTTGTAGGGAACATTGTAAGCAACTCCCGTATGACATCACTTGGGGAGAGATTGTTAGCCTCGCTAAAGTGAAGTCATTACGGGAATTGCATTAGTTTCTTCTTTTACTTATTCACAAGGACTAGTTTAGTCAATTGTGATAAGTTATGCTTGTCTAAGTATATATACCCCTCCTAGTCCCAACTAGGAGGGTAGGAAGTTCATTGTAAAATAAGAAGTGTGTGTGGTTTCTTCTTCTTCTCTCTAGAAACACACACATCTTCCCTTTACATCAATAAAAACAATACCATGTCTTATTCATTCTTTGAGCTTCCCCGACCCCCCGAACCACATAAATCATTGTTTTATCGATCCTACAAATAGCAATGCTTAAAACACATCTTATAGTAACAATTTTAACAACAGGAGAAAAGGTCTCCTCATAATCAATTCCTTCTCTCTGATTATATCCCTTAGCTACTAATCTAGCTTTAAACCTTTCTACTTCACCATTAGCTTTATATTTAACTTTAAAAACCCACTTATATCCTATGGCTTTTCTACCATCAGGTAACTCTACAACTTCCCATGTACCATTCCTATTTAAAGCTTCTATCTCTTGATTCATAGCCTCTATCCATCTAGGATCTTTCACAGCTTCTTCATAAGTTGTAGGTTCATATATTTTATTAAGACTGGATGTAAAAACAAAATTATCAAAGCTTAAATTTGAATACTTAACAACTTTATCAATACCATACTTACAATTTTTATTAAGTACAAAATCCTTATATTTAGATGGTAAGGCTGTCATTCTACTAGTCCTTCTAACTGTTTGTGCCCCTGCTGGTTCTGGTGACTCAAACATTTTACCAAACATATCCAGATCCTCACCCTCAGATATATAACCATCACCAATATTACTAGTACTCTGTATATCATCAGAAACAATAGTTTCTATTGTATACTCATCAGTCTCAGTGTCCTTCCTACTAGACGTGTTCCTAGTGATGTCTACATTAACTATATCTATACTCTCTGCTGTATCAACTGGCAAATTGATATCTACATCAGCTGTATCAGCAGGTTCTACAGTCTTAGTATGTAGATGCTCAACATCACTAGCATCACCTTCTACAGTGCTGACGCTAGGTTTATAAGTACTAGATTCAGGTACAGATTTGTTGTTACTATCTATACTAATTATGTGATCATCATAGGGTTCATAGGTTCTAAAATTATATTGATTGCTATTAAATTCTTGATCAAAGAAATTTAATGTGTTAATTTCATTATCATTAAACACAAAATCTTTAGAAAAAGATGTATTTTTAAATGGAAATACTGTTTCATAAAACTTTACATCTCTAGAAAATATAAATTTCTTTTGATCAATATTAAAAAGTTTGTATCCTTTTTTATCAAAAGCATATCCAACAAACACACATTTATCAGATCTGGATGCAAACTTATCAGATTCATTTAAAACAGTTGAAAAACATAAGCAGCCAAAACATTTTAGAATCAACAGATTAGGTTCAGTATTATACACCATTTCAAAAGGACTTTTTCCAGACAACACAGCAGTTGGCAACCTGTTAATAAGGTAAGTTGCAGTTAGAATAGACTCAGTCCACATGTTCAACGGTAACCCCCCCTGAAACATGAGGGCTCTAGCAGTATTTAGTAAATGTCTATGTTTTCTCTCAGCTACACCATTTTGTTGAGGTGTATAAGGACAAGAAGTCTGATGTAAAATACCATTATTGGACAAAAAAACTTCAAATCTTTTATTTACAAACTCTGTCCCATTATCACTTCTAAACACTTTAATAGTTTTTTCAAACTGATTTTTAATAAGATTATAAAAACTATTAATATGATCAAAAACTTCAGTTTTACTTTTCATCAGATATACCCAAACAGCCCTGGTGTAGTCATCAACTACAGTAAGAAAGTACTTAATACCTTCTCTACTAGTAACCTTATATGGTCCCCACACATCTAAATGAACAAGATCACCCATATGTTTAGTTTTATGATTACTTAGAGGAAATGGTTCTCTTGTTTGTTTAGCTTTATGACATATCTCACAAGGTTCAGAACTAGTACTCTTAAGGTCTTTTAGTTTATTATTAAGCACATTTAACACATGATCAGAGGGGTGTCCAAGTCTATTATGCCAAATACAATTTGACATAATACATCTCTCAATATTAATATTATTAACCCTTTTACCTTCATCTAGAAAATAAAGACCTCCTTTTTGACTACCAGTCCCCATCAGGAACCTTTGAGTTAAATCCTGAATTTTACAAATTTTATCATTAAAACTGACCACCACCTGATTATCTTTAGACAATTTATGAACAGACAACAAACACACATGATACCCAGGAACTACCAACACATCTTTTAAAACAAGATTATTTCCAAACTTAAAACTTCCAATTTGTTTAACTTGTGCAACAGTCCCATTGGGATGTGCAACTGTAAGATTTAAATGAGAAACATCCATGATATCATAAAGATGAGTGGCAGTAAAAGTGATATGTTGACTAGCTCCTGAGTCAATAATCCACCCAATATAAGTACTATAAGTACTTATATTATAGTTAAAATTAAAAAATCTGCAGCTAAAGAAACTAATCACACAATTGGAAGCAATAACAGTACCTGCAACACTAGCATGAGCCTTGCTAGTATCACCTGAATCACTAAGTAAAGCCATTAATCTATTATACTGATCTCTAGTAAGAGTATGAGTAGTACTCTTACTAGCATCAGTCTTATTATCAACCACATTATTAACATTCCCTTTTTTAACAAAACCAGGTGGATATCCAACTAATTCAAAACATCTATCAATAGTATGACCAGTCATATTACAATGTTTGCAGACAAAATTTGACACCCTGCCAAACCTTTTGTTGTTATTAGTGTTCTTATTAGAATTCCAACTATTATTTTGATTATTACCAGTAAATGGCTTAGCAGCAAAGGCTGCAGCCCCATTTTTAACAGATTTATTAGCAACATGATTAATTCTGTGAGACTCATCTCTAGACAAAGTAGCAAAAGCAGACTTAACATCTGGTAAGGGATCAGTAGTGAGAATGAGACTTCTAACAGAGCTAAAGCTATCATCAAGACCCATAAGAAATTGCATCAGTCTTAAAAGATCTGAATGCTTTTTCAAAATGGGGGCTGTTTCACAAATGCATGTAGGCAGATCAACAAGGGAGTCAAACTGCCTCCATAATGCATTAAACTCATGATAATACTCTCAAAAACTCATTCCAGATTGTGTTAAAGTATGTATTTTATGATGCAGATTATATATCACAGATCCATCCTCTTTGTTATAGGTTTCACTTAATTCATCCCACACAGATTTAGCATTCACAGAAAACACTTGACCTTTATAAAGATCTTGTGAAATACAACCAAGAATCCAAGACAAAACCACAGAATTACACCTATCCCACTGTGTCTGATATAGAGCATCAGTGGGATCTCTAACACACTTCCCATTAATAAAACCAAGTTTGTTTCTAGTATGCAAGGCTAACTGCACAGCAACAGACCAGACCTTATAGTTCTCAGTACCTTCAAGTTTGAAAGTAATCAACTGAGCACCAATGTCTTGAGGGTGTAAATATAGTGGGTCATATATATCCAATTTTAGTTCACTACTTCCCCCTTCAGTGTCCTTGCCCTTATTATCAGGACCATCAACCATAATGAATATCAGAAAGAGAAAAACAACAACAAAACAAACAAACAACAGTATAACAGCAACACCTTATAACTCCTCAAACACAAATAACCACCAAACAGTTCCAATCAACACCAACAAATAAATCCCTTGATCTACACAACCTCCACAATCCTAATCAACAAAAAACCTAAGAAAAAAACCTAAAGAAAGTGTGAGAGGTGTTACAACCACACAAGCTTCCAAACCAAAATCCAATATCAAGGATCAAGAAGATCCACAAAACAAATACAGCACAGCGGAAAAACACCTGAAAACAAACACAAAACAATACAATTAGACAATACAATTTAAAGAATACCAATATGACACAAACAACAAACCCTAAAAATTATTTTAGGGTTTTTTGATTTTTGTTTCAAGAACCTTGAAATAAGAATAAAAACCAGTCAGATTATTGAAAAGAAACAAAACAAATTAACCTGAATTAGGGTTTGATACAGTAAACCCTAATTTGCAACAAACTTGATTAAAAAACCAAATTAACACACTCCGACTACTAATTAACTCACAAGATTGAAAAATCAAGAAGTAATTAGTGTAAAATACCACCAGGAACAAAAAACCCCAAAAATCAAGAAACCCTAATTTTTGAGAAAATCCAATTACCCTTCAGATCTAAAAGATCTGATAACAAGAAACCAATACCAATACTCAGAATCACAAGATCTATAAGAATAGATCAAAACCCCCAAATTTTAAGAAACCCTAGTTTATAAAAAACTTTACAATCTTTGAAAAATCACTTCGGTATAGAGAAACCTGGCTCTGATACCATGTAGAAATCGATAAAACCAAAGTAATTTCAACTACACAAAACTTGTTTTGATAGTGAACCCAGCAACCACCCCTTGGCTCACTCCTATTATTAATCAAGATAATACCAGTTTACAATACAAAGAAAGATTTGATAAAACTATACACAAACTAGGGTTTCTTCTACTCTGGAACAGGTAGAGAGAAGAAAACGATTTCACACAGTTGATATTTTGAGTTATGAGAGTCAACACTAGTCTTCAGCTTTTATAGTCTTAAGAATATGAAGACTTCCTTTTTGATCCTCTATCTTTCAGACTTGACAACAATAGCCCTTTACTTTCTGAATATCTTTAATAATGCTTATCTTCAACACTATGATTGTATTTTTAGTTTATGTGTAAGTTTAATTGTTTAGTGAGGTATATTAACGGGTGAAGGATGAGTGATTTATGACGATAACGATAAGTCAGAAAGAAATATGAAGATATCGCACTGAGTTAGATATACGTACGTAAGTGGTTTTACGGGTGCCGCTAGTATAGGTAACATCATTAATAAAATCAAAGGAACAAAGGTAGGAGTCAGTTGAAAAACAATCTAATACGTCAACAATTATCAGAAACGTTATGTTTTGATTGCTCTACAGAATTTACAATTAATTCAAAAGATCTGAAAAGTAGTTAATGTTAAACTCATGTTTGTGAAATGAAGTGTAAAGTTTAAGGTTCAAATTACATTTTTAATCTAAATATACAAAGAATTTGCTACTTGCAGAGTGCGAAATTTGTGTTTATTAAAGTTGTTTGTAGACTATTACCAAATTTGTGTTTCTTTCGAGTTTTAACAAAGTTTGTAAACTTACAAGATAGCCTTCGAATTTTATGTTTGTTCAATGAACTCGGTAATTGTAACACCCCCATTTTTATCATTTTGAGTAATATATTTTTATATTGCTATTAGAATATTAGAAAAATATTTTTGTTAGTTTTTATTAGAAATAAGGACATACCGTGCAAATAGTTAACGAAAAGAGATTAGCGGGGCAAAATATTTAACGACAAGGACTGGCGGTGCAAAGAATACTTTAGAGGCAGAATTACCATTATGTCCTTGGGTCTTATTAAATCATACAACTCAGAATTCATCTCCAAAACACGTGTCTATGTGTGTATCTCGAAGGGAGAATGACGAGAATGCTTAAGGATGAACTAAACATCCTTAAGATGATTACATCCTTAAGAAAGTGCTCGAAAAGACGTTGAAAGAGCTTTTGGTATCCTCTAAGGACGTTGGCATGTTATAAGCCAACCGGCACGTGCTTGGAATGTCAACAAGCTACGAATAGTCATATACATGTGCATCATTTTGCATACATGATTTTGAAAGATAAAAAATATGCGATATTCGAAATGAACGGCATTTATATTTGACCGCGAGCAAAATTGGCACAGTCATGTATCGATCGATGCGAAGTGCAACGGAGAAAATCCAAAGAACTCCGTGATAAACAAACACAAGCAAAGCTTCAACGAAATATTATTGAGCATGGTTGGCAACAACATCTACAACATCAACTAAATAACTAGTTTATTTATAATTTGATGTATTTTTTATTTATATTTTTTAAGTTTCGTATGTTTTTTATTTGTCGTATGTCTTTTTTCTTATTATTCGTTTGTTTGATATTATAATTTTATTTAAATGAAATGAATTTAGTTTGTTTGAAAAATAAAAAATAAAATTAGGGATGAGTGAGGCCCAAATGGCTTGTTGTTTTGTGTTATGACTTATGAGTGAGGGGGTATTTTGTAGTGGGAGTGTTGAAATAAGTTGACATCTAGTAGGACTCAAATAAAGAGCTAATGCTGTTCACCACACCCCTTGATCTAATCTCAGACAACTCGATAAAAGGATAAGGGGATGTTTTTTTGTTTCTTTTTTGGGATTAAGCGGTAGATATTGAATATCTAGTTTATCCTTTTATTTAAGAGAGATGGATTTTTGTGAGCCTCCCTAATAAAAGAGAATAAGGGATTGAGTCCACTCATTAAGTGGGAATACATGAAAAAAGAAACACTCCTTTAGAAACTTAATTTAACAAACCTTTACACTTTTATTGATACAATCAAATTACAATAAATAAATTAATTAATATTTAATAAATAACAAAAAATTAAATGTAGACAAAAAAGGATAAAAGCATAAGACAAACACTAATTATAAATAAGAGTTAATTACATAAATCGTCCTTGTGGTTTGGTCAAAATTACGGATCTTGTCCTTATACTTTTTTTTCAGTGCGTTTCGTCCCTGTGGTTTACAAATCTTACGGATCTTGTCCCTGATCCGACCCGGTCCCAAAAAAAGGACCTCCCTTGCAAATACTCTCTAACGTGAGGGACTAACATCATATTTTGGTTTTAACGATCGAAGTTAATTACATAAATCGTCCTAGTGGTTTGGTAAAAGTTACGCATCTTGTCCCTGTGGTTTATTATAATATTTTTTTTTTAAAAAAACTGTTTTTTCTTTTAAAAAAATTAATTTTATTAAAAAAATTAAAATAAAATTAAAAAAAAAAACAAAAAAAAAAACTTTTTTTAAATTTATTATAAAACGGATGAAGGCGTAAAAAAAAACGTTTTTATACGGTTTTCTCTATTTTTACGTTTCATTTGTTTTTATACGGTTTCGTTCGTTTTTGTATGAAAATGTATGAAAACTTTTTTGTACAAAAATGTACGTTTTTGTATGAAAATGTATGAAAACATTTTTTCATACAAAAAGGAACGAAACAATACATTTTTGTACATTTCGTTCGTTTTTGTATGAAAATGTAAGAAACATTTTTGTACAAAAATGTACGTTTTTGTTCAAAAATATACGTTTTTGTATGAAAATGTATGAAAACATTTTTTCATACAAAAAGGAACGAAACCGTACATTTTTGTACATTTCGTTTGTTTTTGTATGAAAAAATGTTTTCATACATTTTCATACAAAAACGTTCATTTTTGTACATTTCGTTTGTTTTTGTATGAAAAAATGTTTTCATACATTTTCATGCAAAAACGTACATTTTTGTACAAAAACGCATACATTTTGTACAAAAGGTTTTCATACAAAAACGAACGAAACCGTATAAAACAAATGAAACGTAAAAATAGAGAAAACCGTATAAAAACGTTTTTTATACGCCTTCATCTGTTTTATAATAAAATTAAAAAGTTTTTTTGTTTTTTTTAATTTTTTTAATAAAATTAATTTTTTTAAAAGAAAAAACAGTTTTTTAAAAAAATATATTATAATAAACCACAGGGACAAGATGCGTAACTTTTACCAAACCACAAGGACGATTTATGTAATTAACTTCGATCGTTAAAACCAAAATATGATGTTAGTCCCTCACGTTAGAGAGTATTTGCAAGGGAGGTCCTTTTTTTGGGACCGGGTCGGATCAGGGACAAGATCCGTAAGATTTGTAAACCACATGGACGAAACGCACTGAAAAAAAAGTATAGGGACAAGATCCGTAATTTTGACCAAACCACAAGGACGATTTATGTAATTAACTCTATAAATAATTAAAAAAAAGCAACATAAGTCAAGACACGAGGCATATGTTTAAGACAATTCTTTTAAAACAGATTAACCGTCTATCTATGTCTATCTCCCAATGTATAACGAACAAAACAAATGTACTACCGGATGTGACTAGGTTGCCTAAAAATTCACAGCAACGAGTTGTGTTCTTGATCGAAGCTTAATGGAAATTCGATTACTTGGAGCTGCGTTTTTTAGTTTGTAATAACGAATTAGATTTATGACTGGATTTATACAAAAATGGTATGTTGTTTTAATACAAATAAACCGTAAAAACGTTTATTAATATTTTGAGACCTCTTTGTGTTTTGTTTATAACAAATATAATGTTATCTTAAGTACAATTATAAGGATACAAGTTATTTTTGTAAAGCATTTACATATAGTCATTCAATACAAATTGTTGTAATAAATCATTTGTTGTAATAGTTTATTAAGATGGGTAAAAATCACAACCCATGGATCATATCCATAACCCATGGTATTGACCCATACCCACTTGACTAGATACATTGTACTCATTAGATACATTATATCTAAAAGAATACCCATGGACCAACCCATAACCCATGACCCATGACCCATAACCAAAAAACTCATGGGCAAAGAGGAGCGTCCCACGGATCCCTAGGATTACACTAGACGGATCCCCTGTGGGGGGGATCCGTGGGATCCTGGGAACAGTGGCAAGTTTTGCCTATAAATAGAGAGCCATTTATTCATTCTAACTCACCCGTCTTCTTACTAATTCTCTCATATACTCTCATTCTCTTCTAACAAAAGATCACTTGATCTAGAGAGTACTTCTTTCTTTCTTTCTTTAGTGATTCTCATATAGGTCATTCTCTAAGGCGAGATCACGAGCATTCTACAAGTCATCCAAGCAAGGGGTCCTTGATTGATTTGTTCCTCCACAAGATTTCTGTACCAAAGATCTTGTATTTGATATTTCACATATTTGTTGTGTAATAGTCGTGTTGGTTTGGTCCACCGTGCTACGGACTCGGTATTTAGCTTTGTACCGGAAAAAGGTGTAAGCAACGTTGTGAAGGCTTCTCCGCCAAGTTGAAGGAGTTTGTTGACATAGTGCTTGAACTCTCGAGTAGGTGACTCGGGGAGTGGAGTAGGGCAAGGAAGGTGTCCTTGTAGCCGAACCACTATAAATCGGTTGTGTCATTTCTATCCCTTGCTTTACTTTATTTACTTTCTTTATCATTAGATCTATACTTCCTCTACATCCATACAATTTCACATAATATCGAATCTAAAGTTTTTTGAAACCAACTTAAAATCGGCAAAACTATTCAACCCCCCTTCTAGTTTCCCACAATTGGCATCAAGAGCTAAGTTTATAAAAGTTTTAAAGTAAACCGTATTTTAAAAACTTTTCGATCACTGTGGGTTCTGAAAATTACAAGGAAGGGCAATCTATGCAACGACCACCACTACTTGAAACTAATGGTTTTGTATATTGGAAAAATAAATTCGAAACATATGTGAAGTCTAAAGATATTGATCTTTGGTACATTATTGTTGAAGGCGATTTTGAGGCTACCTCAAAAGATGATAAAGGAAATTTAGTTAATATATCTCATGATAAACTAAACGATGAAATGAAGAAAAAGCTTTCTAAAAATAATGAAGCTAAAATGGTTTTGTATAATGCTTTACCCAAGAAGGAATTCGAAAGAATATCTATGCTTAAAACCTCTAAAGAAATTTGGAATTCTTTAGTTGTAACTCATCAAGGTAATCAACAAGTTAAAAATAATAAAATTGATTTATTTGTTCAACAATATGAACAATTTTCAATATCGGATGAGGAAACTATAGATCATTCATTTGCTAATTTTAATACTATTATTACATCTTTACAAGCACTTGATGAATCTTTTTCTAGCCGTAACCATGTTAAGAGATATCTAAGGGCACTTCCATCCAAGTGGAGATCCAAGGTGACGTCGATCGAAGAGTCAAAAGATTTGACAATCCTCACCCTTGATGAACTCATAGGCAACTTAAAAGTCTACGAGCTTGTCCTTGCTAAAGATTCCGCAGCCTCAAAGGTGAAAGAGAAACACAAATCTCTTTCCCTTAAAGCCAAAAAGGCTTCAAGCGATGAAGAGAACTCCTCTTCGGATAGTGACGACGAGGAGTATGCTATGGCGGTAAGGGACTTTAAAAAGTTCTTTAGAAGGAAGGGAAGATACGTCAAACAACCGTATGACGACAAGAAAGGATTCCGGAAAAGCAAAGAGGACGAGAAGCCAAGGGATGATCGTGCTTGCTTTAAATGTGGGGACCCAAACCACTTTATTAGTAAGTGTCCCAAACGGGATGATCAAAAGGCGTTCGTGAGCGGCACGTGGGGAATGAGCGACCAGGAGGACGAAGAAATTTGTCTCATGGCTAATGACGAGGTATGTCACGAATACTATAGTACTCATCACTAGATGACGACTCATTGCATAATAAATATGACAAACTTTGCAATATTAGCTTAAAACTAATTAACAAAAACAAGCTTTTAAAAAGTCAAAAACAACGTTTAGATAAAGAAGTCATAGAATTAAAGGCAAAATTGAAACGTCTAGAAAAGGGTAAAATAGCAAGTGGTGAATGTGAACTTTGCGTTCAACTTCAAACACTAGTTGATTAACTAGATTCTAAAATTGCTAGAATGAGTACGAATACTTTAGATATGATATTAGATAGTGTTAAAACCAGAAACAACCAAAAAGGTTTAGGTATTCAACAACTTGATCCATCAACTAGTGAAAACAAAGAAACACAATTTGTTAAGGCACTATAAAAACAAGCCACTGTTGTGGCGGATCCCACAGAGCCCATAAAGAGAGAACCGGCTAGTGTTCAGCCAGGGATCCGTGGGTCTGCTGTAGCAAACAGTGGTAACAACATAGCTTCTTCATCTCGAACTGATTTCGTTATTGTTAATAAGAAGAAACCAACTCATTTTACCACTAGACAACCACCACCAAAATATAATCCTATTTTTGCAAGAAAAAAAGCTCCATCTTTTCAAAAACCTAATCCATCTAGGAGGCCTAATAATGTTTACCCGAGAAGTAACCATCAAATAGGATGGAACCCAAATATGCAAAATGGTTTTCCTTTTCAAAAATTTGCACCATGGAATGCATATTCACCTTATCCATACATGTCTAACATAAATGGAATGTTTAACACTAATGGACCCATGAACAAATGGGGACCAAAATTTTGAGTTAATTATTTTCTTAGGTGTGCTTAAAGGTCGACCTAGATTCGGATGAATGGGTCAAGGATAGCGGGTGCACGAGGCACATGACCGGAAATAAAGATCTATTCTCCACATATGAATCCTTCAATGGAGAAAATGTGGTGTTTGGAAATAGCAAAAGTAAAATCATCGGTAAAGGTACGATTTCTAACACATCTCTAACCATTAACGATGTGTGTCACGTAGAAAACCTAAGCTTCAATCTCTTAAGTATAAGACAAATATGTGATAAAAAGTGCAATGTACTTTTTACCGAAACCGGTAGTAAGATATTAAAAAATGGCATAACCATAGGAAGAGGAATTAGGAAACATGGAGTCTATGTCATTAAAATCGGTAATGAACCTAAAGACAAACTCTGTCTTACCTCTATGGATGATACTTCGACCTTATGGCATCGAAGATTGGGTCATGCCAATATGCGACTTCTTCAATCGCTATCATCCAAAGATCTAGTAAGAGATCTACCTAAGTTAAAATATGAACATCACTTTTGTGATGCTTGTAATGTATGAAAACAAGTTCATTCTAGTCATAAAGCTAAAAACATGGTGTCTATAACTAAGTGTCTAGAATTACTACACATGGATTTATTTGGTCCATCCGCTATCCAAAGTTATGGAGGCAACTACTACACTTTGGTCATAGTGGATGATTATTCTAGGTACACATGGACAAAATTCTTAAAGAACAAAATGGAAACGTTTAATTATTTTGAAATATTAAGCAAGAAAATCCAAAGACAACTAGGAAGTCCTATAGTGTCTATTAGAACGGATCATGGTAGGGAATTCGATAATGAAGTGCAATTTGGAGCCTTTTGTGACGCTAATGGTATTACTCACAACTTCTCGGCTACGCGCACTCCACAATCGAATGGGGTAGTTGAAAGAAAGAATAGAACCCTACAAGAAATGAGTCGCACCATGCTTAATGAGCAATCCATACCTCAAACGTTTTGGTGCAATGCCATTGATACTTCAACGTACATACTTAATCGAGTCTTAATTAGACCAATCTTAGGTAAAACTCCATACGAGTTACTTCGAGGCAAAAAGCCTACGTTAGATCACTTTAGAGTCTTTGGTAGCAAATGTTTTCTTCTTAACACTAAAGATTACCTTACAAAATTTGATCATAAATCAACCGAAGGTATCTTTCTAGGTTATTCCCCTAATAGCAAAGCTTACGTCATACTAAATAAAGAAACAATGAAGGTAGAAGAGTCATTAAATGTAAAATTTGATGAAAGTTCACCCAAACCCTCTCCACCTCTTGTCGATGACGAGATTGTAGAAAGTGAAGCTATTGTAATAAAGAAAAGGATTAATGAAGAAGAACACGAATCGTCAAATAATGAACTCATAAATATTAAAGAGTCCAAAGATCACCCCGTAGATAAGGTCATAGGAAAGCTAAACGAAAGAACGTTAAGGTCTCAAGTTCAAAACCAAAGTAGCCTATTTTGTTTTGTTTCAACCATAGAACCTAAGAATACACAAGAAGCCATAAAAGATGAAAGTTGGGTAATGGCTATGCAAGAAGAATTAAATCAATTTGTTTCTAATGATGTTTGGACACTTGTCTCTCCACCTAGTAATCAAACCATAATAGGAACCAAATGGGTTTATAAAAACAAGTTAGATGCAAACGGAGTAGTGTCTAGAAACAAGGCTAGACTCGTTGCCCAAGAGTATAACCAACAAGAAGGAATAGAATTTGATGAGACCTATGCCTTCGTGGCTAGATTAGAGTTTATAAGAATACTTCTTGCGTATGCTTGTGCTAATGATCTAAAGCTTTATCAAATGGATGTCAAAAGTGCTTTTCTAAATGGTTTTATTAATGAAGAAGTATATGTAGCTCAACCTCCGGGCTTCATCGATTTTGAAAAACCTAAACATGTGTATAAGTTAAAGAAAGCCCTTTACGGTCTTAAACAAGCTCCAAAAGCTTGGTATGATAGACTCAAGTCATTCTTAATCAAACACAACTATACCATGGGGTTAGTTGACAATACACTTTTTACTAAAAAAAGAGAGTCACATATAATCATAGTTCAAATATATGTAGATGATATTATATTCGGATCCACTTGTCAAGACATGTGTGATGATTTCTCTAAAATCATGCTTGACGAGTTCGAGATGAGTATGATGGGATAACTTAGTTTCTTTCTTGGTCTACAAATCAAACAAGTAGAAGATGGTATCTTCTTTAATCAATCTAAATACATAAAAGAGATATTAAAGAAATTTGGTTTAGAAGAGTCAAAACCAATTAGGACACCATTGTCATCCGATACAAAAATCACTAAAGATGAAGACGGCGAATCCGTTGATAATACTAAATATTGGAGAATCCGTTGAAGACGGCTAGTAGGCCGGATATCATGTTTAGTGTTTGTTTATGTGCTAGGTTTCAAGAAGACCCTAAAACATCACACCTAGAAGCCGTAAAAAGAATATATTTAGATACATTTAGGGTACAACACAATTAGGATTATGGTATCCTAAGGGCACGGGAGTAGAAACAATTGTATATGCAGATTCTGACCATGCAGGTGATTATGTTGACCGAAAAAGTACAAGTGGGGTATGTACTTTTATGGGATGTTGTTTAACATCATGGTTTTCAAATAAACAAACGGCATTAGCAATATCAACAACCGAAGCCGAATACGTCTCCGCCGGCAAAGCATGCCAACAAGCACTATGGATGAAACAAGCGTTAGTTGACTACGACATTCATCTAAGTGACATAGCCATTCTATGTGACAATAAGGGTGCCATAGATTTAAGCAAGAATCCGGTATTACATTCTCGTACAAAGCATATAGAGATTCGTCATCACTTCTTAAGAGACAATGTTCAAAAGGGGAACATCTCTATTGAGAAGGTAGCGTCCGAAGACAACATAGCCGACGTCCTCACCAAACCGTTGAAGCGGGAACAATTCAAACTACTTCGTCTTGGCCTTGGTCTCATGGAACAAACGTTGTAATTTTTTTACTATACAAGGTATGTAAACACTAGCCTTCTTCTTTCTGAGTCTAGGATCTCTATTTCACGCACAACTCACAAACAATACGGGAATTTTCAAAACCCAAGATAAGTTTTTCACTTATAACTCATAGTTTTTCTTATTTTCTTTCAAAAAAAGAATAAGTACAAGTTGCAAACACATAATTACATACACATCTTCTTTTCAAAGGATAAAACGATTTTTATTCGCACATAGAAACCTCTTTTGAAACGTTTTCTAAAAATGATACCTCTTCCCGTATCAATTTCACAAAAGCAATTTCTCACGTCTAGGACAAATCGCTTTTTCATTATTAATACAAAGTAAAAACCCGTTTTCATTGCATATCATGTCTTTTGAATGCTAAAGAGAACACATAACTAATATGTGTTTTCGGGTACGTTCATTTAAGCAACAATGAATTAGGAGCACTCGGGTTATCTCACATAATAGTATGCTTTTTTACTTCTAGTTTATTTTTCTTTTCTTTTTTTAGGAGTCGAGATAACCGCAACTCCAAATAGTTTGCATATAAGCACACACTAGGCAAAAATGTTTCCAAAAGGAAAATTTTGTGCTGCCTGAATCACCAGTCCCACGGATCCCAGCCTTAATGCTGGACGGATCCCTCAATGGAAGGATCCGTGGGATCCGTGAGACAGAAGCTAGTTTTATCTTCTATTTTTCTCACTTTGGCTGAAAACTCCAATATCTTTTCATTTTTTTGGAGTATGTTCTTTAATACTTGTGTTCTCATGATCACATGCCTTAAATTCATATCTAATCATTAGATTTTAATCCACATTTTGGGTCAAACATTCATTACAATGCATTGTTTTTCTATATATATAGGACTCCCAAAATGTTTGCATATTCATCTCATCTTCACTAACAAACAACACCATGTCATCCAAAAGATCTTACAACATAGATGAATCACCTAGTACAAACGATCCTCTTCATGAAAAACCAAACCTTTTTATTTCCACCTTCCAAAATACCAAAATCAAACTCTAGGATATCCGCACGGATTAGCATCCGGCCTTGTTGCTTAGCAAAACCATCTCTCAAATTGCTCATCACCATCAAATAACTCACCACAAGATGCTTCCATTATAGCACCTCCTTCATCACCAACAAGCACACCAACTTCATCTCCTAAAGTCACTCTTTTGGAACTCCTTACGACTCCGACAAGATCTCAACAACAAAATAAAAAAGAAATAGCCTTTTTGACACCTCACACTTCTCCAAAACACAATATTCAATGACCTTGAAACATCCCCACCCTTAGCTCCCTTTAAGCTACAAGAACATTTAGGTTCTTTTCCACCACCACTTCCAAACACTCTGGACTTTGATCCGTATTTTCCTATTTTTCCACCACATCTTCCGCAACTCACAAATCAAAACAACACGGAAAACTTTCGCACTCATTACCCACATCACTTACATTGTGAACATTGCCAATCCACTAGGAAAATTGCAATAGAAGTTAGGGAAGAAATGCGATTCATACTCAACCTCATCCTTGATCGCATCAATACCATTACTCATCAAAACCTCCATCCATAACCTTATGCAAGCATGGACGGAATCATTATTACTATTTTCTATTTTTAGTACTTTTCTTTTGAGTCATTTTCAAGAACAAGTCTTGTTCTTATTTTTACATGCTTGTAGGTGGCATAAATACCACTACACTTTGTTGTTTTATTACAAGGCCTTGTTTACATACCTTGGCTCCCAATCTTGATTCTCGTAAATCACAAGATTATTTAAGCATGTTACTAACCTTTCTCTTTGTAGGATTTTTTTTTCTTCACTTGACGCCCCAAAATAGGGGGAGCTACCGTCAAGGGGGAGTAAGCGATACGCGGACTCTTTTTCCACACTTTTATTTCTTCGATGGGTTAACTTTTTGTTTCGACAAAAAGGGGGAGAAGAAGTAAAACTTAGGGGCTTTCAAAACATATCTATTCTTAAGTTTTACTCATCATAACATTATGTTTTGTCATCAACAAAAAAGGGGAGATTGTTAATACAAATAAACCGTAAAAACGTTTATTAATATTTTGCGATCTCTTTGTGTTTTATTGATAACAAATATAATGTTATATTAAGTACAATTATAAGGATACATGTTATTTTTGTAAAGCATTTACATATAGCCATTCAATAGAAATTGTTGTAATAAATCATTTGCTGTAATAGTTTATTAGGATGGGTAAAAATCACAACCCATGGATCATATCCATAACCCATGGTATTTACCCATACCCACTTGACTAGATACATTGTACTCATTAGATACAATGTATCTAAAAGAATACCCATGGACCAACCCATAACCCATGACCCATGACCCATAACCAAAAAACCCATGGGCAAAGAGGAGCGTCCCACGGATCCCTAGGATTACGCTAGACGGATCCCTTGTGGGAGGGATCCGTGGTATCCGGGGAACAGTGGCAAGTTTTTCCTATAAATAGAGAGCTATTTCTTCATTCTAACTCACCCCTCTTCTTACTAATTCTCTCATATACTCTCATTCTCTTCTAACAAAAGATCACTTGATCTAGAGAGTACTTCTTTCTTTCTTTCTTTAGTGATTCTCATATAGGTCCTTCTCTAAGGCGAGATCACGAGCATTCTACAAGTCATCCAAGCAAGGGGTCCTTGATTGATTTGTTCCTCCACAAGATTTTTGTAGCAAATATCTTGTATTTGATATTTCACATATTTGTTGTGTAATAGTCGTTTTGGTTTGGTCCACCGTGTTACGGACTCGGTATTTAGCTTTGTACCGGAAAAAGGTGTAAGCAACGTTGTGAAGGCTTCTCCGCCAAGTTGAAGGAGTTTGTTGACATAATGCTTGAACTCTCGAGTAGGTGACTTGGGGAGTGGAGTAGAGCAAGGAAGGTATCCTTGTAGCCGAACCACTATAAATCGGTTGTGTCATTTCTATCCCTTGCTTTACTTTATTTACTTGCTTTATCATTAGATCTATACTTTCTCTACATCCATACGATTTCACATAATATCGAATCTAAAGTTTTTTGAAACTAACTTAAAATCGGGAAAACTATTCAACCCCCCTTCTAGTTTTCCACATGTTGTTCTCCAAGATTAACTATGTTCCATAATTAAGTAAATATGTTATAATTAAGCCATAATTGCATATATTTTATTGCAAAATACCGATTCTGTAAAACTTGCTCACTAAATTTATATCTATTCTTAAAATAGATTGATTTGCAGCAAAGAGATTCACGTAAGAGGTCGAATTCTCGGAGCTGCAATCGAGTCCGCATGTAGCACGGAGTCGCATGTGTTAGCAAGCTTGGAACCTATTTTGGCCCAAAAAGTCTGAAATCTGTAACCCCCTGCGCGCTCGCACGTAGGTCATGGAGTAAAACGAACCAAATACAAATTAGAAACTAGGAAACCTAAATCTCCAACAAACTGATTCGCTTACGAATTCGAAGTTTTGGAGCTGCAACTCTGTCCGCAAGTCGCAGGGCTCGCACGAGTTCACAAGCTTGGAACCCACTTTGGCCTAAAAAGTTTAAAATCTGCAACCCCCTTGCGCGCTCGCACGTAGGTGTTGGAGTAAAACCAACCAAATACAATTTGATAGTTAATACCAAGATTTCTATATAAACACCTCCACACTTCCTTTCTTGGGCGATGTGGAATTCCAATTCTATTTCTACTTTTGTGCTTCAAGTGCCTTACTTTGATACACAATATCTTATTAATATTAACTCCATTTTGAACACATAGCTCGTTGCAAAACTCTCGTCAAGAAGAACACAAAATAATATATATATAACATATACATATATGTTAAAAAGTGTCCGAAGTTTGCTAAAACTCATTTTTGACAAACATTTTTTCAACAATCCCCCACAGGAATGAAGATCGGTTGAAAAAACATGAAAGTTTCGGCGAAATTTTTGCAGCTAAGTCCTGCGAATAAAATATTGGTATTTTTTATTTAATTAAAATAAAATAAAATATCAGGTTTACGGGAGTTTGTTATAAAACGAATATTAAACCTAAATGCGAGAAAGTACAAAAACAAGCCAAGAGTAAATTTGGTGCGAACAATGAGAGGGAAAGCCATGTTTATTTAGAGTGCACTACTCCTTACTAATTATCAAATTCTACATATTGATTTGCCACACTTTGATTAACTGAACGCCTGAAATACTAAATGTTGTGAAACTCAGCAACAAAAGTATGCCACTAACGGCCTAATGTGCCCTCGGTACGGATGTATTCGACACACCAATGACTATCTAGAGCATGAAATGACCATCTCTAACTAAACGGACATGTAGATTAACATCACACTACGAGCGGATAATTAATCTATTACTCATGTATTTAGTTAGTTTATTTTAGCAATTAACTAGAAGGACGGGTAATTGACCAGGTATCGTAGCTATTTGCTTTAAGAAAACACATGCAATCAATCAAAGAATTAATAGGAAGCAAGACTTAAAAACTAAACAAGTTTCATGTAACCATAAATAACTACTATATGATCTACCCTAGCGTAGCAATCAAGAAAGATCCAAAGATATAATCAACGCAAACAATAAATATGATTGAATGATTAAACCAAACTTATCTTGATTATATGATGTTTACAAGGCTAAAAAAAGGATAATAACATCACCTTAATCTTCTAGGCTTTATCTTCCAAATATTGCACACGGATTATGAAAACAATGCAACACTATCTATAGATTTCAGGGTGTGACAACGTCCTGTTAGGAGTGTGACGTCACAAGCTCGCCTTCTTCTGTTATGGTTCTCTTGCACCAACTTGTTGTGACAGCGTTACGTTGTAATTTATGATGGTGTTAGGCTTGAAATTTGACGGCGTCAACTTGGGCGTCTCAACACACTAAGCAGTCACAAAAGGCATTAAAATTTCACTTTTTTAGTACTTTTGGTGACCACGTCATAGATGCCGGTTACAATCTTGAAACTTTCTTTTTCTCATCCGTTCTCCGTCCAATGAGCTCAAATCTTATATGTTTCCGGCAACTGCATTCCCAAAGACCTAAATGTTAAATAGAAAGGACTTTAGGCAATAAATGACCCAAAGTGCATGAAATTAAGGGCAAAATGACCCCTAAAAACTGTATGATTGTGCACCTTATCAATATCCATACATTTGAAATTTGCTTGTCGTCAAACAATAGGCTTTTAACTTAGACAATAGCACAACTTAGGGGGCATTTAGCCTTATTCTAAATACAAATTACGGTAAAACTCATTAGACAATACAATTTTGACAATTTCTAGCACGTCACATAATATTTGTTTGGATACACATATCTCTCGGGTGTATATAAATTATATAACAATATAGGAAATGAAAAATCGCTCAACTTACCATGTGATAGTGCATAAATTAACCATAAGTTTGATAAAAGATCAAATCCCCACCACTTTTGCGTAAGCACCTAGAAATTACTATCAAAAACATTTTTTCAAGGGTTGTAACGTAAGGCTTCGGGTAAGGATTAAAGGGTAGGGGATATAGGAATTTTTACTGGTGGAAAGTTGATTACCTAAATAACCACATTTTGTTGTTGCCAAATCAAAAACTTAAAACGGATATAAAGTAAACAACGACTCTTTTTGTATTTTTCTGACTCTTTCTTGACTTAACTAATAGCATGATACCAATCCGTATGTTCTTTTCACCATTTTTTTTCTTTTTATTTTCTTTTTTTTACTTACACTTTTACCCTGCCATCTTTGATCTGCTAGAAACATAACATAACTAACTTGATAACATAAACTTGAATAATAAATTAAAAATAAATCATAGATGACCCGAATTAGAAGGATCAATACAATTAGAGTACTAATTAACAATACATCACTTGGGTGTAATATTTTTTCTTTCATCCCCATTTCTCCATACATGTAATTATCTGGATAACTAGCATGGTTTTATCACATATAACACAATAAGTGGGCTAAGGCAATTTGGGGATATAGTTTTTAGTTGAGTGTAAACTAAACGAAAGCATATGCTTAGCAGGGTGTTCTAATGTATCTTGCATTAAAAATGAGTGCAACAAAAGGATACAATGAATTAAATGAATGATGAAGTCAAATTATTATAACAAAAACACAAGCTAAAAATCCGGTTTAATCCTAATGCCTCTTATCACTTAGTAACTTATAATAATTCGAATGTGATCTCACTAGCGGTCGAGAGGCATCACTAAAGCAATTTCTAGAATTTATACACTATCAGTACACTCAACAAAACAAAAGCATTAAAGATGAATGCTATAAACGAAAGGCTAATGTTCGAGATGATATTTGAGTAGTAGGTTTGTGTTAGCTTATAAATCCTATCAGTATGACTCTTGAAACCACTACATAAGTAAATACCACAATATTTATTTATTTATTTATTTTATAATAAATTGATGCTAAAATTACCTAAAAAGACTATGTTTAAGAAAATTGCAAATAACTTTGAAGATAAAACAAACAAAAATGCTAGAATAGTTTCAAAGGCTTCTAATGCCATCCCTACACTTAAAAAATGAACATTGTCCCTAATTTTCTAATAAGTAAGCAAAATAGGTAAAAATAAAAAGTAAAGACACAAAGTACACCCCTAGTTTACTCAGTATGATCGAAGAATGACGATGTAAGGATAAATCTTCATCAATGAATCGTCATGAGACCATCCTAATTCAGTCAAAACATGTAATCTAAGAAATGGACAACTATACCCAAACATAAGATCGAAGGGGATATAACATATAGTTGCATTGAATCACAAAACATAAAACAAAACATAACTAACAGCAAATACAAGATAGAGTACTTGTAATAATGAAAAATAAATATCATACATGAAATACCATATATTGTTTGGTCTCGTGTTAGTATTCCTCGTCATTCTATACACTTGTGGCTCGTTATGAGGAGAAGGCTGAAAACACAAGATACGCTTCGTCCTTGGGATGTGCGAGACGATGTGGACTTAAGTGCATTACGATGCTTTCTTTGTAAGAAGCAACAAGACACCCATGATCATTTGTTTTTTGCATGTAATTACTCTTCTCAGGTATGGAATCTCGTGGTACAAAATGCAAACATTCCAACGGTTCCGCCTCTATGGAGTGACATTATGGGATGGCTCTTACCTATTGCTAAGAAGAACAATAATTTAAGCATTGTGGGTCGGTTAATCATGGCTGCTTCATCATATTATATTTGGCAAGAAAGAACAATAGATTACATGGTAATGGAGAAAGGCGATGGGAGCAACTGGTTAACGTTATTATTGATGTTATTCGTTTGAAGATAGCTTCGATCAGGTTTAAAAGAAACGCCAAGGTGGAGAAGTTAAAAAAGACTTGGAACCTGAGGTTTATTGAATAAATGGTGTGTTCGTGCTGATTAGAAGACGTGTATTTTTCATTATGATATGTTCCATCTTTTCTAATTAGGTCTATGGTAGTCGTGTTTTTGAGAATGTTCAAAGCACGTTGCTTATAGAGTGGCTCATTACCACTCTCTTATGTACTTAACCCAATTTTTTTAATATATTCACCGAGTATAACCCCTTTACCCAAAAAATACATGAAATGTCAACTTAAAAATTCCTGGAAATTTTTCAAAAATAGCAAACATTCTGGAAAAAATCTATTGTAGACATTCTGATGTTGTCGGATTCAAGTCCTGGTGCCCGTTTTTCGTTTTGTTCTCTGGATTTTTTTTATGTACATAGTTCGATAAGCATTTATAAATTACAACCAAAAGCATTGACTGAAACAAATAAAAGCCAATAAACAAAGCATGCATTGAAATTAACTACAAATCATCACATATTCGAAAAATGGTTCACAAAACCGAATATGAACTTCCCTACACTTATTTTATGCAAACTATCTTTACTTGCAAATGAGAAATAGTCAAACACAAAATAAAGCATGATTACATATGATTTAAACATGCAACAATACATAATCACTATCAAGCACACAAACATACAAAAATAAAAAACAAAATGCATAACGATTAAAAGGATAAACATGGGATAGCCTCCCACGAAACACTTTTCTTTATTTGCGAGTCGTGTAGCTAGACTCAAAGTCAGATCCAATCACATGACTTCATCTTACAGGCTCACACCTTCATCCAGGCTTACACCTTCATTGTTCTGGTGGTCATCTACAGAGTTATTAGACATGAACAGTGGAAAAATGAACACACAAAACTGCGCATACCAAAACCCTATGTACAGATTTATTGAATAGTGATATAACCTAAACATAACACGTATAAAGGGTGTTTAGGAAACTTACTTGATTATCATGCTGTTAGAAAGATTTTCTGTCCAAATCTGTTGCACGGAACACCTTTTTTATCACCTTGTTGCCCCACGAACAATTTTAAGGTTTCTTAGAGATTATCACCACACGAGTTGCGTCAGGTATCCATCGGTACTGCATAGGTAGAACAGGACTTAAACCTATCGCAAGTAAGGCGATTACGAAAATGGGTAGAACCCAAAATCGACTAGGAGTCGATTTAGGGATGAGTTGCGATCAGTATAGGGTTCGAACAAAGCAAGTTCGAAACCTTTTGGGTTTGATCAACCGAATGCATGAGAAAGGAGAAAATGGGAGACTTTTAGGGTTATTGGAAAAGTTATAAGAAGTATTTATAGGACCTTTAAGAGGATTCTAGAATATTTGGTGAGCAGATATTAGAATTTGTTTAGGCACCAAATTCCTCCTCCTTTGAGTTTCGTGATTGACAAATTATACAAACAACCCTTGGGGTTTGTTGTTTTGCTTCTTTTCATTAATTACCCTCTAATATTTATCTGGAATAAATTTTACACTTTCGAGTAATTACCGTTTAACCCTTAAATGAAAATATCATCGTATTTTCATTTCCTCTCTAACCTCATTTCATTTCGGAAACTCATTTCTTATTTCCGCTTGTATTGTTTTATTTATTTTGTACTGGTGTGACTTTTCGGCATTTTTGTGAAGTCAAGGGTGAAAGTCGTTATGTTGTTTACACACAAACCCTTCAGAAAATTCATTTCCTTCTTCATCACGTAATTCAATAGACCATTTTTAAATGCTCTTTTTACTACAATTTGCCCATACCATCTAGATTTCAATTTTCTTAGGAACAATTTTAACCTAGAGTTATAGAGAAGCACTTTAACCCTTTCCAAAATTTTGCATGAATTTTAATTCGCTTATCATGCCATTTTTAGTTCTTTCCTTATATGTTATTGAGGATTCATAGGCTTTAGTCTCAATTCATCGAGCTCGTATAAAAGAAGGAACTTATGAGTTCCGTCTTTAAACAAATCCATGTTACATGATCTAAATGCCCAATAAGCCTTATGCTTTAATTCCACCGGAAGATGAAATGGTTTATGATCTAATCATAAATCAAGTCTAGGGTTCATAAAACGCAATTTAACATAAACACCCAATTTGACATAATTATAGTCTTGACTTAAAATAAGGATTTACTTTTAAGAGGATTACTTCTAGAACTTTGAAGGCTTATAGGGTTGCACCAAATCAACACTTTGTCTTGAAGAAACATTTTGGAATGATTTTAGCAAGAATGGTTTTAAAGGATTTTCCCCTCCTTTTTCTCTTATATGTGCTACGTCCCAAACACACATACATGTGTATTTATTAGACTAAATTATGGACTTATAAGATGATTAACACATAAGGGTAACTTAGTAATTTTTGTGTTTTAACTCCCGTTAGTCTTTGCCGTTAAATCCTTTGCGTCGTTAGTCATTTTCCGTTAACTATTTGCACCGGTCCTTATTTCTGATAAATCTTATCGGAAAGACTTTTCTGATGTTCTAAAAGCACTAAATGTTGTTCTAACATTTCTTTGAAATTTGAGGTGTCACAATCAATAAACTTGTATATGGTAAAGAAAGGAGGTAAATTATGTGAATCACCTCACGAATAGCTATGTTTACCTGCTTATATGAACATAATTGATGCATGATCATGAATCTGAAATGTATATATGATAGTTGTTGGGATTTAATAACCTAGTTAGCCAAGTAACGCAAACAAGTACGCAACATAATTAGATCTAGTAATTGCAATTAAGTAAACACGTATTTAATAAATAATAAATAATAAAAGGTAAATAGAAAACTAACATTTGATGTCAACTGCACACTATCAACGAACAAGAAAGCCAAGGAAACCAAGTATCTAAAATAGATACCTCTACGAGTCCACACACAAGCACTTAAACCAAGTACGTTCGAATAAACGCTAGTCGAGAACGTTTAACCCAATCAACACCTTGAATACTTGAATACCACGAACAAGAAAACACAAGAACTCCTTCTCTTGATTATGTCCGAGAACCAAATCTGCCCGAGATGAAAAACCCAATATCACCCGATATTGGACAAAGATGTCCGATGTCTTTCTTTTGTTGTCCGAGAACCACCAAACAGAAAAACTCAAAACCCTTGTTGCTTTACCACGTTCGACCAGGAAACAATAACAAGAATCACCAGCCTAAAACTACTTCGATCAAAGAACCGATGCAAGTTTAGGGAATAATCAAACCAAACAAAACCTAATTGGTTTATAGGAAAAATCGATCGGGTATTAGGACTAGGCGATGGATCGATTACTTGGAGTAGAGTTTAGGGATAGTATGGTATGAATGAATGCATGGGGTGTTTTTATATTTATAGGGAAAGAACCCTAATCCCTCTTGGACTCAAAGCTTGCGCACCAAGCAATAAACCCAACACCCCCGATCGGACATAGTGTCAAGGTCTAAGGCTCACCAAAACCGACCGACCTTTTATTTGGAACAAGTATAAGGGTCGTGTAAACGATCGGATTTTCATGCATGCATAAAATGGGTCTAACGTATTCAAATAAAAACATTCGTCACGTACTCTCGTGTTTAATGTGTGTGCCCCCATAGGCTCACACACTTCTAGTTGTTTATGTGTGATTTTAACTCCTATAAACCAACAACTCCTACTTGAGAGTTGGAGTGTCGAATGGCACACAAAACTAACGACGAAAACGCCTAGCAACGCTCTCACTCACTTTTTAAATAAAAGTATCTGAGATAATAGTTTCATAAAATCTCTCAGTAGCACGATCATTCAATGTCTTACTTTAATCATCCTTTGTTATAGATACTATTAAACTATTGATATGGATCCAAACTCATTCCATATAGTTTAACCATTTAGAATCTCGTTATAGATTTTAATTCAGATATACCAAATGTAATCAAGAATCATCTTGCATTACCCTTTGGGTTTGGCCAAACAGTTATCTGATTAAATCCGGAGAGGCGCCATGGTATCTTTCTGCACATATCAAGTGAAGTAACAAATCCTTTATTGACTACAAGTGTTGTGGATGCTGCTTCACATCAGTCCAAAATATAGCCTTTATAACTTCCTTATTCAGATAGCCTTTTGCGTATACTTACAAAAATGATATCCACACATAACATAACTTGCTTGTATCTCAATTCTAAGGACGAAATTAACAAACCATTTTAAATATTTTACTTATGACAAGGATCCAAAAGTAAATTTTTGAAAGTTGGGGGTATCCAATATGCATCTCTAATGAATACAAATGAGTTTGGCGGGAACAATCCAAATTCTCGTTAGAATATAACCAACACTCACATTTGCCTTACATAACAATATTTCCATATTGTTAACCGACAATGGATTTATTTAGAATGATAAATCATTTCATGGATTAAACATGCAAATATGGGATAACAGATTATATGAATGAAATAAAAAAATACCTCGTATCTTTATTTATCAAAAAGTAATAACTGTCTTACAATTCCAAATTATCCAAATACTAATTAACACACAAATTTACATGAGACTACTAGCAGGTATTAAACCTATACCTCTAGTCAATTTAGAATGCTTAGGATACGCTAAAGCTTTCGTAAATGGATCTTCTATGTTGTCATCTGTGTGAACCTTTGATATCTTCACTTCACCCATTTCAATGGTATCTCGAAGATATTGAACTTTACCGCGATAATGTCTAGCACCTTTGGTGATTCTATTTTCATTAGCTATAGTAATGGCTCCAGTATTATCACAATACATATTTATAGGTTCTTCAATTGTGGGAACAATGTTCAACCCAGAAATGAATTTACGAATCCATACAGCCTCTTTAGATGCATCACAAGCAGCTATATACTCAGCTTCTGTAGATGAAGTAGCAAAAATACTTTGCTTTGTGCTTTTCCAGTCAACAACACCTCCATTTAGAACAAATACATATCCAGTCTGAGATTTCAAGTCATCAACATCTGTCAGATTTCCAGCATCAGTGTAGCAAGAAAACCTGAGCTCTTGTTCCTTCTCCCCTCCATATACCTGAAACATATCCTTAGTATTGCGTAAATACTTAAGAATATTCTTAACAACAGTCCAGTGAATTTCACATGGATTCTGTTGAAATCGGCTTGTTACATTCTGAGCGAACGCAACATCAGGACGAGTACATCTCACAACATACATAATAGATCCTATAGCCGAAGCATAAGGAACTCTTTGCATGCGCTTTTCGCAGCAGGTGTCTCTGCACCTTGTGACTTACTCAACTTAGGCTCCTCTTGCATTGGGATAGCTCCACATTTGGAATTCTCCATACAAAATCTCTTCAAGATTTTCTCAATGTAAGCACTTTGACATAAACTAATTAATCATTTAGATCCGTCTCGATAGATCTTGATTCCAAGAATATATGCAGCTTCTCCTAAATCTTTCATGGCAAAACATCTTCCAAGATAGGATTTTACATCTTGTAACATTGGAATGTTGTTTCCCATGAGCAATATGTCATCAACATATAGCATTAGGAAAGTGACAAAACTCCCACTAGCTTTCTGATATACACATGGCTCATCTTAATTTTGAGAAAATCCAAATTTCTTAATCTCATCATCAAAAAACGCTTATTCCATTGCCTATATGCTTGCATGCTTGCTTAAGTCCATAAATGGAACGCTTGAGCTTGCATACACAGTTAGGATATTTAGGATCAATAAAACCCTCATGTTGCTCCATATAGACCTCTTCGCAAAGATGTCCATTGAGGAAGGCGGTTTTGACATCCATTTGCCATATCTCATAATCATAGAATGCCGCTATGATATGAGAACCCTTATAGCTCTAATGTCTGCAACAGGAGAAAAGGTTTCTTTATAATCAATCCCGTAGGTTTGAGTGAAGCCCTTTGCTACGAGACGAGCTTTAAAGGTGTATACCTTACCATCCATGTCGGGTTTCTTCTTGAAAAGCCACTTGCTATCAACTATCTTGCAGTTAGGAGGAAGCTCAACTAAAACCCAGACGTCATTGTCTTTCATGGATTGCATTTCCACATTCATCGCATCAAGCCATTTCTTGGATTCAGGATCCAGCAATGCAGCTTTATAGTTATTGGGTTCACCAAGATCCCTTAACTCATGTTCCTCAGCGTCAATGTATAAACACATACGGTCAGGAGCACGGCGTGTCCTTGCGGACTTTCAAATTGGAACAATATCACTTTGAGGTTCATCAATTTCTTGATCATCCTCATCATGATGAATGCTAGTGTCTAAAGAAGGATTTGTATCTTCATCTTGAATTATTTCAAGATCTTCTAAACTTCCACTTGCTTATTGATCCATGAGATTGCTCTCAAAGAACTCAGCATTTCGAGCAACGATAACTTTGTTCTCTGATGGAAGATAGAAAGAATATCCCATTGTTTCTTTTGGGTATCCCGCAAAGATACACTTAACAGATCTGGGTTCAAGTTTGTCAGGTTTGGCAAGTGTATCACGCTTAACAAGTGCCTCACAACTGTAGACTTTTAAGTAAGACAACTTAGGGGCTTGCCCATGCCATACTTTGTATGGTGTCTTATCAACCTTCTTAGTTGGAACCATATTGAGAATGCGTGCAGCAGACTCAAGGGGATAATCCCAAAAGGACTTTGGAAGAGTAGTTTGACTCATCATAGAACGTACCATGTCAAGCAGGGTTCGATTTCTCCTATCAGACACGCCATTATGCTGTGGAGTGTAAATAGGAGTTCGATGGGCAATAATCCCATGCTCCTTTAGATGATCCAAAAACTCTTGACTCATATATTCACCTCCACGATCAGAATGTAGTGACTTTATGGTCTTCCCGAGTTGGTTTTCTACTTCCTTTTGAAACACCTTAAATGTTTCAAACACTTCATGTTTATGTTTCAGCAAGTAAACATAACCATACCGACTATAGTCGTCAGTGAAAGTCACGAAGTAATTTTCTCCTTGTCTTGACATAATTTTAAATGGGCCACATACATCTGAGTGTATTAGTCCAAGTAGATCTTTAGCCCTTTCCACTTGATGTGTATAAAGTTTTTTTGCCATCTTACCAGACATGCATGAAACACACTTTTCAAGTGACTTAATGTCAGCTGAGTTGAGAAGTCCATCGTGTTGTAACTTCTCCATGCATTTCTTGCTAATGTGTCCAAGACGACCATGCCACAAGAGAGCAGAGTCCAAGTTAGACTTGGCTCTTTTTATGCTTATAGCAAACATAAAACTATCATTTGTATTTGAACAAGACATATCAATTTCATAAATACCATTACGAGGAATAGCAATAAGATAAACAACGTTATTCTTAGAAACTGAAATTGCATTATTCGATTCAAAACGGTTAATAAAACCATCATCATACAAACGGGAAACTGAAATAATCCCTCTAGTAATAGAGGGAGCATAATGACAATAACTTAAAACAATTACTAATCTGCTAGGGAGACATAAATGAAAAACACCAATAGCTTCAACTCCTGCTCGTTGACCATTGCCCACGTACAGACTTAAAGCTCCTGGCTTCAGCTTCCTACTTCCCCTGAGACCCTGAGTAGTATTACAGATGTGAGTACCACAACCCGTGTCATATACTAAGGATGTATTAGGAAAAGAGTAGAGTTCTATAGTGAAAATACCTGAAGAACTAGCTGCAAGAGACTATTTCTTCTTTATCATAAACTCGGCGAGATACTGGGACAATTCCTTCTCCAATGACCCATCTCACCACACTGGTGACAGGTAGCGTCTTTCGCTTGATTATCCTTCTTGGGTGGTGGAGGAATCTTAGGTTTGGAAGCATTGTATGGTTTATACTCAGTAGCATAACCAAACTTGCTCTTTCCATTTTCATGATTCCCCTTAGCAGCCTTAAACGATTTATTCTTCTTTTGGTTTTTTTGGACCTTCCCCGCACGTATGTTATGTAGTCCAGGTGCAACATCTTTCTTTGACAATGTCTGCTCATGTTGCTTAAGCATATCATGTAATTCATTTACGATCTTCCCCATGTTGTACATATTAAAGTTCTGCACAAACGAAATGTACTCTTTAGAGAGACCGATTAGGATCAAACTAACTCCATAGTTTAGAGTAACTGGGTGACCAAGATGTTCCAAGTTGTCAATGTAGCTCTTCATCTTTAGAACATATGAGCTAACTGATTGACCCTCTTCCTGCTTGCAAGCGTGAAATTCACGTGCAGTTTGTAAAAGCTCTTATTCTGCCTGTTGGGAGAACATAGACTTCAACTCCTGAAGCATGTCATAAGCACCAAGACGAGTTAGATTTTGTTGGATCTCTAACTCCATGGTCATGAGCATGAAGGTAGCTATATCCTTTGAGCCTTTGACCCAAGCAGTGTGAGTTGCAAGAGCCTCAAGAGGGATAGGGTGGCCAGGAGTTGCAACATGTATAAGATGCTCCAAATTAGTTTCCTTATCTTCAGCTGATTGTATAATGCAAAGCTGGCGATACCAATCAATGAAGTTAACTCCTGAGTACCGAACTGTTTCCGACTGAAGTAGTCATCTACAATTTTGAAAAGTTCAAATAATTAGTATTTTCAATAAGGGAAAATGAGGCAAATAGACCAGGCGCCCTGAGGCTTATCACTTTCCGGACCAAACCTTTTTTTTTAATTTGAAACCAGACCGGTTGCCCACTAATTTTCTTGGACCCAACCAGGGGCTACCACGTGGCCAACAACTTATGACACAAGTACGTATTTTGAAAGTATATGTCATGTATTGTAAGGTATTGTTTTTTGGGCAACTTGTATTGTTTTTTGGGCATCTTTATATTTTTTGGGAACTTGTATTTATACACGAGGATACTTTGGTCATTTTACATTTTAAATTAAAAAAAATCAAACGCCCACACAAAACACATACTCACACACCTCTTGTCCTCCACATAAACCATCACAACTAACACCACCACAACCACCCAACAACCCGACGCCACCACCATCCGGCGGCACCACCACACACGCCACCACCATCCGGCGGCACCACCACACAATTGAACCTTCTTGTGCAGTGGCCTGTTCTTGTTACAGGTAATTCAAATCACCTGAAGAAATCTTTTGTTATTATCTACTTAAGTGTCAAAAGATGAATCCTCTCAAAATTTCTCGTATCCAAACACAATCTTTTATTATTATTATCTACTTAATGTGTTTTATCTTCGATTTAATCTGTAATTTTAGTTAAATTTGCATTTGTGGTTGTTCCCTTGATGAAAGTCAAAATTAGGGTTATCACCCCTAAACCGAAATTCAGGTTTTATAAATTTCTTAATTTGATGCAATTATGTTCTGCTAAAAAACATGTGAATCAAGCTCAATATTGATTATTGTATCTAAATTATTATATCTTGTGTTATACTCTAGATATATTTAGGAGGAATGGTGTTATGAATGTGAGACATTGATTTGCAAATGGAGCAACTATAGCTTGTTAGGACTTCTTTTCTATGATATTTTAAGGTATTGTTTGAATTGATTTTCTCTAGTATACAAGTACTTCTAACCTTTAAGCTTTTATATATTATCTAGTACTTCTAACCTTTAAGCTTTTATACCTAAGCTGTTGAAGTTTTTATCTACTATTTTCAGTCTAAAAGGGGCGTTTGGACGTACTTTTTATATGTCCGCAGCACTTGGATGTATGGGTTGATTTGATGTGGCTGTTTAGACCAGCCGATGCAGATTGGGCTTTGGCAGGGTGTAATTTCTGCACTCAAATCCTAGATGGCAAAATGCCTACCACTTATTCAGATGGCACAACATACCCTGTGGCTTGTCGAGATGTTGAAAAGGTCAGTTTAGAAGACTCTTACCATACAGCACTACAATTATAAATAGCTTATAATATTCTGCATTTGTCTTATATATCAGGTGTAGTTTCCCGTGAATGAAACTGGAAATCACTAGGTACTCGTTGTGCTCCATATCCGCACTGGCGTTGTTTACCTTTATGACTCTCTCGGGTCAGCCGGAAGAGGTGCATGGTGGTGGCGAGGTTTGAAGAAAAAGTTACAAACACAGCTTAAATTGTACCTAACAAAGGTTGGGGTACTGTATAGTAAGGGCATATCACCGGGGGATTATATAATCACATATGATATGCGTACAACGCGCGTTCGGGGTCAAAGGAACTTCCTTTTCGTCGAGCAAGTTTTTCAACACCCTAGGCAGTGAACCTAATCGTTGTAGTGTAGTATTAGGGTAAGTCTCGGGAATTGATATCGTTCTCTAGGGGAATAGGAATGCTAGTGAGAAATTACTACGCTAAGGTTGGGGTTGAGGAAGATTATTTTTTTTTATCTTTTTTATGTTTTTTAGAAAATGGAAAGGTACGAATCTCGGTGTATTGGATTTGGGGGGTTGGTATTTCTACCGATTACTCTACTTATCTAATTATCTAAACTAAGGTGAGTGTAGTCTATGTCTATTGTTGTGTGCTCTTATGATGATTTAAAGATGTGTTTACTTAGATGCTATTACTCCCTAGTTATCTCCTATTGATGGTTGAATTGTCACATCCTTATTCTTAACGCGTTGTGTCTTCTAAGGTCGTAGGGTATGCGTTTATCCCTAACTCTTTATGTCTACCTTAAGTTTATTGCCTACGAAATCTCTAGGATTCATAAACTAACTCTAAGGTTTTCTTTGGATGTTTAGACTACAATAACTCTAAGTGATTATAAACTAATATTCACAAAGATTACTTAAGCATTAAAAACACAACTGATGACCTATCGCAATACTAGGTCAATCACAATTAAGATAAGAGACAACCAATCAATATTCAATACCTAGGTTTCATAGATCTAAGCAAACACACAAGTAAATTATCCTGACATGGAAAACATGCAAGCATACACACAAACAATTGAAGACATAATTGAATTAATGAAGTAAATCACTTATCTTGTTGTAAAATAGGGTATGGAACCCTAAGATACTGCCCAAGACAGCCTATGTTCGGTTTAGGTTTTACTCCACAAAACTACCTCTCTAAAATACTGAAAATTCGAATTCTATATATAGAGTTACAATATGCGACAGCGTCACTCTTTAATTGTGACGCCGTCGGGTCGCCGCCATTAGGGTTTCGTCTTGGCCACGTCAACTCTGTGACGGCGTCACCTTATGCTTGTGACGCCGTCGGCTTCAACCTCTGACGCCGTCGGGATCCAAATCTAGGCCGTCTGAGTTGCGACGCCCTACTCTTTTAAACCTGATGCCGTCACTTGTAAAATAGTAATTTGCTCTCTGAGTCGTCTCAAGGTGTGTCGCGACGGCATCGCAATTAAGCCGTGACGCCGTCCCCTTAAACTTAACCAGCTTGAGTGTCTCGATTCTTGACTTTGGCCATTTTCTTCGTATATTCGCGCCTTTTTGTCCGAATAAGTGTCATTCCAGCAATTTGCCTTCAAGAGATCTAAAAAGTGAAAAGGAACGAAATTAAGTAGTAACGGATACAAAAGTGATCAATTAAGGGCTTAAATGACCCCTCAAAAGTGTACCTTTTAAATCCTTATGAACATACCAGTGTCCAAAATTCCCACAACAATCAGACTTATATGGCGATTGCAGAGTATGGGTGTGCATTATTTTGTATAGATTGCTCCGTAACCAGCCTCTGGAAGTAGATGACCCTCTTCAAACAGCGTTAGCTTACCGTGAACGGATGCTTGAATACTTCTGGAAGCACAAGGTTGAATACACAAATTGATAGCCGTCTTTCAAGGTACGATCCTTAATGTCCATGTGACCCATAATTATTGTCAAATGTTCACTTGTGAAGTCTTTTTCTTTCAACTTTTACTATAGTTATTTTTACTTGTGTTATATATTAGTCGATTATTATATATATTTTTTAACTCAATGACATTTCTTTTGTAAATACTCGTGCACATACACAAAAAGGCATATGGTTTGCAAACCACTTCTATATTGGTTATGTATACTTTATTAATATTTGGTATATAGCAAAATATAATATTTGGTTGCCCAAAAGTACATCACCGTACATGTCCTTTAATGTCTTCTGTTTCCAATCTCTTTCTTCAATATAAATCTTTCTTATTTTGTTTAACAAAATCTTTCTTTCTTCTTTTGGTCTATTCACTTCATATCTTTATCCCAATCTTTCTGATTTTGTTTAACAAAAATGTCTGACAATATCCCACTGGATGTTCAACTAGATATCATCCGTTGGGTACCTCCTAAGTCTATACTCCAGCTACGTAGTGTTTGCAAGTTATGGAAGGCTAGTATAGATTGTGGAAGCTTCATCTTTAATTACGGTGTTCGTCGTAATGATGAGTGTTTTTTACGCTAACATTCGATATGGGTCACCAAGGTTTTATGTTAGCTTTAGATGAACAGCTAATCGCTACGCCACTTCATACAGATTTAATGCTTTCATCTATGATTGCAGTTGGCAATTCTAATGGTCTTTCGTGTTTTATCTATGGTTCTAATCTAATGTCTGTTATTTGGAACAAGGCAATCAAAAAATCACTTGCAGTATTTGTCCCGCTTTACGCGCATCAAATTGAATGTCAAAAGATTTGTTTTGGTTTTGGCGTCTGTCCGGACACTCTTGACCCGACGATCGTGAAGGTCTCCTATCCTGTTTTCCAAAGTGGTTTATGGTATGTGTCTGTCATTTCTTTGAACTCGTTAAGGTGGACGCGCCTTGAAAATTTCCACCCCCTCGTGAAACTATCAAATTGAAACGTAAAAGTCATGCAGTTGTAGGTCATTTTATCTATTGGACTGTGAGTGAAAAGTTAACTAATGAGGACGGTGTTATTTACAAGATTTATATGTTGATTTATTTTGATTTGGTAACCAGCCAATTTAAAGTTATAGACCTACTGCAGATTTTAAAAAATGAACTCCCAGTTCCATTCAATGTTTTCGATCTTGGAACCTCTCTAGTGATTTCTGGGATGATCATTGGTGAAGATATTCCATTGTTTTGCGGATGGTTGTTGGATGTGAATGGTTCTTCCATAAGATCATTTAGAAGCCTATTCGCCATCCCTACCCTATTTTCGGTTCGTTTGCTTGGGTTTACAAAGGATTAGGCTCCAATAGTGGAAGCGTACAACGACAATCATTTGGGTCACTCGGTATTTGTGTACAACAAAGAACTTGAATTATTTGTCTGCATCGGAATGTTAGGAGATGCGGGATCTTTCTACATCGCCCCATACAAAGAATATCTTCTTTTGTTAAATCAGCCAAACCATGCTGTGTATAGTATGTTTTATTTTTAACTTACCATTCTATTCATGTTTTATTTTTAACTTACCATTATAATCATGTTCAACAGGTTTGTTCGGCAGAAGTTAGGGATCATGCTTAATGGGAATGAAGCTTTGTGGTTTTAGTACGTTGTCTGTATGGGAAGGAAGCATAGAGTGGTTAGCTTTTTCTGCGTACTCGCTAAATGTTATAAATCAAGTGGTTATATAATATGTGACCATTAAACTTATAATTATGTAGTAATCGTAATATGTAGTAGGTTGTGTGTATGAAATGTTGTATGTCAATGTATTTACTATTTCCTCTGTTCTGTAATCCCATTATACATTTAATCTTTAAAACTAACCCAAAAGTCGACCTGCTGTAGTTGATGCGTGATGGTAATTCCAGGATGAATGTCCCTTTGCCGTTTGTATCCCTTGTTAATCTGAATCTGAAAGGAGTTGATTTTGGCGATACTGTTATCGTGTCACTCTGTAGGACCTTACTTTTATCAACCTTATCACAAACCCACTTAACAAACACAAGTATCACCACGTGAAACCATGCTACGCGTAGAACACGTTCAACCCAAATACAAACATAAAGCGTACACGATGAAGAAGAAAAGATTAAGATGTTGGTGACTTGATATTTATACAAACCGTGTATGTGGAGAGAAAAGATAAACACAATAAGTTGTATATTCTAAAGAAAGAACACACACACTTTCAAGCACACCCCTCAAATGAGACTTTGAGGGGTTTATATAGTACAAGACAAAGGATGCCCTAAGGCTTGGCCATGGGCCGTATATGGGCTTGGACATGGATTGGGTTACATGAACTTATACAATGCTAGCTTAACTAAACTAATAACCAATTAGCTTAGCCAAATCCATGAGCCCGTTGACTATTCTATCACGATATCTAACACACGATATAAAGTTCCTAAATGTGAATGACCATCACTTCTAATAAAAACTATTAAGGCTAACAATCTACCCCTAAGGGGTGGTCATTCAAATGATGCTCCACTAATAGTCTTGATTCTTTGTTCCTTCATGCTTTGTGATCAGTTAATGTGGTTGTCTGCCGTTGTCAACTTCGTTGGTTAGGTATCTCCACGTCTTTCTCCACCATGCTCACACTTCTATTTGACTTTGAGTTTCCAATGATGAAGTTCTCGAGTCTTTACACTTTGTAGATTCTTTGACATTGACGAAGAATCATCTTTAACTTTGAGTTGCCTTTGATTTTGATGAGAACTTTCATGTGTTGTTGGTATGAGCATGTGGCGAGTCTGCACGATCCATCCGCTCCGGAGCTTCCATAAGAAGAAAACATAAAACAGGTTAGTAATAAGCGGATTCCGGCACTTACAAGTTTGAATTTCGAGGGTGTTAACAGCATAGTGTGAAAACACGTCTCTAATTCTCACAAGGGCCGTTCCTGAACTGGAGTCCCACAAGTGAGATAACACGATATACCGAAGTACACCTACAGTTCAGATGAGTCGCTGAGGTACACCGAAGCATCACCCCATGACTGTAGACCGTTTGAGACACACTAAGCGTAATCCACGGGGAGTTACCGAAGTGACCTGCTGTCAAGGCTGCTTGATGTTGACCCTAGCAGGAGTTTCCATTCAATCACTGAAGATCACAGAAGTGAAACTTCTCATAAATGTTCTGGCAGATTGCTAAGATCTACGTAGGACTCTAGAATATATCACTTGTGCCCTTAATGATGAACAACAAGCGATGTCATGTCATGTGTTCCTATGAGATCTTTTGATGAATCTCGTGGCTCTAGACTCAATGGTGCATATTGGTTTTCCTGAGCGGAGACTAGGGAGAGGGTCTCCTTCTTCAATATCAACCAACTCTAAGATAAGGTCAATAGATTATGTAGGGTTCCCAGTGAGAATGAAACAAATCCTTTTAAGAGGAATTGAGTGGCTAGAAGGTTTAGTGCAGTGCGTCACTGGGTCCATGACGTCTTTGTCTTCAATACCAGTGTCAACTTAGTGACAACCAGTAGCAAATGAGTTGAACCCGGTTTCTGCCCTAAGGTTGAATATGGAGGGCTATTTCTTTTCACCCTTTTTCATTACATTTCTTTTTAATTCTTCAACCCCTTCTTTCTCCTTTCTCACATTACTCCTTTTTTCAATCATACCTAAGGACTTCTAATACTAACTGTTGGTATTGTCCTTGGGTAGATCCCTCCGGCTCTGGCGGATCATAGGACTGATTTCCTATCCTTGGACACCTTATAACTCCATGACTGTCCTATTGTTGCCATAAAACCATTTTTCTTGAAAATCTCACAGAGTGTTTATGATAGAAAACATGTTTGAAACACTCCGAGAGTTTTATATTTTCAGAAACACTCCCCCTTCATATGTGCTTATAAGTTTTGACAGAAATCTGCACATATAGGGTAGAGTTCGCACTTTTTGAATTGATCGGCTCATGATAGACAATTCCCCACGAGACACGGTTACGTTGCCTAGTTAAAGAGTTCCATTGTCAATTTTTAGGTGACAACTAGCTCTAGTAACTAACTTGAAGTTGTAAACACTCCTTGAAAAGGAGGTTAGACCCATGAAGGTGCATATCTATCACAAGTTTCTCGAGATGGTACATTTACTAACATTGATTCTCGTCAATTCGTTGGTTCCGTCTGAGTCGAGCTCATTTTGAGATTCAAACACTGATCATTAAACATTTTTTATCACATTTTAATCACGTCTCCTCCCCCTCAAAAATAGCATATTCGTGATATTTTTGATATCAACGGATTAAACAACATTTTAGAATCTTTCGGGGAGACAAACGGATTTGATTTAAGCATGAATTTGGAACATTTTGTTTTATACTCCCCCTTTAATAAAGCATACTCAATTAAAGGGTTTTAGAGGGAGTTATCTTGAGCACAAAATATTTTGAAAGATTTTGAAAATCTTTTTGAACAATCTTGAATAGGTGCTCAAGATGATGATGATTTCTCACCACGTTTAAATGTAGTGCACTGAAGCGTACCCTAGTGATTTTCAATAAAAGCACGAGTTTTGATTTGAAAAATAATCAAAAGTCATCATTTTGGTCCGGGTTTCGTACTGAAGTATACGAAAGCCATTTTATGAAGAAATTTTGAGAAACGACATGTTTTAGAAAACAATAAAGAACTCTCGCTCAAGCATCTGTACATACCCGTATCATTGTTGAATGACATTTCTAGAAACGTACAGAATATCGATTATACGAGAGACATGTCGTGAGAAGAGTATTTTTGGATTTTTGATTTTATGTGGTTTTTGTATTTTTGAAAATTTTTATATTTTTATATTTTGTTTTTGTTGGTTTTTCAAATTTTGTATTTTGTTTTTCAAAAATATTTACAGCGAAGCTTTTTGGAAAAATCATTTTCAAGAAGATTCGAGAAGACTTTCTAACTCCTCAGGGGTTAGGCTTCGCATTCTAATTCGTCGAACTAAATAGTCAAACCTTTCTTTTGGAAGGGCTTTAGTTAATAGATCGGCGAGTTGGTAATCTGTCTTCACGAAGAATAATTCAACAGTACCATTTTCGACGTACTCTTTGATGAAGTGGTAGCGGACACGGATATGCTTAGTCTTTGAGTGATGAACAGGATTGCATGATATGGCTATGGCACTTTTCGAGTCACAATACATAGGTATTTTATCGAAAGTAAAGCCATAATCTGTGAGTTGTGTTCTCATCCATAGAACTTGAGCACAACACGCAGATAGAGACACATACTCAGCTTCAACGGTTGAAAGTGCAGTGCAATCGTGTTTCTTTGAAGACCAGCTGACTAACTTTTCACCTAAAAATTGTGCTCCTCCGGATGTACTTTTTGCTGTAACTTGATCACCTGCGTGGTCCGCATCTGAAAAGGCAATTAGATCAAATCCGGATTCCTTCGGATACCAAAGTACCATGTGAATGGATGTCTTCAGGTACCGAAAGATCCATTTAACCTCTTTGAGGTGCAGTTCGGTAGGCTTTGCCTGAAACCGTGCTAATAAGCAAACAGCAAAATGAATATCGGGTCGACTAGCAGTAAGGTACATGAGAGAACCAATCATGCTCCTATATTTCTTCGGATCAATAGGTTTCCCAAACAAATCGGCTCCAATTTTTGGTGAAGTTACCATTGGTGTTCCGACCGAATCACAATTATCCATACCATGATTTTTCAAAATCTCAATCGTATATTTAGCTTGATTTATAAAAATTCCACGTGGGGATTGATGTATTTGTAAACCAAGAAAGAATTTTAGTTCCCCCATCATGGACATTTCAAATTTGCTTTGCATGAGATTTTCAAAATGTTTTGAAAGATTCGGATTAGTGGACCCAAAGATGATGTTGTCCACGTAGATCTGAACAATCAAAATGTCGTTTTTGCATTTTTGTGTAAACAAGGTAGGATCAACTGTGCCTTTGGTGAAATTGTTTTGGATAAGGAAAGAGGATAGTTCGTCATACCACGCTCTCAGAGCTTGTTTTAATCCATAGATTGCCTTTTTGAGTTTGTAGACGTAGTCTGGATGATTCATGTCTATGAAGCCTTCTGGCTGACTCACGTACACTTCTTCTTTCAGAGTTCCATTCAAGAACGCGGTCTTAATGTCCATCTGATAAACCGTGATGTTTTTGTGAGCGGCATAGGCTAAGAAAATCCTGACTGCTTCTAGTCTAGCTACCGGCGCGAATGACTCTTCAAAGTCTATCCCTTCCTCTTGTCTGTATCCTTTGGCCACAAGATGAGCTTTATTGCGAATGACAGTCATTTCTTCATCCCGTTTGTTTTTTCATAACCATTTAAGATCAATGACGCGAACGTCAGTGGGTCTTGGAACCATATCCCAAGATTCATGTAGACGGTATTGGAGAAGTTCCTCCTGCATTGCTTCTATCCATGCGGGATCTGACATTGCCTCACGAATGTTCTTTGGCTCGATATTGCTAATTGAGCAAAGGTAAATGCATAAGTCGCAATCAGTGGCAAGTTGGCGTCTCGTCTGAATTGGCCTTGAGGGTTCACCAATAACTTGTTCAATTGGGTGGTCTTTTGTCCACTTCAGAGTAGAAGGATACCGTTGGTTATACGTATGCGAATTAGATGGTTCTCGTAAGCTTGAAGATGATTCAGCTGATTCTGTGGCGAACGGGTTTTCAAATAAGTCTTCATCTAACGTTGCATCGTTCTGGTTTTGGTTTTGCTCATCAACTGCTGGTAGAACGGGTGCAATAACTGTAGTAGATGTAGATGATGTAGATGGAATTGGTGCATTGGTTTCGACCGTTGTAGATGCATCTTCTATTGGTGGTGGAGGATGATTTTGAGCGGGTGCAGCGGAATGATGGTTTGATGCATTTGTCGAAGTTCCATCATAGTATTCATCGAACATTAACTCGAAGAAATTCTCCCATTCTTGTTCTTTAGGATTGTCAAGCGAAGTTGATTGAGCTCTTTGAGGTACGAGTCCTGAACTGATGTGTCCAGAAGTCTGCTGGTTTAGTGCGGGTTCTAGAGCGAGTCTCTCATAAGCCATATGTGAAAGTTCGTCAAATTTCACATTCATCGTCTCCATGATCCTCCTAGTTCTTCTGTTATACACCCTGAATGCCCTCGAGTTATCTGAATATCCAATGAAGATTCCAATATCACCTTTTGCTTTCAGTTTTCCAAGATCTTCTCTGTCATTCGTGGGATAGCACAAAGCGCCAAACACGTGAAAGTAAGAAATATCCGGTTTTCTGTTGTTCACAAGCTCATATGGGGTTTTATTGAATCTTGGATGGATAAGGGATCGGTTCTGAGTGAAACAAGCAGTGGCAACAGCATCAGCCCATATAAATAACGGTGCACAAGAATAGATTAGCATTGTGCGAGCAGCTTCCACAAGAGTTCTATTTCTTCTTTCAACTACCCCATTCTGCTGTGGAGTTCTAACAACTGATGTCTGATGTGTGATTCCAATATCTTCAAAATAAGTTCTTAACTCCTGATTAGTGAATTCTGTGCCGTTGTCTGTTCTTACAACCCTTACTGGAGTTTGAAGAAGTACTTGAATTCGTTTCAGAAAGGTGATGATGATGCCTGGTGCTTCGTCTTTTGATCTCAGAAACTTAACCCATGTATATCTCGAATAATCATCGATGATAACAAGAATATACTTTTTCCCGTTAATGCTTTCAACTCTCATTAGGCCACATAAGTCCATGCGCAACATATGCAACTTTGCTTCCGAACTAGGTACGAATTTGGGTTTATATGATGCTCTTTTGCTTTTTCCTTGTTCGCATGATGGACATAAGTGATCCTTGGTGTATTTGAACTTTGGAAGTCCGTTGACGATGTTGTCTTTGGCAAGATTGTTGATGGTGTCAAAATTGAGATGAGATAACCTTCTATGCCACAACCAGGACTGTGTTTCAGATGCTCGTGTCATAAGACATATTGGTGATGAAGAGGCCATTTGATTGATGTCGATAGCATACAAGTTTGTTTCCCGATTCCCGGTTAAGAGATCAGTGCCATCCAAGTTTCTAACGAAGCAAGCATTTTTCCTAAAAGCAACCTCTAAATCTGCATCACAGAACTGCCCGACTGAAAACAAATTGTATCCCAACCCTTCGACATAGTAAACCCGAGTGATCAAATAATTTCCAAAAGGTAGATATCCATAACCCATGATAGCTGCTACATGATCATTTCCAAAACGTACGGTTCCCATGAATTTCCAGACGAAATTGATCAGTAGCTTCAGATTCCCGGTCATGTGCTTGGAGCAACCCGAGTCGACGATCCAAAGACATATTTCGATAACCTGCCAATAACAGAAGAAGAAGATTTTGGAAACCGTTTTGATTTTGGTTCCGTTGGGTTAGAGGTAAAATCCTGATCACACTCAAAGAAGTTCTCTACTGGGAGAGTAGGATCATTACTCATTCTACCATTCTCGAGTGTGAAAGTTCTACCCGTAGGTTTCCAAATGTCTTCCCTATAGTAAACGCTATGCATCCTATCAGTAGTGTAAAGCCTAAGTCTTGCAACTAGTCTTCCTACCCGTTTAGCATAAGTTCTTTTAGGAACATTCTTCTGAACATGCTTATCATTCACATTCTTAGAAACACAATCATCTTGAACATTAATTAAAGATTTCTTGCAAGTTAAACAAAGAGATTCAACACATTCATTAGACTTAGCAAGTTTCATAGGTTCAGTACATTCAGATGAAATGTCTTTCTTATTCAAAAGCGGTAAATTCCTAGGGTGTTCTTCTACTTTCTTCTCTTTATTCAAGCTACTACTCCTAGAGGCGGTCGAGACTCTATTGTTCCTTGTATTGCTCTTAGGCTTTAGTCTGCTGCTCCTAGAGGTGCTTTCTAGTCCTGTAGAAGGTGAGGCACACGCATTAGGATTCACATTTTTATGAAAGGAGGTGGTTTCAGCTTTCCTAGTCTCTTTAGAGTGCTTTTTAAAACTTATGTCGTTTGTTCCATATGTTTTAGATGTGGAGGCAGACGCATTAGTGGTACACATCTTAAAAAGGCCAGGTGCTAAAACTTTTGGTTTCTCGATAACCGCTTTTCCTTTATCAACATATTGTTTAGGTAGGGCAGGTGGAGTGACTGGTTTTGATGAAACATTTTTCTCATTGACTTTTGGAGGAGGCATAGAGACAGACATTTTTGGTTTGGAAACCGGTTTGGGAACATTTGCTTTCTCCGCAGTCAATGGTTTTGTAATCACAGTATCCACTGCCTTTCCTTTTTGACGTTCCAGCTGAGCCCTCAAAAGATCATTTTTCGCTTTCATGTCATTGTAGGCACGCTCATACGACAGTTTGTCATATTTGCATTCCTCAGTTTTTCGATCAAGTTGTTTAAAATATGACACATTTTTTTTTCAAGTTTTTCAAGAGCTTTTTCATATTTTGAAACAATTTCGGAGGTCTCAGACTGGAGTCTTTCATGATCTTCAACAGAATATGTTTGCAAAATGATGGACATAATATCAGTAGTCAGAACATCTTCGAAGAGAGAATCATTTAAATTTTCCAAAACTTTTATGTGTTCAACACTTTCATTAGCTTGCTTTACCAGGGATTTAGGGTCCTTGACAAAGTCAGCTGTTTCTTTCAAAAAGGCTTGTTCAAAATAAATTACCCTTGAGTTGATGTTATTCAGCTGAGGGGCAATTTCGGTTTCAAAAAACTTTTTCTGTTCATTATCAAAACTATTGAACCAGATGTTTGTTGTAATATGAGTTTTAGTTTTAACAGTCTCTTGAAGTCTCCCAATTCTAGTTTTAACATCGTCTAAAATGCTTCTGGCATCACTTGTGTTAAAAGGATTGTTTGAAGACATTTGTTCGATTTTCAAAAAGGATTTTGAGACAACTACAGAAGTTGCAACTGGTTTTGAAACTGGTGTGATGGAAAACTTTGATTGTTCTTTATGTGAAACAAACGAAATATCATTAATTTTGTTCCATTTGTTATAGTCAATTGGTTTGATTTCCGGATGTTTTTGTTTCATTCTTGATCTACTCTCCTCAGATAGTTGCAACGTTTCATGAGAATCATGCACAATTATGGGTTCATGCAAAGGTTTTCCATTGTTCAACACATTTCGTTGTTTCTGAGCTTTCTTGAGGAACGAAGGAGGTGAGTTACCAAGAGCCATTTTATGAGTAGTATGAAAAATCGGATTTACTTGATTAGAAAGCATCTTGTTTGTTTTAGCGGAATGACCCGTTGTAAGAAGTAAATTATCCAATTTTTTGATAGTTTCATTTTTATCCAGAATTTCATCAAGAAGAGAATCTTCTCGTTTTGAAAAATCAGCAATCAACTATTTCTTCTCTTTTTCAAGATCAGAAAATAGTGCTTTTTGTTTAGAAAGTTGTTCATTTAGTTCAGAAATTTCCTTGTTTAAAGAATTTATTTTCAAGTTCAGATTCACATCAAGTGTATCATACTTGATTTGCAATTGTTTTTCTCTTAAAACAGAATCTCGGTAACCAATTTCTAATTCTGATATTTTGTTTGTATGAAATTCATAGGCTCTGGCGTTCTCTTTGTAACTCGCAAGCTCAGTGGTCAATTTAACATTCGCGGCCTTAACTTCGCGATTGACCTTACTCACTTTCTCAATTTCAATGCCACAGTTATTGATTAATGATTCAAAATAAGCACGTGTTTCCTCATCAGTCGCAGTATTTTGTGCCACACAGCCTCCACTAGGATCCACATCTGGAGTTTCAGGGTTAGTATTGCTACAACTCGGATTGTCCAGGTATGTATCATAAGTAGGTACTGGCGTCACAGAATGCTGTTCGTCATGAGTAAACACATCAGATATGACATTGTTATAGCATGGATCAATGATTGGTACCTCAGATACTGCGTTGGCGTCATAGACAGGAGGTGCGTCAGAGTCAGTGTCGTACTTAGTCTCCTGAAGATTTGCCATGAAGATGCAGTTTGCATTGAGTTCCTCGAGGTCTTCCAAATCATCCACAATAGCGAAGAAATCATTTTCCTCAGCACTCAACTGCATCCCTGCTTCTTGCTTCTGTGCTAACAGCATAGCTTTCTGAAGAAACTCAGCATTCTTCTTGTGCGGCTTAGTGGGACAGTTTCGTGACATGTGACCCATTCCTTGACAATTATAACACTTAATCTGATTACCCTGATTCACATTTCCATAATTCCCAACGACAGGAGCTGCAACATTCCCATTCTGATTACCCACTGCTCTATTCCCAACATTCGTCCCATCGATTTCCAACATTCTTACCCAACTGATTACCCTGATACGGAACCGCCTGATTACCCATGCGAAATATAGTAGCATATCCCTGCTGATTCCCAATAACTCCAACCATTTGACCTTGATTACCCATATTCACACCCGGCTGTGCAATTTGCCTGTTGCGAGTGTTTGATGAAATCCTCTGGTTGTTGTTAGTTGGTGTGGAATAGCGACTGCTGAATGCTTTACCCAATAAAGAAAATACTTGTCGCAAAGCTTCTTCTTGTTCAGTTTCAGGATCATTGATTCCTTGTTCCTGGTATTGTGGATACTGTTGTTGAATGACTTGTTGTTCTAGTGGATAGAATTGTTGTTGTGGTTGTTGAATGTATTGCTGCAAGTTGTTGTTGGAAGATGATGAAGCTTGTTGTTGTGTATTCACTGAAGGTTGAGTCTTTGCAATAAGTGCCAATGGATCATGATTCTTTGCCAATCTTTCTTTCCTGACTTCATTCACTTCAGCTTGGTTTTGTTTCAGAAAATCGTTTAGTTGATCAAAGTTCACCTGATGTAAGTCTTTTGTTTGGTTGACAATAGTGACATATCGTCCCCATTCTTCTGGTAGATTGTTCAAGAACTTGATGTTGCTCACGATAGTTCTGGGTGTCAACTTGTTTCTGATCAGCTCATTCATTAAAGTGCAAAACCTTCCATAGTAGGATTCAATGGATTCTCCTGGGGTTGAAGTAAACTTTTCCCATTCAGTTAGCAACTTGTTCTCCATGTCTTGTTGACCAATTTATGTTCCATGACAAAGCCGTCTAACACGTTCCCACATATCGAAAGTAGTTTCACAACTGTCTACCGCAGCAAATATGTCTCTTGGTAAACCCAGTTGGACAATATGAATTGCCATGTCATCTGCATCGACTTGCTTCTGATCCTCTTCAGTGTATTAAGATTCAGTTTGAGTATGATAAGATGGTGGGACGTCAGGAGTTCCAGGGTCTAGGATTTGTCGAGGCTTGAAGGGTCCATTCGTAATGGGGTTAATCATGAGTTTTCCATTAGGTTTGGTCTTGATGTAGCGAAGCATACGACTTTTCCATTGAAGATAACCACCTTTTTCCAACATAGGAGGACGGTTTTTGGCACCGGCTGCATGAATATCTTGTTGAGTTGCCATTGATGAAGGTATGTTATGATAAAGTTGATGTAGGATTGGTTCAACGATAAAGGAGTTGTGTTTGATGAAGATTAAGCTTGGTTGTTGTAGTAAAAGTATGCTCTAAAAAACTTAAAAACCTCAATAACTTCTATTCTGAGCGTTTTTAGGACTTGAAGGTTGACCCGAATGAAGCGTAAAAATCTTCTCGTTCTTACGGTTGTTTTGATGGGTAGAACGCTGAAAACGGAGTTACGGTTCAAAAGTTATAGCCGTTTGAAGTTTTGGATCTTACGCGTAAAACTGTTCTTATGCGTAGAGATGAGTGCTTATGCGTAGGATGCTTATGCGTAGGATCTTATGCGTAGGAGTCCTTATGCGTAAAGAGCTTAGGCGTAGAAATCCTTATGCGTAGAAATCCAAGTTACGCGTAAAATTAAGGTTAAACGTAAGTCTTATGCGTAAACGTTAAGCGTAGAAGTAGAGTACCTTACGCGTAAGAATTAATTTTTGCGTAGAGTGCTTACTCGTAAGCTTTTTGCTTATGCGTAAGAGTTGGTTTAAAACCAAAAATCCTTTACACTGTCACAGCGTAAAAGATATCCGAAAGTCGAAGTGTTCCACACACTTATCCAAGTGAGGGAAGCACTGAGTCACCTTTGTTGCACGAAGATTTGTTACCAAAAAGTTATGCGTAGAAAACTAGGGTTTTGACTTTCTTACGCGTAAGATTAGGGTATTGACTTACGCGTAAAAAATTTCCAATGATTCAACCGATTTCGTTTGCACAGATAGCTTCCAAAACACTCAAATAGCAGGAAAGTATTGACCTTAAACACCCAAAATGCTTTTTATGCTTACGCGTAGAAATGAACAACGAAATCAAAACGAGTTTAAAAACGATTTAAAACACGTAAAGCTTCGAACTTTTTGCCAAAACTAGAATCTTTAACACTATATAAACCTTAGACTATAAGAATCTTGAAGATTTAAGTGCAAAAATAAAAGTTTTATGCGTGAATCTTTGAGAACACACACTACGCGTAACACGTTAAAAAAAACATCAACCAAAACACTCCTAAACCATTGTTAGGCGATAGATACCAATTGTAGGACCTTACTTTTATCAACCTTATCACAAACCCACTTAACAAACACAAGTATCACCACGTGAAACCACGCTACGCGTAGAACACGTTCAACCCAAATACAAACATAAAGCGTACACGCTGAAGAAGAAAAGATTAAGATGTTGGTGACCTTATGTTTATACAAACCGTGTATGTGGAGAGAAAAGATAAACACAATAAGTTGTATATTCCAAAGAAAGAACACACACACACACACTTTCAAGCACACCCCTCAAATGAGACTTTGAGGGGTTTATATAGTACAAGACAAAGGATGCCCTAAGGCTTGGCCATGGGCCGTATATGGGCTTGGACATGGATTGGGTTACATGAACTTATACAATGCTAGCTTAACTAAACTAATAACCAATTAGCTTAGCCAAATCCATGAGCCCGTTGACTATTCTATCACGATATCTAACACACGATATAAAGTTCCTAAATGTGAATGACCATCACTTCTAATAAAAACTATTAAGGCTAACACACTCATCGTCCAAATGATTCGCGGATCTCCAAACTTGAAAATGCTGGAAACCAGAGTAAGTGTAATACTTTATTTCATACAAAATAAAAATCCGTAAATTGGCATGTTTTTGTATCTCAATACTATTTGATTTTCCAGGCTGCACACACGCTTAGTGTTTTACCTTTGGAACAAGTTTCATTAGATTTAGACACAACCACATTCAGCCATGGGCAGATTGAGACTGTGCTTTTTTTATCCTTTCCTAGACCAGAGAATGAATTGCACATAATAAAGTTTATACATGCTTATTCCACGTCGCTAAAGAAAATGTATATCAGGGCCAGCGATTTGGTGGACAATGGTTATGCTAATATCAAGAAGAATTGGGAGTTTGCTAGGAAGCTGTTGAAACTCCCCCGATCTTCCGTCACAGCCGTTTTAGACTTGTTTTAGTGGTTGTAGTTTTATACGTGGGTTGAATACCTTGTGTCAATTAAATTTTTGTACTGAAAGTTTGGTGTGTCTGTATATCAAGTGGTTATATAATATGTAACCATTAAACTTATAATTATGTAGTAGTTTGTCTGTATGAAACGTTGTATGTCAACGTATTTACTATTACCTCTGTTGTGTAATCCCATTATCCATTTTTATTTCATCTGGGCAACTAGCAGTTGTTTCCAAAAATGAATTTGGCAACTAACTGTTGTACGTAGGGCAGCTTTTTTTCCCTTTGGACTACTTTTATAAACCAAGGAGTCCTTCTAGTCGTACAAGTCGTATTCTACAATCTACTAATAACTACCAACTAGTGACTATTTACACTTACAAAAAACAGCTTTATCACTCAACACTAGTACAATTTAACTAGGAGTTGTAAGTTAACTACTAGCAGCAGTAAATGACTATGTGCCTATTCAGGCCCAGAATAGTAATAGCAGCACCTACCCAAGGGCACCAGAAACACGTCCATACACAACAGCACTAACAACTGTTTCATCATTTTGTTGAGGTCTTCTATCACTAGCAGTAGTAAATTTAAGTAGTAGTTGTGAGTATACTACTAGCAGCTGTAAACCAGCATGGGCCTATTCGGGCCGATAATGGTAACAACACCACCTACACACGGTCAGCAGAAAAACGGCCATACACAACAGCATCAACGACTGGCATAATTTCGTTGATGTCTTCTATCACTAGCAGTTGTTAGAATAACTAGTAGTTGTGCGTATACTACTAGCAGTTGTAAGTATACAACCTATTCAGTTTACTAGCAGCAGTCAGAATAACTAGCAGTAGTAAAAAATAACTAGCAGTTGTAAGTATACAACCAATTCATTTTATAATTTGAGATATTTAATTTAAGTAATCGAGCATAAAAGAGTGTAGCATTTTTTTACATTTAGAAATGTCGCATAATGCTCAAAATAATCAACTCAAATGAATGTAACTCTACACATCTAATAACCCGAAGCGTTATGTGCTTACGTCAAAGTGAAGATGTTGATGCTTTTAGAATAAATGATGGTCTATAAAATAGTTTCGACATTGAGTCTAACTAAGCGATCTAGTATAGAATTTGACTAAACGAACTCAAGCTATTAAACACTATATGGAATCTAGTGCTTAACCTTAAGAAGAATAATAATTAACGAACAGTTATTCTGACTAAACACCTTAAGAAGAATAATAATTAACGAACAGTTATTCTAACTCTAACCTAGGACCTCCTTTTATATGCTAAGGAGTCCTTTACAATATATACAGTATGTACTCTACAAGATAAATATACTTACCATACTTATCTAATACAAAACATCCTACCCAAGAAATTCTAGAATATTACATATTAAACCGACACAATCATACTAGCAGTGATAAACTACATTATTAGTGGTACGCGACTTCTACTACCACTGGTTTGTCTTTTGCTGACATTGTCATTTTTCGCTGGCTTTCCCGTTGCGGGTATTTTGCCTTTCTCTTCTGAGTTCGGAATCCTTCTTCTTGTTTGCTATCCTTTTCTTGAAGGATTTCCTGTGGCTTGCTTCCTCTTGGGGCCGCCATATCCCCCCCATGGGATTCCCTGAGAAGTTCGATAGGCCTTTCAAGGAGTTTCCTGTCTAAATCCGCCCCTCTGCGCGGTACTGGAAGGGCTTTTAGTGAGGTAGCTTTTCCACCCGCGCAGCTTTTATTTTATCCCAGCACCCGCAAGCTGGTCATTTTTACCTTTAACCCAGTCTATCCAACCCGATCTGCCAGGATTGGTAGACGACACTTGCTTGGGGGCCGGCTGCAATCAACAGAGGACTGATGCCATAGTTTTCAGCCGTGTTGTTTGCCCTTCTTAGGGAAGCTTCTTGTTAATTAGGGGCCGCTTTACGTATTGCGCTGCCCCTAACTTCCTTTGTCGCCCTTCCCTAGGGACCCAACTCTTTGCACATTCTATCACTCCCTTCGACCCAATTCCCTTGATATACTTCCTTCTTCCGCTCGGGAACGACGAGGTTAAGAAGGAAATGCCTGCACTTTGAAGATCCCAAATGGCTAATGAGAGTCTAATCGGTTTAAACTCCCACCTTTGGTATGCCATATGGTCTGGGCAGGCTTCCACAAACTTCAAAGGACACGGGTTTTGGGTGAAGGAATGTTGTAAATAGTCGCGGAGATGGGTTATTAGTCGTCGTTTTAGAACGACTAATTGTTATTAGTAGTCATTTAAGAACATGTTTCAGTTGTCGCAACATCTGCTTTGCGCTTATGTTTTTCTTTTGGGGAGTAAAGGTTTAGGCTATGTATGGGCTTTTTGGAAACGACCGTGGGTGGGCAACGCATTGTTGTTGACGGACAGATGTATTCTTTTTGTAATATGTACCATCGTGTTCTTTTTCTGAATAACATCTTCAACTTCTCTTTGGTGTTTCTAAAATTTGTCTGTTGCCTGATGTACAGGTCGAACTATTTTTGTTGGTGGAGGAATGGTTCTTTTTTTTTCTGTACTTTCCCCTTTATTTACCTCGCGTATTTATAGCGAGGATTTTACTGTTCTTGCACGCGTTATCATTAATTTTCATTTACTGTTTTGTGGGTAGGCACGTGCCTAGGCTCCTACCCTGGGCATCTATTTTTCCTGCTAGATTTGTCATAAAATTTCTAGGGAAGGAACGTGAATATTTACTTGCAGATTTTCTCACCTTTTTTGGTATTTGGATAAGCCTTATCCGTAATTATAAACAGTTTGAATTTATGGGTTTATTAACATAGTGGTTGTCGTTTTATGTATGGGTTGAATGCCCTATGTCAATTAAGTTTTTGTACAAAAAGTTTGCTATGTCTCTATATACCTTTTTTGGTAAAATGTGGCTTCCACATCTGTTGTTGCTTTTGGAAATGTTGCTTATGCACGTTTGACAAACTGAAATCAAATATTCATATCAGCGCTATAAATTTCACTTTTAAAATTTGAACTGCAACTAGTCAACCTTTTAATTTGCAAATACCATTTTGTACTTTAGGGACTTTTTGAATATAAATGATTTGGAAAACATAAACAAAGTTGATATTTGCGTCGACACTAGCAGTGGTTTCAGCGACACTAGCAGTGGTTGCGTATACTGTAGCAGTGGTTGCGTATTTACATATGAACATACTTGAGAATTTATTCAAACCCTGTAGCCTCCTTTGGTTTTTCCAATAACGCAACCATGTTGTGAGTTGCAGCAGAAGACTTGGGGCACCATTGATGTTTATTTCGAAATTGATTGCAACAGATTGTTAGGGGTTGCGAATTATGTTGTGTGTGGGTCTAAACTATGTTTTACGCTACCAGTTGTAACTCTTTATTTTTTTATCCCCAATTAAATCGAAATTAATTTGTACTTTCAAAGCAACAGTTTTAACACTTGTAGCAGTTGTTAGTATTTTTGGGCGTTTTTATCCCCAATTGTGCTGTTCTAATCAGCAAACGCAACTGTTATCATCATCTATTATCTAGACACGAAAATTCTGACAATCTAGTTTATGTTATTGGCCAATTCGTTTGTACCTCAGGCCACAGTCCAATTTGCAATCTGGGTAACTAACTGCCATAATTGGGCAATACTTCTTGTACAATCGGGCAATCATAATTCTTAATCATATGATCATAAATGATAGACTTAACAACATAAACCTAACAACACTAAGTTGGGCATTGAAGCAGTATCTCATGGTTGGCGGCATAAACTCATATTTTTTTAAAGGCAACAAACATTCATAACATGTGCAACCATGCATCTAAGGCTTGTGTTGTGTTGTGTTGCGATATGATTGGTGGTAAGGCATTTGTTGCCTTATTCTTATTGGCTAAAAGAAATGTCTGAGTGATTTTCTAGAGTAGGTAAAACATCAATTAAAATAGAATTATTAATAGAAGGGTTCATGGATTAAATAAAAGAGTTTCTCTTTTCCCTTCTCGGCAGCATATCCAGGTTGGAGTTCCACACCCTCCTGTTGCAACATTCCTTCATTTCCTTATGCACTACCCCCTTTTTCTCTGATCTCGAACCCTCTTTCAGTTTTCATGATAGAAACACGCTTTGTTAGCTTCCTTCTTTTGAAAGGTGTTGCACTACCGCAACGCATGCCAGCGTCCTTTTCCTGCCATACCATGTTTTTGAAATAAAATTGTGACAAAGCCTGTTGCTTGTGCACAATGTAGACGTCCATGGATCCATTCTCATCCGCAAGGTCATACATTCGCCGAACGTCATTGTCTGTGTGCAACAATGATAAACCATCTTCGAGTGCCTTATTTGGTGCACCATAAAATAAAGCCCATTTTTTCCCTCCAATATCATTGAAAACATGATCAAGCACCCTGGTAAATGCACCCTTGGTGGAGCTAAAACACCAGACATCAGCAAGGAGACCGCCTACATAGCGGAGTGGCTGAAATTCAAATTTCCCGTTGTGGTGAACTTTAAATATGACTTCTTTGGTTTCCGCCATGTCCTGTAAAACATAAACCCTAATAACAATTAGAATCAAGCACTAGACTTAAAGGGGTATACTTACCATACCTATAAAACATAAACCCTAATAACAATTTCAATAACTTTTAATTAAATAAATATTTAATAATAGAATAAAAAATATAAAGCTGCACAGTTATTTATATTCATGTACTCTATAAATATATGAACGAATAAGGTAACAAAGTACATACGAGAGAGTACAACAAACCTGGATTTGTTTCTAAAAAAGAAGAAAAGGACAACGATTTTTTTATTTGGATTCTTCTATGAAAGTGACCTAGGGTATAAGAAGGAATGTGAGGATGTTGATTGTTGGGACGATAAGGATAACTGATGTGTGGGGTAAAAAGGTTTATGTGTTTGTCATTCTAGATCCCTCTTGTATATTACGACTGTCACACTATAGACTAAAAACTGCTTGTTCAAGTTAGGACTGCTAGTGCTGAAGACCATATAATATAAACGTGTTGTTACTATACATTGTCTAAGGTTTTAGAATAAATACTTAAAAATCAGCTATTACATGTTAGTACTGCTAGTGCTGAAGGCCAAATAATATAAACGTGTTGTTACTACATGTTTTCTAAGGTTACTGCTGCTATTACAAATATATGGATGCTTAACATTACAATTGTCTGCTTACAATATAGGCATGTTATACAGGCAGTAGTGAACGAAGCTGATTAATTGGGTAGGTGTGTGTGTAAATGTAGGTATTTAATGCCGATATCCTTTATAATAAGAAAGCCAAACGGGTAAATTTCAATGTTGGATGACCTTTTATTTGACTACTCACAAGTTAATTGAATAAGTTATAAAGAGTGTGTGTTACTCTTCAATTAAATTCTCCTACCAACTAGTATGGCACACCATTCAAGTATAATAAATGAAGAGAAAAAATACAGATGGTTATGCTAGTAGACGTTCTTATATAATCCGTGAATGCTATTCTTTTCTTTATAACATCAAACAAGTTTCACCATGGCTGAGGAAACCGGTTGTGAAATGATATGCATTGGGTGCTGGCTGGAAAGAGAAAACAAGGTTGGATTGACCTTTGATGCAAGGCGTCCACCGAATAGAGAAATTATGTGGTATTGTTGTCCAATCCAATGACTTTGTACATGATGACATGTCCAATGACCCACCTCTCAGATCAGGTTACACAGGTCGAAGTGGTGAGGATACTATGAAACTCATTATTGAATTGATAGATAGATGCACAACTATGGAGTCAAAGATCACTGGTTTTCAAAATTTGACAACTACTAAGGCTAAAACAATCAGGAGGTTGAAGCACATGGTAAGTGTTTTGGAGAGACTAAGAAGGCCAAGGGTCACTGCATTCAGGAAAGTGAAGAAAACGGGAAAGAAAGCAAGCTCCTCTGGGAATCAAAGTTTGGAGGATGCATCCAAACAGGGGAGGAGTGAGAGTACAAATTCAGGGGAGGCATTGGTAGATTAGGATTTGGATAGTGGAGACAAAGGTGAAGGTTATTTGGTGGCTCACATAGATGATTCTTTAAAGGCTGCAGTTGAAGAAAAGGAGAAGGAAGTGGTGCAGGCAACCACTGCCAGTGTCACTGCATCCACTGCTAGTATTGCAGTAACCACTGCTGCAACCAATGTTGCTATTATTCTACCCACTGCCAGTTCAGACATTTCCACTGCAGAGGCAACCACTGCTACAATTATAACCACCGCAATAACACCAACACCAAAACAAAAAGAGGCTGAGAATGATATTGCCATACAGTTGCTCAACCTAAAGCAATCTCACCCTATCCCTGCACCTAGACCTATTGCTAAGATTTTAAATATTGGTGAACCTGTGCAGAAAGCTGTAGTTACTGAACCTGATATTGGAAAGGGTAAAGGGATTGCAGAGCCAACTTTGGTGTTTGAAAGTACAGAGGAGCAGCTACCTTTTGATGAACAATTTGCTAAAAGTTTACATATGGAAGTAAATGCTAAATAAATTGCTAAATAAAATGAAAGGGCAAAGCAGGAAGAAGCCTCTAAACAAGCTGTAGAAGAGTGGTAAACGGAACAGATGTATTTTACCCTACATAATTACGAAAAGTAGTTCAGTTTACTCGTAATGATTAACTAAGCTTCATAGTCCTAAAAAGGGTCAACAAAAACCAAAAATAATTCAGCCCATAGAAGGAATCTATACCAAAATCGTAAATAATTGCATAGATGATGCATATAAACCACTCCTTATTAGTCTACAATCTGCCACTAAATATTTTAATGAACCAAGTAATGTTACATACTTAACTAACGACATATAAGGTATTATACCCTACATAATTACGAATCAGACAGACATAAAAAAGAGCAATGGATTATAAAATGGAATTAACACCTATCTAACATAGGTATTAATCGAATAACAACAAAGATTTATTATAAAATAGAACAAATTGGAAATAATCATATGTAATAAACAACGAGAAAAATATTTACGTACCATATTTGGCCACACTTTTTAAAAAAACTTGATCAATCGAATGTGGTTTGCAATCAACACTGTAGCTTTTTAGAGGGTGACATAACTGACGTTACAAGGAAGAGAGGGGTTGACGAAGAAGACGGTTTGATTTGTGAAAACAGTAAGTAAGAATGTGTGGAAAACTAGAAGGGGGGGGGGGTTGAATAGTTTTGCCAATTAAAACTTCCTTTTAATCTATTTAGATCGACTTATGTCAATCTATTTGGATGTGTGTGTTGGATGTTGATAAACAAGCATATAAAGGTAAGTAATGAAAAGATAAGAGTAAGAAGCACAAAACCACAACGCGAGTATTTATAGTGGTTCGGCTACAAGGACACCTTCCTTGCCCTACTCCACTCCCCGAGTCACCTACTCGAGAGTTCATAATCACTACACCAATCTCCTTATGGCGGAGAAGCCTTCACAACGTCGCCTACCCTTTTTCCGGTGCTAGGCTAACCACCGAGTTTTTTCACTCCAAGGTGAACCACACCTACACAACGTCGCCTACCCTTTATAAGGTACTAGGCTAAGTACCTAGTTCTTTCACTCCAAGGTGAACTACACCTTCACAACGTCGCCTACCCTTTATTAGGTACTAGGCTAAGCACCTAGTTCCATTGCAATGGAGGAACTACTACCACAATACACCAACGACTAATCCCAAAGGAGATCTACTCCTTTACAACATCATCAAGGATATCAATATCCTTGGATCTAATACTAGTCTATCTTGTACATCGAAACACACCATATCGAATGTACATCTAAGGAACCTTTCACTAATGCCTTTGACTAGATCTATAAGACACCTTTCACTAATGTCTTGTGTCTTCACTTCTAAGCACCTTTCGCTAATGATTCTAGTCTTGACTTCTAAGCACCTTTCACTAATGCTTCTTGTCTTGACTTCTAAGCACCTACCACAAGTGCTTATGCTATAGACGATAGATACCCTTCACTAATATCTTCGTCTTGACACTTGAGACATCTTTCACTAATGTCTTAAACACTACACTTCTTTGAAGAAAGAAAGGAATCATCAACAAGAGGACTTCAGTAGCCTTGATGATGAGGAAGCATGGCAACTCATGGACTTGAGCTTGCTCGACTTCAAAGGTGGTGATCTTGCCTTTAAGAGGAACCTAAAAGATCACACAAAAACAAAACTACAAACATAGATCTCTTGGATCTGAGGTTAGTGAGTTTTTAACTCAGGGAGAAAGTGTGTTAGAAAGGGGTTAGAAATAATGAAGAAATGGCTCACTATTTATAAAGGAAAAATCCTACTGTTCCCCGGATCCCACGGATCCCTTCCACAAGGGATCTGTCTAGCGTTAAGCTAGGGATCCGTGGGACGCTCCCTTTTACCCATGGGTATTTTGGTTATGGTTCATGGGTCATGGGTTGAACCATGGATCTTTAGCTAGATACAATGTATCTTTGAGTGCAATGCACTTGGTCACTTGGGTATGGGTTGATCCATGGGTTATGGATATTATCCATGTATGATATAAGCATGATGTCATGCAATGGGTTATGGGTCAAGCTCCATGGGTCATGGGCTTTGGGTTGTACCCAACTACATTCAATGTATTTGCCTAAAGGGTTGTGATACTTATACCAATTTATATTACCCAATATACTACATACTAGTTATGTGTATATTTTACCCAAATATGTAAACACTAGTTGTTGTACATATGTATTACTAAATCATAAAATAACTTATACTTGTTTTAGTGTTTTATGTGAAAGTGTGAATATGTTAGAAACTATTAGTTCAAACCATTTACGTATTTTATTTGTTTCGTTAACATGATTTTACGTTTGTTATCGACAAAACATTAGAAGATCGTAAAATATAAATAAACGTTTTTACGGCTTATTTGTATTAACAATCTCCCCCTTTTTATTGATGACAAAACATACAATTATTTTAAGGAAAAGCTAAAATACGTAAAAGTTTGAATTTGTAGTTTTTACTTTCTTCTCCCCCTTTTTGTCGAAACAAAAAGTGTTTGAAGGAAAGCAACACATCGTTTTTAAGAAAAACATGTGAAAGAAATAAAAATAAGAAGAAATAGAGAGCATGTAACGGGAAAAGATCTCGTCTTTACTCCCCCTTGACGAGTCCATCCCTATGTAAGGGCGTCAAGAAAGTAATACTAATCTAGTTTGTTTGCAAGTAAGTTTGCAAAAGATTTCGTCTAAGTGACGAATGTGCTCCCCCGTGATGATTGCAATTTTGCAAGGGGATGTCACGAAAAGTAAACCTAGTATTGCAAGTAATTTGCAATGTATTGCTTTGACATAAAGCTCCCCCTAGCTTTAGGATGTCAAAGTCTTCATGTGTAAATTGAATAACTACAAAACAAAGGTTAGGAAGCAAGTATAATTCACAATTAAGTTAGTAGAAAATAGCTTTCTGTCTCACGGATCCCACGGTTCCCTCCTAGTAGGGATCCGTCTAGGCAATTTTGAGGAATCCGTATTAGCTGATTAATTTCAGCAAAGGTGATATAACAAGTAATGTTATCACAAAAATGAGATATGAATACAAAGTAATCATATGCTCAGAAAAATAACAAGTAGCATGTAATTCCATTTAATAAAACTAGAGTTATGATATACGTGACTCTAAAAACTAAGAAAATAAGAAAATACATGACTAGGAATTTCTAAACCAACTATCGCTTGATGCTAGGACAGCACTAAAATCTTCTAGCTCAAGTTTTGTTTAGGTTTAATCTCGTCGAAACGTTCGAGGAGATGATAGAACATGAAACGTTGGTCTTCTCGTACTTCATGTATCAAACTTTCAACATGTTGACAATGATAGCAATCTTTGTCATGGCTAGGTAGTGGTGGTGGAAGAAATGAAATGGCTTGATGCGAAGGATCAAGTGAAACGACTTGTGGAGCTTCAAATGATGGAGGGATTGGTGGAGGCGCATTTGAGAATGACTCGACCAAGAATGATGGTGGTGGTAGAGAAGTGTCAACTTCCATATGGTCGGGTGGTTGACTTTGATGATTTCTCATAATCCAAATGGGATTATATGATGAAAACGGCGAAAAGGAAGCCGGAGCAAGTGTTGACTCAACGCCTTGATTTTGTACCATTATTCCTCCTAATGAGGAAAATGTTGTTGGCGGAAGCGGATGAGACAGCCTAGGAGGCAAGTCCTCTAAATTGTAGAGGTGTGGTGATGATAGTGGGGATGTAAATGAAATAGCTTTAGGAACCAATGGTGATGGTTTAGTGGAGATGATATTGTTTGGCCTAGGAGGTATGGTGGTGTTTGGCATTGGTAGTTTTGTGGGTACTATCCTTTTAGGAATTGGTTTGATTGGATGAGGAAGGATCCTATCATTTGTTGGCTTGACCGGAGATGATTCGGTTGAGGAGATTTCGTGTATAACACGAGCCTTTTTCATGGGTGGTTCTTTGGTGGATAAGTTACTACTTGGGGTTTTCCTCCTGATGAGATGATTTTAAGAGGTTTGCAAGTGTTTCTAAAGAGCTGAAAGTTAGGATGAGAGTGATGACTATGGAGGTCCTAACAAAGTGTTTTATAAACCAAGAGATTTGGCAAGTGTATTTAAGCCTTAAGCCACTAGGATTCATTGGAATGTGATGATTAACATGCACAAGAGTCAACTTCAGAGTTTGCACTGATCTAGGAACTCATTTAAGATGAGATGGAGTGTTTGAGTTAGGAAGATGAGTTGAAATGATTGTTTTAGCAAGATTTGACATAAACTGTCATTCGGATCCCACGGTTCCCTCCTTAGAGGGATCCGTCTAGGCTAATCCTAGGGATCCGGCTCTCAGCAGCTATGAAAGAGTGGAAATGATGTTTTCTAAGATCTAAGATCTATATCATCTTGAGTGTTCCAGTCCTCCTAAGTGTCTTAAATGAAGGGGTGCTTAAGTACTTGAAGGTAATGAGTGTTGTAGCTAATGATTGTCTTTTATGGAAGGATTTGGGACTTTCAAGAGTACCAATGGATGAGCAAGGATGACACTAAAGATGAGAGTGTCAATTGAAGTTAAATGATCCTAGAGATCAGGTTGTGACTTAGGATAGTGTTTTTGGAAAGTATCCTAGAAGCTTTGAGATGGGAAAAACTAGAGTTTGATCAACTTTGATCAATTTTGAGGTAAGGATGATTTATGATAAATTTTGCCATAATTGAAAGATTTCTAAGGCTAAATGTGAGGGATCAAGTGAAAAATGAAGTGTGAGTTTGAGAGAGGAAGAGTAATGGTTTAAAAATGAAACGATAGATCTACAAGCGTCTTAGAGTGTGATCTATGTGAGTTATGTGTGAGTAGGAAAGATCAACCTATCTTGATAAGGACTTAATTTGCCTTAAGACACTATGTTTAGATTAGTGTGAGGTGTTCTAAGGATATGTTTGAAATATAATGCTTGCAATTGCATTTTCTGTTTGTCGGATCCCACGGTTCCCTAAGTGTAGGGATCCGTCTAGCACAATCTTTGGGATCCGCCCATCTGCTCAGCAGGACCTTTACTAAAGGTATGCAATGATCTTGACAATGCATTATATCTCAAGGATAGTCTAAAAGGAGTTCTAATACTAAGATATCAAATGTAAGCTGTTTTATTTCATGAAAGAAATTGGATTACATTTGATAAAGCACGAGTACAAGAGAATTGATCCTATTTTGGAATACTACTAGGTTCCTTGAGTGTTTTCGCTAGGAGGATCATTATATGATTGATGAGTGTTGGTGGAATCAAGAATGAAGAAAGTCTTCATGAGAGATATGTTTAGCGGTTCCATCATCTTGTTCACAAGTACGAACAACGGACTTTGAAATTGAGGATGGAAGTGCATAACGTTGTGATAGAGGCGTGTCAAGAACATTCTATAAGGGATGAGTTTATTCTTGGAGCCTTGAAGATTTACAATTCGCCTTGCGAAGAAGTAGGCGAGATTGTATGGTTGTTGTGTTAGCAAACAATACAACATGTGAGCACAACAAGTGGGAAGGATTTCTCGATTTCCCCTAAGACTCCAAACATTTTCACGTAGGATGAGTGCAAGAGGCTTGTACTCTTCTCGGATGTCCCGTGTGAGGATAATGTTTGGATCAGAGTAATATGGTCGAGGTTTGCATATTATGCGATTTAAATCTTCCGAGGAGGGTATGTGTGAGCAATATAGACTATTTTCTTCACGAAAGTTGAAGAGAGAATCAAGAGACCAATCTTCGGTGAAGGCACATTGTCCATGATTTGGAATCCGGAGGATATGAGCAAAATGCCCAAGGGTTAAAGTAAACTTTTGGTTTTTGATATAAAACCAAAGAGATAGAGAGCGATCCTCGTTACGAACGAGTTCGACTTGACGGAAGAATTCCATTATGAACCTTGGACATATCTTCTCGTTGATTTCAAGAAGACATTCTAGTCCTATGGCTCGAAAGGAGGTATTGATACCTTCTTCGAATTGTAGAGAGGTGTCTACAATACGTCCTTCGTGGAAGTGACGGTTTTCGAGATTATTGAACCAACGGACATGATTGCCAGGCGTGTTGGGTTCAAGAGAGATGTTCGGAGTGTAGACGCTAGTGAGTGAAAAATCAAACTCATATTCATGCGTCATAGTTGAACCTATAGAAATGATAAGTTAAAACAGAGATGTTTGTGGTCAACCTATGATTATCTAATGTTTTTACTAGAATTTTATTAACAATGGTTTTTAACACTCTAACTCACTCAATGTTTTGACTTTCTAGTGGATTATTACTTTTAGAAAGATAGTGGTTTTTAATCTTGTATGAAAACTGTTTTCCAGTAGGACGGATCCTACGGTTCCTTTACAAAAGGGATCCGGCTAGTATATTATCCGGGATCCTTGGATCTGTAATAACATAACTAGATTTGATAAACACATAGGTTTTACATTTTTATACCACGAAATATGTTTTATCCTACAATGTCTTTTAGCATGCATACATGACTTCTAATGTATCACGAAAGAATATGAAACAAATAAATCAAAAGAAATGACAAACATATTATGATAATAATAACCTAGATAACTAGATTTAGTAATATTGCATTTCAATACTAACGATGATACAAAGGATTGGGTATATGATCCCAATGTAGATTAACAACACAAAGTAAATGTCTCCATATGTGAAATTCATCATAGGGAACACAAGTGCGATGAGTGTTAAGGCGATGATCACGAGCGCGATGTAAACCATGTTGATGACGAATCTTCTTGGTTTCGGTTGAGATGGAATGAGGAGGAAGATGAAGTTTTTGAATGAAAGGAAAATTTTGAAATTGGAATATTTGAAAAAGTGAGGATTTGATAGAGTGGTCGAAGGTGGGAGTATTTATGGGGAAGGAGGAATTTTTGAAATTCGTGTTTTGTTTTATTATTGGATTAAAAGAAACAAACATAAGTTTTATATACCACGACTTTAGACGAGAAATAATACACGTATGTGAGAAAAAAGAAAAGGCTTCCTAATGAAGCTTCATGTAAAACATGTATAAGCACAAAAGATAATCATATAAATACCTAAATAGGCATACTTAATTATCAAGCAAAATAAAAAGAAAATCATACCTCTAGCGCACTTAGGAATGTCTTTACAAATGACACAAAAAATGTCACTTAGACGATTCCTGCTCCTTTGCGACTAAGATACCTTCTTAAGGAAGGTATTCTTGTTACCAAGCGATTCCAGTAGCTTGGTGGGTATGAGTTTTGACTAATCAACATGACAAAGAAGATCAGTGCAATTAAATGAAACAAGCAAATAAAAAAAAATGTTGTTATCAAATCAACATCCCAACATATAGTTTTAAAAGACATGGTGTTTGTTTTTATGAAAAACCTTCTTTGTAGTTTTCAATTAACTATGGATCGTATCAAGTTTTTAAAGTACAATATACTTCAAGGAACTTGGTAACGAAGCTCTGATGCCAATTGTGGAAAACTATAAGGGGGGGGGGGTTGAATAGTTTTGCCAATTAAAACTTCTTTTTAATCTATTTAGATCGACTTATGTCAATCTATTTGGATGTGTGTGTTGGATGTTGATAAACAAGCATATAAAGGTAAGTAATGAAAAGATAAGAGTAAGAAGCACAAAACCACAACGCGAGTATTTATAGTGGTTCGGCTACAAGGACACCTTCCTTGCCCTACTCCACTCCCCGAGTCACCTACTCGAGAGTTCGTAATCACTACACCAATCTCCTTATGGCGGAGAAGCCTTCACAACGTCGCCTACCCTTTTTCCGGTGCTAGGCTAACCACCGAGTTCTTTCACTCCAAGGTGAACCACACCTACACAACGTCGCCTACCCTTTATAAGGTACTAGGCTAAGTACCTAGTTCTTTCACTCCAAGGTGAACTACACCTTCACAACGTCGCCTACCCTTTATTAGGTACTAGGCTAAGCACCTAGTTCCATTGCAATGGAGGAACTACTACCACACCACACCAACGACTAATCCCAAAGGAGATCTACTCCTTTACAACATCATCAAGGATATCAATATCCTTGGATCTAATACTAGTCTATCTTGTACATCGAAACACACCATATCGAATGTACATCTAAGGAACCTTTCACTAATGCCTTTGACTAGATCTACAAGACACCTTTCACTAATGTCTTGTGTCTTCACTTCTAAGCACCTTTCACTAATGCTTCTAGTCTTGACTTCTAAGCACCTTTCACTAATGCTTCTTGTCTTGACTTCTAAGCACCTACCACAAGTGCTTATGCTATAGACGATAGATACCCTTCACTAATATCTTCGTCTTGACACTTGAGACATCTTTCACTAATGTCTTTAACACTACACTTCTTAGAAGAAAGAAAGGAATCATCAACAAGAGGACTTCAGTAGCCTTGATGATGAGGAAGCATGGCAACTCATGGACTTGAGCTTGCTCGACTTCAAAGGTGGTGATCTTGCCTTTAAGAGGAACCTAAAAGATCACACAAAAACAAAACTACAAACATAGATCTCTTGGATCTGAGGTTAGTGAGTTTTTAATTCAGGGAGAAAGTGTGTTAGAAAGGGGTTAGAAATAATGAAGAAATGACTCACTATTTATAAAGGAAAAATCCTACTGTTCCCCGGATCCCACGGATCCCTTCCACAAGGGATCCGTCTAGCGTTAAGCTAGGGATCCGTGGGACGCTCTCTTTTATCCATGGGTATTTTGGTTATGGGTCATGGGTTGAACCATGGATCTTTAGCTAGATACAATGTATCTTTGAGTGCAATGCACTTGGTCACTTGGGTATGGGTTGATCCATGGGTTATGGATATTATCCATGTATGATATAAGCATGATGTCATGTAATGGGTTTTGGGTCAAGCTCCATGGGTCATGGGCTTTGGGTTGTACCCAACTACATTCAATGTATTTGCCCAATGGGTTGTGATACTTAAGTTTCTACCCATTTATATTACCCAATATACTACATACTAGTTATGCGTATATTTCACCCAAATATGTAATCACTAGTTGATGTACATATGTATTACTAAATCATAAAATCACTTATACTTGTTTTAGTGTTTTATGTGAAAGTGAATATGTTAGAAACTATTAGTTCTAACCATTTAGGTATTTTATTTGTTTCGTTAACATAATTTTACGTTTGTTATCGACAAAACATTAGAAGATCGTAAAATATAAATAAACATTTTTACGGCTTATTTGTATTAACAGAATGCTTTTGTGCGAGAAGCAAAAACAGAGAAAAACGTTAACTATGGATGTTTTTGTGTGAGTGGCTATTGGAATTTGAATAGAAATGTACTGTACTTTCACTATTCAAATGTTTAATTTCTATGTAATGTAAAATGACGAGACAACCCTTTTTAAAATATACAGTTTCCCAACGAAGTTTTGTTGCCAAGAAAACAATACCTTACACATACGGGACACTTGTCGCAATGTCGATGAGTTGCCCAATGACAGCGGTTGCCCTCGGTCCATTTTGAAATAAAAAATAAAAGTGGTCCGGAAAGTGATTAGCCTCAGGGCGCCGGGGGCATTTGCGTCATTTTCCCTTTCAATAATTACATTCTTAAAAGAATTAACTACCCAATTAATTATTAATAAGACTAAAATCCATCTTGCACTCCCACTTATTTACCAGAGGTCTGACCAGTGAGTAACTAAGTATGGCAAGAGGTAAGCGACGAGCGTTAATTGCATAATGCAACTCTTAGACTTTATGAGACTGTTTAAGGCATTAGTATCAAGTAATAATGTCAAAAGCATATTTAGTTCTCATCTTATGCCTCGGGTTCAAGGTCTGACCAAGCAAAATCGAAATAAGTCGACTAAGTATGAACTTGCAAAAATAACCAAAGGTCTGACCTAAGAGAAATAATCACCATGGGTTGGAATGGCCCTAAGGTCTGACCAAAGAAGTCAAGCCAAATGCACGTGTTCATAGTTGGATGGCATAGACTTAAAATTAACAAATAGGGTATTCACATAAATGTGGTAAAGGTCGTGTACAAAGAAGCATGCAAAACAACTTTGTAACACTTATTTTAAAAACTTTTGGTAATGACACTGTAGTGATCATCATGGTTCATGGTAGCTCCAATCGAACTCGCAGGGAGGCGGAGGACCAGGTCAGCGCTAGGCAATAACCGGAAATCCTTTAGGTGTGACTGTGTGCACCTCCTTAAACCCCCTTTATAGTCTGTTCTAGTGGGTGAGCCGTACATCCCAAGCGTGTAAATAAAGACCAATATTTATATTATGGTTACGATATGTATTATTCATGAAAAACTTGTTTTAATAGTTTAGGTCACTTTATCTTACAAAAACAATTTTCCACGAATCAAATAGCAGGTCACAATGAGCATAATATTTAGGCGTGTAAATAAAGACCAATATTTATATTATGGTTACGATATGTATTATTCCATATTGCATACAATTAGGTGTCAAATACAAGTAAGAATAACGCACATAAGGAATCACAAATATATAAACATAAACATCAATATATAAACACATATTGTTCCGAGTTCTCTCGTGAGTCTTCCCCAAAAGGAGAACCATAAAACCGTCACTAGGTTCAATACCTAGATCGCCTCATACATCACAAAAAGTAATTGAGTGGGTCTTGTGGCTGGAAAACACATAAAAAGCATGACAAACTTAATTAACAATTAATTACGCTATTTTATGTATTTAATAAACAATATGTAATTCTAATTATCATTATAAGTCTAATTAACAATTAATTCTATTTAACCTTTAATTCTAATTAACAAATTTAGTTCCAATTAACAAATTATTTATAATTAATAATTTAATTTAATTTGTGTGTGTCTTGTTAATTTTTTTTATTAATAATTTGACAAGTATTTCATGCAGCCTTTTAAACATGTTTATTAAAACGTGTAACCCATAATCGCAAAAACGAGTTGACTCGTGATATTACTGTTGGGATTTAATAACCTAGTTAGCCAATTAACACAAACGAGTATGCAGCGGAATTTGATTTAGTAATTGCAATTAGGTAAACACGTATTTAATATACAATAAATAATAAAAGGTAAATAGAAAACTAACCTTTGATGTCAACTGCACGCTATCAACGAACAAGAAAACCAAAGAAACCAAGTATCTAAAATAGATACCTCTACGAGTCCACACACAAACACTTAAACCAAGTACGTTCGAATAAACGCTAGTCGAGAACGTTTAACCCAATCAACACCTTGAATACCACGAACAAGAAAACACAATAACTCCTTCTCTTTATTCTGTCCGAGAACAAAATCTGCCCGAGATCAAAAACCCAATATCACCCGATATCGGACAAAGATGTCTGATGTCTTTCTTTTGTTGTCCGAGAACCACCAAACAGAAAAACTCAAAACCCTTGTTGCTTTACCACGTTCGACCATGAAACAAGAACAAGAATCACCAACCTATAACTACTTGGATCAAAGAATCGATGAAAGTTTAGGGAATAATCAAACCAAACAAAACCTAATCGGTTTATAGGAAAAATCGATCTGGTATTAGGACTAGGGGATGGATCGATTACTTGGAGTAGAGTTTAGGGATAGTATGTTATGAATGAATGCATGGGGTGTGTTTATATTTATAGGGAAAGAACCCTAATCCCTCTTGGACTCAAAGCTTGCGCACCAAGCAATAAACCCAACACCCCCGATCGGACATAGTGTCAAGGCCCAAGGCTCACCAAAACCGACCCACCTTTTATTTGGAACAAGTCCATGGGTCGTGTAAACGACAGGGTTTTCATGCATGCATAAAAAGGGTCTAACACATTCAAATAATAAACGTTCGTCACGTACTCTCGTGTTTAACGTGTGTGCCCCCGTAGGCTCACACACTTCTGGTATGTTTGGCACCGAGCGGTGTGAAGCTTTTTGGAGCGATGAGCGGTGAGCAATGAGCATTTTATTTTTATTAGTCGATTGGAAAAGAAGCGGTGAGCTTTCCTATTTTTTAGGAATGCACAATTTTATAATGTTTTTTTAAGAAGCTGTGAGCGGTGAGCAGTGAGCTGAACAGCTACTGCTCACAGCTACTGTTCACTACTACAGCTTACAGCTACTTTTGCCAAACACACCTTTCTAGTCATTTACGTGTGGTTTTAACTCCCACAAACCAACAATAGTATGATTGAAGGTGATAACACAAATCTATTATAAGATAGAAAAGTTTTATTAGAAGCCGAAACAGAAAACCACCCAAAAGTGTTGATACAGATGGGGAGTAGTATGTGAATGGATGCTATATATGTACTATTTAACGAAAACGTATGCTTATATGAAAGAGGTAGGAAATCGCTTCCGCTACGAATAGATCATTTCAAGAGATAAAGTGATATTGTAGCCCGGAAATTATGAATTGCAGAATTAGAATATAAGCAAATCATGACTAACGTTAAGTCGATGCGAATGAAAACCACTATTAGTAGTAGCAATGTTTATAAAGCGTACACATAAGTATGAACTAAGATTTATTAGAATGAGCAACAATAGTCGTGAAAAAGATTAAGAAAGATGTTACATAAGGATAAATAATATTGATTTTGGAAAAATGAGAGTACGGTTTACTAATGAGAATATAGTTTACCGAATTAGTAATATGGTTATGGTGCACACAAGAATAGAAAAAAAAATCTTTAAACTTATAGAAGTAATATTTCTACACTCGAGTTTATCTTGAGGTAGAGAGGTATTATCGTTCTAGATTTCATCTCCTATATACTGCTCAAGATCGAGTATTGTTGTTGTTGTTGTGTTTTTTCTCTTTTATTCTTTTATTTGGACACATGTTTCATTTGAATGATTGATCGAATAAGTTGAAAGAAAATGTGAAAAATATGTCATTTTCTATCGTAGAATTATTGTATCATCTTTCATTTTTGTTGTATCTTTATGAACTTTAATCATAAATTGTTTTGTCCAGCCTTGATTATTACTTGAAATTAATAACTATGACTTCAAATTTTATTTTGTTCTATATTAAATGGACGTTAAACATCTACTACCTTAGGGAGGACGGAGTGGTCATCGGGTAGATGATCGAGTAGTATTAGGGTACATCGTTCCCACTAGTTAGGGTACTTGAAATTTTGTACCAAATCGAGCTCGGAACCCGCTCGATTATAACCTTTGTTCTTTATTTTTTTTTTGTCTTTTTATGAAAGGTAGTGTTAGGGTATGATCGGGTTCCACTCCGTCTAGTTAGGGTAGTAGTAGGGTAGAATTGGGGTAGTTTTGAGTTGGAAGATTTTTATTGGATAGAGGTGATGTGGCACTCCCAGGGTATTAGGGTACTAGAGTACCACTCCCTCATGCCTTATAATTTTATGTTTTCTAATAAGATTATGGTGTAACTAAAATGAGAAGCATGAATTAAATTCATCTGGGTGGATGACTGTGAGATGTGATGGGGTTGTCGAGAGTTTCAAAGGCATTATCGATCCCTGTGGCTTTATAGTAATGTTGTACTATTCCTACGAGCAACTATAGCTAGGCAATGAAGAGAGTGAGGGACTTGAATATTTATATTTAATATTGGAATTTTAATTATATATATTAACCGAAATAAATAATGGCAATAAATAAAAGAATACCCAAAAAAGACCAAACCTAAGATGTGTTGTCTTCTTCTCATGTTCCTCCATTCTTGATTCTTCCCGTAAATCAACGAATAACATTTTTAATACATAATCTTTAATGAGTCAATATCGCTAGCTAGCTTCTTGCGTACGTATGTTTACATGAATTTGTATTCAAAATACTAGTAACCATTTGCGTTTTACTGCAACGCTAGTAAAATTATACATGAGAAATCACAAACTTATTCACGTGCGTCTACCTAGGTGTGTAAATTTCAGCAAACTGTTATGAAAAACAGGGCTCAGAACCATTGAAATGAGTTAAAAATTACAGTATAAAAATAAGAAACTAAAAGGAAAAGAAATTCATAAAATTCTCGTCTTCACACCGAACTTACCGTGCAAAGATAATAAATTAACCAAAATTTGATTCGGCCAAAAAAATACCAAACTATCTCCAAAGTTGAAATACCACGCGTGAAAGGTGTGTGATGTAATGACGACGACGTGTGAAGGTTGTGCCGTGTAGGCCAACCATGTGCGTATTCTTGCTCTGTTACGTCTGGTGTAAGAGCATTTCACATGTTTTTAATTTGTCGTCGGCAATTACCGATTATCTTCAATCGTCAACAGGAGCGGCTCAATTTTTATCGGGGCCTAAAGCAAAGTTCAAAAACGGGGCCTTTCGATTATTTGCTTTGTTTTTAATAAAATTGTCTGGATTCATATAACGTCTATCTAGAAAACCAAGAACACTTAGTAAAGTAAGAACCGGTTGATGATTGAAAGACAAAAATGACAAATAGAGAAACCAAACGACATTGTTTCGATGATCTAAAAGTAGGGCTAAGATGACAGAATTGAACCAACACGAGTGCGTTTGTATGTTTTCGTTCGTGAACATTTAATCAAACAAACCCTACATGAACACTTAAAACAATTAAGTGAAAGGAATATTATGCTCGTGTTTATTGTATAAGTAAAAAGTTTCTTCGTATTCATTTATTAACAAACTAAAGAAAAAGTACAAAAAATACATGATCAAAATAGCATAAAACATATAAAAACGTATCATCCTGTGAACAATTCACGAACAAATCGTTGAGCTTTTAGTTTATTTACAACCCTATCTATTACTTCAGTCTTTAAGAACTGGATTACAAAAATGAGCTTAATTATTTTTTTTCCATTACCTTAAAACATAATATTGGTTCGTTTTATAAAACTAGAATGAAAGACTTATGTGGTGTTTGTTTTTTAAAAAAGGGAGAATTGCGTATATGTCCTTCCAAAAACTCTAAATTGCGTATATATCCATCCTAAAAATATAATTACGTATATATCCTTCTAAAGATTAAAAAATGTCATACATGTCCAATTTATAAAATTATATACTTATAAAACATATTTCATTGTGAAATGTCTACTATACCCTTGTTTATAACAGTTACTTCTCCAAGTATAACAGTCACTTTAGACTCTCCATTCCTGTGATCCAATATAGAGTTTCGAATATGAAGAATAATTTAATGTTTTATGATAACAATATATTTATAACAACAAAAAACATTAACGTATTAATTTGCGGGCGTAATTCTTCGGCATTGCTTATTCGCTGCCAATTATTTTCAACTGCCTTCTTTTGAATTCATTTCTCAATATCCTTTTTTATGCAAATGACGGAGTATTATGTTACCAAATATCTTATTAGTTTCTTTTGTTGTAAATTATGCTTGATGCACTTGTTTTCTCCTTTACCTTTGGCACCAAAAACACGACCCCTACTTTGATATATTATCTCCATTGACATAAAGCAATATATTAAAAGATGCAGTTATCGTAATTTTTTAAGTCAATTAAAAATTGTTTGTAAGGAGGTACGTAGTATATGAGAATGGTGGCTTGAATTTTATAAGGAGAACATAAGTCTTGTATAATAAAAAACAAAATCAAGGGTATAATGGTCAAAATTAAAACTATCTTATGATTTTAATTTGTTTTGTGTTTTTCTAATATAAAAGTTAAGAATTTGGATATATGTGACATTATTAAAGCTTTTGAAGGATATATATGTAATTATGATTTTGGGTTGGATATATACGCAATTTTAAGCTTTTAGAGAGATACATATGCAATTCCCCCTTTAAAAAATGTCTCTTAACGACATCTTAATCTAACTCATTCAGACGCAGTCAGACATTTAGATCATTAAGACTATTTGTTTTTTTCCTGTCATTCAGAGACAATAAGAGTCAATCTTTGTTAAGAGCGTTTGTTTTTTTCCGACCACTAAAAGATAATAAGAGGCATAAACCTCTTATTGAACTAGATGTGGAGGAGATGTCTTAACACCTCTTAATGTCTTTTTTTTTATTCTTATTTTTTATTTAATTTTATTTATTTATTTACTTATTTATTATTTATTTATTTTTTTCATTTTTTTTTCTTGTTTCACCTTTATTTTTCTTATTAAAAGTATTAAATAGAATCACTCCATATGTTTAGTTAGATAAATAATGTATAATATGATATATGACAATTCATATTTTTTTTTCAAGTTGAAGGGTTCAATTTTGGACTCATATATCTCAACTCTAACGCGATCCATATAGTTAATCATTTTAAAAAGTTCAATTTAAATTCTGACACGTTTATTTTTGTCAAATATACATGAAATTGCATGTTTTGTTTAAAATACTTTTAACTTTAGATAGATTATATTATAAAATTCGGTTTTTTATATTTAATAAAATTTATTTGCGAATGGAATGATTTTATATTAAGGCATAATTTCATGTATATCCTTGTAAATTTCAAAAATTACATATATATCTTTTTTACCAGTTTTTGATGCATAAAGTACAATGTTTTTAATGCATCAAAAAGATATATATGTAATTTTTGAATTTTGCAAGGATATATATGTAAATGCCCATATTTAAATTGTAAAAACTAATAGTTTAACACGTTCCGATATTTTTAGAAAAAAAACAGTTTTATTTGAATCAGATTCAGATTTTTCAACCACTTATTCAGATTAAGATGGGAATCAGATTCAGACTTTTCTACCGCATATTCAGATTCAGATGTGTGAATCAGATTCACATTCATAGCCTCTTAATAAACAAACAACACCTTAGGTGGTGTTTGTTTTTCATAAGGAGGCTCTTAACAGCATCTTAATCTGAACCGTTGAGACGTGGTCAGACATTTTGGTCGTTCAGACCGTTTGTTTTTTTTTTTTCCCGTTCAGACGCGTTCAGAGGCAGTAACATCTTAATGGTCTAGACTTGAAAGGGGTGTCTGAATGCCTCTTGTTGCCTCTTACTGACACAAAAAAAAACCAAAAAAAAATTAGTACGAGCAAGCAAATGTGCGGTTCAAACAATGAGTTTTTTTTTCCCGTTCAGATGCGGTCAAATTTAGACATTTACGCCTCAGATTCAGATTCAGATGTGCGGTTCAGATTCAGATTCAGAGCCTCTTAAAAAACAAACACTACCAGTGTCTGATAGTCCGTAAGCCTAAAGAGTAACGTTAAAAATAGACGTGGCCTCAAATCCTAACTTGTATCGGGTATTTTAATAAATCAAAGGCCTAAAATTTACTAAAATGAGTTTAATCCATTGTTGTCTATTGCTTTAAAAGACGATCTTGGCCTTTTTTATAAAACTAAAATGATCGATGACTTAGTATCTAATAGATTTTAGGTTTAAAGAACAAAGATAAATGTAGATGTGGCCTTAAATTCTAAATTATATAAGGTACTTTAGTAAATTGAGGTAACCAAAAAAGTGTTGGGGCCTGAAAGCGATGCTGAAAAATATATGTGACGACTTTATACACGATGATACTTTAGGAAATCGGAGACCTTAAAATTTTGAAGGTCTAAAACGATTTATTTAGTAGTTTTATCTTTGAGCCACCCCTGATCGTCAACAACTCAACTTACTTGTTGGTGTGTCGTGGGGGAGTTTGTGGTTCCATCCGCATGCAAGTTTTGGCTTCATTTTCACTTTCTAAAAAGAGACGTACATGAATAAGTAATATACTTTGGTGAAAAAGATAGTTATGGAGTAGTTATCACGAGAGAAACATATTATTGAAACGATCGGATCATCGGAGTATGAATTGCAAAAAGAGTTTGCTACTTATTTTCTATTCTACTAACCACTTAATGATAGTCATTTTAACGTACCCTATACTCTGAATGAAGGACGAATTATATCAAGGTGGCAAAGGAGTTCATAAATGGAAGTCCTCTCTCCTTTCACTGTCTCACTTTCCATGCGTTGTTCCCTCTGAAAAGCCTGTTTCCAATTCCCTTTTTTAGATTTCATGTTTCTGTTTCCATATCCACTCTTGTAACCTCATTAATATGATACTTAAAAAAATCCAACTTTGCTATTAATTCATACAGGGTATTCAATTTTACGTACAATATATTAGAGAAATCAGAAAACATACGATTTGATATTTGATTATCATTGAAGTATGCATTACCTTTTGCAAGCAGAAGGAGAACATCTGCGTACTGAATATAATAATTGATTGTACAATAATTCGTACGATCAGGCTTTCGATGGTGATCTAAGGGTATACGGGGTGATATGCTTGCGCCAAACTTGTAGCCAATCTGCAATAAGAAATAGTAGACACTTCGTTAAGTGATTGCGCAGGGGTTGGACCCTGCGAACCACCTCCGGCGTGAGAGTAAGTATGTGATATGTGTTGTAAGTAATGTAGAGTATGTGAAATAATGTGTTGAGTGAACATACCATTGAAATGACTCGTCAAACCTATTTATAGATGAAGAAATAAGCTTGGAGAGTGTTTGCGCACGTTTCGGCGAACATGGGGGCGTCCCATGATTTGTGGTAACCGCTAGGGCTTCATCCCCACTCTCTCTGTCTTGGCGGGGAAGCTAAGGAGATAGTGGGAACGTGGGGGAAGACCAAGTTAATGTTCTCCTTTGTCTTAGTGCCTTCAAGAGAAGACTCCGAAGGGCATAGGCCTTCGGCTGGCGAATTCTCAACTGGTAACCATATCAAGGATGAATGATTTTACGCCACTGATGACTTATGAAGAAAGACTTGGGTCTTCGTAATGCAAATTCAACTGAGGTCGAAGGGGTGTCCTTTGACCTGATCGAAAGGTACGTCATCAAGCTCCCCAGTCGAAAGTGATATGTACGAACTAGAAATATTGCTTACAACTCAAAAATATATACAAAACCTCCCCTCCGTCACAAAATTGAACGAAGATGAAAAGTCAAATATATGTTGACCCCGTAATTAATGCTGAGTACTTATCCTAACCACCCATATCTCGGTAAAATCAAACGTCCCTTCAAAGTTTCAAAGGGATTTAAAATCCGGAAGTAAGGTGATATCTCAGGACACGTGTAGGGCTAGGATTTTACATGCAAGACGGTATATAAAATCAAAATAGGAAAACCCTAACTCTGTTAGGTCACCATAATGTAACACAAGTAACAACATGTAAGAAATAAGATGAAGTAGAGATCGGATGAACACTAAACACAAACACACGAATGAATATGGGAAAGTTATGCGTAAGATATAAGTGAAAGTGAACAACCAACCTTCTAAGGAAGGTTTACAAAGGTATTTATAGGGGAAGGGACTAGGGAAACACTACAAGTCCCCTTCCTTCCTTATTGGGCTTGGGCCAAGGCTTATGGGCTTTCTACATAAGCCTTGCCATTAATACAAACATAAAAGCCTAATTAAGCTACCTATTACATATTGATTACAAACACTTGAAATACAAGTTAGGAGTGATTCCAACAATCTCCCCCTAAGTGTTGGTAATTAATAAATGACTCCAGCAATCTTGAAAGGTTGTTGGTGTAGATGTAATAGCAGTAGCTTTGACGTCTTCTGACCTTCTTCTTTCTTGTGAGAAGAAGAGTCTTGATTCTAACAATCTCCCCAGTGTGAGGATCTTGTTTCTTTTGAAGATTTCATCTTTGACGTCTTCATATATCTTTGTTCTTTGTTCTTTGTTCTGGTGTGGATATGGTGATGTTATGTTGTGGTTATCTGCATCAGGTGAGCTTCATTGCTCAGGTGTCTCCACGTCCTTCTCCAACATGCTCACACGCTCTTTAACGTTGGATTTCAGTATTGATGTAGTTCTCTAAGTCTTTAAACTTTCTAGATTCTTTGGCTTTGAGGAAGAATCATTCTGACTTTTGTGTTGCCTTTCGAGAGAACTTCAAATTGTGTTGTTGTTGGTATGAGCATGTGGAGAGTCAACACGATCATCTTCCAAGAGCATCCATAAGAAGAAAACATAAGAATGGGTTAGTGATAAACACCAATCGATCACTGTGGTCATTTCATAGATAGTTGACCACTACGATTGTTCTTCTGATGAATGTCTTGATTCCATTCACCTTGGTCGGGCGAATCAGCCGTCCGAATCCCATCAGGGACAGTTGGCATTACATTGAACAAGTTCAAGTAATGACCCACATTATCAGGACTCGATTCTTGAAAGGAATCTTTACAAGTTCGAACTTCGAGCGTGTTAACAGCATAGTGTGAAAACACATCTCTAATTCTAGCAAAGGCTGTTCCTGAACTGGAGTCCCTCAAGTAGGATTACACGATGTACCGGAGTACACCTACAATTCAGGTGAGTCGCTGAGGTACACCGAAGCATCACCTCACGACTGTAGACCGTTTGAAACAACACTAAGCATAACCCACGAGGAGTTACCGAAGCGACCTGCTGTCATGGTTGTTTGATATTGACCCTGGCAGGGGTTTCCATTTAATCACTGAGGATCACAATTGTGAACCTCTCATAAATGTTCTCGACAGATTGCTAAGATCAGTGAAGGACTCGATAAGTTGTCACTTGCGTCCTTAATGTTGAACGACAAGTGATGAAGTGTCAAGTGTTCCTAAGAGATCTTTTGATGAATCTCGTGGCTCTAGACTCAATAGTGCGCTTTGGTTTTCATAAGCGGAGACTAGGAAGAGGGTCTCCTTCTTCAATACCGGCAATCTCTAAAAAACACTGATAGTTTACGTAGGGTTCCCTGTGAGAATGAAACAAGCTTCTGTTGAGAGAAACTTGAGTGGCTAAGAAGGTTTAGTGCATGCGTCACTGGGTCCATGACGACTTTAGTCTTTAATACTGGTGTCATCAAGTGACAACCAGTAGCAATGTATTGAACCCGGTGTCTGCCCTAAGTTGAATAATTTGGAGGGCTATTTCTTTTCACCCTTTTCATTACTTTTATTTTTAATTCTTCAACTCCTTCTTTCTCCGATTCTCATTTTCTCCTTTTTATAATCATACCTAAGGACTTCTAAATTCTAACTATTGGTGGTGTCCTTGGGTAGATCCCTCCGGCTCTGGTGGATCATAGGACGGTTATTCCTAACCTTAGTCACCTTATAACACCATGACTATCCTAAGTTGCCATATAACCATTTTCTCGAAAATCTCTCAAAGTGTTTATAAGTGAAAACATTTTGTGACACTTCGAGAGTTTTGTATTTTCAGAAATACTCCCCCTTCACATGTGCTCAATAGTTTTGACAGAAATCTGCATAGTGAGGGTAGAGCTAGCACTTTTGAATTGATCGACTCAAGATAGGCAATTCCCCGCGAGACACGGTTACGTTGCATAGTTAAAGAGTTGCATTGTCAGCTTTTAGGTGACAACTAGCTTTAATAACTACCTTGAAGGTGTGGACAAACCTCGAAAGGTTGTCAAACCCATCAAAGTTCATGTCTATCAGGAGTTTCTCGAAAAGGTACAATCTACTCGGATAAGTCTTGGAAGACAAATCTTTTCGATGTATGACAATTCAGTTCTCGTCAATTCATGGGTTAAGTCTTAGTCACACGAAGATTCAATCATATTTCCAGCATATTTGTATCACACAATTTTTCTCCCCCTCAAAAATGGTATGTATGTTATTTTTGATGAAATTTTGATATCGAATATGTCCATTTCGAGTTTTGTGGGAAGATTTCCACGAAGAACAATTTGTGAACAAAGATTTTAGCAAATACTCCCCCTCAACAAGTAATATTAACTTTTGAGGTTTTGAAAAACATAAGGGGAAGTACTTGTTCTTTTGAGCAAAACTTTGAAAAAATGAAAGTTTTGATAAGTTTTACTCAAAAGTAAGAAGCTTTCGCTCTTTTTTTGGGATTGTGGCACTGAAGCGTACCACAGGATCCTTTCATTACGAGTACGGGTTGTACACTGTTATGTGTGCACAAACCATAGTCAATTTATCAAACAAACAAAATCACAATCTAGAGAGTTAAGAGAGTACCCAATGATTACAGACGATCAGCTACTTTCTGAGGACGTTGGTAAGTTAGAATCGGAAAGTTTGGTCTTCCTCCTACATAGCTCTCCAACCATTGCATCAGATCCCGATGAATAAACCTTTAATCAATCCTAGTGATAAATCAACGAATCATCCTTGCGATCCTTTGAATTCCATCTCTTCGTCAGAATTATACCCAACTCAATGTCCTTCAAACGATATGCCAATCCATCTCGAACCATCTCCAGGGTGGCGTCATATAACTTTGTGAATTTCATCGAAAGCCATGAAGCAAGTATAATGATTTTTACATCGGTAGACAAACCCAAACTTTGGATTATGAACGATTTTGTATTGAGGTTCTTGATTGATTCCATTGAAGTGAAGAATTTTGGTAAAATTCGACCCCGAGGTGGAGATCTTCAACACACTCTTTCATTTGATGCGTATGAAAACAAGGAGTGCAGTAATGTACTTGATCTAAATTTCGGTTGAGGTTCAGGTTGGGGCTCAGGTATGTCGTGATCCTCACCACCAGTGTATGTCAAGTGATTAATGGTTTTCTCCATTGGTGGTGTGGTTTCTGAATCCCTTGGTTAATCAGATGGTGGAGGCTGTGTAGCTTGTTGTGTAGTGGTGATAACCTGCTTAACCATTTGTCAAATCATTGGATGGAGTTGCATTCTTAACAGATTTTGTTGTTGACTTAGTTGTTTCTTTTGTTGATGGAGGTGATGATTGAGATGATGATTTGGGTTTGGTGGAAGTATCAAGAGGTGGTTCATAAGACTGTTGAGGTTTGTGTATTAGATTGTCAACTATGTAATTGTCTGATTCCTTCTTTAACTTTTTCTCTTCAGCTCTAGCAGCTTCTTCTGCCTCTTTTCACATAATTTCCACTTTAGCCACCAAATTATCATCATCTGTCACCCTTTCATCCTTATCGTGATCGTAATCTCCTTTGTCATAAGTTTCCTCATCTTCATCATGCTATTCTTCTTGCTGTTGTTATAGATATTGTTGTGGTTGCTTCATTTCAACAGTTGTAGTGACAGTGACACCCTGATCCTTACCGGGTTGATTAACCGGATCGGATGTGGTAATAGTTGTTTGCAATGGATCTTTCATAAGTAGAGGACTACTGCTTGACCCTCCTGCCCCACCGAGTTGATTAACCGGAAAGGTTGAAGCATGGTATACCATCCTTTTCTGCTTTATTGTCTTACGAAATTGTATTTCCTCATCCATTGAATCATACTCATCATCAGTATGACTTTGTGAGCATGAATTTGAATGGATGTTGCAGAAGGATGTCCATAGCAATTCTGCAAGATGATTCTGAGCATATGAAGTTTTTGAAGACGACACGGAGATTGTTCTTGCCAATTGTTTTGTCGTATCCAGCTGGGAATGTGTTTGACATCGAGAGCTCAGCTGGGGCATTGATGTTTGATTGATTAGCAGCCATTTTGTGATCTGAAAGACATTAGACAAAAAGACATACATATGGAAACACAATGTGTTTGTTTTAGTCTGATTTATTATCTAACTCCTTGTTTGATGGTAACATGTTTATGTTAGTTACAAGTCCTAAGTCACATTTGTCCAATTGTTTGAAGTTGATGTGATAAGTTACGTGAACGTGTGAATTTTGAAATTTCAAAGGCCAATTTTTCACTTAACACACAACATATTAACTTATGTAAGCTTATATGAAACATCTGGTATTTGTGACTTATGCGTAACATTTAACAAGTAATATATGCGTAACAGGCCAAAATGTAGTGAACAGTGGGTTATGTGTAACAAGGATCCTTATGCGTAAGAAAGGAGCTTATCTTGCAGTAGTAAGCTAAAACGTAAGACCAAGCTTATGCGTAAGAGTTTCTTACACGTAAGACAAGTTCAAAGGCTTTAGGCTTACGCGTAGGAATAAGCTAGATGTTACGCGTAAAGTTTACTCGTAAGAGTAAAGCTTATGCGTAGCAAGCCTTGTTTACGAATATATTTCCAAGATACGCGTAATCCACTGTAGACCTCTTATGCGTAAGAGTTACGCGTAAGATTTCTCTTAGGCATTACCTTTACGCATAAAAGTATTCTTTAAGCGTAACGGTTTGAACACCTGAAGATTCTGACATTACGAATAATTAACCTGTTAAATATAAACATGAAAACTTGATTGCAGTTAATTCCAAACATCTTTTAGATCACAAAACAAGCATAAGAACATATCAGATACACACAGAAAGACTTAGGCGTAAAATTACTTAAACCCTAAACCCTTAATCTACGCGTAAGAGATATAGCAACACAAATCAAACAAGAATGTTTTTGGAGTGTCCTAGATGTCATATGAGTGCAATGGAACAAGATTTAACACATTTCCACCACAGAATCAGAAGATTCATGGGAGATGAACCCTAAAAGCCTAAAAGTTAAATTCTTACAGTTTAGATGTTTCTGGGCTAATTTAAAGGTTCAAAACATGCATATATACTTATTTTAACACTTTCTTGACCACCTAATAACATATCACAGAATAGAGAAACCCTAAATGAGCGCAAGAACCCTAGAATTCAAATTAATGAAATTTAAGATTCTGGATGGTTATGGACGATTGAAACAATTTTAATAGACACTAAGAAAGGTTTTATCATAACTCATTTCAATCCAAACACTTTTATGCATAAACACCCAATTCGTTAGAGTGAACAATTTCCAAAATCAGTTTAAAGAGTTTTAACCGTTGGATTTGAAAGATTTTTGAAATCATTGTTTAGAATCTTGATCAAAACAATTTAGAACTTACAGATTATGAACAGCTTGAACGGATTTTGAAGATTTGATTTGGTCCATTTGATCTTGGTGGTTTAGGAGTAAATGCACATGAAGTGGTGAATTTTGAAAACATTTGAGTCCGAGGAGAGTATTTGACAAGAAACGTATCCACCATTTTAGAAGAAACAACATATTTTAGGTAACATGCAAGTTCAAGGTTTTATGAAACTGAAAAATATTTACTTTCTCCCCCTCAACACTTGTTCGGGAAAATTGTGAAAAGTTTGATAGAACACAGTGTTGACGGAAGATTTGTACTTGTGATGTTTGAAAGAAATTTAGATAGAAGAATATTTTTGGATTTTATCAGATTTTATATTTTTTATTTTGTTTTTGATAAATTTATTTACTAAGGAGGTTTTGATGTTTGACTGGTTTTAAGATTGTGTTAAAAGATCGTCCAGTTCCTCTGGAGTCAAACACCTCATGCCAATCCAGTGGATCAAATCAGTAACCCTAGCAGGAGCTAAGGCTTTGGTGAGAAGATCCGCCACTTGATGTTCAGTACCCACAAAATATAATTCAACAGTACCCTTTTCCACATGCTCCTTTATGAAATGATATCGAAGGTCGATGTGCTTGGACTTCGAATGTTGAACGGTGTTGCACAAGATCACAATAGCACTTCGATTGTCACAGGACACCGGAATTCTGTGAAATACGTAACCATAGTGTTTGAGTTGTGTTCTCATCCAAATGACTTGAGCACAACACGCCGACATGGCTACATATTATGCTTCGATTGAGGACAACGATGTACAATCCTGTTTCTTCGATTGCCATGACACCAATTTATCACCAAGGAATTGTAAACCACCTAAAGTACTTTTCCGAGAATCTAAGCAACCTGCGTGATCAGCGTCTAGAAAAGCTATTAGTTCAAAACCAGAATCCTTCGGATGCAAGATCCCTAAATTAATGGTTCCCTTGATGTATCAGAGGATTCTTTTAGCCTCAAAGAGGTGAGTTTCAGTTGGTCTCGACTGATAACGGGAGCAAAGATATACAACAAATACAATGTCAGGTCTACTGGCTGTTAGATACATGAGAGACCCAATAATACTTGGTATTTGGTAGGGTCAACCAATTTCCCATGTAAATCAGCGTCCAGTTTCTTGGTATGTGCCATTGGTGTGGCATAGGTATCACAGCTATGCATTCCATGTTTGTTTAAAATTTCAAGAGCATATTTGGACTGGTTTAAGAAAATACCACGGGGTGATTGATGAACTTGCAGTCCGAGAAAGAACGAAAGTTCACCCATCATGGACATTTAAATTTTTTTTTTCATAAGTTTTGAAAAAGCGTTTGAGTACTTTTTATGTGTTGATCCAAAAATGATGTCATCCACATAGATTTGAACGATTAAAAAGTGTTCCCCGTGATATTGTATAAACAGTGTTGGGTCGACCGATCCTTTAACAAAATTATGAGATAGGATAAATGATGACAACTCATCGTACCACGCCCAAGGGGCTTGTTGGAGAACGTAGAGAGCCTTGTTCAGTTTGAAAACGTGATTAGGGAACTCTGGATCAACAAATCCTTCTGGCTGACTAACATAGACCGTTTCCTTCAGTTTACCATTCAGAAAACCGGTTTTGACATCCATCTGATAGACTGTGATGTTCATGTGAGCCGCAAATGCCAGAAAAATCCGTACAACCTCAAGTCTAGCAACTGGTGCGAATAATTCCTCGAAGTCAATCCCCTTTTCTTGTCTATAACCCTTAGCCACGAGACGTGACTTATTTCTGATAAATGTACCTTCAGCATCCAACTTGTTTTTCCAAATCCATTTTAGACCAATAACATAGACCCCTGTTGGTTTTTCAACCAATTCCCATACTTCAAGATGTTTAAACTGATTAAGTTCTTCTTGCATGGATTCAATCCAGTTGTCATAAGTCATTGCTTCTTTAATGTTTTTGGGTTCAGATTGGCAAACGGTAAGTGCATAAATGCAATGTTCACCGTCAGTCTGAAGGCGTTGTCTAGTTACGACTGGTTGATTCGGGTTTCCAATGATGTTCACAAGAGGATGGTCTTTAGTCCAACGATGTGTGGAGGGTTGATGTTGATATACATTATGCAGATTGGAAGGATTCAAATGGCTTGTAGATGATTCCGCAACATCTGAAGAAGCGGTTGCATTTGCAAAAGGGTTAAAGAATGCATTTGGATCATAATCTGCGGGTGTAGGTACATCATGATTAAGAAGATCATCAGCTGGTTCAGCGTCATTGGATGCGGTTTGTTCGGCTGTTGTTGTAGAATCAATTGGAGGTGCTTCTTCAACAGTTGTTGTTGTTGTCAAGTTGAGCAGCGGAAACATTTGATACATCTTGAGCACGTTGATCAATATCATCACTAAACAGAGGAGCAAATAGTTGTTCCATTTGTTGACGCGTAAGCTGTAGGCTTGGTTCAGCTGATGATAGGGTTTGGGGGAAGTTTAGACAGTTATGTCCGGGTTCCAAGTTGTTTTGCTCATAAGCCATTTCAGTAAGTTCATCGAAATTGGCATGAATCGTTTCCATAATATCCCTTGTACGACAATTCCAGATCCGGAATCCCTTAGAGTTTTCACAGTATTGATAAGAATTTAAAAGGAACACTTTTGAGGGGTCATTTAAGCCCTTAATTGATCACTTTTGTATCCGTTACTACTTAATTTCGTTCCTTTTCACTTTTTAGGTCTCTTGAAGGCAAATTGCTAGAATGACACTTATTCGGAAGAAAAGGCGCAAATATAGAAGAAAATGGCCAAAGTCAAGAATCAAGACATTCAAGCTGCTGGAACTGATGGGGACGGCGTCACGGCCTAATTGCGACACCGTCGCGACATACCTTGAGACGAATCAGAGAGCAAATTGCTATTTTACAAGTGACGACATCAGGTTTAAAAGAGTAGGGCGTCACAAGTCAGACGACCTAGATTTGGATCCCGACGGCGTCAGAGGTTGAAGCCGACGGCGTCACAAGCATAAGGTGAGGTGACGCCATCACAGAGTTAATGTGGCCAAGACGAAAACCTAATGGCGGCGGCCTGATGGCGTCACAATTAAAGAGTGACGCCGTCGCTTATTGTAACTCTATATATAGAATTCGAATTTTCAGTATTTTAGAGAGGTAGTTTTGTGGAGTAAAACCTAAACCGAACCTAGGCTGTCTTGGGCAATATCTTAGGGTTCCATACCGTATTTTACAACAAGATAAGTGATTTACTTCATTAATTCAATTATGTCTTCAATTGTTTGTGTGTATGCTTGCATGTTTTCCATGTCCGGCTAATTTACTTGTATGTTTGCTTAGATCTATGAAACCTATGTATTGAATATTGATTGGTTGTCTCTTATCTTAATTGTGATTGACCTAGTATTGCCATAGGTCATTCGTTGTGTTTTTAATGCTTGAGTAATCTTTGTGAACATTAGTTTATAATCACTTAGAGTTATTGTAGTCTAAACATCCAAAGATAACCTTAGAGTTAGTTTATGAATCCTAGAGATTTCGTAGGCAATAACCTTAAGGTAGTCTCAAAGAGTTAGGAAAGAACGCATACCCTATGACCTTAGAAGACACAACTCGTTAAGAATAAGGACGTGACAATTCAACCATCAATAGGAGATAACTAGGGAGTAATAGCATCTAAGTAAACACATCTTTAAATCATCATAAGAGCACACAACAATAGACATAGACTACACTCGCCTTAGCTTAGATAATTAGATAATTAGAATAGTAGAGTAATCAGTAGAAATACCAACCCCCCAAATCCAATACCCTGAGATTCGTACCTTTCCATTTTCTAAAAAATATAAAAAAGATAAAAAAATAATCTTCCTCAACCCCAAACTTAGCGTAGTAATTTCTCACTAGCATTCCTATTACCCTAGAAAACGATATCAATTCCCGAGGCTTACCCTAATACTACACTACAACGATTAGGTTCACTACCTAGGGTGTTGAAAAACTTGCTCGACGAAAAGGAAGTTTCTTTGACGCCGAACGCGCGTTGTACGCGTATCAAGTATCCAACAAAGACTCCAATGTCAGCTTTAGCCTTGAGCTTTCCAAAGTCATCACGATCATTATTCGGGTAACAGAGAGCACCAAATACACGAAAGTGTTTGAGATTCGGTTTATGGTTATGGATAAGCTCATAAGGTGTTTTGTTGTGGCGTTTGGTTATCATCGAACGGTTCTGAGTGTAACATGCAGTAGACACGGCTTCTGCCCACAAGTAATCTGGAAGTTTTGCATTTATCAACATCGTTCTTGCAGCTTCCACTAACGTACGGTTTCGTATTTCAACAACTTCATTTTGTTCCGGTGTCCGTGTAATTGATGTTTGATGCTCAATCCTCACTTTCTCATAGTATTCACGAAGAGTTTGATTCACAAATTCAGTTCCTTTATTTGTTCGGATTTGTCTGACTGTGTTCTGGAGCTGAACTTGAATTTTCGTGAGAAAGGTGATGATCATTTGTGGAGCTTGATCTTTACTTTGAAGAAAATAAACCCAAGTCCATCTTGAGTAGTCATCGGCAATTACAAGAATGTTGCGCTTACCATTAATCGTCTGCACACGCATCAGGCCACACAAGTCCATGTAAAGAAGATGAAGCACATGTTGAGAGTTGTGTTCCACTTTTGAAGGAAAGTGAGCACGAGTGCTTTTTCCTTGTTCACAAGCTGAGCATAGATGATATTTAGAATACCGAAATCTTGGGAGACCTTCAACAAGTTTGTAACATGCAAGATTGGTTATGGTTTGAAAGTTTAAGTGTGAAAGTCGACGATACCACAACCAAGATTTTGTTGATGTTGCCTTAGAAAGTAGACAGATGGTAAATGAAGCAATCATGTATTACATAGATATTGTGTAAAGACTTGATGTGCGGTTTCCAGACATAAGATCGCTTCCTTTTAGATCACGAATGAAACAAGTTTTCTCCCTAAACGCAACTTCCAAATCTCCATCACAAAATTGACCGACTGAAAAAAGATTGTGACCAAGACCTTCCACATAATAAACTCTGCTAATTTCGATGTTCCCATTGATGTAATCTCCGTAGCCCATGATAGCTGCGAAGTGATCATTCCCGAACCTGACAGTGCCAATGAACTTTGAAGCAAAGTTTGATAACAGTTTGAGATTGCCTGTCATGTGTCGGGAACAATCGCTATCAACAATCCAGAGGATGATCTGTATCACCTGCATTACACACAGACGACACAGGTGGAATAGAAGTAGCGGTGGAACCCAAAGAGTTAGAGGGTTCCGATACAGTTACAGTTGAAACACACATGTTAATGATTTTAGGAATCCATTTAAAGCCAGGTATATTTTGTAACCATCTTTGCCAAGTCCAACTAGTTTTAGCTTTGGTATTAGTGAATGCACTAGGTGATAATTTCTTCCAAGGAGGTGAAGTGGGTTCTATGGGTACATCAATGATTGTAGCAGGAACACTAGAGGGCGGTTTACCTAGCACAGACTTAGAAGCATTAGTGGGCCTAGAGGTATTCCATTTTCTATTGTTCCGCTTACGAGATAAGATAGTATTAGCAACACATTTATCATGACAACTAGAAAACATGCTTTTATGACAACCAACACAAGATGCTTCAAACATAACATTCAAAGTACTTAAAGATTCAACATTCGTTACATCACTTTTTCCATTACATTTGTCTAACGCAATATCTAAAGTGGGTGCAACTTGAGTGTTATTCGAAGTCCTAAGGTGTTCTTCTACTTCAGAGGTCTTCATTGTTCTTCTCTTACGTTGCAACTTCCTATTCTTCCTGGTTTTGCTCTTAAGTTGTGAAGTACAAACATTGGGAAAAGAGGCAACTATTCCTGTTTCAGTGGAAGAAAGCACATTAGTGTTCATATGAATCTAATGTCTCCCTTGGTTCAATCATGAAGTGTTCATATGCTAAGTAGATTTTGGATTCCATGTCCTCTTGATTGAGTTTTATGCCTTCCATTAAAAGATGAATGTGCTCCCACATTGCTTTAGCAGTCTTCTAAGCATCAACACTACGAAGTATCAGATTGGGTAATCCCAAAAGGATATATTGCATTGCAAGCTCACCAGCTTCTAAGTGAACAAGTTGATCAAGACCAACAATGTTAGTAACATCATCTCTTGGTGGATTAGTATTCGGATCTCCAGGTACAGTGATAGTAGGCATCTGAAAAGGACCTTCAAGGATGACCTTTTTCAAAAACTTACCATGTGGCTTCTTGAGCTAACAAAATCTAAAGAACCTTATCACCCATTGATCGTAGTTACCGGGAGTGAGCATTGGAGGTCTATCAAGGGATCCAGCTTCATGAATGGATTTTTGGCTACTTAAAGCTTCACACATCTTTGTAAACCAAGAGGGTTCCTTTGGTGTTGTAACATTCATAGCATACTTGGCGGGATACTGATTTTGAAAGTATGTATAATGTTGTACTTGTTGACGAGGGTTAGGTGGAATCATTTGTGGTAGAAGAGGGTTTGCTCCTTGAGGAAAGTGTTGAAATTGTTGTTGAAATTGTCACAATTTTTGTGGAGATGGTGGAGGATATTGTTGATAGAATTGTTGTTGTTATTGTTGAGGATACTCATGAGGAAAGTAGCTAGAGTATGGTGGTTGAGACATCTTGAAACTTGTGTTGATGATGGATCTTTGTAGTCGAATGAAACTTAGAGTTTGTTGATGAAGTAACCTTATGCGTAGAAACCAGCTTAGGTGTAGAAATATTCAAATAACCTTACGTGTGATACCCAACTTACGCGTAGACAAGAATTTACGCATATGAATTGCTTACGCGTAGACTTGAGAAAAAAACTTAGCTTAGGCGTAAACTAGAGACTTAGTAGTAGAATCCTTATGCGTAATACTTCCTTAGGCGTAAGACAAGCTTAGGCGTAGGAAATGCTTAGGCAAAGAAGATTCTACGCGTAAGAATTAAGCTTAGGCATAAAACTAGGGTTTTACCCAAAAATCCTTTACACTTATATCAGTGTAAAAGATATCCAAAGTCGAAGTGTTTTCAGGCTTATCCAAGCAAGAAAACACTGAGTAAACCAACAGCTCTGAATATCAAATGATGAAACTCTTATGCGTAACTGGCTGCTTAGGCGTAGACTTTGTGCTTACGAGTAAAACTAGGGTTTTGTTACGAGTAGAAAGTTCCAACTTTTACCAAAACTGATTTTTATGCTCAAAAGTGTTTAGAAACCTGATTTTAATAATGAAATAGCTTCAATATCACCAAAATAATAATAAAGTTTGAAACTTGATGATCCAAAACCAATAACACCCTTACGTGTAGAAAGTAGTACACGAACAAAACCAAGCTCAAAATCTAATCTACACACGTAAAGTTTGAAACTTTTTGTTAAAAACTGAAACTTTAACACTAAATAAACCTTGAACCACAAGAATCTTGAATTTATAAGCGTAAAAATCAAAGCTTTAAGCTTAAGAAAGTTATATTCGTTCAAAACCCACGCGTATGATAATAACTTCAAAAACAAAAGGTGTTTCACCCAACTAAATGGTGATTGATACCACTGTTAGGTCACCATAATGTAACACAAGTAACAATATGTAAGAAATAAGATGAAGTAGAGATCGGATGAACACTAAACACAAACACAAGAATGAATATGGGAAAGTTATGCGTAAGATATAAGTAAAAGTGAACAACCAACCTTCTAAGGAAGGTTTACAAAGGTATTTATAGGGGAAAGGACTAGGGCAACACTACAAGTCCCTTTCCTTCCTTATTGGACTTGGGCCAAGGCTTATGGGCTTTCTACATAAGCTTTGCCATTAATAAAAACATAAAAGCCTAATTAAGCTACCTATTACATATTGATTAAAAACACTTGAAATACAAGTTAGGAGTGATTCCAACAAACTCATTTGTTATCCCTCGCCCAAAATCTACACCATTAAGCTGTCTTCGAGCGAGCTTTCGAACAAACAGGTAAAGTATTCCTTCGTATCACTACGTTTTCAATACTTTTTTGTTGATTAAAAGTTCCATGTCTGCCAATAAGAAGTTCGTAATCAGGCAACAAGGTTGTACCTTGACCAGGGAAGAGCTTAAAGCCTTCCTTACTGATTATCCTATTCCCAAAGAATATAAAGTCATGTTACCCAGCAAAAATCAAGGTTTTTATGAAGCCCCAAAGAACTATGTAGGCTTGTATACCCATGCATTCACCACCTTCAACCTAAGGATACCATTGCATCCCCTGCTTTTAGAGCTCCTTTAATACTATGAATTACACATATCTAGGTTCAACCCGTTTGGCCTAGCCAAGCTCACAACGTACATTGTCATGTGTAAAGCGTATGGGTATGAACCGTCATTGACTGTGCTTAGAGGGTTTTTGAATATGTACCCTGGAGGAGACTGGCGGACATTGGCTAAAAGGGGTGAACGGGATGTGCCCATTCTTATTGATAGGCCTTTTACAAATATCAGAAACTAGAAAGGAAAGTTCTTTTTCATTCAAGATACTATTGTACCTCCACAATACCCTGCTTTGCTAAACCTAGAGTTTCAGTATGATGAGAATAGGTTTAATGATCCCCTGCCCTATACTGTGAGGAGGAATCCCCTGTATCAGCGCCTAGCTCGACATCCAGCTGATTGCCAGACCTTTCCTGAGCCAATACTGTTTATGGCTGGCCTTGCTGAAAGTTGGGAGGGGTCTCCGTTACATCCCGAGATTGTTTATTGTAGAGAAAGTATGTAAATTTTCAATTAAAATAAGATATAGGAACTTATCTTTCTGATAGTTATCTGTTTCCTTCCTTTTTGAAGAAATGTCGTTCAGAAATTTCGTTGTTGCTGGTGGTGCTAAGGAAGTCAACTTTCTCCCGAAGGATCCCCAAAAAGCTAGCTATGGTGTGGGCTCTCCTTCGGTGTCTGTTAACAACAATGATGTTGATGCCCAACCGATTGAGCATGTGTCATCTACTCCTCCTGTGAAAGAAAAAGAGCCCGTGGATGTTGACGACCAGTTAGTTGAGAATGTGGCAGACTCAGATGACCCTGCTTCAGAGGAACATTTGGCTTTCGTAGGACCCTCCGGCATAGGGGACAGGGTCCGAAGCAGGAAGGGTACAAGCTCGAAGGCTACTAAATCTGCATCAAAGAGGAAGTTTATCTTGCCCACTCCTCCATCTCGAACTACCCGGGAGAAGAGTGCCCAGGGTAAGGTTGTGGTATTTCCAGCCATCGAAGGGCCCAACACTGATGATATTCATGGTAAGTCTTCTTCCCTGTTGCAAACAATTATCTGCATATTGTGTTATACTAGCAAGTTTATTTATGTTGCAAGACTCCCTGATACGAAGGAGCTTCCGTCACCCCTAGCTTGTCACTTGCTCGTTGAGCATGTGACCCCATCTAGCTGGAAGGGGTTTATGGATAACATGTCCTTGGAAAGACTCTGCGACCTTCATGATAAGAGCTATCTAAGACAATGCATATTGGATAATCAGCTCAACACCAGGATGAGGGAGATTTTCCGTGCAGTCACCAAGGCTAGGGAAGAGATGGACGTCATGCTTGCCAGGGAGAAAGCGAGGGACAAGCAGTACACAGAACTGCAGGCAAAGTGTGAAGATGTTGTGGAGGACTTCGACAAAAATCCCCTGGTCCAAGATCTCCGAGCAGATATGGAGAAGCTCAAGGGTCAGTTAGCCGAAAGCCAAGCTGAGTGCTGATACGCATACAACGCGCGTTCGGGGTCAAAGGAACTTCCTTTTCGTCGAGCAAGTTTTTCAACACCCTAGGCAGTGAACCTAATCGTTGTAGTGTAGTATTAGGGTAAGCCTCGGGAATTAATATCGTTCTCTAGGGGAATAGGAATGCTAGCGAGAAATTACTACGCTAAGGTTGGGGTTGAGGAAGATTATTTTTTTTTATCTATTTTTTATGTGTTTTTAGAAAATGGAAATGTACGAATCTCTGGGTATTGGATTTGGGGGGTGGTATTTCTACCGATTACTCTACTTATCTAATTATCTAATCTAAGGTGAGTGTAGTCTATGTCTATTGTTGTGTGCTCTTATGATGATTTAAAGATGTATTTACTTAGATGCTATTACTCCCTAGTTATCTCCTATTGATGGTTGAATTGTCACGTCCTTATTCTTAACGCGTTGTGTCTTCTAAGGTCGTAGGGTATGCGTTTTTCCCTAACTATTTGAGACTACCTTAAGGTTATTGCCTACAAAATCTCTAGGATTCATAAACTAACTCTAAGGTTATCTTTGGATGTTTAGACTACACTAACTCTAGGTGATTATAAACTAATGTTCACAAAGATTACTCAAGCATTAAAAATACAACGAATGACCTATCGCAATACTAGGTCAATCACAATTAAGATAAGAGACAACCAATCAATATTCAATACCTAGGTTTCATAGATCAAAGCAAACACATAAGTAAATTAGCCGAACATGGAAAACATGCAAGCATACACACAAATAATTAAAGACATAATTTAATTAATGAAGTAAATCACTTATCTTGTTGTAAAATAGGGTATGGAACCCTAAGATACTGCCCAAGACAGCCTAGGTTCGGTTTAGGTTTTACTCCACAAAACTACCTCTCTAAAATACTGAAAATTCGAATTCTATATATAGAGTTACAATATGCGACGGCGTCACTCTTTAATTGTGACACCATCGGGTCGCCGCCATTAGGTTTTCGTCTTGGCCACGTCAACTCTATGACGGCGTCACCTTATGCTTGTGACGCCTTCGGCTTCAACCTCTGACGCCGTCGGGATCCAAATCTAGGCCGTCTGAGTTGCGCCCTACTCTTTTAAACCTGATGTCGTCACTTGTAAAATAGCAATTTGCTCTCTGAGTCGTCTCAAGGTGTGTCGCAACGGAGTCGCTATTAAGCTGTGACGCTGTCCCCTTCAGTTCCAGTAGCTTGAGTGTCTCGATTCTTGACTTTGGCCATTTTCTTCGTATATTCGCTCCTTTTCGTTCGAATAAGTGTCATTCCAGCAATTTGCCTTCAAGAGACCTAAAAAGTGAAAAGGAACGAAATTAAGTAGTAACGGATACAAAAGTGATCAACTAAGTGCTTAAATGACCCCTAAAAAGTGTACCTTTTAAATCCTTATCAAATATCCCTACACTTGGTATTTGCTTGTCCTCAAGTAAATGTGCTTTTAGCCAATTAATTTATAAGTTAAGGGTCATGAAGCATTAGTTTAGAACAATTTACAACATATATAAGCCCCGCAAAAGTCATAACAAGCACGAAAATTACATACTAGCACCTCACAAGTGGTGTTTGGATACTCTCATCTCTCGGGTGTATATGAAATATATCAAGTTGGAAATGGAAGATAAATACTCATTAACCGGTCCTAGTACATAGATTACTATAGGCTTAAGACTGGATCAAACCTTCATCGCTTTGGCGTAAGCACCTAGGAAAAACTATCCAAGAGGTCTTTTAAAGGGTTGTAACGTTAGGCTTACGGTAGGGAAACAAAGGGTTTGGTGGGATAGGCGTTTTAGTGTTGGCAAGTAAAAAATCTTTATGTTACAAGCATGAGAAGAATGGCGTTGCTAAGCCAAGACTCGACACTCTAAACTCTAGATAAATTGAAATAAACAAACATAAATTTAAAGATAGATTTAGGATGGTAGCCCGTAAGTTTTTTTCATTTTTTTTTCATACACTTTACTCTACAATCCTCTACGATAACATCAAAATAATAGGGATTTATAGGCACATCCCTACACTTGAGTTTTTATTACTCTAACACTAATTTGACCTGAATTGAAAAGATCAAAACACTTGGAGTACATTATTACGCAAATAAAGAGAATTTGAATTTAACGTTCCTTCCCGTCATTTCATAAAATTTAACTTTTCCCATGAGTCCCAATCGTCCCAAAACTATGTACAAAGGATATGACTCGACTTAGTAACTTATGCAAGCAACTAGATAATTGAACTAAGGGTTTAGTATGATAACAATAATGCACTAAAAGTGAGTGCATACAAGGTAGGCTAAGGCGATTTGGGTGTACATTTGGGGGGTGGATTGTAAACAATGCTCTTCATTGATATTCCGGAAAACCGAAACATCACGAGAACCGCGAAAAGGATAGGCTCTGAGGGGTTAACTAGGGATATCGTGTACTAAAGATGAGTACAACGCAAGGGTGTGGGGGAATTACTCAACCGAAGTGGAAGAAGTAATTATATTACGGGTATCAAACAAGGGTTGTCCTAGTGCCTCTTATCATTTAGTTATTCCTAACTACACAAGTGTAGTCTCACTAGCGATCTTGGAATGCATCACAAAACAAGTTCTAGAATCTATTATACTACCGGTACACACTCGAAGCATTAAAGTGGAATGCTTTAATTTCTACAAATCTAAGGGCAATCCTTACATTTTAGGTGGAATTTAAGTGGTAAAGGGTTTTTGTGCTAGTGATATAACTTCCTATCCATGAGACTCTTTATTAAGACTAATGACCCACTCCTACATGTCATGAAAATTTTTAAATTTGGTGCCAAAATTACCCTAACCGATATTTCTCATGGTTTATTACACAAATGAAATTGGACAAAGCAAATAGTCAAGGATAATCATAATTTCAAAGTTCCTGTTTTATTTTCCCTCCCTACATTTAAACTGAACATTGTCCCCAATGTTCCCCGAAAGTATCAAAGTTATGATAATGGAAGGTAATTAACAACGAAAGAAACTAGTACTCCCCTGATTAGCTCGGTAGGATCCGTGTGAAGTAGTGGTTAAATTCTTCTCAAAAAAGAATGTATGCGTGAAAAGCTCCATCCTATCTTATGTATCTTCTTTTCGATAAATAAAACCTGCACACTTGAAGAAAACAAACGAAACCTTAGCGTAAAATCGGCGGTAGCAATATATATATGAATCTACTAAACTAGGATATAATGCTTGTGGAATGGATGTTTACAGATTTTCTGGAAAATTAAGACATGGAAAATTCCTAAAATTTATAAGTAGCACAGAAAACGAGAAAAAGTAGTAAGCTGTTTCTACTCCTCCTGACGCCGTCAGGTTGCGATCCTGATGCCGTCAGGTTATCCTGACAGAAACTGGTCTGCGATTTTCTGGAAAAAATTCTGGAAATTTTATATCTTTAGAATCTGGAAAAATTTCCTGCAAAGCATCCATTATCACTCGATACAAGCATTTGACTCGAACAAACACACATGTATATCTTTTTAATAATCGTAATTCTCATGTTCACGCTCTTTGAAAACGTGTGTAATCCTACCTACACTTATCCCTTTTGTAAAATACGTTTATATGTAATTAAGACGAGGTTAAAGACAAAATAAAGCATTTTTACAAATTCAAATATGAGAATAAAAAATCAATAAAAGATATACGACACACAAACAAGAAAAAAATTAAGCATGGGTTGCCTCCCACGAAGCGCTTTTCTTTATTTATGAGTCTTGTAGCTAGACTCGAAGTCGTACTCCTACGTGGTCTCGTTTTTCTTTCTCAATGAAAAATCTATCATATTAACAAAATTTTCATCGACTCTATACCTAGGCCCTAGGGTCAAGCAATCCTTATAGAACCCGAAAATCTTATTCATCACATAATCAACTCCCTTCTCCTTATCTTCCTCATTCCTATAGTAGACCAATAGCTTAAGTTCTTTTTCATCATTGGTTAATGATGAAAATTTCTCAATCTTAAAAGGCATTTGGTAAGCTACATCATCGGTCTCATCCTTAAATCTCAGAATTCCTAACGACGGATCATAAGTCATCCCGGTGTTTTCTATGAAAGGCTTTCCTAAAATAACGTGGGACAAGCTAGGATCTATGGTTGTACTAATATCATTCACAACTATGAAATCCGTAGGAAACATGAAACTTCCTACATAGATGGGCAATCCCTTAACTCTACCAAGAAAATTTCAACTAACCCTAGGATTATCGGGATCTTTCCTAGTTGGGATAGGCTTCTTCATTACCCAATTATAGTAGGTGCTAGTCTTGATATTTATCGGGGACTTGCGATCAATGTAGGCCTTTGCCATAAAAAGGTGTCCTATGCAACATGGTATGTTAAGATTCCAAGGGTTCCCAAACTTGATCCTAGGGCTTCTCCTAACATACATGTGACGGAGGTCTCGTACTAAGTGTGGGTGGCGAGAGAGTTTTTCTTCCGTACGAAACTTATTGAAATAGTTATTGCCTACTTCATTTACTTCCTCGGTTGTTTCATTCCTAGGAGTTTCACTAACCTCAAGTACCGTCTCATGGTTCGCTTCGTCATTTGTTCTATTAGGTTTCACTAAGGTGATGGTATTGAGGAATTGAACTTACTTAGCTAACTTACTTGGGTCCTTAATCTCTACACCGGAAGCTTCGGGAGTTGAGATAGCATTAACCTTCCTATCACTATTGGTCATGGATTTCAAAAGGTTATCTATCTTCCTATCCATCTCGGCTTGTTGTTGGTTAAAACGGTCCGAGAGCTAGCTATTTGAGCTTCTTGGGATGTGACTAGGTGTTGCAACATCCCTTCTATATTTTGTTGGTTAGGGCCGAGAGATGGGGGCCATGAGAAATCATTAGATGTGAATTATTTGGTTTGTCCCCAATAGAAGTTGGGTTTGCCCTTCCATGCTTCTCGGGCGTCATTGAAAGTCATAGGTTTGGGTGTTGTAGGGAATCTTCCTCCCGTTCCATTGGTACGCGAGGATGCGTAGTCAACGGAAGCTTTTTCGGGGAGTCTTGTGCAAGTGCGAGTGTTATGAGGACCACTACATGGCTCACATAAGGAAGAAACTTTGTTCACTTGGCGTGAAGACTTAGGATTTTTGCAGGAGCTCATTAGGAATTTAACTTGATCTTCAAGCTTGAGCATCCTACGGTCGGAAGATTGTGAGTCAATGGGAGGCAAGGAGATTTCCTTTACGGTTTTGGGCAACTCACGGGGGTATTCCAACTTTCGTTGTCATAGAGAGCAAGGTCCTCTATTATACCCAACGATTCTTCCGCGGTGAGATCACTAAGTTTACCCCCGGCCGCTTGGTCAATGGATCGCTTAGTAGGGAAGTTGACATGATCATAAAAGAGTTGGACTTGAAGCCAAAGATCAATGCCGTAATGAGGGACTCTATGGAGTAAGTCCTTGAATCGAGTCCATGCTTCGTAGAGAGATTCACCTTGACGTTGTTGGAACATCAAGATTTCATTCCTAAGCTTAGTAGTTCTCCCCGGTGGGAAAAATTGGGCAAGGAAACGAGAGGTGAGATCAGCCCAACTTGAGATGGAGCCGGCGGGAAGTCGCTCAAGCCAATCACTAGCTTGGTCCCGTAGAGAGAATTGGAAGAGATGCAAGCGCGTGGTCTCTCGAGTAGTAGCATCGAGGTCGATGGAATCGATGATTTTAAGGAAATCCTTAAGATGCTGATTAGGATCTTCGGAACAAAGTCCATGGAATGCACATCCGTTTTGCACCAACCGGATGGTGTCAGATCGAAGGGCCGTAGTTTGGGCTTGGTCGAGAAGCTCAATGGTGTTTCTATAGCCTAGGTGGCTTGGTCTTGAGTATTCACCAAGAGTACGACCTCTTGGCGGGTCATTTGGTGGTGGGTTGATGAGTGGTGGTTGATTATCACCTTCCATGATGAAAAGTGATGGGATTACTAACAAAGGTCACGAACAAGGGGGATAGACTACGAGGAAGCTAAAAATGGGGAAAAAAAAGCTTACTTGATAGGAATCAAGCAAGGGAACCTAAACGAGGTGGAAATCTAACTAGCTATTCTATTCCCCGACAGCGGCGCCAAAAACTTGATACGCGTACAACGCGCGTTCGGGTCAAAGGAACTTCCTTTTCGTCGAGCAAGTTTTTCAACACCCTAGGCAGTGAACCTAATCGTTGTAGTGTAGTATTAGGGTAAGCCTCGGGAATTGATATCATTCTCTAGGGGAATAGGAATGCTAGTGAGAAATTACTACGCTAAGGTTGGGGTTGAGGAAGATTATTTTTTTATCTTTTTTTTATGTTTTTTTAGAAAATGAAAAGGTACGAATATCGGGGTATTGGATTTGGGGGGTGGTATTTCTACCGATTACTCTACTTATCTAATTATCTAATATAAGGTGAGTGTAGTCTATGTCTATTTTTGTGTGCTCTTATGATGATTTAAAGATGTATTTACTTAGATGTTATTACTCCCCAGTTACCTCCTATTGATGGTTGAATTGTCACGTCCTTATTCTTAACGCGTTGTGTCTTCTAAGGTTGTAGGGTATGCGTTTTTCCCTAACTCTTTGAGACTACCTTAAGGTTATCGCCTACGAAATCTCTAGGATTCATAAACTAACTCTAAGGTTATCTTTAGATGTTTAGACTGCAATAACTCTAGGTGATTATAAACTAATGTACACAAAGATTACTCAAGCATTAAAAACACGACGCATGACCTATCGCAATACTTGGTCAATCACAATTAAGATAAGAGACAACCAATCAATATTCAATACCTAGGTTTCATAGATCTAAGCAAACACATAAGTAAATTAGCCGGACATGGAAAACATGCAAGCATACACACAAACAATTGAAGACATAATTGAATTAATGAAGTAAATCACTTATCTTGTTGTAAAATAGGGTATGGAACCCTAAGATACTGCCCAAGACAACCTAGGTTCGGTTTAGGTTTTACTCCACAAAACTTCCTCTCTAAAATACTGAAAATTCGAATTCTATATATAGAGTTACAATATGCGACGGCGTCACTCTTTAATTGTGACATCATCGGGTCGCCGCCATTAGGTTTTCGTCTTGGCCATGTCAAATCTATGACGGTGTCACCTTATGCTTGTGACGGCGTCGGCTTCAACTTCTGACGCCGTCGAGATCCAAATCTAGGCCATCTGAGTTGTGACTCCATACTCTTTTAAACCTGATGCCGTCACTTGTAAAATAGCAATTTGCTCTCTGAGTCGTCTCAAGGTGTGTCGCGACGGTGTCGCTATTAAGCTGTGACGCCGTCCCCTTCAGTTCCAACAGCTTGGGTGTCTCGATTCTTGACTTTGGCCATTTTCTTCATATATTCGCGCCTTTTCGTCCGAATAAGTGTCATTCAAGCAATTTGCCTTCAAGAGACCTAAAAAGTGAAAAAGGAATGAAATTAAGTAGTAATGGATACAAAAGTGATCAATTAAGGGCTTAAATGACCCCTCAAAAGTGTACCTTTTAAATCCTTATCAAGTGCAGCAGGCTATCTCTCGAAGGCGCGAAGGTCATAGGCTAAAGAGCAAATTTCTGTTCTGACTACCAAGTGTGGAGGCCTTGAAGAAGAGAGGGCAAAGCTGATTGACCAAGAGATCAAGCTTAGGGAGAAGGTGGATGGGTTGGATCTTCGTTTGAAAATGCTCAAGAAAGATAAGGTTGATCTGGTGACCAAAGTCATCCCATACATTGCTATGGAGTTGTACCATAGTGATGATGTGGGCATTATGATTGGGAAGTTGGTGAATGCAGCCATTTTTCATGGCAAATGCACTACTTTGGAGGAGGTGGCCAAGACAGGTGAACTGGTGAAACTTGCAAGTGTTCCATACTATAGGGCAACCCATGGGCAGGAATACGATGATGCAGACAATGCCTTATCCACTGCGGAGTTCCCATTCCTTGCTGACGCAACGAAGGACCCAACGGCCTCCATCGAGGACCTGTTGGCAAAGAAGCCAAGGAGGTTCAGCCTGCTTCTCCTTCTAAGAGGACACCATCTCCCAAGGTCCCATTCCCAGGTTCTGCTGATCCAACACATTCCAAGATATGATGAAGGCTACCATGTGGTAGTAATTTGATCCCTCAGGGTGGTATGTACCCTGTTTCAAACAATATGTCTTTATGTCTCTTTCCAGGCAATATGCCTGATGAAACAATTTACTTTCATGTATGTGGTGAAGGCCTTGGCCTAAGACAATATCTGTTTGTTGATCGTTAAGGCTACGGCCTGTTGGACTAGTTATACTAGTCGTAAATGAATGTCTACATGATGGCCACTAAGGCCTATATTTTTCTAACTTTGATTCTTATCTTTACGTTTCATTTGCACATAAAACTTTTACAACCTAAGGCGTATGGTAGATGCATAGCCTCATTGTGTGTAATTACTTCACCAAGAATATAGCAATCGTATAATTTAATTGTTGACAGAGGGTTGCGACCCACTCCATTTTAATCCTTTGGGTAGCGAAAGGCTTGGAATACCTTAAGACCACGTAGGAAAGTTAATGTGAAGTTGAGATGGATGTTAAGCATATGAGCAAGACGTATTGTCAGTCTTTGTACATCCCTTCGACATTGAAACTTATAAAAACGACTTGGTGGACAAATCTTTGTTGTATTGAACGAAACAAGAGATTTGAGGGAAATGTGTTATATCATTAAGTGGTTAGGGAGGATGTTGGGAATAATCTGTTACCACTGATAGTTGTGGAAGACACTGCTAAGTATTGCACTAGCAGTGGAAACGTATTACCACTGCTGGCACATTATTACCACCGCTATTAGATAATTGTTAGAAAAACGTGTTTAGATAAGTATAGAAAAGATCTTGTGTATATTCTATATTGTTAGCTTTATACTTATCTTGTAAAGGACTCCTTGTACTATAAAAGGAGGTCCTAGGTCATTGTCTTATGTACTGAATTTCATACGTATCATTCACATAAGCTTCAAGGTGTAACCCTAGTGATAAGCAAGATCACTCGTATTATTCATTAATAATATTGGAGCTTAGTTTGTGTGTTTCATCTGTGTTTACTTACAATACATCATATAATCCGTCTTCTAAGTATTACTAAGTAAATTCTGCGTGCTTATTAATATAATACAAAATATCATTGACACAAGGTGTGTGTCCAGATCCATCAAGTGGTATCAGAGCCAGGTTCTGATATTTTGTTTTAGAAGATCCAAGGAATAAGCTTAACATACTCACTCAAATCAATGGAGATGGAAAACAACCAGTCCAACTCTTCTACTCCAAGACTGCCTAAGCTCAAACTTAATGAGTTTGAGATGTGGAGGATAATGATTGAGCAATACTTTCTCATTCAAGACTATGCTCTATGGGAGATCATCTTAACTGGTGATTCTTTCAAGCCAGTGACTAGTACTCAGAAGGTTGGTGACACAGATGTTGTGACAGTTTCTGTGCCTGAGACTAATATTGAAAAAGCATTGAAGAAGAATGATCGAAAGGCTAGAAGTTTGTTGTTGATGACTCTTCCTAGAGACCAGATCATAGCATTCAACAAGTTCAAGACTGCTAAAGAACTTTTTGAAGAGATTTGCTCAGTGTTTGGTGGTAATGATGCTACAAAGAAGACACAAAAGGCATTGTTGAAGCAAAGTTATGAAAACTTCTCTGCTTCAAGCAATGATTCACTTGATAGCATCTTCACTAAACTCCAGAAGATTGTTACACAACTGACTGTGTTTGGCATTGAGGTAGAAAAGGAAGACCTCAATTTGAAGTTTCTAAGAAGTTTGCCTTCAGAGTTTCATACTAATGTTACAGTCTGGGAAAATAAACTAGATATTGAAACTATGAAGCTCAATGATCTTTACAACAACTTCAAACTCATTGAACAAAGATTGAAGCAGGCTGGGAAACTTAGTACAAGCTCAAGCAGCTTGGCTTTGATGTCAACCTCTGTTGACAATGATGATTCTGATGCTGACAATGATGATGATATTGCCCCTGCTGGTTCTACAGTTTCCACTGGTAATGTTAGTGTTACCACTGCAGGTTCAAAGAAGAAGATTGCTCGTATTGGAGATCCTACCTTTTATGCTTTTATCTCCACTCAAGTTAATGGCTCTATATTAACTCATGAAGACATAGAGCAAATTGATGAAGATGACTTGGAGGAAATGGATATAAAATGGCAAATAGCTCTTCTTAGCATGAGGGCTAGGAAATTCTACAAGAAGACTGGCAAGCCAATCCACATCAATGGTGGTGAAACTACAGGGTTCGACAAAAAGAAAGTAGAGTGCTTCAATTGTCACAAGTTGGGGCATTTTGCTAGGGAATGCAGAAGACCAAGGATGAAGGACAACAGGTCTACTTAGTACATGCAAAAGAAAGAACCAACTGTGGAGGAACCAAAGGCAATGTTGGCTATTGATGGTGTTAACTATGATTGGAGTTTCATGGCTGATGAACAAGAGGAACAAGCTTCAGATGGTGCTTTCATTGCTACAGAACATGCTCTCATGGCTTTCTCTGACTCTGAGGTACAAAATTTTGAAAGTTGTTCTAAAACATGTAGAGCTGCTAGAGAAGTTGAAAGGCTTAATGATCTATATTCTAATGAAAGAACAAAGTTGTTTGCTGCTAATTATGATGTGTCAAATCTTAGGAGAGCTATAGCTATATTAGAAAAATAACTAGAGCACTACAGAGAAAATGAGTCAAAATATAATGATGATATGATTCTTCTTAGAAGAGAGATAGATCATAAGACAACTGTGAATGAGGCATACCAAGAAGAGCTTTAAAAACTTAAAAAGATAAATGAAAATGTCAATTTAACTGTAGACACATGTTATTGTCAATCTAAGTCAATTGATAAAAATTGGAATGCTCAAATACAAAGTAAAGTTAAGTCAGGTATGGGTTATAATATAGTGCCCCCACCATTCAGAGTTGTTCCATCACCTCCAGGCATAGATTTAGCTCATACAGGCTTAGAATATTTTCATGAACTTGAACGTGAATATGGTCCTCTAAAGGACACATTTGTGAAAAATGAGGAACATGTTAAGCATGAAGCTGATGTTTTTGAAAGTGCTAGTGATTCATCAGTTGTTGATGAGAATGTTAAAAAGAATGTAGAGGCTTCTATCCCAAAAGTTGTTAATACTGTTACAGAGGAACCTAGGAAACCAGTTAACAAACCTAGACCAACTGTAAGGTATGCTGAGATGTATAGGAACAAGACTACAGCTCCTAGGGGTAACCAGAGGAGTTGGAATCATGTTAAATCTCAACAACTAGGTAGTGACTTTGTGATGTACAATAAGGCATGCTATATCTGTAGTAGTTTTGATCATTTACATGCTTATTGTGACTATCATGTTGGGAGAAGGGAAGTCCATGGGAACAAAAGGGTGGAGTTTAACAAGTTTCAAAACTACTTACACCTTAATTCAAACAGCAAAATGGTCCCAAGAGCAGTTTAACTAAGAAGTGGCCTCAACACTTTTGCCACTGCTAAAACTGTTAACACTGCTCACCCTAAATCACATGTTTCAAGTGCAAAATCTAAACCAACTGTTGCAAAATCTGCACAAACAGGGAAAAGAACTTTTCAAAATAAAAAGGTTCATTATAACCAACAGTGGGTACCTAAACCAAACCAGCAGTTTCCACTGCTCATTCAAAAGTTCCCACTGCAAGGGTTGTAAACAAGAAAAGGGGGGATATGGGCAATGCTGTGAAGGCCTCAGCACGTTGGGAATGGAAACCTAAAGGAATTACCTCTCCAACCAATCCCAATGGTGTATCAATGACCTTTGATAGATTTAACTTTATTGATACACGAGGCAGATCCAAGTCAATCATGGCTTGGGTCCCCAAAAGAAACTAACTCTTTTCTTTTATGTGCAGGAACATCCAAGGACAAAAAGATCAGATCAAGGCTACACAAACAGTGGATGTTTAAGGCACATGACTGGCAACAAGTCCTACTTGTCAAATTTTGAACATTATGATGGACAGTATGTCAGTTTTGGAGGTGGAGTTAAGTGAAAAGTAAAATGGAACAACAAGTATGATGCTAGAGATTTAAAGCAAATAACATGTATTTTTATTATTATCAAACAAAACTGCATACTGAGTGCAGTAGATACATCCATGTGATACATACAACAAGCATCATTACATGAAAAGAAAACTGAACACAACATTCAACTACCAACTGACCACAAAAGCTTCACATCCTACCCCACTACCCCAACCAAACCACCATCTACCACCTATAGCTTCTTAGGGAAGGCCCACTCTGGCATGACCTTATGCGCATTTCGCCTATCAATCACACTGTAAACCTTAGGGCTTGCTATCCCCATCACCACTACCCCCACATGTGGTGAGGATGATGAAGGTCCTTCTTGTGGTGGTGCTGTCTGCAATGGTAGAGAATGTGATGGTTGCAGCTCTTCAGGAGGAACTATTGTAGCAAGAGGGGGCACACTCAGGACTTTTCCAGATGTCTCATCATCTGTATCTTCATATGGAGATACATAGGAGCTGATCTCTGAGCTATCCCCTTTGATGGGTGCATCCTGAGGCACTGGCTGTAGTGATGAAGGACCAGCATAAAAAGATTTGAGAGAACACTTGAATGTTTTCTCTTCCTGGAAACAACCTCCTCATACTCTTCTTTCTCTACTCTTCCAGGGTTATTCAAAACAAAGTCATCCCAAGAACTATCAGATGAACTGCTAGAAGAAAGGTTAATTGGATTGGAATGACTCATGGTGTTTCTGGAGAAATGTAAGTCTTTGAGAGAGAAATTTTAGGAGTATGTGATTTGGGTGGTTTGTGAGTTAAAGGTCCTTAAATATATGTTAAGTTGGATTCAGTAAGTTAAGGAGGGGAAGGTATAAGTTGTTGAGGAGTAAATGAAGTCTTTGACTTTGGTGGCCGGATTAATGATTTGGAGTTGACTTGTTGACTGAGTGGTTTAGTACTGGTCTAACCACTTCATGCAAAACTGTTGAATCTACTTCTAGTTAATCTTTCTATCCACTGCTAACCTTAACAATGCTTTCAGTGTTTGGTTTCTGTGTATGATATGCAGAATTGAAGGAGTATTTGTATACATCAAGTTGTTGTTGTTTAGTGCTTGTATTGTTGGTTATGCAGAGATTACAATGGCAACCAAAATACAAGCAGTGGTAAAAATTACTCTTACAGTGGAAAAATAAAACAGATAAATTTCATTCATTATGAAGATTCATTACATTCAAAGTGAGAGTGCTCCTAACCACAATCAAAACACAAAAGATTAAAACCTAACACAACCTACATCACCATATCTCACATCAGCTACTCCATTGGTTTCTTGCCCTTACCCATATAGTCATGCTTGTTCTTCTGTGCTCTCTTCCTTTTGTTCTCAAAGGTTGACTGCATTCTTGGACAAGGAAGACCAAGAACTTGTGGAGGAGGCCTTGGTAGTCTTGCAGGCTTCTCTGGTGTAGTTATCTGCTTCATGTTTGAGAGAGCTGTCTTCAATGATACTGTCAGAGCCTTTGGCAACTCTTTGGCCAAGGAATAGGTCTCATCATTGTTCTCATCATCATCTGATGAGCTGGAGTAGAAGTCAAGAGAAGGTGCTGGTTTGGCTGCAGGTGCACGCTTGGCAGTTTCTTTAGTGTAATTCTTGGATGAAGTTATAACAACTCGTAAATTTCCTTACCGATTTTTCGCGACTATATTTTTTTTCCTTTCGATCTATAATCACGACAAGTTAAGAATTCTTATATGAATTATGCAATCATGAGCAGCGTTGATAATCGAATAATGCGAATAAATCATTCCTGATATTTACTGATGAACAAAACACGTCAACGAGAGATTATCTCGATTAACAAGCCACACGCGTACCAACACTCAGCTAGTTATGGCTAAAGTCAAATAAATTTTTTTCTGAGTTGGAATTAATATTTTTATTTTTACATTTATAAAAACATGCTCAAAATTTTATATTACACGTTTGCTAGAAACATCAAACCAAGACACCGCGACGCACACTTAAGCTCAAACGGGACACGAAATACACCACAAAAATATCAAAATATATCTTCCCCCAAAAATTTGGATATGCCATCCATAATCCAACTCACAAGATCACATATAAAATAGTGATGAATGCTTCTTTGAACCTTAATAACTAGTTAATAATATGTATGGCTTATACACCTTATTACACACAAGTTTCTTGGACCAAAAGCTTTTTTTCAGCCTATGCATCCCTCGAGCAACCCACATTCTTACTTTTCAAACCATTTCAAAAGTATCACAAAAATCACATGATGCCTTAGGTTAATGTGAAAAGCTCTTTTACATCTTATTAAATGGGTATTAGGACTTAAAGGACAACACAAGCTATTATCCTCAAGGTTTTGGAGCCAAAACTCTTCCCTCTTTTGTGTTAAATACCAGCCGATCCATAGGCTCCCACACATACATTCACTTTCTCAAAAATCACTTCACTTTGGCTTAAGTTAGTACTTGGAGTCTTGGGTAAACAACTTGACATTTGGAATTTGGATTAGGAAATCTTGTTCTTGGTTCTTTTCTTGCTCGATTCACACACTCTTTGTAAGGCTTCATTTAATCTTTTTAATTTCATTTACTTTGAAGTTTTTTTTTAACAAAGGTTACTAACTTACCTTGTCCAAACTAAACCCATTTCAAAAACAAAGAAGCTAGGACATGCTCACTGTTACATATATGTATAAAATGAAATCACTATACTAACTTCAATATATATACAAACAGTTTTGATAACACAACACAAAAGGGCAGTTGGTCTAGTGGTTCAGGCGCTGGCTTTGTAAACGAGAGGTACAAGTGTCGACCCTTGTGCCTGTCACTTTTCAATTATTTTTAATTTGTTGCACATCTAATATTTTTGTTATCTTCTTCTACTAAGTTAACAGAAACCATATTTAATTTGGTTAGGTTATAACGTAAATTATATATTGCCGAGATTAAGAGTATTTTTGCAACATTTGATAAAAGAGGGAAAACTAATATTTACGACTGGGTCATGCCCGATTTTTGTTAAAAATTCTATACTTAGTTTATTTTCATAAACTTGACTAAAGTACGAAAACTAGATAATAGAATATAAATTACAAGAGATATAACATAAACTTTTTCTAAGTTATCACTCACTAATTTAATATAGTATACCTACACATATTAATACTTATCGTAGAACATAAACACTTATATTATAAATACTTAACACAAGTATTTATTATTTACCGACGGCGTATAAACATCACAAACACTTTATTTGTGAGTATTTTTCCGTACTTAGTCATTCGTTTGCTTTCAAACCGAGGACTTATTCATTATTACTACTTTCATATATTTATATACGTAAGCACATTTCCAAGAGCCAATACTTATAAACATTAGCAAACTATTTTTCAAACTTAAACGATGCCACACAAGCAACAACAACAAAAACTTTTAACTTGTTTAACCATTATCGAGTCACACATAAACGTAAAAACTAAGTATTGCCATACTATTATAGGTTCCGGGTAGGAGCCACTGCTGTATCACACTTGATCTCTTCATACTTTATTCACCGAACTGCTGAGGTGAGTTTATAGCCCCACTTTTACTCTTATTTACTTGTTTTATAAAACTTTGGGGTGAGAAACATGCAAAACTCTTTTCGGACCTGAAACTGAAAACACTATTAAGTGAAACAACCTTGAATCCCAACTATGCTACCGTTAGTTCCCTTTGGGGAGGCGCGATTGTTATGAATAGATCTATTGGGGATGACACCCCCGTTTGAGTTTGACCAGATAGGCAAACGTCGAACGTATACCATATCGTATTGATTGAGTGTACTGGAAATACACTTGCTGGGCTTTTATTTATCATGCTTCTAGATGCATGCACACTGTCGTAGTTTCGGTCGCATGAACTTGGTACTAGCGTAATAGCCTTTTTGCATATAGTGTCATTCACGGAGATGCTTATATGTACAACTATGGTCCAACTTGAATATTTTAAATTAAACCTATGAACTCACCAACCTTTGTGTTGACATTTTAACATGTTTTTCTCAGGTTTACTTCTTGGCGTGGGCAATGGCAATGGCATTAATTGAAGGCTGGCATCCGAAGTGTTTCCAAACATTCTAATATAAATTATAATGGGACAACATATATTTTTATGGGCTTTACTTCCGCACTTTGAAACAATGGTGTAAAACTATTTCTTAAATTAAATCTATATTTTGAAAATGGATTAAATTTTCCATTCTTTATTACCTTGTGTTATGACTATTGATTTAGTAGCACCTGATTGGTGCAAAACCGTCAAGTTATCTCACGCAAGCTAGCCACTTGTGAATGGCTAACCGTAAGGAACTTAAAACAGCTCAGACACCAAATGCAATTTAAGATAAGAGGAATATAGGGAATTCCTGGGTCGTTAAGTCCCACGGAGGATGAATTGGTGTTTCACACAGACAGATGTCGAATAATTACTAAGGATAGTGATTAGTAAGGATTTTGAAATATTTATACCTAAAGAAAAGATTAATAAATTACAGCGACTTAAATGCAAATTAAAGGAAATTAAAAAGATAAAATATATTAAATAAACGCTATCACTATTTTTAAAATGATGAACGTTTAAAACCTAAAACGTACGTTTAAATAAAATTACGTAAACGTACAAAATAAAACGTGAGTTTTAAGAAATAAAAGGCCTACAAATATAAAAATGATATTTATACAATCCTAATAATAAAAGAAAATTATTAGAAAAATAAAATTATTTTTAAAACTATTTATTTAATTATTATTAATTAAAAACTATTTATTAAGTATTTAAAATGCACTAAAATATAAGAAAATACAAAATTAACCTAGAAAAATGAAATTATAACTTAGAAAAATCTAAAATATGATAAAACTTATTTTAAAACTGAAAATATATTTTTTAGACTTTTTATGTATTTATTATTAATTTAATACTATTTAAAACTAATTAAAATGCTAGAAAATACTATTTAAACCAAGAAAATTATGGAAAAATATTTTTTTGGCTTTTTATATTTATCTTAATCTAGGAAAATTGAAAACATATTTTTTTAAACTTTTTCTGATTTATTTGTATTAAAAGCTATTTAAAAAGGATTAAAAACTGTTTTAAATAAGGAAAAATAGCAAACAGTGCTATAAAAATATGAAAAATTTAGGAAAATACTAAAATATTATTCTAAGTCTAATAAAAATATAAAAACATATGCTTATGTGTGAGAATATGAGGCTGCAGTGGAACTGCTTATAAATAAGCACTTCAAAATAAGCCAAATTCCACAAATGGACACCAAATAATCACAAAAGCTAGGTTATGCTATAATTACTTAATACTAACCTATTCCAACCATACTAAACCTCTGAAAAGCAGTTTAAGCCAAAAATTAAGCAAAGCAAAACTAGTTTTGACTCAAAAATGGGACAAAACTATGGCTGAACTAGGGGTGGGGTCCACAGAGCCTAAGCTCAAAAGCTTGACTGAAACTGATAGTAAGCTGGGTGGTGAGTGCTATGGAACCAAGAAACACCAGTGGGGTCCACTGATGTGGCCTGTGGGACCCACCAAAGTGGTGGTGATGGCCATTGTGTTGGTGGTTCAACAGATGCACAGGGCACATTTTGAAAAAGGGTCTTAAAAGAAAGCTAAGAATAAGCAGTCTATAAGCTAAGTGTAAGTGAACTATTATTTTTCTAATTTAGTTAAGCAACTAAATATTACTATCCCAAAAGGATTTAAGCTAAATCTTAAAATTGAGTCCTATATAAAATTCTAATTTTTATTCAAAAACTGCATTTAGGAAATTTTGACTTTTCAGTTTACACTAAAACTATGAATTTTATGAACTTTGATCACCTCTAATTAACTGAATATGTTATAATAAGCTAGAATAAGGTGAAATTAAGCTAGAGTAACAAGTTTTAAGCTAATTTGATGAGAATAGTAATCTGAAATCTTAACAGTGATATGCAAATTAAGATTATAGGCTATTTTGACTTTTTACTAAACTAGGACTAGTTTTTATTGTTTGACTGAGCTAATATGACATAATATAACATGTATCAAATAAGAACAATGATATGAACTACCTTAAGACCAATTTACACAGTAAACCAAACACCTTTATATAAGGCAGTTTTGAAGCTTAATATGCTAAAACAAACTTTTAAACCAAGTAATCTATTTATTAACTTGTAATTACTATATTTAAACAGAATTAAGCTATATTTAATAAGATTATAACAACTATACTCAAAAGTGCAAATTTTTAAGGAATGGCTTACAAGTTGTATTTAGGCACAAAACTGAGAATCAAGGTCTCAAATCACACCCTATAGCTTCCCAATAAGCCTCTAAACCATTTTCATCCAAAAACCAACATGCTTCAGCTTTTGATCTCCATTTCCACAGATTTTTTATTTTTTTACTATTTTATTGGAATTTTTGAGAATTTTTCTTTTTAAAACTTAAACTGAGTTTAAAATGTTTTTAATAGCTTAAACAAGCTACTAGGAGCTTATATAAGCTTATTGAATCCAGAACAACAACTACAAACAACATAAGCAAATTTTGAGATTTTGGCTCAAAATTTGCATAAACTTGAAATGGACTTTAACACTGATATTGAAACTGAAAATAGATTGTTATTACACTGAAATTAAATTACAAAACACTTGAAAGCTTAAACATAAACTGGAAAATTTAAATTTATTAAAACGACATAAAGAAAATTAAAATTACACTACTTAGTTCTTCATCTCTGCTTCTCAACCTTATTTATTGACTTCTTTGAGTCTCTTGTCGACCTCTGGTCTTTTCCCACCTATTTCCAACCTTTGGATCACTTGAAATCATCAGAACCACCCAAGTGGCATTTTGGCGGGAAAAGTCTTTGAGTGGGTATTTGCAATTAATGCAAATTGGTAGTTTGTAGAGGTGGAGGGGAGTTGGTAAACAACTGTGGAGTAGAGAGGAGAGGTGGAAAGGTGTTGGTGAGGTGGTAGTAGCACAGATGTCAGAGATGGAGTGGATACAGGTGTTGAAGGAGATGAACAGTACTGGCGCGGGTTTTATTTTAAAACATGGGTTTTGGGCTTGGGTGTTGGGCCAGCTGGGTTAAGTGGATTTGGATTTGGTGGTTATAATAATACAAGGGTCCGTTTGGTATTAATTAAACACAAGGACTAAACTTGTAATTCTTGCAAAGTTAAGGGCCGAATTTGACGAGTTTCCAAAGTTAATCCAAGGATCAATCATGCCAAGTTTCATTAGTACAAGGACCATAAAAGATAATTTCCATTTTAAAGTATCCGAGGACTATTTGTGTCATTTTTGAAACTTGAGGGACCAAACATGTAATTTCTCCAAAGTTTATCATAAGGACCAATTTTGTCATTTATGAATAGTACAAGGTTTATTTTTTGATAATTTTCACTTTTTAAATTAACCAAGGACTATTTTTGACAATTTTCAAACTTTAGGGACTAAAGTTGTCATTTTGTAAATTTTAAACTTTAAAGGGTTTATTTTGACAACTTTTGAATCCCATGGACCTTAAATGACATTTTACAAGTTTTTGAATTACCAGGGACTAGTCTTGACAATTTTTGAAACTTGAGGGACTAAAACTGCCAATTATGCAAACTTGATACGTTTTTCACCAGATTTTGGCATTTTTGCATTTAAAACACATAAAACACTTGTTTGTGATATTTTTATCATTTTGAAGCATTTCGAAAGTGTTTTCGATGTTTTGGCATTCTAAACGGTACAAAAATGATGAGTATTTAGACACTCATCAATCCCCACACTAAGATATTGCTAGTCCCTAGCAATGATTTATGAAAAGTTAATGGATTTTAAAAACTCTTTACCAAAAGCCATTACTTCTGGAGTAGCCAATTGTTTTAGTTCAAGTAAGAACTTTGGTACAATGATAACCAAATGATTTTGAGCAAATCACCAGCTTTCAACGGATTTGATTTGTCTTTACCGGAAGCCGTTTGCTTCTGGACTAGCCAACTCTTAGATAAATTATCAATATTATCTTTGGTGAGTCGATTACCAATTATGGTTTTCCAACTGCCTTTACCACAAGCCATAAACTTGTGGGCTAGCCAACTCTTCACTAGTTAAAGATATGGTGAGCTGAACACCATACAATTTTGGGCAAATTGCAAGCCATAAACGGATTTGAGATATCTTTACCAAGAGCCGTTTGCTCCTGGATTAGCCAATCCTTATGTGGGTTAGACATGGTGGACTGATTACCATTTGTTGTGTTTAGTACATAGTACTTCCACTAAATAAAATTTAAAATTTGGCCATTTTGGGGGAAAAAGGGACTAAAAGGGTACATTTATGATCAAATTCGCCAGAATTTCCCCCCCACACTTAGAAATGAATATTGTCCTCAATATTCAAAGTCCCGGCTATTATGCCGAATCCTTGAACATAAAAAGATAACATTACTAGCTAAGTGTAGAAACACATAAATTATTCTCTTTTTTTTTTTTTTTTTTTTTTTTTTTTTATACAACATGTGGGGCATCTCCCCCACACTAGGGTGGTACACACGGGTGAAGACCCATGTTTAACTACTGTTTTTGATTACCGAGTCGCTAGCTTGACTCGACCCCGAATTAATTGGTTCATGGGGAAGTAAGTGGAAGAGACAATCTCCATCGCACTATGCTATGCTTCCATAACTGCCTCTACGTTATTTCTTTATGTAACATACAATTCATCAATGCTTCTACGTTATTTCTGTATGTAACGTACAACTCGTCACTGTATCGACCTCGACGTTATTTCTGTATGTAACGTACAACTCGTCACTGTTTCTACGTTATTTCTTTATGTAACGTACAACTACATGATTATATTATTTTTCACCCACGTATATAAACCACCTTTTTCACTGGTCACGATCTCTTATGGCACTCTTATACTCTATCCTTCGTAACCTCATACGACTCTGTTCTTTCTGTTTTGAACTCAACTATCGTACTCTTTTACGAAACCGCGTTGTATTCCATTTAATGAATATTTATCTATTGTTCACTTATCGCCTCACGTCACCGAATCTTTCTTGAACGACTAGCCTCTTTTCCGACGTCACGTTTTAAGAGTATATATTCTCGCATCTCTTCACCGTATCGATCTCAACGATTCTCGCATCGTAAACCACGAGGACGTGGTTTCTTTTAAGGGGTTGGTACTATAACAACTCGTAAATTTCCTTACCGATTTTTCGCGACTATATTTTTTTTTCCTTTCGATCTATAATCACGACAAGTTAAGAATTCTTATATGAATTATGCAATCACGAGCAGCGTTGATAATCGAATAATGCGAATAAATCATTCCTGATATTTACTGATGAACAAAACACGTCAACGAGAGATTATCTCGATTAACGAGCCGCACGCGTACCAACACTCAGCTAGTTATGGCTAAAGTCAAATAAATTTTTTTCTGAGTTGGAATTAATATTTTTATTTTTACATTTATAAAAACATGCTCAAAATTTTATATTACACGTTTGCTAGAAACATCAAACCAAGACACCGCGACGCACACTTAAGCTCAAACGGGACACGAAATACACCACAAAAATATCAAAATATATCTTCCCCCAAAAATTTGGATATGCAATCCATAATCCAACTCACAAGATCACATATAAAATAGTGATGAATGCTTCTTTGAACCTTAATAACTAGTTAATAATATGTATGGCTTATACACCTTATTACACACAAGTTTCTTGGACCAAAAGCTTTTTTTCAGCCTATGCATCCCTCGAGCAACCCACATTCTTACTTTTCAAACCATTTCAAAAGTATCACAAAAATCACATGATGCCTTAGGTTAATGTGAAAAGCTCTTTTACATCTTATTAAATGGGTATTAGGACTTAAAGGACAACACAAGCTATTATCCTCAAGGTTTTGGAGCCAAAACTCTTCCTCTTTGTGTTAAATACCAGCCGATCCATAGGCTCCCACACATACATTCACTTTCTCAAAAATCACTTCACTTTGGCTTAAGTTAGTACTTGGAGTCTTGGGTAAACAACTTGAAATTTGGAATTTGGATTAGGAAATCTTGTTCTTGGTTCTTTTCTTGCTCGATTCACACACTCTTTGTAAGGCTTCATTTAATCTTTTTAATTTCATTTACTTTGAAGTTTTTTTTTTTTTAACAAAGGTTACTAACTTACCTTGTCCAAACTAAACCCATTTCAAAAACAAAGAAGCTAGTACATGCTCACTGTTACATATATGTATAAAATGAAATCACTATACTAACTTCAATATATATACAAACAGTTTTGATAACACAACACAAAAGGGCAGTTGGTCTAGTGGTTCAGGCGCTGGCTTTGTAAACGAGAGGTACAAGTGTCGACCCTTGTGCCTGTCACTTTTCAATTATTTTTAATTTGTTGCACATCTAATATTTTTGTTATCTTCTTCTACTAAGTTAACAGAAACCATATTTAATTTGGTTAAGTTATAACGTAAGTTATATATTGCCGAGATTAAGAGTATTTTTGCAACATTTGATAAAAGAGGGAAAACTAATATTTACGACTGGGTCATGCCCGATTTTTGTTAAAAATTCTATACTTAGTTTATTTTCATAAACTTGACTAAAGTACGAAAACTAGATAATAGAATATAAATTACAAGAGATATAACATAAACTTTTTCTAAGTTATCACCCACTAATTTAATATAGTATACCTACACATATTAATACTTATCGTAGAACATAAACACTTATATTATAAATACTTAACGTAAGTATTTATTATTTACCGACGACGTATAAACATCACAAACACTTTATTTGTGAATATTTTTCAGTACTTAGTCATTCGTTCGCTTTCAAACCGAGGACTTATTCATTATGACTACTTTCATATATTTATATACGTAAGCACATTTCCAAGAGCCAATACTTATAAACATTAGCAAACTATTTTTCAAACTTAAACGATGCCACACAAGCAACAACAACAAAAACTTTTAACTTGTTTAACCATTATCGAGTCAAACATAAACGTAAAAACTAAGTATTGCCATACTATTATAGGTTCCGGGTAGGAGCCACTGCTGTATCACACTTGATCTCTTCGTACTTTATTCACCGAACTGCTGAGGTGAGTTTATAGCCCCACTTTTACTCTTATTTACTTGTTTTATAAAACTTTGGGGTGAGAAACATGCAAAACTCTTTTTGGGCCTGAAATAGAAAACACTATTACGTGAAACAACCTTGAATCCCAACTATGCTACCGTTAGTTCCCTTTGGGGAGGCGCGATTGTTATGAATAGATCTATTGGGGATGACACCCCCGTTTGAGTTTGACCAGATAGGCAAACGTCGAACGTATACCATATCGTATTGATTGAGTGTACTGGAAATACACTTGCTGGGCTTTTATTTATCATGCTTCTAGATGCATGCACACTGTCGTAGTTTCGGTCGCATGAACTTGGTACTAGCGTAATAGCCTTTTTGCATATAGTGTCATTCACGGAGATGCTTATATGTACAACTATGGTCCAACTTGAATATTTTAAATTAAACCTATGAACTCACCAACCTTTGTGTTGACATTTTAGCATGTTTTTCTCAGGTTTACTTCTTGGCATGGGCAATGGCAATGACATTCATTGAAGACTGGCATCCGAAGTGTTTCCAAACATTCTAATATAAATTATAATGGGACAACATATATTTTTATGGGCTTTACTTCCGCACTTTGAAACAATGGTGTAAAACTATTTCTTAAATTAAATCTATATTTTGAAAATGGATTAAATTTTCCATTCTTTATTACCTTGTGTTATGACTATTGATTTAGTAGCACCCCATGACCCGAACGCTTCCGCTGTGAAATTTTGGGGGTGTTACAGAAGTGCTTCCAGCCCATGGTGGAAAGTATCCAGCCCACCCTGATGCCTCTAAGGAAGACTCTGAAGCGATCACAAACTCTTCTTCAAAATCAGAAGAGATGTCAATGATGTTGGAAGGATTGCTCATGATGATGTTTAGGGCTTTTGTGAAGTTTGAATGGATTTTGATAAAGATTACAATATGCCTAGCCTCTTTATATAGGCAAAGTCGGCCACAAGGTTTCCTTAATGAATATATTTACTTTTTCCTATCTTGGTAGGTTGAAGAGTAAATATAGATATTATCGGGTTGACTTTAGAAGATATTTTTAGATAGTGGCTTGGTTAAAAGTAACTTTGGTTAAAACAAGTTGGTTATTTATATTCTTTGTATTATACTAACTCATGCAGGTACATAACCAATGTTGGATGGGAGTTGATCTTAAAAGGTGTATAACTGAGATACACAACAAATGGTTATTGATTCACCGTGTCTAATACACATAAGAATCAACTAGTCCAGAGCAAACGGCTAGTGGTAAAGACTTGACAAATCCGTTTATGGTTGATAGTTTACCAAAAACTATATGGTTATCAACTCACCATATTCTTTATGATTAAGAGTTGGCTACTCCATAGCAAACGGCTCATGGTAAAGACATATCAGATCCGTTGATAGCTGGTAGTTTGCTAAAAACTATGATAAGAGCAGTCCAATTTTAATATGTTTTTCTTTACCACTGCTCTTTGAAAAATTTTGTGAAAATTTACCACTGCTAGTTCACAGCTTTCCACTGACAAAGTGTTATTTTTACCACCGTTGATCTAGCCGTTACAACTGTTGTGTCAGTAACTAATTTTTTACTAGCCGTTGTAGAAAAATTGCCTTCCATATATATAGGGTAACTTTTTAGAAGATTATCTACTTTCTTTTTTGATATTTATCCTCTAAAGATAAATACTTTCATTAGATAATCTTTCTTGCGCAAAACTCTTAAACCCTACCTCTATATATCTTTTGTCTCAATTGGCTAGTTATTCCTTCAATTCTTACTGACATAATATCTTTTTCATCAAAAGTTTCTATGGCACCATTAAAATTTGCAGATGAGCACAACCAAGTGGCCTACTTAGAAAAGTCAAACGAGAAGAGTCGCCTTGTTTTTCATCAGATTGTGGACTTTCTCAATACTACCCATATAAGGTATGCTTTACTTTTAAATCCCACAATCTATATCTCTCAAATCAAACAGTTTTGGACTTCTGCTAAGTCCATAACACTTAAGACTAGAGATACACATGAAACAGTGGATGCTCTAAGAGCCACTGTGGATGGGGTAACTATTGATGTTACTGAGGCATCCTTGAGGATAATTCTCCAATTGGATGATCTCAATGGTATCATCACATTACCGATGCCAGAAATACATGAAAATTTATCATCCATGGGGTATGATACCACTGATAAAAAGGCTACTTTCAAAAAGAGTGGTTTTTGTCCCCATTGGAGATTTTTGATACATACTCTTTTGCATTGCCTAAGTCCTAAGAAAACATCTTATGAACAATTCAGTTCAACAATGGCTTACCCTTTGGTTTGTCTAGCTTTAGATAGGACTTTTAATTGGTCAAAATATATTTTTCAAAGTATGCAAGGCAATGTAAAGAGTTCAACAAAATTTTTAATGTATCCAAGGTTTGTGCACGCAGTGCTAAATGAGTTTCAACTGAAACCCCATAAAAACATTTACAAAATCCGTTGTCTTAAGCCTAAAGTTTTTCAAAACATGAATAAAGATGGCAATATGGATTTTACACATCTCTTTCCTCAAATGCTTGCAAAGATTTCACAAGTACAAACTACACCCATAATCACTGTTCCACACATTGATTATACTCCACCAGTTTCTCACACCTATGAGAGGAGGCAAAAACAGACAACTCCTCCCATAACAACACAGCATGTACCTGATCCTTTTGGTTTAGGGCCAAGCAGTGGTGGTTCCAGGCTTCAACCTAGTCCAACTAGGGAGGAATCGAACCAATGCCCTATGATTCACCTCTCCCAACATGTCACACAGTTGGAAGTGTTGAGGGCAGTGGGCAACCAATGGAATTGATGGAAATTTGTACAACATTAGCAAAGCAGGTTAAATCTCTGGAACAAGACTTGGCACAACTTAAGGAGCAGCATGCCAAGGATATTACATCTTTGAAGGAGGAGATTCACACCTTGAAGGAAGAGTTGCAGGGGTTAAAGCAAAGAAGAACTGCAAAGATTGTGCTATCATCTCCATCCTCACCTCATGATGGTGATTCAAAAGATTTCAGTGCAGATTTGGGTCATTCTCCCAAACAGGGGAGGAAAACAGGTGCTGAAGCTAAGGGGAGGAAGCTAGATTTTAGAGATGAAGGTGTTTCTAGTAAAGGTGCAGAGGAAGCTGATACTCTTGAACAGCAACTAGAGCAAGATATCTTCAGTACTGCAACTGCAGACTTTACCACTGATCCAATTTCCACTGCAGAGCCAAATATTTCCACTGCTGGACATGATATTGCAACTGCAAGTGAAGAAATTGATAAACTGAAGAAAGACAAAGGTAAAGCTGTTATGCAAAGCAAGAAGCAAACAAGAAGAAAGATTTCTAAGAAAGAACAAGTTCAGATTTCTCTTGATACAGAAATTGCTGAAAAGATTACTGAAGAACAAGTTGCTTAGAAGAAAAAGCTTGAAGAATTGGAGATTGCAAGCTTTATGGAGGCTAAAAGGCTGGATAGAATGGAAGATCAAATAGAAGATCCACTTTCCACTGTTCAACCTACAATATTTAGAGAGAAGACTCCAGAGTTCAGCTATGTACCTACTGAAGAAGAAATAGAGTTCTTGATTACACATGGTCCAGTAATCAAGAATAAGACAATTGACCTTGTAGCTGATAAATCTTTAACTGAGGAACAAAGAACTGCTAAGTTGAAAGATTTTATTCAGATGAAGAATAATCAAGCACCTCAAGATGTGATTAGTTCAGAAGGGTCAAAAGAAACCAAGGCAACCAAATAAGGCACAAGTTATTACATACATGAAGACTTATTGTTGCAATGTTGGTGGCTGGAAAAGACATCAATTCAAACGAATGCCTGATGATAAAGTTGAATGTATCTACTACAGAGTTCAAAGACAAGATAAAGATTTCATTCCAATGGACTCTGAAGAAGAAGCAAGAAGGTATCCTGGTTTAAAGAGAAAGGCCAAAGACAGTGATTCTCGCATCGTTAAGAAGACAAAGTTTGCAGAAGAACAAGAAGTTCCAACTGAGAAGTTCACTGAAGAACAACTGAATGATATGATTGTGATTGAAGAAGAAGATTTTTATCCAGAACCACTGCAAGTCAGACATCCTATCATTGATTGGGAAGTATACACTGCTAGCAATTTTGCTCCAACATGGAAGATCACAAGGCTAGGTGGTGAAACTCAATCATTCATTCAATTTGAAGATCTTATCAAAGCTTTTGATAGAGATGATCTTGATACACTATGAAAGTTAGTTCAAGAAAGGTTTGATGCTGAAGATCTCAAAGATATGAAGGAGATGCAGTTATGGGTTAATATTAGAAGGCTCTATGAACCAGATGTTAATGATGATTTCTGGAAATTCTCATGTTCATGTCCTGGTACTAAATGGTTCTACTATGATTCATGTGAAGTTCATCATGTTTCTACAGCTAATGGAGTAGATGCATTCATGCTTGCTGAGAATGAATATCCACTCAGAGCTGGAACTCTCACAGTGATGTTGTGTACTAATATAAGAGTTCATGAAGATAGTGAGAAGGTCAGAGCATTGTTACTCAGGCTTCAAGATCAATGTTCAAGAGCTATTCATAATTTAAGGAAGAAGTGAAGTGTTTGGTAAGAATTCCCCAAATCCTTGAAGATGATGCATATTGAAGAAACTTATTGATTTGCAGAGAAATCATAAGTTTAGGGGAGGGTTGTTGGGAATAATCTATTACCACTGATAGTTGTGGAAGACACTGCTAAGTATTGCTCTAGCAGTGGAAACGTATTACCACTGCTGGCACATTATTACCACTGCTATTAGATAATTGTTATAAAAACGTGTTTAGATAAGTATAGAAAAGATCTTGTGTATATTATATATTGTTAGCTTTATACTTATCTTGTAAAGGACTCCTTGTACTATAAAAGGAGGTCCTAGGTCATTGTCTTATGTACTAAATTACATACGTATCATTCACATAAGCTTCAAGGTGTAACCCTAGTGATAAGCAAGATCACTCGTATTATTCATTAATAATATTGGAGCTTAGTTTGTGTGTTTAATCTGTGTTTACTTACAATACATCATATAATCCGTCTTCTAAGTATTACTAAGTAAATTCCGCGTGCTTATTAATATAATACAAAATATCATTGACACAAGGTGTGTGTCCAGATCCATCAGAGGATTACATCATTTTAAGAAATGAATACTAGACGCCTACCATTAATGCTTCTTTCCCCAAGTGAGAAGAATGAAAATACATTGATTGAAATCAAATTAAAAAAAATGTCCTTAGACATTGTAAGTTTCATATGTAAAACTTACGAAGGGTAGTGCCATTGCAAGTCCTATCAATAGCGTCTCCAACAAGGGTTTCCAACTTGTAGGCTCCATTGCCATATGCTTCCGTTACTACGTAGGGCCCTTCCCATGTAGGCCCTAGTTTACCCTGATACTCAGCTTTACTTGCGTTGTTGAGTCGGAGGACGTATTCTCCTGGCTTGAATGTCGAAGGTCGAACCCTGCTGTTGTAGTACTTTTCAATCTTTTGTTTATGGATAGCCTCCCTGATCGAGGCTATTTCCCTTCTTTCTTCGAGTAGGTCCAGATTGCTGCAGAGTCTTTCTTCATTGTCTGTTGCTTCAAAGTTCATGACCCTTTCTGTTTCGACACTTACTTCCGAAGGGATGACAGCTTCTATGCCATATGTCAAGCTAAAAGGTGTCTCCCCATGACTTGACTTTGTGTGCGTTCTGTGGGTCCAGAGTACTTGAGGTAGCTCATCTACCCAACCATGGTGGCTATATCCAAGCCTTCGTTCTATGCCTTGGATGATGTCCCTGTTGGTAACTTCCACCTATCCGTTACCTTGAGGATGGTAAACGGAGGTGAAGGATTGATTTATGTTCAAGCCTCTACAAAACACGGGAAACACTCCTTCGGCAAACTGCTTCCCATTATCTGAAGTGATGATATGGGGTACTCCGAACCGGCAAGTGATGTGCTCCCAAACAAACTTTTCCATATGCCTCCCTGTGATTGATGCTAAGGGTTTGGCCTCCACCCATTTTGTGAAGTAATCGATGGCTACGACCAAGAACTTTAACCCTCCTGGAGCAATTGGTAGAGGGCCTATGATATATATCTCCCATTGGCTGAAAGGCCATGCGGATGTCACGGAGGTCATATCTTGTTTTGGTAGCCTTGGCACTCTTGAGTGGATTTGACACGCTTCACACTTCTGGATAATTTCTACTGCGTCTCTATGCATCGAAGGCCAATAATATCCTATCCTCATGATCTTAGAAACAATGGAGCGAGGTCCTGCATGTAGCCCGCAAGACCCTTCGTGCACTTCTTGAATTATGTTGGAGGCTTGCCTAGGTCCTACACAACAGAGCCATGGAGACAAGAAAGACCTTCGGTATAGGTAGTTCCCCATTATCATGTACTGTGGTGCTTTGATGTGAACCTTTTGTGATAGCTTCTGATCCTACGGAAGTATGCCACTTATTAAGTACTCTCTGATCGGAGCCATCCAATTTGACTCTTCCTCCAATATTACGTCAGACACCTCCTTTCGGACGATGGTCCTGTCTGCCAACACTTCGACCAGAACCTCCTTAGTTAGATGAGCAATTACCATTGATGCCAGTTTGCTAAGTGCATCTGCCTTTTTGTTTTGGTTTCTTCGAACATGCTCTATGTCGTAGGAGGTTAACCCTTCGAGCATCTCCTTGGCTTTATCCAGGTATTGCTTAATCACAGGCTGCCTTGCTTCGTAGGAGCCCTTGATCTGATTGGCCACCAGTTGTGAATCAACAAAATAGCCAAGTCTTCTACCTCCATGTCTTTAGCCAGTCGGAGACCTGCTAGCAAGGCTTCGTACTCCGCTTCATTATTAGTAGCATCAAATTCGAAGCGGAGGGCATAAGTATACTCCTTTCCTTTAGGGTCAACTAGCATCAACCCTGCACCAGATCTGTCGGAGCTGGAGGCCCCATCGATGTAAAGCTTCCACCCTTTGACCGTCTTCGCAAGCCTCTTCTCAGCAACTTTGTTATCCTGCTTTGGTTCGGAGGGTGTTTCTGCTAAAAAGTCTACCAGTATTTGCCCTTTGACCGAGTTTCTAACCTTGTACTCAATTTCATGTTCTCCTAGCTCGATAGCCCATTTAGCTATCCTTCCAGATTTCTCTGGCTTCGAAAGTATCTGCTTAATAGGCTTGTCAGTGACAACGGTTATGGGGTGAGCCTGGAAGTACCTTCGAAGGCGCCTCGCAGCATAGACCAAAGCCAAGATTAACTTCCACCAATAAGACAACACTGATGCTTTCGAAGGAGGCTGCGATGTACATAAACAACACTTCGCCTTTGATTGGGGCGGTAAGTGTAGGTAAAATAGCCATGAACTCCTTGAGCTTTTGAAAGTCAGCTTCTGCATCCGCGCTCCACTGAAACGTCTTTTTATCCGTGCATCCTTTAAGTGTCTTGAAGAATGGCAAGGATATGTCTGCGCCTTTCGATAGGAATCTTCTGAGTGCTGCTAGCTTTCTGTTCAGACTTTGTACATCCTTGAGAGATTTAGGAGGCTGCAGGTCTGTTATGGCCTTAACCTTTGAAGGGTTGGCTTTAATACCCTGCTTTGGGATCAGGTGTCCCAGGTATTGTCCTTCCTACACACCGAATGAACATTTCTTGGGGTTTAAATTCATGTTGATGGCGCGAAGCTGATCAAAGGTTTCCTTTATGTCGGAGAGCATGTCCTCCTCCGTTCTGCTCTTAATAACCATATCGTATACGTATGCTTAGAGGTTCCTACCTATTTTCTTGCTTAAGGCTTTGTCCACTAACCTTTGGTAGGTAGCACCTGCATTCTTCAGACCGAAGGACATATTCTTGTAGCAATACACGCCCTTTCCTGTAAAAAAGGTTGTTTTTTCTTCGTCTTCTTCCGCCATCTATCGATGGTAACCCTTGTAAGCATCCGAAAACATTTCGTCAAAACCCGATAAGGATTCCACCTTCCAATCAATCTATGGTAGAGGATAGCAGTCCCCGGACATGCCTTGTTGATATCTGTGAAATCTACACACATCCGCCACCCTCCATCATGCTTTTTAACCATCACTAGATTGGCTACCCAGGTTTGATACTTCACCTCCCCGAGTATGCCTGCGCTACGAAGCTCATCCACTTCCTTGCGGTATTTGCATTTCTTTCGGGTGCAAGGCTACGACGCTTGTGCTTGATAGGTTCAATGTGCTTGAACTCATTAAGCTTGTGCTCAGTGCCGAAGGGCTTTCCGTCTATGGTGAGAGTTCGGGAACCCCATCATGTCGAGTAAGTCCATTCGAAGACATCTGTACGTATCAGCCTTAGTAACTTTTCCCGTTCGCCTTAAAGGTGGCGGAAGCGCTTCGAATGACCACCGTCCCGATCGAGATGTAGGTCGCTTTACCACGATGCGCTTCTTCGCATCGGTGCGGTGAGAATATCCTTCGGAACCTCTTCAGGACTTTGTTTGACCCTTTTGCCTACATCTGTAAGCTTCTTCGAGTTGTAGCTAGAGAAAACCGTTCCAATACCAAAGGGTGTTTGGAATTTGACCGCAGCATGTATGGTGGAGACAACGATACCCATTTTCTGCATTGCGGTTCTCCCTATTAACAGGTTATAGGGAGATTCAGACCTTACGATCGCGAAAACCAGGGTTTCTGTCATTTTTAGCCTTCCTTCTCCAATCGTAACGTCTAGAGGGACTTCTCCCAGAGGCCATGAATGCTCCCCTGAGAATCCCACCGAAGGTACCTTCAAATATACTCTCTTCGACCTTATCGAAGGCTTGAGCTTCAAAAAAAAATGCTCGTAAATCACTTCGCAAGAGCTTCCGCAGTCTAAGTAAGCTCTATTTACTTCTCTGTTGGAGATTAGGACTTTGATGACCACGGGGTCATTTGAGAGAACCCCACCAGTGATCGAAGGGAACGTAACATCTCCTATTCCGCACAATCCTTTCTCTGCTGCTTTTCTCTTTAAACCAGAGTCATCCTTGTAAACCATGAGGATTGGAGCTTCGACCGCTGTGGTATCTTTCCCCAACTGTGTGTCAGAAACTTTTTCTTTATCTTTCTTTATGCCCTTCACCAAATGTCCCAATTGGCCAGACTTCATGGCCTCTTCTATTTGTTTCTTGAGCTCTCTGCAACTGTTGGTGTCGTGCCCATAATCATCGTGGAAATAGCAGTACTTGGAGGTATCCCTGCTTCTTCCTCTACTTGCCAAACGAGGGGGAGGATCGAAGGCCTTCGCAGTCCTTTCAGTAGCAAGTATTTCCCTTGGAGATTTGGTTAGATTTGCCAAGAGTCCGTGGTTGATATTTTTGTTGTAGGGTGCGAACCTGTCCTTGCCTTTGTTTATGTTTTTGGACCCTTCCCACGAAGAGTGCTTTGGGATCTTGTTGTGACTCTCTTTATTTTCGATCGGAACCCTATTGGTGGACACTTCTTTGGCTTCGATCCAGGTGTAAGTCTTCTCCATTAAGCCTTTGTAAGTTGCGGGAAGGTCAGTGGATAGGAATTCCGCCAGACTTCTGTTTCGTAGGCCATGCACAAAACCGAGATGCGCCGGTCTTCGTGCGGACCAATCAAGGTGTCATCAAGATATCTTGTGACGAAAGCCCCGTGCTCTCGTTTTCCCTCTCGCTTGATGTTGTGCAATCGTCGGTGAGTCCTTGTGAACTTTTTTTGGTGAAGTGTGATCTAAACTTGGCCTTGAGATCATCCAAATTCACTATGCTACTGCTTTTGCCAGCTCTACCATATATGAGCAGAGTCTAGCAGGGTATATGTGAACATGTGGCAAGCAACTTGCATAACCCATTTCTGCATTCTGATAGCCCCTTCGAACAGATGTAAGAAATTATCCGGATCCCCCTTCCCATCATAAGTACCAATATGTGCGGGCATTTTCAACCCGTCGGGTAGAGGGTAGTCTTCTATCCACCTTACGAAAGGTGTTGTGGAACCCATGGGCTCCGAATAGAGGCAGTTGTAAGGTGGCATGTAAGTGGGGGCAGCATTGTATGGGTTATGGTTCGGAGGTACTCCGACAGGGTTTTGGGTAACATAAGGTGAGTGACTTCCAACAGGATACGAAGGGTATACCATAGGTTGCCCGTAGGGCATGTTTCCATATGGTTGAGGAAAGCTAGGGTTGCTAGTCTGCCCATTAGGTGGGGGATAAACCCCGTGAGGGTAAGATTGAGCCTGAAAAGGAGGGTACATACCATGAGGAGGAAGATTTCCTCCCCATTCATTTGAGGTGGATTGCCTTCTATGCGGATCGTGGGAAGGCAGCGGAACCCCGCCGCTTCTCCCCGGATGGGCTGCCAAGAGTGGTGGCAAGTTAACCTCAGTAGTCTCCCCCGGTGACTCCTCCCATTGGAACCTTCTATCGTTCCTTCCCTTCTTGTCGGAGCCCTCTCTGGAACATCTTCGAAACCAACCGATCTTCCACTCGGCCTTCGACTACCCGGAGATCCTATCCTCAGCACTGAGCGTGTAGCCACAGGAGCCGAGGGCCTAGTCTTCATTTCTATCTCTTCGTCATACTCATCATTAGAGTATTCCAACTCCCTCCGCATCTTTGCGTTCCGAGCTTGCCTCCTTCGAGCCCTCGATTAAGACTAGCACTTCGATGTTAGCTTCGGCGAACGCAATACTGATTACCGGTTCGGGGTTAGCTGATGTCGAAGCATGATTGTTGGGAGTTATTTCAAGGTGAGATCGTGTGGTGAAAGTAGACGCGGTTATGTTGGGAAGGTTGTTAAGATCGTTGATTGGGATTGGTGTCAAGGTCTAGAAACCCCGGAGGGGGAGTATCTTCTCTTCCTTGATTCATGTCGTAAAACTAGTTAGTGCGATTGACTGGTTATAAGTTTGGAATAACGAGACCAATTGTAGCGGGTCCCACGGATGGCGCCACTGATTGTACAATAATTCGTACGACCAGACCTTCCATGGTGATCGAAGGGTATAAGGGGTGATATGCTTGCGCCAAACTTGTAGCCAATCTGCAATAAGAAATAGTAGACACTTCGTTAAGTGATTGCGCAGGGGTTGGACCCTGCGAACATGAGAGTAAGTATGTGATATGTGTTGTTAGTAATGTAGAGTATGTGAAATACTGTGTTGAGTGAACATACCATTGAAATGACTCGTCCAACCTATTTATAGATGAAGAAATAAGCTTGGAGAGTGTTTGCGCACGTTTCGGAGATCATGGGGGCGTCCCATGATTTGTGGTAACCGCTAGAGCTTCATCCCCACTCTCTCTGCTTGGCGGGAAGCCAAGGAGATAGTGGGAACGTGTGGGAAGACCAAGTCAATGTTCTCCTTTGTCTTAGTGCCTTCAAGAGAAGACTCCGAAGGGCATAGGCCTTCGGCTGGCGAATTCTCAACTGGTAACCATATCAAGGATGAATGATTTTTCGCCACTGATGACTTATGAAGAAAGACTTGGGTCTTCGTAATGCAAATTCAACTGAGGTCGAAGGGGTGTCTTTGGACCTGATCGGAGGGTACGTCATCAATAATGTTGTTTCTGTTTTTCTTTATTTATAAAATAGTTAAATAAATCAGATCTATACTATTTAGAAAGTATATTACTAGTATGTGGCTTGTTTAATGTTAAGTTTAGATTATAGTTTATTCATAATTAGTCACGATACTCTCAAGCTCTAATTTGAACTCGATTTAAAAACTCGAGCTTAAAAATAGACTCGAGCCATAGTGAGTATTAACTGTCAAGATGGAGCTCAAGCTTCTTTAAGTAATCGACGCTTTTAAACTCAGCTCAACTCTATTCGACTTGAATATTTGTATTAGGATATTAATAAATAAAAAAAATAATAATAAAATAAATAAATAAATAAATAAAAATTTAATGAAAGATAACATTACTCGACTCAATATTTATTAGCTTTCGACTCATATATTACATATATAGTACGAAAAGTACGAGAAGGGTCATAGAAGTAAAAGACTACAAGCTCGATAAAGCACCAAACTTTATGAGCTAAATATTTTTATACTTGATCTCAATTCGAATCTCTCAGAGTGGGTTGAGCTCGACTAGGTCCGAATCAAACCGATTTCAAATATCTCAAGATTCCCAAGGAGTTCACGAGTTATTACTATACGTCTCGAATCGTATACAAGTTAATATCATTGCATTTCAGTGTATAGGAGAAAAAACAATGCATTGACATAAAAAATACTTCGTCCAAAAAGACATCCAAAATACTTTTTTGTATTTCTTTAGAAACCAATGTTAAATTCTGCATCTTGTGACTCGAGAAATCGTATTAAACTTTAGGGAGGTGATTTGTACACTATAACAAATGATTGAGACACTCCAAAGTATTGCGTTTGGACATTTATACCCTTACATAGGTGAAATTGTAAAGATAACTGTGAGGGTATAAATGTCAAAACACAATACTTTCGAAAGTCCCAATCATTTGTTGGAGTGTACAAATCATCTCCCTAAACTTTACGAGTAATACTCCCTCCGTCTCGAAATAATTGTTCATATTTCCTTTTTTGGGTGTCTCAAAATAATTGTCCACCTTCTATTTTAGGTAATAAAAAGAGAATTTAGTAAAGAAATATTCTATTTGAGTGGTTGAAATTTGTAAGGGTCTCACTTTTATTAAACTATATGCCGCTTGTCTACTGACGATAATTTTGAAACTGAGGGAGTACTATTTTATACAGAAAACTAGTCCGTATTTGCTATGATCGATGATGCATGAATAGAAAAGAATGAGTTGATTGGAAGGATGTGAGAGGTGACTGGAAGGATATGTAAAAAGATTAATGATGATGTCTGGTAAAACAAATAACATTAAATAACATATACCCGCCGCCTATTTCTCTGTTTCGTTAAACATCATCATTTCATTTTTTTTTCTATATCTTTTTCTTTATGCCGGCGTATCTCCGTATCACCATACACTAGTCTCCTGATAGAAAATCTCCTTCTTTAAATGAATTTCATAGACAATATTACATGCTAAATAGTTATAAAATCACAATCTTGATCTTTACAAACTTGCTTTAATGATAATGTAAGTTTGTAAAAATCACAATCTTGATACAAGGAAATATTACATTATCATTAAAGCAAGTTTGTAAAAATCATGCACGTAAAACTATGCATCTTCTATTTTTTTATGGTTAGATGCATAGTTTTACGTGCATGATTTTTATTAGTTTGACCATGTTCTTTAATATTCCACGAAATTAGCATAGTGATAACTTAATACATACAGGATTTGCAAAATTCAAAGATTTGAAAATAGCCAATATTATCCTAAATCAGTTTTGATATCTTTTTTGAAAATAAACGATTATTACCTAGAAATAATGAACGATTTGAAAAGATGAATCATTTACTTTCAAGAATAAGTCAACTAAAATAGTTTCGTCCACTCTACTCATTTTTGTTTACATGCCATATAGTTGTCATAGTTTCTACTCTGCTAGTATTAGAGATAATATACATGTATTTCTTGGGTTTTAGTTGTTAGTGGTTGATATCTAAGTTAAAGTGTATTAAATTAGTTTAAACCTTGGTAGTTCGAACAATGGTCGAGCTTTGTCATTTCTTATCAATATTTGGTTCTAATATCTATATAAACCGATAAAAAAATCACAACTACACTTAACGTAATATTTTTTACTTTTAAATATGTTGAAATGACTTACTTTGAGAAATAGGTTGAAAGGGAAAATATAGCGAACATCATGTATACACATCTAAAATCCTAAATGATAACCATGAAAAATACATCATATAATAGTACAAAATGATAACCATGAAAAATACATCATAAGAGGAAAATATAATGAACTAAGAAAACCAACAACTTAGTATCAAAGTATGCAACTCAGTAAACCAGCAACTCAGTAAACAAACAACTCGATTTCGTTATGATATGTTTCATGCATATAGATCGTTTTTATTTATTGTTAAACAAGATATCTTAACAAAAAGCAAAAAACATAAATTTTATTCTTCATCACTCTCAGTTTCATCAACCAAACAATAAACTCGTTTCTGACCAAAATTGATGAGTGGATTCGTGTCTTCTTCTTCTTCATCATCTTTGTCATCACTTGATATGTCAATGACGTCATCCTAATTCCAATTTATCAAATTAAGATTGAAAAAGGAATTCGGATGTGGAGCAAGGTTAGGAGGGGGATGAAGTTGGTATAAAAACAACAAACAAGTTGTGTAAATAAGGATTAAAAAAAGCAAATAAGATTATAGAAAAGAAACCATTTCTTACCTCAAGATCATAATTCACATTCTTTTGATTTTGCATCTCCATTGTTTTCGGTCGAACCAGAAATGATTATGCATCTCCATTGTTTTTTGGAGGTTGTTTATATAGACAAGGATTTTGCATCTCCATCTCAATTTGAATTTTTCCGCTTGAAATATTGTGTGTATGAAATAAGTTTCTTCTCCATCAATGTGTTTCCTGAATTAGTTTGCATACTTTCCAAACGCATGGAGCAATTCCAAACTTAAATGCATTCTGTTTTGATCTTATAATGTAGTACAGTTGTTTGAACTTTTCAAACGCATATTTCACAATATTTCATTTGTATATTAAATTCCTTTCAAAACGTAATACAGTTATCTCATCTTAAATGCCTTTGTATATTACAATTAGAATATTTCACAATATTTATTTATATAATTTTTTCAACATTTCACATGTTGACTATTCCACTATTCCACAATTCCACTTTTCCACTTTTTCAACATTTGACTAATTGACCATTTTTCCTTTTAATGTAGTATAGATATATATATATATATATATATATATATATATATATATATACTATATAAAATGGAAAAATGTCAAAGTGAAAAAGTAAAAATGTTAAAGTTGAATGTTGAAAACATGGTCAGTGGAGAGAGAAATAAATAATATAATTAATACGCTTATTAAAACACCCCATTACTTAAAAGTACAATAATTTATTCACATTGTACACCCAATTAAAAGCACATCTACCAAATTAAAAACAACCAATTGAAACCGATACCGGGTTGACCCGTTGAAACCGATACGGGTAGACTGTTGAAACCGATACGGGTTGACCCGGGACGTTTCAAACCCGGGCTGACCGGTTTAATTTGACATTTTTCGACCCAACCTATCGGTTTGACTCGGTTTAAATCGACTGTTTTTTATCGAACAGTTCAACCAGTTGAACCACCGGGTGAAATCGGGTTTCAAATTTGACAAAATTATATGAGAAATGATGAAGTAGTTGTGGAACCCGTGACAATTTATTTTGAAAGGAGAGACCAAGTAATTGTAGTTTTGGTTTATTTTGCTTTGACACATGTAATTTGTCATTTGTATAATGTTATTTTAAAAAATGTTGCTCTTGCACCATTTAAGGGACTAGCATATATGAATCGTCGTTTAAAAGTTAATATATATTGTATAGCCCTTTGTCCAGTGTATCAATAATGTTATGTAAGTTTATTAAAATCACAAAAAATAAATAGTATTGTTATCTTTAGCGATAATTATTTGTACCTCAAACAAATAGCTTTGAACAATGCATAAATATCTATACAAATTTATAGTACAAAATAATCTTATATAGTGATATCCAATTTGCAAAGTTACAATTTTAAAAGCCACACACCAAATGATAAACGTTACACATGTAAAAAAAATAGTTATCACTGCCTAAATTACGTCAAAACAAGAAAAAGCGGTCACACATGTTGGCTATACCTCTAAACTACAACATAATATTCCCAACTACATAATACCGTTGCTTTTTGTAATGCTTGAATCTATTATTACTAAAAATCTTAATAACTTAAAACAATCCTATTAGAAAATATACTCACACACTTAGATCGACTCTACATAATTTTTTAAAAAACTATATATTTATGCTGCTATGCAACCACGCATCAGAATTGTAGTTATTAAAACGATTATCGATACTACAAATACAGTTTGTTGAAAGAAAGTTATGGGTCATCGAACTTTGAGAAAACTAGACATCACGCTATGGTATTCGTATATATATATATATTTATATATATATATATATATATATATATATATATATATATATATATATATATATATATATATATATATATAAATCTAATTAATCAATTTTAACCATCTATTATTTTTATCAAAACTTATAAAAAAACTATTTTCTAACTTTTTTTTAAAATAACATATTTTAAAAATGGTAAATCTTCAAATTATAAAAAATATATCATCGCGGCGAGGATTAAATTATCTTTTTATAAATACGTATTTCTCTATATTTACAACAAACTTTTTTTTTTCAAAAATTCCGCCCAAAAAAATCACATTTGATTATCAAAAAACACATAATTCGATTTTTATAAAACACATGATTTTTTTCAAATCATATCTGATTTTTACAAATCACATATGATTTGCAAAATTCATAGAAAATCATATGTGATCTATAAAAATCGAATCCCATATGATTTTTCTGAACTGAAATTTTGAAAAACTAAATTGTTAAAAATATATGGAAGTGCATATCTATAGAAAGTTAATTTAATTCTCGTCACGATAATATGATTTTTTTCTTGTAACGATTAACGGTTTGCGATATATTTAATTTTTTTAAAAAAGTTGAAAGTTTATTTATTTCTTGATTAAAAATGAATTACTATGATTGGTTTATTGGATCTATGGTAAATTTGAGATGTATATTAAACTTTTGACTAAAATCTTATAAGATCACGATCTTGACTATAAAATCTTAAAATCCAATCCAATTCGATTTTACTTTTTTCAAACTGCAAATTAAAAAATAGCAACTTTTTGGATTAAGTTTTATAAAATCTAAAAATCAACATGTTAATCTTGTTAAACATTTCATATACGTAATTTATGACAACATTTCATTAAACTTTCATATAATTTTATTTTATGGTATATAATGAGTAATTTGGTTGCCGCTCGTTGCGGCGAAGCCGATTTAAGTGTATTATTCGTGCCAAATAAATTTTAGCATAAGTCGTAATGCAATATCTGGTATTTGTGACGCGAAAGCACAAATCAAGTATATTGTGTGATATGCCAATAATTAGAAGGCCATTATCGCACTTTGTTGCACATTCTAAAGAAATATACTATCAAAGTGCCATATACAGTTAAAAAAACTAATACCAATTTTATGTTTAACATACTTTTCTAAAACGTACAACGTCGCAACTTATTCTATTACATTTATTGCGCATAAATGATTATACTCTGAAATTGTTCCAAAGAGATCCAAGTGTCCGTCAATATAGCAACTTCCATATCCAATATTTGCTTGTAACCCAATCATGCTTTAAAGTAGAGCTCCTCAGAAAAACCAAACAGTCATGCTGGTTTGAGCTATCATCAACAATCTTATGCATCTAAAACTTATTCTATGCTTCCTCTATCTTGCTAGCTAAAACTCATGATTTACTGGTATCTTTTTATTCTTTAACCAACACTTACACGCACCTCTTCTCCTTCTTCAGCCTTTTTTTGCTGCACCAAATTGACTACAAAGTCAAGAAGCTGCCCCGCACAAATGCAAATTATCTCACTTCAACCTAAAGTCCAAAAAACATATAAAATATATCATCACGGTCTTTTACATCACCATTTAAGACAAAAGATTGTGCTGCGAAAACTGTTTTAATGATACGAAAAAAAAAATAACGTGTAACTATAGCTTATACATAGCATACAACTATAGCTTACGAAACTGTAAAAAACATTAGAGGATCATATCTATGATAACGCATATATGTCAATAGTGCATTAATAGAATGACCTGCAAAAATGCGCTTATTTCAAAACACTTACTAACTTCCGTTAGAAAATAGATAAGATCACCATGAAACACACAATATCACACGTAGGGCTGAGCAAATGACTCGAACGGACCGGACCGACCGAGACCGCACTGGACCGGACCAGACCGACCACATTCGGTCCGGTCTTCGGTCTCGGCTTTTAGGCTAATTCGGTCCTCGGTTCGGACCACAAACCGACTAATTTGGGCTAATTTGGCCTTGTTGGACCGGACCGACCGAAGGACCGACCCGGACCGACCACATTCGGTCCGGTCTCGGTCTAAGATTTTTGCCGAAATTGTCTCGGTCCGGTCCGGTCTTGGCCGGTTCGATCCGGTTTTTAGACCGTGATCACCCCTAATCACACGCACAGCCTCACAATGACTCTCTATCTCTCTTACACCAATATCTAACGCATAGATTTATTTTGAAGTTAATAATCCGATGCACATGTGTTATTGAGGAGCATATACCTAAAACACTCGACCATGAATTTAAGACATGTATAAGCGAAGCCATAAGGAAAGCAATAAACTGCACCATTTCTCATAGCAAATAAAATATGTTTAGCATAACTGACCCGCCATTAGCATTTTTTATGATCCCTTGAAACGCAACAAACTATCATTTCAACAACTCATTTGGCGGCTATAATTGCCCGCAATTCTTTATGGTTGTCGTCACCTTGAAACAGTTGATGTGCGTAGGTGCGTGAACATTCGCCTTAAGTAAGATTTAGGGAAACTATTTGTTTCTTGGAAGTGTACCAGCTATAAAGAAACTGGTGTTCGTAAGTACTAAGACAATACAACCACACATCTGTCAATCATCCAGGCAAAATATCTAGCCTTTCGAGTTGGTTGCAACCAATTAGCATAACTCTAACCTCATTTTCAGTGACCCGTGAAGACACAACTCCCCTCCCCCTATAAAACCACCTTTCTGCCTCCCAAATAACGTAACCTGCATGAATGGTTGGTTCGAATACAAGAAGTGGCCTACTAATATGCCCGACCCGAGCAATACACTCATATACCATACTCAAAAAGTGTAAGGAATAGTATTTTGGGATGGCACAAAATTGTATCGTTTAGCTCCTAAAATATCTCTCTCACATCCTACAGTTAAAGGATTCCACAATTGATAGTCGATAATTGCAGCAAAACATTTTTAAGCATTAGCCCGCCAAACTTTTATGTTGCTGTCCTGAAAAGAAAAACTCGAATATGTGGAAAACTAGAAGGGGGTTCAATAGTTTACCGATTAAAATCTTTGTTTTGAAACTTATTTGTAAGATCAATTGATATTGATCAAAGATATGTTAGTGAATAATAAACAATATGCAAGCAATATGTAAATAGTAAATAAGGAAAGAAACAATCAAACCACGAAAAGTTGTTTATAGTGGTTCGGTCTACAAAGACTCTTTTTCCTTGCCCTACTCAACTCCTCGAGTCTCCAACTCGAAAGTTTATCTTCACTAGTCAACAAGCTCCTTTAACCGGCGGAAAAACCTTTACACTTCGCTTACACACTATTTCCGACACAAAGCTAGATGTCGAGTTCTTTTACAAGGGTACAACCACTCCACACACTAGGTATTTTAAGGACTAAAATACTAACCACTCACACTCAAAAGTTTAAGATGGTTTGGTACAACAATGATGTATGAACAAGACTAGATCATACAACAACAAAACAAACAAGACTTCCAACTATTTGTCGAAGCTTGATTATGCCTTGATCTTCTTTGCTACAAAAGAGGATCACTATAATGATATGAAACTGAGTTAAAAATAATAGAGAGAAGGAATGTATGCGATTATGCTAGAAAGGGATGAGAAAACAACTTGGGTTGGCTTGCTATTTATAGCCAAACAATCTGCTGTCACCACGGACCACGGAACCATAATAATGGTTCCGCCCTTGTATTATTTTGGTGCTGCCGGTTTGACAGCAAGATTACAAAGATCTTACCAAAGTCAACCAAATCTAACCAAGATCATGTAAGATATGTAGAGTTCAAATCTAAACAAAATATCTTATGAAATCCTCTAGAGATTTCAATGACGCATTTTATGATGTCATAAGTTGTTTTCTATTTTTAGAAATAATATGTAAAATGTAAATACATATGTAGTTTTGTGTTTAAGAAACTAAAACATACTTGATCTAAAAATGTTCACATACATTATGGTTTAGAAGGGTATCAAAGTTAATTGATACATGACTAATCAAAATGTAAATGCTTGAGTGATAAAGACTTTATTTAAGGAAAGCTTGTTTTAATATCTATTAATCTTGACAAGCTTTATACTTTTCAAAAATGAAATTTACTTTTGTCGTGAACAAAACTTAGGTAAAGATCATAAAATATAAATAACGTTTAATGACGATATTTGTATTAACAATCTCCCCCTTTTTGTGGAGGACAAAACTTAAATTTTATTTTTTATAAAAGATGTAAAGTTGTACAAGAGTTATAAAAATATGAGATTAATTTAGAACTTGAAAGAACTAGTGAGTTAGATAAAGTTGATAATTTTTTTTTTTTTTTTATCCTATGACTAGTTTGTCCAATTATTTGGTCTTTAACAATTTTGACTTTTTGTAAGTCAAAGTATGATGTTGGCTTTTTAGAAAGTAAAAGGCATTCTCCCCCTTTTTGTCGAAACAAAAATAAGAGGCGAGGCGGAAAATGTAGTGAGCCCGAGCCATTATCTCCCCCTTGGCCAATGCTCCCCCTAAATTGGGTGCCAAGAGAAAGATACATGGATTGTGAAAAAGCTACAAAAAAAATATGTTGGTAATAAGCATCATCACAAGTATATAAGCATTTCCAATCACCAAGTAACAATCAACAACTATATAAGAAACATCATTCACTTGTTAAAATTTTCATGATTTGAAAATAATGAGATGGAACACAATGTATGTGTTAGTACATAAAGAAAATCCTAAAAAATTAGAAAAATAAAGCAAAATAAAAAAATTCCTAGAAAATAAAAAATAACTTAGATTTTTAAAAGAAAAATTAGGATCCTTCTATTGAGGTGGTGGATGAGCAAGAGCGTTGATTCGCTCTAGAATGTGGTTTAGGATGAACCTTATTTCATCTTGGAGCTCATGGACCATCACCCGGGTCTGTTCGCTAATGTGGGTGGTTCGCTCACAATTTGAGCAACCGTGTCTAGGTGGAAAATAGGGTTCATGATTTTGTGGTGGTGGAATGGTGGAGTTGTTGTTGTTAGTGGTTGGAGTGATTAGGGAGGAGAGCAAAGCATTTTGCATTTGCATAGCTTCACTAAGGTGAGGATCCACCATATTGGAGAAGTCGTGGAGGTGGTTTAGCTCGGCCTCTATCTCCGCTTTGGAATGTGAGTGATCTTCCCACATAGATTCATCAATGTCCTCGATATGAGGAGACAACGATGTTGGAGGTAGGGCATGGTCCCCATATAAAGGTCCATGAATGTCATTGTGAAATGGATGGAAAAGGCGAGGTTGAGGTTCTAACGGGGCGTTTGGGTCAAAAGATGGGCGTGGTGACTCATGAGCGATTCGCTCAATTGTACCAAAGGATGGTAGTGGAGATGGATTAGTGGGCCGAGGCGGTAAGTCCTCCAAGTCCTCCAAAAATGGGTTTGGAGATGTAGGTGGTGTGGAGAATAGTTCTAATGGTATGAGATTTTGAGATTTAAGAGGTGATGGTGATTTGGACGTTTGGATTGGAGCCGGTGGCAGAGAGGTGACAATAGGAGTTTTTGTTGGTGGTAGAGTGGTGATTACAATAGGTGATTTTAGAGGTGGTGCAGGAGTGGTCAAAGTAAGAAAGTTCTCATCTCTTATGGGAGATGAGATAGTTAGGGGGAGGAATCGGAAGACGATCTAATGTTGACAAAACAACATGGTCTAACACTCATTCTAGCCGTTTTCTTACATGGTTTGTTTGATGGAGAAGAAGTGGATGACATAGTCATTTTTGCTTAAGCTTGAGAGAAATTGGAAAGGTGTGAGGATGATCATCTTAGAAGCTCTTAATTTATAAGATTATGAAATTATGGAGAATTGTATTTGATTTAATGTTAAGCCATAGAAGAAAGGAGGTTTCTAATGATTTGGAAGAGTTTTTAATGCTAGTCATTTCATCTAAGTCAAACCATACAAGAATGTTTGAGTGAAGAGACAAAGACATGCAATAAATGTGTTCTAATGATTGTAGAATCTTTAGAATCAGTCACCCACGGATTACAAGGAACCAAATTTGTTAATACAAATAAGCCGTAAAAACGTTTATTTATACTTTACGATCTTCTAATGTTTTGTCAATAACAAACGTAAAATCATTTTAACTAAACAAATAAAATAGGTAAATGGTTTGAGCCAATAGTTTACTAACACACTTACGTTTTCTTATAAAACACTAAACAAGTAATAGTGTTTTCATGTTATACTAATGGATATGTATAACAACTAGTATTTACATAATGGGTATATATATATACATACTTAGTATGTATTATATTGGGTAATATAATGGGTAGAAGTCTAAGTATTTGACCCATTGACTAAATTCATTGAATGAAGTTGGGTAAAACCCAAAGTTCATGACCCATACCCATGGAGCATGATCCATAACCTATGACCCATTGTATGACATCATGAATGAAGTCATAATGGGTATTACCTATAACCCATGAAGCTAACCCATAACCTGTTGACTATATGCATTGTATCTTCTAGATACATTGTATCTATTTGGATACCCATGATCCAAAGTCCATAACCCATGACCCATGATTCATGACCCAAAACCCATTTAGGGGGAGCGTCCTATGGATTCCCAGTTTTACACTGGACGGATCCCTCATGTAAGGGATCCGTGGGATCCATGGAACAATAGTGATTTTTTCACTATAAATAGTGAGCCATTTCTTCATTGCAACTCACCCCTTACACACACATTCTCTCTTAGTGTTGTAAACTCCCTAACCTCATATCCAAAGGATCTTTCTATGTAGTTTTGTGTTTGTGTGATTCTCTAGGTTCTTCTTAAAGGGGAGATCACTACATCTTGAAGTCGAGCAAGCTCAAGTCCATGGGTTGCCAAGCTTCGTCATCATCAAGACTACTGACGTTATCTTGTTGATAGTTCTTTCCTCTCTCATTAGAAGTGTTGTGTCGAAGACATAGGTGAAAGATGTTTAAAGGGTCAAGTCGAAGGCATTAGTTAAAGGTGCCAAAGATCTGTGTCGAAGGCATTAGTGAAAGGTGCCGAAGATCCGTATTAAAGGCATTAGTGAAGGGTGCCGAAAGTCCGTGTTGAAGGCATTAGTGAAAGGTGCCGAAGATCCGTATTAAAGGCATGAAGGGTGACGAAAGTCCGTGTTGAAGGCATTAGTGAAGGGTGCCTAGGAGTCTTGTCAAAGGCATTAGTGAAAGGTGCCTAGGGTGTACATTCGATATGGTGTGTCAATGTACAAGATATATTAGTTTGAGTCAAATTATATTGACATCCTTGTTGATTTTGTTATAAGGAGTGGATCTCCTTTGGGATAGGTGTTGTGTAGTGTTGGCTAGTAGTTCCTCATTTGTAATGGAACTCGGTATCTAGACTTGTACCGGATAAAGTGTAGGCGACATTGTGATAGGTTTGGTTCTACCTCGTGGAAGAACCCGGTGTCTAGCCTTGTGACGGATAAAGAGTAGGCGACGTTGTGAAGGCTTATCCGCCACAAGGAGTTTGTGTTGTGTAGTGTTTACAAACTCTCGAGTAGGTGACTCGGGGAGTGGAGTAGGGCAAGGAAGGTGTCCTTGTAGTCGAACCACTATAAATAATCGCGTTGTGGTTTTGTGCTTCTTACTCTTTATCTTTGCTTTACTTATTTATATGCTTATCTATCAACATCCAACACACACATGTAATTAGATTGACATAAGTCGATCTAAATAGTTTAAAACGAAGTTTTAATCGGTAAAACTATTCAACCCCCCTTCTAGTTTTCCACAATTGGTACCTGAGCTTCGTTACCAAGTTTTTAGAGTATATTGTACTTTAAAAACTTGTCACGATCCGTGTATAGTTGAAAACTATAAAGAAGATCTCTTACAAAAGCAAAAACCATGTCTTAAAAACACTTTTGTAGGATGTTGATTGGATGACAATATTATATTTTTATTTCTTATTTTATCTTACTAAATTGCACTAACATTTCTTGTCATTTAATTTAGTTAAAGCTCATTTTAATCAAGCCATAGGAATTCCTTGGTAACAAGATTACCTTTCCTAAGAAGGTATCTTAAAATTACCATCTAGGTCTCGAAGGAACCGGAGTTGTCTATTGACATTTGTTTTTGTCAAAAGAAAAGGACACTCATAATTGCATTAGAGGTATGACTTTATTAAAACCTATCTCTTAATAACATTAGATTAGAATAAGTATGCTTGCATAGGAATCTATATGATTATATTTCTTTCCTAGTTTTAACATATGCTTTAGTGGTATACGTGGCGTCTTTAGGAAACCTTCCCCTCATACGTGTTTTTCTTCTGTCTAAAATCTAGGTATATAAATATGTGTTATCCTAACCTAAATATCAAACCTTTCTAATAATAAAACAAAAAACAAATCTCAAAAATTCCTCCTTCCCCATAAAACTTATCCCGCTCGTCTCACAACCACTAAACCCCATTTTTTCAAATCTTCCACTTTCTAAAATTACCTCTTATTCAAACTTCATCTTCCTTCTCATCTCATCTCATCTCATCTCATCTCAAATCAAAAACAAGGAAGAATTTCATCATCATGGTTTATATCGCCTTCGTGATCATCGTCTTGACACTCATCGCTCTCGTGTATTCCATTATCAAGTTTTCTCATGGAGACATGTACTTTGTGTTGTTAATCTACATTTGTATCATATATCCAATCCTTTGTATCGCTCTTAGCATTGAAATGAAATATTACTAATGTTTTAGTTTATCCCGTTTATTTCTCATAATGTGTTTGTCATTTTATTTTCATTCGTATCCTTCCCCTTAACATTCTTTCGAAACCTACAATGCATGCTTAACTAGTAAATATTGGCTAAAACACACCTCCTTTTATAAACCTAAAAGTTGCAAAAATCTTTTTTAGGTCAAGTGCAGATCCACGGATCCCTAAAGTTCAACTAGCCGGATCCCTTTTAAAAGGGAACCGTGGAACTGAGAAACAAAAACTCATGCAACATAAAAACCATCTCATAAAAACTTACCATAAAAGGAAAAATTCTACTATAATGTTAGTACTAAGTTAGTTAAACTGTCATTGTTAATAAAAATAAGTTAGGAGATTATTTTCACCTATCAAATATCCTCTCCTTCGATGCATCTCTTCATCTTAACTTGCTCATATAAGTTATTCATTTCACTTCCATAGGTCTCATCATGACTCATGAGTATGCATTCGACTTTCAACTCACTTATGGCTACATCCCTAATATCTCTCTTGAGCCCAACACCCCTAGCAATCATGTCCGTGGGTCTAATAATCTCGAAACTCGCCACTTCCATGAATGACGTATTGTTGACACACCTCTACTATACCAAGAAGGTATCAATACCTCATTCCGAACCATAAGACTAGAAGGTCTTCTCGGAATTAACGAGAAAATTTGTCCACGGTTTGTGTTGGAATTCTTCCGTCAAGTTGAACTCGTTCGTAAAGAGGATCGATCTCTATCACTATGGTTTTGGATCAAGAACCAAAATTTTGTCCTAACTCTTGGGCAATTTTCTCACATTCTTCGAATTCCAAATCATGGATAATGTGCCTTCACTGAAGATTGGTCTCTTGATTCTCTCTTCAACTACCGTGAAGAAAATAGTCCATATTGTTCACACATACCTTCCCCACAAGAATTAACTCGCATGTTATGCAAACCTAGATCCAATTACACCGATCCAAACATAATCTATTGCGTGATATACGATATGATCTTAAACCTCTCGCAGTCATTCTACCTGAAAATGTTTGGAGTCTTAGGGAAAATCGAGAAATTCTTCCCGCTTGTTGTGCTCACATAATGTATTGTTTCCTAACCCAAAAACCATACAATCTCGCCTATTTCTTCGCAAGGCGAATTGTAAAACTTCAAGGCAACAAGAACAAGCTAATCCCATATGGAATGTTCCTGACACGACTTTATCATCATATCATGTATTTTCATCCTCAATTTCAAAGTCCGTTGTACGTACTTGTGAACAAGATGATGGAACCTCTAAACACATCTCACATCACGTCATTCTTCATCCCTGAATCGGCAAATACTCATCATCCATTTGACGATCCATCTAGTGAAAACGCTCAAGAAACCTAGTTTCCTTTACAAATAGGTTCAATCCTTAGGATTCATCTTTTATCTTTCTAATATGATCTTTCTCATGAAATAAAACATTTATCGTTTGATGTCTCGCTTATATAGATGTTCAAATTCTTTAGAAGTCACTGGCTTTAATATACGATGCCTTGTGCAAATTTTGTACACCTTCTGTGAAAGTACTGTTTTACAGGAGCCGGATCCCTCACTTTGTACTAGACGCATCCCTCATTTTAGGGAATCGTGGGATCCGGGCAAACAGAAAAGGTTTTTCAGACCTCCACTCATCAAACCATTCCCCTAGACCACTTCAAACTAGCTAAACATGAATCTTTAGGATCAAGTAAGTCTTCCTCAAGCTCAGTAAGTCTCACACTCATTCATAGCTAATTTAGGATCACATTCAAGATGTTTTTGATTTATTACTTCACCTAGACTCACCATATTTCCACTATAATGCTCACACATCATTCCTCACTTCTAAAAACACTTAGTGATAACGCTCAAATTGTACTTGTTTTTAGTAGCGTTATTCGTGCTTTTATGTATGTTATTTGGCTATAATCATATGCTTTTGTTACTTAATCGTATAAAAGTGTGTATGCTAGTTCATTTGTAGCCAAGTACAGGAAAATGGAGAAAAAGACGGAAAATGAAGTAAAATACGAAGATTTCTCCATATACGAAGAATTCCCGACAAAAGCAAGACTTGTGGAGTATATTCGAGTAGATAAAGTCATCAAGTTAGTGGTCCAAAGACTCAAGAATAAAGTTCAAGAAGGAAAACGAGAAAGAAATGAAGAAAAGAAGCTTAAACGAAGAAATATTGGAAGCCTCGTTGTTCCCGACACACCTTCACCGTTTCCCCCCGTTCGTGGCCACGGAAAGCTAAGAGAAAGATCTACAACTTTGGTGCTTATCATTTTCTGTCAAAATGCTCCAGCCGATCGGTCGGGCCCCGCAACCGATTCGGCTGGAGGTTAGTCAAGAAGAGCAGCCGATCGGCTGGACAAGGTGCCGAATCGGCTGGGAAGCCCTGGACAGCCATTTCTTCATCACTAAGACTCCAAAATTGTCGCAAACGATTCTATGGCCTTCCTACATGTATTCTAGTCCCTTCCAAGCTCCTTGGAGGCCAAGTTCAATATTTAATACCCTAAGCCTTGGAAGTAGTATAAATAGAGGCATTTGCAACCTCATTTCATGCACCACAACTTGAGAGAACTTCTCTCACACCTCTCTTACCACCACCACTCCATCTCTAGGTGTGAAATTCAAGCCTCCACCCTTAAGGACGAATTTCCACCTTGAGAGCAATCTCCCAACTTGAGAGAACACACCCACTCTCAATCTCTTCACCCCAAAGGTGTGAAATTCGATCCTCCACCCTTAAGGATAAATTTCCATCAATTATTCGATCCTCCACCCTTAAGGATGAATTTCCACCAACTTATCTTCCCCAAAAGACCTCAAACCTCTGCCAAATTCATGTAGTGTGCTCAAGGGCTGATGAAGGCGTTTGGATATGATTTTCCGGCTTGGTAGAACTATTGTAGTCAATTGGAGGATTGAAGGTTGCTATAATCCCTCATCTTTGCCTATTGTAATTCATACTTTGGGTAAACCTTGTTACTTTTATATTTCCATATGTTTTTTTATTGATATGATTGTTGAAGCTTTGTGTTTGATTGAAATAACCGTGAATGTCTTGATACTTGCTTGTTCTTATATTGCTTTTCTTGTTGGTTTGATACGTGACAATCATAACCATTAACTTGCTACTTGCTTAAACAAACAAACGACACTTGTAGTGCAACCAAGTCTCTTGGGACGACCTTGATTTACCAAAACCTATACTACAACTTGACTAGGGTATACTTGCCCAAATGTGTTCCTAGTTAACCAGTAATTCTTGCATATAAATTTAAAGCTCGGTGAACGCATCAAGGTTTTGGCGCCGCTACCGGGGACTTGCTTTTGTATTCTTGTGTTTGTTGAATTGTTTGCTTGAATTGATTGCTTGTTTGCTAGTTTGTTCGAATGATAAATTGCTCTTGCTCATGAATGATTTACTCTTGTTTGATTGCTCTTGATTGCTTTCTTGTTACTCATGATGTTTGCTTGAATGCTTGTCTTTTTCTTAAAATCTCTCATTTTCTCATAATTGCTCAAATGATCTTGGCACCAAAATCAAGTTTTTGATGTTGGGATTTCGTTTCATGTGTTCTAAAAATGCTCATTTCAATGATTGCTTTCTAAGTGTGCTAAAAATCGTTTGCCAAAAAAACCACCAAAACTGACCAGAAACATCTAGCCGATCGGCTGGCCATCCAACCGAATGGCTGGCCCACCCAAACAACTCTAACCGAATCGGTTGGAATTCCAACCGATCGGTTGGAGCTCTCGGTAAATATTTTTCAAAAGTCATTTAAGAGTCCTAAAAAAAAAAAAAAAAAATCCGCCTCTAACCGATCCGTCACCACCCGTTCCCGGTTCGGCTAGAAAGGTTGGTCACATTTGGTTCATTCCAACCGATCGGTTAGATCTTCTGACCGATCGGCTAGACCAATCGGTAACAAAAAAAAAATCGTATTTTATTCTTGTATGTTTGTGTTTAGATAAAATAAGTTTAAATGTCTTTTGGTTTTTGCAAGAGCATCATTTCTTTTATTCTACTTAAATTTGGTTTTTGCATTTTAACTTTTGTTAATTTTTAGTACATTGTGAATAAATAAGTACATGTTTTTAAAAATAAACCCTCACGAACTTTGTGGGTATGTTCACTGAAAACCCTCACGAGACTATAACTCGTCCACTCGGGCCACCGAGGGGTTTAAAGGCTTGTTGCATACGCTAAATGCAACCGTGATGCCTACGAAAGTGAGTTTTAGAATTTACGCGTTTTTGTAGTTTAGTTTATTTTTGCAGATTTAATAAGCTCTTGGAGGAAGGATTGGTTGGATTGTAACCTTACACTCTTGATTGGACATGTTTGGAAGAGAAATCGATTGATCTCACACGCTTATGCTAGCGTTTGCTTAGCGCCTTATCATATGGAGTTCAATCGTGATGTTTAGCCCGGGAAGTTTCGTTTCTCTTAGACTTATAGTTTTATTTTTCCCTATCTTACATGCTTCGTAGTTTATTTTTCACAATTGCTTTATTTTGTTTCTTTGTTATTTTTCCTTTGTTTGTTTGTTGGTAAATTATTTTATAAATTAACTTCTTTTAATCCCTCGAAAGTAAGGCTCACCCATCGTAAACAAACTGTGTGAGAGGTATAAGGCGGGTCTCCCTGATTTCCTAAAGAAGTTGGGTTTTTAATATGCTTCGCGCTGACCTGCTTCTCCGCTTCTTTGTGCGTTTCAATGGAGCTACCGAGAACTCGTGGGAAAAGAATAAGTCATGTTTGGTTTTATAAAAAAAATTAAAAAATTAAAAAAAAAAAAAAGAAAAAAAAATCGTAACTAGTTTATATTTCAAAGTTTTCTCATAGTAATATTTTTATAGTCGTCAAGTTATTTTTCTTTTGTGTGCTTAAACTTAAGTGTGGGGGGGAAATATTATTGTGAAAAACGAAACTTGTTTTTAGATTCCAAATTTTTGGGGCAATTTTAATCTTTGTGAACTTGTTTGCCCGCATGATCTAGTTGTTTTCAAGCGTATAGGTTAATGTATTAGAATAACTGAATCAATCTATTGGTGAAATCGGTAATTTTAAAAAATTCGAGATGTGTCCCGATTAATATTGCAATCCATTCTGGGATTGATAACATTTGCTAGCGCATTTATAGCCCTTTCACTAAATTATGAGGATTTGAGCCTATTTCATATATAGCATACATCTTTTATGCTTGGATCTTTTGCTATAGTGTGCCGGTGATTTTATTTATTCTAGAACTTGTACTTGTAAATCATTACCAGACTGCAGTAAGATCACATTCGTGTGATATAAGTGTATTCGTGTGATAAAGAGACAACCTTAGGAATAAAACCAAATGGCCTTCCATTTACATATTATGATATATTGGCTAACCACATCGGTTAGTTAACCACCCATATGCACCCATTTGTTAGCGCTCATCTTTAGCGCTAGATACCCTTAGTTACACCCTCCGAGCCATCCTTTTCATTGTTGTTAAATCCAGAAAAATACAAAAATATTTTACACATTAAACCTTAGCTCTACCCTTTTGTCAAAGTCTAAATGGTGGGTTGTTAGTTGCTTGGTATGATTGGATTGTTTTTGATAATTATGAGTTAGCCGCACTTTGTCAATCGTGTGTACCATTCCGACAAAGATGAATACTGCAACTTATTATTTGTATTTGTGTGGTGTATACGTATACAAAGTGTGGGGGAGATGTGATGTAAGAAAGGAAGATAAAAAAAAATGTGAAAAAAAAATAATAAGTCATCGAAAAACAAAAAATGAAAAAAAAATATATGTGATGACAATTATAGCCAATATGCTTTATTATTATTAGGAAGAGGAAGTATGTTTGAGATATCGATTAGCCAATGTGCTAAGAAGCGATATATATATTTGGTGATCGATATGTGAAGAGAAGTTAGTAACTATAATCATTTTCGGATTTGTGGATTGTTCAGTGACTAGCAACATGGGTATTAGACTTGACTTTATTTTTCTTTAACACCAATTTCAAAAATATTCCCATGCCTTATCCCTTCCCTTTTGGCTTTGTGAAAATATGAAGTGCGTGAATATTTTAGTGACCATCCGGTTCTTGAAGGATCAAATGACGCGCCAACGATCTAGTGCATATTTTTTGTGACCATCCGTTATGCGAACGAGGTATACCCTAGTGACCATCCGTTGTTTGACTTAATAAAGAATACGCGCCGGCGATATATTATATTCTTGTATGAAATATTTCAACAAAAGCCCGATAAACCCTTTTAGCCTTACCCGAATCAAAGCCCTCTTTAGATGTTTACACTTAGTGCTTACGCCATGTCGATGGAGTTTTGTTTCTTGTACAAGCCTATGGCAATATTTAGATCATGACTGAGCAATATGAGTGTACTATTCCTTAATACTATCCATCACTAAATAAATTTAGTGTTGAGTGAATTATATATTCATTTCCTTTTCGTGAGGTGCTTAGCCATGTTATCAAGCAAGAGAATCCATAATATATTGTCAAACATCTCGGTTTTTCACCGCTTAAAGCTTAAAACGATGAATCTTATCTTGTACTTGTACTTGGTAGATTTGCATCATATTTTTATTAATCATATTTCATGCACCATGTGTGTTTTATTTTTCTTAATTTCTAGATTTGTTTGAGGGCAAGCAAACCCTTAAGTGTGGGGGAGTTTGCGCTCATTTTTTCGCTTATTTATATATATGTTTAAAAAAAAAATAACCAAAAATATTCTAATTGTCAAAATTTTTCTTTTCGTTTTGTCATTTAGGAATACATTTTTAATTTTTTTTCTTTTCGTGAGGTCTTCTTGTTCCTTGCTTTCCTCCACTCGACCACCATAAGGGTTTGTACCACGAAATCTCTTTTCATTTTCTTCTATCTGATTTTGTGTCGTGAGGCCCCGTTAGACTTCAGGTTCACGAATTAAGATTCACACATAAAATAATAAATGGGTGACCTTTGTATTTCGACCCATATGTAAAACTATATAGAATCTGTTTTGGCGTATCATTTGTATCGATCCATATTATTTAACCATAATCGAACATTTATCATGTCATTAAACCAAGAAACAAAGCCTAGGAACCCTAGGAAAATTATAAATGGGGCGTATGGGATTTTTGTAAAAACTAGGGTTTCGTTTGGTTAATTAATGTGTCGCGTGGGTTGGTTAAAGGGTGTATATAATTTTGTAAGACAGAAAATATGGAATGGTAAACTTGCTAAGATGATATTAAATCAGGTTGTGTAGCTTACATAGGTCATGGGTGCGTTTGGGTAGGTTAAACATGTGCTTATATTGGTTTTAATAAACCCTAAAACTGGACAGCATCATATGTTGAACTTGTGCGTGTCATAGATCGAATTTTATAAGTACAATAATCTGGGTTTTTGTTGGAAAAGTTTATTTTATATCTTAGTTAAGTTTTCCAAGTGGTTTGGTCGAATTTGGAGTTGTCTAAGTCGTATTTTTGAATTTTACAAGATCAAGTGTCAAAGCTGAGAAAACGGGTCTGAAATTTAGTTGGATTGTCTGATTTTTCATTTGCAAACCATAAGTTAGTAAAAGCTCTCCTTTTACAGGATTGACATTTAGGATATAAATGAATTTCTGGGAGTTTTGGGAATTTTTCCAAGGTGTCTAAACAGGTCCAATAAGTGTAAACTTTTAAGGTGTATTTTCTGATTTCTTTCTGGACAGGTCTGGACTTATGATTTTCCGTAGGCCATTTGGCATGGAAATAGAACCCACCAATTTTTGTAGAGTCTCTTAACTCATATGGGAACCCCTGGGATTTTACTTGATTTCATTTGAGCTAAGTAAGTATTTTATATAAATCGTTAAAGTCTGGTCCAAATATGAGTTTAAGAAAATGAAAGATAAAACATGATATCAATAAGTAACACACTTACAAAGGCATAAGAAACTTATAAAAGAAGCTAATAAGTATTATACGAATCGTAATCCGTGTAGATTCATTGAAGAAGACGTGGCGTCGTATCTTCGTGTTCGTTCATTCATTTGCTTTTCCCTCATTTGCGTTAAGGTACAGATATTCGACCTTTTCAGAAAGGTTTCTCATGATTTCCTTTCTTCGTCATTTCTCTTATGCTTATTAGGATTTCCTATGCCATTGCTATGATTCCCTTCGTTTATGTGAATCTGTTTGTCTGAATCTCATGTTTGTTGAACTTGCTATGTCTGATTATGAACATTTGATTTTGATCTTCTGATTATGAATATTTGATTATGAACTTCGATTATGAACATCGATTATGAACCTCGATTATGAACGTATGATATGTGACTGTGATATGAACCTTTGATTTTTGAACATTTGATATGAACCCTTTCTGATTTGTTTGATCTGTTGCTTATCTGAAATCTCTGTTTATTGAACCATGAAACATCTGATTTGAACTTATGATATGAAAACTCCGATTTGTAAATCTGTTTGACCTTTATGATGAATTATGATCTGTGTCATTTATGACAATCTGTTTGACCTAAGTTAGTTTGACACCCGAGCCAAATATTTCACTAGTCATGGGGGTTCCATGTCCGTATCAGTGATGCACCTCTGATATGACTCTAGGGCAGTAGAGTGATGTTCTGCCACGTCCCTGGATGGTGGAGCATATTTTGTATATGTAGGAAGGGGCGTATGGATGCATCCTAGATCTGATCTGTTATCTGATATGATTTGTCTGGTGAATGATGTCGTGTGCAATACGCGTCTTCACAAATTCTGGGAGCTAGTTACTCCATATGTTATTGAGGCCTACCCTCACATTTTATATGGTATTCGAGGTCACCCTCCGAATAAGAAAGTTACTTCGATATGATATGTTCGGGCTCGTGGTAGATACTAAATCTGTATCTGTTATTTCTGTGTTAGATATTCTGTTTATGATTCCGTATTTATCAATGTTTCCATTTACATCTTGAACTATTATATGTTTATTGAATGTGTTTATGCTTTGACATGTTTATGTGACTACCGTCTACTATGCTAGGATATGATTAATAGGTTTAAATGTGATTCGCATGTTGCCATCTGATTATATGTTAGTTTACCGTTATGTGAACTCGTTGATCTGTGTGATGACTATGTTTGTGGTAATCAATTGATCTGTATGTTTAGTGTGTATAATCTGTTCAGTTAATCTGGTGAACTTTGCCTATCCGTTGGTGTACTTGTCGCTTATGTCGACACGCCATGTTTGATTTCTTATGCAAATTGTTTGATCTGGGAAATGAGTCAACTTATGGTGTCTGAATCGTTAATTGGCTAATTGCTTTGCTATGTTTCTAGTTCGTTTAATTGTAGTTTCCAAGTTGTATTTCCTATTTGTATGTGTAACTGCCATGACTTTGACTGCTATTGTTCATTTGCTACTATACTGTTTAAGTGACTTAAATGTAGATTCATTGACTGGTATGAATGCCATGTTTACTTTCTAGGAACTGTTTCCGTTAGCCTTTAGACTCTTCGTTTGGTTTATATGTAATCTATTTTCTTGATATGTTAAGTGTCGGTTATTCGATGTGTTTTGCGTTTGTGTCATTAATGTGCTATGAGGTGTTTTTAACTGTTATGTGTTCTTCTGGATTTCTGTATGTTTGTGCTTCCGCAGAATCCTCAATGATTCATTATTCTCATTCTGTTGTGATTTCGTTATCCGTATCTTTGTTTTGTTTAGCTTCTGTTTTGTTATATCTGTTCCTTTGGGCTTTGTAAGCTCAGCCGCACTTTCTTTTCCTGCGGCAGGTATTAAGCATTCAAGATGAATTATGGGATAGCTGATATGGGTTTGAGAGTAGAGCTGAGAGCAAGACTTTACCATAGAGATCCTAGATTTATTTTTGAAAGTTAAGTTATTTATGTTTTCTTTTGATTATTTTGTAAAGGCTTCCGCTATTGTATATTATCTAAAGTTCTGATATGAAACCGTATTGTGATATCTTTACCCTTGTCGGGTTGGGGTGTTACAATTTATGGTATCAGAGCTCTAGGTTTTAGGACCCTTAGAGCTTAGGCTATGACCCGTGAGGACTGGGTAGACATTAGGCTTCCGTCTGTTCAGATATCTTTCGATTCCTTTTGATGATCGTTCATATTTGACTTCGATATTCTTTTGTCTTCACTAAATTGGCCCTCCTCTTTTCGCATCGAATTTTGTTATTTTGTTTTCGCTCGTCCGTTTGTCGATCGTTAGATGGAGACTACCCGTGGAGCCGAAGAAGATGGTGCCGACCCTGCGTTGCTGCAGGTTCTGTCTTTGGAGAGGTTCGTGAAGCGAAGCCACACCCGACTGCGTGCTACCGGAGACATCGATCTTCTGGACGAATCAACCAAAGACGCAACGATGAAGACATGATTCAACAGGTGGCTGGGAAGGTTCATCTACTTCATATGATTTGGGCGCGACTTGTGATATTCTGATTCGTTTGTCACGTGTTTTGTGACGGTTTGATATTCTGTTAAGTGATTCTGATCTGTATTGCTTTTCTCGATTTGTTCGAACTCGGTTTGAATCGCGAAGTTTATCGTCTGGAATTTTGTTAATATCCCAGTTTTCTTTTGGATCGTCGAATGAGTCATGAGGAGCCGTTTTATGCAAGTTGGTGGCCTCGTTTTTTTGGTAATATGGTAAGTTGTCGATGTGTTATATCTTTGCATGAATGTGTATCAGTCGTTTTGGTATGTTACTTGTTACCTATATGTTATCCGTTTTGTTCAGATATTAGTTATGTGGTTTGTCATGACCCGGGAAAGAATATGATGATAATAAGGACTTGTTATGTGATGCAAGTATTATGGCCTTGATCAACGTGATAATACCGAGATCATATAATTTGAACTTATTGAAATCATATGGCGTGGGGAAATGCACGTGGTTGATACGTGAATGGACTTTGACTTGTATATGTTATCTGGCACTCCTCATGTTCGTTTGAAATTCTGTATTTAATGGTGAGGTTTTCGTCGATATCATTACATTATAAGTTTTATGTACGTTTTGGACCGAAACTGTTATGATTTGTGTGAACTATGGATTGCTAGGTTTGCTCTAAATGTGTACGTCTCCGTGTACCCTTATTGTGATCATAGGATATTTCATGAAGTGTTTGAGGAACATTAGATCCTTTTAGTTGATTATCTGCGACTAGTGAGATCGTTAGGATTCATTCTGTCTATGTATATGTTTGTTCTCATCATTAGAGATCTGAATAAGTTAGAATGTGTTGTTTGATTTTATGCATCTCATCTGTTTTCTGTCATTACTATGATAAGTATATGATTATCCGTTATAAGTATTTGACTGTTGAATTGATTTCTGAAAAGTATAAGTATGAATGTTCTGACAAGAATCTGTTTGTTCTAAAATAAGTTTCGCGTTTGCTCTATTCCTTGAAATTCTGAAATCCGATTCGTTTTTACGTTCTGTTCCGTCTTAATAGAGATTACTCAGTGTTTTCATTGTTAATAACTTAGGATTTATCCGAGGTTATTAAACCCTTAATAAGCTATTTAAGTTAGTTTGCTTAGAGTACATCGATCCAACAAGTGGTATCAGAGCTTGTGTGGAAACTCTGACTAAGAAGAAACCGTTTAAAACCTAGTTAACAACAAAAACCTAAAGATGTCGACTGAAGCTGTTCCACCACCATCCATCACCTCACTAAGGATTCCTATCATTAAGAAGGGCGAATACGATCTATGGAGCATGAAGATGAGGTAGTATATTGCAATCACAGACCATGCACTGTGGAATGTGATTGTCAATGGTAATGAAATTGTGGAAGAACCTGCAGACATTCTGGACAACCTAAAGCACCTAAACCCATCTTGCCAGCTGCTACAATAAGAAATCAAGAGAAGGCTCTCAACATCTGTTGTGCGCCATTCCGGATGGACACCTACTCAAATTCCATGATGCTAAAGATGCAAAGCAACTCTGGGCTGCTCTCAAGACTAGATTTGGAGGTAATGATGCTTCCAAAAGATGCACAAATCTGTTGAAGCAGGCAGTTTGAAACTTTACTTGTTGGAGAAAGAGAAGGCCTTGATCTTTGCTTATGACAGATTCCAAAACCTTCTCAGTATCTTTGGAGTTATACAAAGCAGAGGTTTCAGTTGAAGATGCAAATTTAAAGTTCTTAAGTAGTTTGCCATCTAAATGGCATGTAATTAATACTATAATCAGAGGACAACCTGGATTGGACACCATGGACTTTGATGATCTCTACAATCATCTGAAGGTGTATGAGCATGAGATGAATGGCCAAACAAGCTCAAAATCTCACAGTATTGCTTTTGTGTCATCTGAAAGAGGCGTACTTCTACTAAAAGTCTTGCTTCTCCTACTCAAAGTCTTGTTGCTCAAAGCGTTGCCTACACTACCCCCACTTTTGCTCGAACTTACACTAACTAATACCATCCACTCAGATGAAGTCGTGTGCTCTTTCTTTGCACAACAAGCTACTCTACCTATTACTTATGAAGAAGATCTCTCACAGATTGAAGAGGATGCTCTTGAAGAAATTGATATCAGGTGGCAAGTTGCTATGATCACTGCAAGGATCAAGAAGTTTATGAAGAAGACAGGAAGAGGCATTGACTTCAAACCAAAACAGGAAATCACTTTTGACAAATCCAAGATTGAATGCTTCAATTGTCAAAAGACTGGACATTTTGCAAGGGAACGCAGGTTTGCTAAGTATCAAGCAAACAGGATGACTGAGAAACCAAAGCTAGAGTTGAAAGAAATTCCTATTACAGAAACAAAAGCTTTGGTTGCTCAAGAGAATCTATCGAGAGGTTGACCGAGTCTTTGAGTTTGATGATGAACCAAGAACCTCTCTGTATGGTAGGCTGTGGAGGATTTAGTGGAAGAATTTGATCGAGCAATGACTTTTGATGAGGAACCTGGACATCTTTGCTATGGAGTCTAAAGATGGTTATGGAAGCTTTGACTTGAGCATGAAGTGTGAAGTGAACTGTTCTACTTGCTATGGTAGCCACTTCACCAATTTCACCCCTATCTCCGAGGTATGTTCAAAGTGTCATAACTTTTATCAAAAAGTGCTTAATGATTATGTGACTGAAAGAGATAAGTGTAGAACAACTAGGATGAAGTAGCAGTTACCAAATAACTTTAGAATCTATGGAAGCCAAAATAATAACACATGAAAATAATGAAATGGCTTGGGAAGAAAAGTATGAACAACAGGATTATCGGTTAAAATTAAGTGAATGGAAGTTAAACTGTAAGATATCTGAAATTGTGAAACTAACTAAGGAGAGAGATGAATTGCTAGAAAAGTTTGCTGCTTGGGGACAATCAGGTCTTTCTCATGTCACTTATGTTGAAAAACAGAGAAGAGCTTACATTAAAACTGGCCTAGGTTTTGGTATGGACATTAATAGCATAGAAAACCCACCTAGTGATCAGGATGAATGTGACTTTGAGGATATAACCACTAGTGATGATGAACTCATTAATTATGTAGACACATCTAGTAATGAGGAATCAGTTAGTAAAACACCTCTTGAATTTAAGAAAGATAATGCCTATCATGCAGTCCCTCATCCCACTGGTAGTCATCAACCTCTTAGGCCTGATGTTTCTCGTTTTGGAGTAGACAACTTAGATTTTAGGAAGAAACTTAAAGGTCAATCTAGGTCTGAAACCTCAAAAGAAACTGTTGAAACATCTAAGGTAGATGATGTTAAAAGCCAAGCAGTACTTTCACCCCAAAGTACTGCTACACCTTAAAGTATCTTGCTACACCTTCAGCCTTTAAGAAAACCTTTTTAACATATTGCTAAACCTTTTTGGGATAATTTTGGTCAAAACAGTTTTCATCATTCACCTAGAAGACAGGATAGGTTTGGTCATACACATAGAAGAAGAAATTTTGGAATTACAGATCAAAAACTATGTTTTGTTTGTTTTAATCCTAATCATTTGATTAAGGACTGTGACTTACATTCAGAGTACTTAAGTAAGTTCCCAAAGAACCGAACTGACAACAAAAAACCAAGGGAGACTAGACAAGCTTGGAATCATTCACATAGGGTTAACCATAGAAACTTCTCACCAGACTATAGGTACCCTCACCAGAGAAGACCTTTTTCAAAACCTCCGGTACCTTCAAATACTTTCCAAGGTGCTTGCTAAGCCAAAACGACTTTCTCAAAGTCTTGCTTTCGATTTTCACCAAACACTTTTTAGAATAGGAACCCTAGGAGATCTAATTACTATCAATCTAGAAGGCGTTACAACTCCAAGAAAGTAGTTAGATCTAGAGACTTTTCACCAGAAGTTAAAACTCAATGGGTTAGGAAAGAAAGTCGATGATGAACAAACAGTACTTTCAACAAGTACTGCTAAAACAATAATTTTTGATAAAGATGATTTTGTTGAAAAAGAAAAGGAGGTTTTTGTTGAAAAAGAAAGTTTTCTTTGAAAATCCACTACAAGTTTTGAAACAAAAGATAATGTTTGATTCGTCTACAAAAGCGTGAAGATTACATACTCAAGGAATTTGAGTATGTTACTCCACAAGGGACCACAAGTCAAGAATGGCTTGGGTTCCTAAAAGACACTAACTTTTATCTTTGTGCGGGCAACCCGGAAGAGGTGCTTAAAGATCATCTTATTGTGGATAGTGGTTGCTCGGAAGCATGACGAGGAGACAAGGAGATTCTATCAGATTTTAGGCCATATTGTGGAGGAAGAGTTGCATTTGGGAATGATGCTAGTGGAGGTAGAATTAGTGGAAAAGGAACCATCAAGGCAGGGAGCATAGATTTTGAGAATGTTAGATATGTGAAGGAGCTCAAGTTCAACCTTTTTCAGTCTCTCAAATCTGTGACAAAAGCATCATGTGTTATTCACTGACACATAATGTCTCATACTTTCACCTAAATTCAAGCTTGATGATGATAACTTGGTGATACTCAAAGTACCAAGAACCAATGATGTGTATAGTTTGGATATGAAGAGTCTTCACTCTTACGAAAGAGCTACGTGTCTAGTAGCAAAGGCATCACTTGAAGAAGCACATCAGTGGCATAGAAGATTGGGCCATGTGAATTATAAGAATATCAACAAATTGGTCAAAGGAAATTTAGTTAGAGGTTTACCTTCAAAGACTTACAAGAATGATTACTCTGTTTGGCGTGCAAAAAGGGTAAAAAACATAAAGCTTCATGCAAGAAGCTTGAGGAAAGGACTGTTAGAGAACCATTGGAGCTGTTACATATGGATCTATTTGGTCCTGTTTATGTTACAAGTTTGAACAAGAAGAAGTACTGCTTGGTAGTGACAGATGATTGCAGTAGATTCAGTTGGGTATTCTTCTTGGGATTTAAAGATGATACATTTGATGCTATTCATGATCTTATAATAGCACTTGAAAACCAACTAAAACTGAAAGTTAGAGGCATTAGATGTGATAATGGGACTGAATTCAAGAACAAGCTTAGGGATGAATTATGTGCCAACAAAGGAATCAAGAGGGAGTTTAGTATTGCAAGAACACTGATCGGGTCCCAAACGGTCTATCTTTTATTACACAAGTCAACCAGTTGTGAATGGTCAACCGTAATAAAAGTCAGACAGTCTAGAACCAAAGCAATTAAGTCCAGGAGAGTTTAGTGTTTCCCCAGGTCGTTAAGTCCCAACGAGCTGTGCGATTGAATAACCAAACGTGTAGTGATCGGGTGATATTGAACAAGAAAGGGGTTATGATTGATACTAGATAACAAAGGAAAAATGAAAGAAAATTAAAAAGCTAAATTATATTAAATAAACGCTATCACTATTTTTAAAATTGGATTTTCTTGATTTTACTTTTATAAATTTGAATTAAAAACTAATTTTAAACTTTAAAACTAAATTAAAATACTAAAAATTATTAATGGGAAATTTATAAAACTATTTTTAAAAAATCTAAAATAACTAAAGAGAATTTTCAAAACTAATTTTGTATTTTTCTGATTTATATTCTAATTTCTATGATTTAAAAACTATTTAAAACTAATTAAATTGCTAAAAATTACTATTTAAACTAGGAAAATTATGGAAAAATATTTTTTTGGCTTTTTATATTTATCTTAATCTATGAAAATTGAAAACTTGTTTTTTTTGAAGATTTTCTGATTTAATTGCAATAAAGGTTAATTAAAAAGTCCTAAAAACTGTTTTAAATTGGGAAAAATAGCAAACAGTGATGAAAAATTATGAAAAATTCAGGAAAAGTCTAAAATATTATTCTAAATCTATGAAAAATATGAAAACATATACTAGTGTGCAAGATTATGAAGCTGTAGTGAAATGTGCTTATAAATAAGCACTTGTAAAAAGCTAAAGACTGCCACAGAGAATCAAGTGATCACAGGACCTAACTTATGTTAAAACTACTAGGAAGCAACCTAAGTTAACCACTCTCAACCTCTGGAAAGCAAGAAACAAGCATTTGGTGTGAATTGTACTTAAAAGCCAAACAAGCTTTACCTATTAACTTGAAGCCTAAAAATAAGCTACTGGATAAGCAAGAAACCTAAAGCCAGTTTAAGCAATCCATACTAGACCTAGCAAGGGACTTGTAAACCAAAACTCAGCTACTTACAAGCTCTTATGAGCTTGTGAAAAACTCTGCAAGTTTCTGTCACACCACAGTGACAGCACAGGGCACTTTTGACTTAATTGACAAGTGATTTGAAGCTTATAAAAATTACAAAAATTCTACAAAATCGATTTCCACTCTTGACCAACTGAACTTGTTAAGTCCAAAATTTCACTTGAATTGATCCAATAATGAATCAATGAAAATTCCTCAAACCTTGGTGAAAAGCCGACTTGAACAACTTTTGACTTTTTGAGGTTGAGATGAAACTTTGACTAAACTGAGATTTGAATCCAATTTATGAACTGATTGAGATGTTTTAAGCTAAAACAAAGTTAAATCAAGTTACTCTAACATTATCTAAACACAGATCAAGCTTTTGATCTTTAAATATCCAACAGATTTGAAATTAGGACAGTTTTAAGTTGATTTTGACTTTTGTGGTTCTAAGGTGCAAATTTATGACTGAACTTTGCTTAATGATGCTAAATAAAGATAATGCAACCTAACTTGACCTCTGCTTGAATCTTAAACTCAGATTCACTACTATGATCCAAACACTAGTTTAGAAACCAATTTGCAATTTAAACCACTCTAACTACTGAACTAGCTGAGACTAACACCTAAACTGAATCAAATTAGTCTAATGACAACTAAATAAACAGATCTAAATTATTAACAACCACAGATTCAAACACAAGCACTTTATGCAGCCTATAACAGTTTATAGAGAAAGAAACAAAAACTCACAAGTGATCTAGCTTATTTGCAGCTTAAACCAGAACCAAATCTATACTAAACTACTAAATTCCAACCCCAAATCAAGCTCTGCAACACCCAATGTCATAACCATTTCCAAATGAAGCTCCAGTTTGACTTTTGGTGACCAGGTACCCAATTTACTTGAACTGATTCATGAGCTTACTAAAAGCTATATACAGCTTTAGTAAGCTCACTTAAGTTATAATAAAGCTTATTGAAGCTCGGATTTAGAACAATTAAGACTGATTAAAGAGAAGAAAACTTAAAAATAAGAAACTTTAATCAAACTTTAAAGTAGGACTTGAAATGAATTACAACTGATACAATAGCTTTAGTTCAAAACAGGGAAGCTTAACAGTACAATTTTAGAGACTAATTAATACATTAAAATTAAAAACGACATACAAGAAAACTAAAACTAAAAACTACTGCTTTCCACTCTCTCTTCTTCCTCTATTTATCATCAAAAGTCTTCCCCTCTCTCCTCTGAGCATTTCCCACCTCTATTCTGGACCATTGGATCACTTGACTTATTTTTGGCGCCAAAATGGATATAGCAACTGGGGGGGGGGGGTTGAGTGCAAGGAAGGAGAAACATTTAATGCTTCTTGGATTGTTGTTGAGGTGGAGTGATAAGGGTGGTGGGATATGAGCTGGAGGTGAGGGGTGTCTGGCTTTTGCAGAGAGTGGGTGAAGAAGAAGGAGGAAAAAGGAGGGAAAAGGGCGGGGTGTTTGACTGGGGATTGACCGGGGTTTTATTATTATGCAGGGGGTTCACAGGTTGTTTTGGACTGGCTCAAGTTATATTGGCAGGGGGTCAAGGGGTTTGGTATTAAACAACAAGGACCATTCTTGCAATTTCACAAAAACCAAGGACCAAATCTATAATTTTGCAAAGTTGTTCCAAGGGTCAATCTTGCCAAGTTTCATTAGTACAAGGACCATAAAAGATAATTTTCCATTTTTAAACTTCCAAGGACTATTTTTGCCAATTTTGAAACTTGAAGGACCAAACTTGTAAATTCTCCAAACTTTTTACCCAAGGATCATTTTTGATAAATTTTGATTTTGAAAGGACTTGGGTTGACTTTTATTCCAAAACAAATGCTCAGGGACTGATTTTGTCAAGATTTGAAAGTTGAGGGATGAAACGCCAATTATGCAAACTTTGCTCGTTTTCATCGATTTTAAACATTTTCCATCTGAAACATATAAAACACAATTTTGGAATATTTTCAGTATTTTGATGCATTTCGAAAGTGTTTTAAATGTTTTGCTGTTTAGATTTGACCAAAAATGATGAGTATTTACACACTCATCAATCCCCACACTAAACTATTGCTAGTCCCTAGCAATCTTTTGAGAAAACTTAATGGATTTGAATCTCTTTACCAAAATCCATTACTTACGGAGTAGCCAATTGTTGCAGTTCAAGTAAGAACCTTGGTACAATGATAACCAAATGATTTTGAGCAAATCACCGGCTTTCAACGGTTTTGATTTGTCTTTACCAGAAGCCGTTTGCTTATGGACTAGCCAACTCTTAGATAAAATATCTTTGGTGAGTCGATTACCAATTATGGTTTTCCAAGTGCCTTTACCACAAGCCATAAACTTGCGGGCTAGCCAACTCTTCACTAATTAAAGATATGGTGAGTTGAACACCATACAATTTTGGGCAAATTGCAAGCCGTCAACGGATTTGAGATATCTTTACCAAGAGCCGTTTGCTCTTGGATTAGCCAATCCTTTTGTTTATTAGACATGGCGATGATAACCGTAAGTGAGTAAGTGCAAAACACTTACTCCAAAAAAAATTTTGGCCAAAATGGGGAATGGGTGGTATAATTACATGATAAAATTCATGAGAATTCTCCCCCACACTAGAAATGAATATTGCCCTCAATATTCAAAGTACTGGCGGTTATTCCGAAACATAGAACGTAAAAGGGAAATACTACGGCCATTATTTTTTTATTTTTTTTTTGAACTTATATACAACAGCGGGGGGCAACTCCCCCACACTAGGGTGGTAGAAAATAGAAAGAAGTCGAAATACGGTGAAAACCCATATAGTGTGCTACTGTTTTTGATTCCCGAGTCGCTAGCTTGACTCGACCCGTATTCATTTGTTCTTGGGGAAGCAACGTGGAAAACCAATCTCGACCGACTTTCGTTCACGGTGTTAATAAACATATGAACATCAGAAAGTTCCACACCGACGAGATACAACCGTGGTATTGATAATAGTAGAAACTATAAAGGATGATACGGGGTCAAAATGGTGTCCTCATTCCCGAAAGAGAAAAGGGAAAGAGCAACCACATCATCTGTGAAGAATGGAATAAAGATGTGCATGAGAATGCAAGTCCATTCCTCATCGAAAAAGCAAATCACCAATTTTGACATTTTTAAGCTTAGTCTTGAAGTTTGTATGGTGATTGTCAACGGAATTTCCGGTAGGGAGGGTTGGAAGCGGTTCTTCAATCAACAGATTTTCGAGAAAAAGGATGTCCCCCTCCGAATCAAAGTAAGTATTATCAATTCATGTTGGAATCGACTCATCACTAAGAAAGGCATCGACTTCATTCCAAAAGTTGTCACCTTCCTCATCCGGAGTGAGAGAAGGGATGGAAGAGTCGGAAATAATAAGACTAGGAGATGATGGATCATTTTTGAGCAATTCTTCAATGGGAAGAATGTCTCCCATTGGATCACAAACATCATCATCCAATCTAGATGGCGAAGATAGTTTAGTTTCATCCACAGAGTTAACAAACTCCATACGATAAACTTATTCCGGAGGTGGGACAAGTGGTGTGCTCTTAGAGCTAGCAATTTCCACCACTTCCGATAAAGTCTCGAATCTAGATCATCATCATCAAGAACACTCTTGACTTCCTTGGTACAACTTTCAAACCATTTGTTTGAACCGGGGTTGATTTTCAAAGCTTTTAGCTCGGCACGTTTTTGGTGACTCCTCTTAACCGTGAAATTTGAGAGTGTTGCATTGATTCTTTCAGATTTTTGATCATGTGTGGCAACACTATGTTTGGATAGAGGTTTGGAGTTCTGGTTGATATTAAGCGTGAGTTCTTCGTTGTCAACCCGTATGGTCAACTCTTCAGCAAATACATCAATTAGAGCACGGCTCGTTCTCAAGAAAGCTCTCCCAAAGATGAGGGGAACTCTAGGATCTGCATCAAAGTCTACTACAACAAAGTCGGTAGGAAAGTGAAACTTTCCTACTTTCACTACGACATCCTCGGCTATCCCAAGTGGACGAGTTATGGTACGGTCCGCTAGCTCGAGTGTCATACAAGTGGATGTAAGTTTAGGAAGAGCGATTTCTTCCATCTGAGAGTGCCATGAGGTTAATGCTTGCGCCAAGATCGGACAAGGCGGGCATTGAACCATCCCAAGAAATCACACGGGATTAAAACTGCGGGGTCTTCAAGCTTTTGGGAAGCTTCTTGAGAAGGACCGAGCATTGCTTATTGAGAGGGTTTTAGCCATCTCAGCTAACTTATCTTTGTTGCTCAGTAAGCCTTTAAGCGTGGATGCAAATTTGGGCATTAGAACGAGAGCATCAACGAAGCTTATATCAAAGTGTAGTTCATTGAAAATTTGGAAAAATTTTTCCATTTGCTCTTTGGTTTTGTCTTTGAGCTTCTCATCATGCAATCTTGATGGGTAAGGAAGTTGACTAGACTTTTGAGCCGGGACGGAAGTCATTTATGGCTCGAATTTGTCTTCGAACCGTGTTCGGACTTAAAGCTTGGACTACCGAAGGTGGGGCGTGTCTTGATGCCGTGGGCTTGAGAAATGCACCTTGTCCGTTGTATCCTTGGTAACTTGACTCATTGCTCCCGGTGGAGGAGGCATTGGAGTCGAAGGTCCATTGTGCGTCTTACCACTACGAGTGGTGACGGCTTTCAACTCGGCATTTGGATTTGGGACAGTATTTCTTGGGAGTCCTCCAGAAGATGACGAAGCTTTGTTCATATTCATGTTCATGAAACTGCTCATCATATTCTTCAACTCATTTGTCTGCCGAGACATTGTGGTATCAATTTCCTTTTTTAGCTCAACTCTCATGTTATTGATCTGAGTTTGCATTGAGCGTATGCTTGACTCAGTAATTTTCATGAAGTCATTTGGTAGGGGAGCTTGAGAAGGTTGTTGATAACTTTCCTGATTTGGAGCTTGATAAGGTTGGTTGAAATTGTTCGGTTCGATTGAAATTTTGAGACTTATTGAAGTTTTGTCCTTGATTTGGAACAAAGCGATTTTGATTGCCATGGTTTTGCACGGGAGGAAAACCAGGTGGTGTCATACCGCTAGGTGCACGGTAGTGAGGATCAGCTTGTGGTCGGTATTGATTGTGGTTTACGAAGCTACGGGAGCTTGGCGAAAAGAAGCATCGGTTGCTTGACAATCATAATACGCGTGTGGACCACTACAAGTTTCACACACCTTGTTCACGGCTTTGATTGGTTCGGATTATGAATTTCGCTTTTGATTTCCTTTACCTCTTTCATCATACAGCGGATGACGTCCGTTAGAGCGGCTAACGGAGCGGCTAACTCGAAAAATTTACGGATGAAGAAGCGGAGTGTTCGGAATATTGAATTTGTTGCGAGAAATGGGAACTTTTGATTTTATCTCGCAAATCTCAATCACATCTTTAGGCTTACGATTCAAGATATTGCCACCGGCGTGCGTTCAAAGAATCTTGACCGTTACCGTTCAACCCATTATAAAAGATATTAACTTGTTGAAGCTCCGTGAATTCATGATGGGGGCATTTCTGAGAGATCTTTGAATCTTTCCCATGCCTCTCCAAAGTTTTCATCGAAATTTTGACGAAATCCAGAAATTTCATTTTTATGATTAGTCGTCTTTGATGGAGGAAAGAAATAATTGACAAACTTTTGAACAAGATCCTCCCAAGTTTCGATGGATCGAGGGGTTCTTTTCGGCCAAATTGGGCCCCCCTCAAGTGAGAATGGAAATAGCATCAACTTGATCAGTTTTTGTGGTACATCTTTGAAATTGATCGTTGAGGTCAACTTGTTAAACCAACGGATGTGTGCATACGGGTCTTCTCGATCAAACCCGTGGAATTGATTCGTAGACACAAGTTGGATCAAATGTGTTTTAATTGAAGTGATCGAATTGATTACGGTAAAACGATGGCATCTCCATAACCCTCGGTGGGTGCACGGAGCATTTCGCCATAGTTCGTTCGTCGCCATATTGTTGTTTGGAATAGTACGAATCTCGGGTTCGACTATTTGGGCAGTACGTCTATGAGAACGTCTTCTAGGAATTTCTGCTAGATCACGAAAAGGACTCAATGATCTAGAAGAACGAGTGCGCATGCACTAGACGTAACTCGAGGAAACAAGAGAATTATGAAAATGGGGAAAGAAGAATCTTTTTGAGTTTTATGGTTTTAATATGTTTTGGATTTTGGATTTTCATAAGAAAATATAAACATATATAGGTGGTATGAACAAGGAGTGAAAATTCAAATCACTAATCTGCTAAGCGTAAGATTATTAGCACAGCTCCCCGGCAGCGGCGCCAAAATTTGATCGGGTCCCAAACGGTCTATCTTTTATTACACAAGTCAACCACTTGTGAATGGTCAACCGTAATAAAAGTCAGACAGTCTAGAACCAAAGCAATTAAGTCCAGGAGAGTTTAGTGTTTCCCCAAGTCGTTAAGTCCCAACGAGTTGTGCGATTGAATAACCAAACGTGTAGTGATCGGGTGATATTGAACAAGAAAGGGGTTATGATAGATACTAGATAACAAAGGAAAAATGAAAGAAAATTAAAAAGCTAAATTATATTAAATAAACGCTATCACTATTTTTAAAATTGGATTTTCTTGATTTTACTTTTATAAATTTGAATTAAAAACTAATTTTAAACTTTAAAACTAAATTAAAATACTAAAAATTATTAATGGGAAATTTATAAAACTATTTTTAAAAAATCTAAAATAACTAAAGAGAATTTTCAAAACTAATTTTGTATTTTTCTTATTTATATTCTAATTTATATGATTTAAAAACTATTTAAAACTAATTAAATTGCTAAAAATTACTATTTAAACTAGGAAAATTATGGAAAAATGTTTTTTTGGCTTTTTATATTTATCTTAATCTATGAAAATTGAAAACTTATTTTTTTTTGAATATTTTCTGATTTAATTGCAATAAAGGTTAATTAAAAAGTCCTAAAAACTGTTTTAAATTGGGAAAAATAGCAAACAGTGATGAAAAATTATGAAAAATTCAGGAAAAGTCTAAAATATTATTCTAAATCTATGAAAAATATGAAAACATATACTAGTGTGCAAGATTATGAAGCTGTAGTGAAATGTGCTTATAAATAAGCACTTGTAAAAAGCTAAAGACTGCCACAGAGAATCAAGTGATCACATGACCTAACTTATGTTAAAACTACTAGGAAGCAACCTAAGTTAACCACTCTCAACCTCTGGAAAGCAAGAAACAAGCATTTGGTGTGAATTGTACTTAAAAGCCAAACAAGCTTTACCTATTAACTTGAAGCCTAAAAATAAGCTCTTGGATAAGCAAGAAACCTAAAGCCAGTTTAAGCAATCCAAACTAGACCTAGCAAGGGACTTGTAAACCAAAACTCAGCTACTCACAAGCTCTTATGAGCTTGTGAAAAACTCTGCAAGTTTCTGTCACACCACGGTGACGATTACGGGGCACTTTTGACTTAATTGACAAGCTGATTTGAAGCTTATAAAAAATTACAAAAATTCTACAAAAATCAGATTTACACTCTTGACCAACTGAACTTGTTAAGTCCAAAATTTCACTTGAATTTATCCAATAATGAATCAATGAAAATTCCTCAAACCTTGGTGAAAAACTGACTTGAACAACTTTTAACTTTTTGAGGTTGAGATGAAACTTTGACTAAACTGAGATTTGAATCCAATTTATGAACTAATTGAGATGTTTTAAGCTAAAACAAAGTTAAATCAAGTTACTCTAACATTAGCTAAACACATATCAAGCTTTTGATCTTCAAATTTCCAACAGATATGAAAATAGGACAGTTTTAAGTTGATTTTGACTTTTATGGTTCTAAGGTGCAAATTTATGACAGAACTTTGCTTAATGATGCTAAATAAAGATAATGCAACCTAACTTGACCTCTGCTTGAATCTTAAACTCAGATTCACTACTATGATCCAAACACTAGTTTAGAAACCAATTTGCAATTTAAACCAGTCTAACTACTGAACTAGCTGAGACTAACACCTAAACTGAATCAAATTAGTCTAATGACAACTAAATAAACAGATCTAAATTATTAACAACCACAGATTCAAACACAAGCACTTTATGCAGCCTATAACAGTTTATAGAGAAAGAAACAAAAACTCACAAGTGATCCAGCTTATTTGCAGCTTAAAGCAGAACCAAATCTATACTAAACTACTAAATTCCAACCCCAAATCAAGCTCTGCAACACCCAATGTCATAACAATTTCCAAATGAAGCTCCAGTTTGACTTTTGTTGACCAGGTACCCAATTTACTTGAACTGATTCCTGAGCTTACTAAAAGCTATATACAGCTTTAGTAAGCTCACTTAAGTTATAATAAAGCTTATTGAAGCTCGGATTTAGAACAATTAAGACTGATTAAAGAGAAGAAAACTTAAAAATAAGAAACTTTAATCAAACTTTAAATTACGACTTGAAATGAATTACAACTGATACAATAGCTTTAGTTCAAAACAGGGAAGCTTAACAGTACAATTTTAGAGACTAATTAATACATTAAAATTAAAAATGACATACAAGAAAACTAAAACTAAAAACTACTGCTTTCCACTCTCTCTTCTTCCTCTATTTATCATCAAAAGTCTTCCCCTCTCTCCTCTGAGCATTTCCCACCTCTATTCTGGACCATTGGATCACTTGACTTATTTTTGGCCATTGATGAGTTTTGGCGCCAAAATGGATATAGCAACTGGGGGGTTTTGAGTGCAAGGAAGGAGAAACATTTAATGCTTCTTGGATTGTTGTTGAGGTGGAGTGATAAGGGTGGTGGGTTATGAGCTGGAGGTGAGGGGTGTTTGTGTTTTGCAGAGAGTGGGTGAAGAAGAAGGAGGAAAAATGAGGGAAAAGGGCGGGGTGTTTGACTGGGGATTGACCGGGGTTTTATTATTAGGCAGGGGGTTCAAAATAGGGGGGGTTCACAGTTTGTTTTGGACTGGCTCAAGGTATATTGGCAGGGGGTCAAGGGGTTTGGTATTAAACAACAAGGACCATTCTTGCAATTTCACAAAAACCAAGGACCAAATCTGTAATTTTGCAAAGTTGTTCCAAGGGTCAATCTTGCCAAGTTTCATTAGTACAAGGACCATAAAAGATAATTTTCCATTTTTAAACTTCCAAGGACTATTTTTGCCAATTTTGAAACTTGAAGGATCAAACTTGTAAATTCTCCAAACTTTTTACCCAAGGATCATTTTTGATAAATTTTGATTTTGAAAGGACTTGGGTTGACTTTTATTCCAAAACAAATGCTCAGGGACTGATTTTGTCAAGATTTGAAAGTTGAGGGACTGAAATTGCCAATTATGCAAACTTTGCTCGTTTTTCATCTGATTTTAAACATTTTGCATCTGAAACATATAAAACACAATTTTGGAATATTTTCAGTATTTTGATGCATTTCTGAGTGTTTTTAAATGTTTTGCAATTCAGATTTGACCAAAAATGATGAGTATTTACACACTCATCAAACACCACAGCAGAATGGTGTTGCAGAAAGAAAGAATAGGACTTTGATTGAAGCAGCCAGAACAATTCTTGCAGACTCACACTTACCTATTCAATTCGGAAGTTGTAAGTCTTGCTATGTACTTAAAAGAGTATCAGTCACCAAACCACAGATGAAGACACCTTATGAGTTGCTGATGGGAAACAAACCTAATATTTGTTTTATGAAACCTTTTGGATACCCTCTCACTATTCTTAATACCATTGATAGTATGGGTAAGTTTGATGGCAAGTCAGAAGAAGGTTATTTATTGGGATACTGCACCAACAGCAAGGGATTTAGAGTGTACAACAGAGTCACCAAGAAGGTTCAAGATTGTCTTCATGTTGAGTTTCTAGAAGATCAAGAAAATCAGAAGGGTAAAGGTCCTGATTGGATGTTTGATCTTGAAGTTTTGACTCCTTCAATGAATTATGTTCCTGTTAGAGAAGAGAATCAACCTGTACACAATGGAGAAGAGGTACAATATGTTGTTCATGGAGTCCATATTAGACACGATGTCTTTGTTCATGATGAAGAACTTAAAACTGTTAAGACAGAGAAAAGTACTGATGAGCCAAAATCCTCATTGTCTACTGTGGATCAAGCTATTCAAGATGAACTTAACCACATGATTTTTCAAGATGTTCTAGCACACTCTTATACTGATGATCAAAGAAGAGCTTATGAGGAAGCAAAGAAAAAGAACAAAACTGCAGAGTTCACACACAGTACTTTGGATGACAGTACTTTCGACCAAAGTCTTGTTGCACTGTTAACAGACACTTTGGATGATTTGGATGATCCTACCATGCACGGCTTAGAAGATACTTGATGGTGAGTTTGAAGATGAAGGTATTTTCTCAGATTCCAATGAAGATGCTGATTTCACTAATTTGGAAGATAATTATGGAGTTCCACAGACTCCTATCATAAGAATTCATAAGAATCATCCTACTGATCAAATCATTGGTCCTTCTACTTCTGGAGTGATGACAAGACACAAAGCCAAGAGTTTTACTAAACCTCATAATCCTTTACTTAGCTTTGTCTATAAACAAAACCGGCTGAATCATAAGGACCATCAAACATGCCTATTTACTTGCTTTATCTCTCAAGAAAAACCCAAGAATATTGCTCAAGCATTGACTAAAGAGAGTTGGGTTGAAGCTATGCAAGAAGAACTGCTTCAATTCAGGCTTCAAGAAGTTTGGGTATCATGTGATCTTCCTGATGGTAAGAAGGTCATTGGTACAAGATGGGTGTTCAGAGTCAAGAGAGATGAAAGAGGGAATGTTATCAAAAACAAAGCAAGGTTAGTTGCACAAGGCTACAGAAAAGAAGAAGGAGTTGATTATGATGAAGTGTTTGCTCCTGTAGCAAGGATTGAAGCAATTCAAATTTTCCTTGCTTTTGCATCATATATGGGATTCCAAGTTTATCAAATGGATGTAAAGAGTGCCTTTCTATATGGCACGATTACAGAGGAAGTATATGTCAAACAACCTCCTGGTTTTGAAGATCCTAAACATCTAAACAAAGTCTACAAAGTTGTTAAGGCTCTTTATGGTTTACATCAAGCACCTAGAGCTTGGTATGAAAGGCTCTCTACCTTTTTATTGCAACATGGTTATAGGAGAGGAGCTATAGATAAAACTTTGTTTATCAAGAGAGATAAGAAGGATATCATGCTAGTTCAAGTGTATGTAGATGATATCATATTTGGAGCTACCAAACAATCTATGGTAAAGGAGTTTGAGAACCTGATGCAGAATGAATTTCAAATGAGTTCAATGGGTGAGTTAACTTTCTTTTTGGGACTTCAAGTTAAGCAGTCAAAGGAGGGAATTTTCATAAGTCAAGATAAGTATGTAGCTGACATACTTAAGAAGTTCAATTTTGATGAAATGAAGCCAGTTACTACACCTATTAAATCTATCAACTCATTGGGCAAGGATGAAGATGGACAACCAGTTGAAGTCAAGTTATACAGATCAATGATTGGTTGTCTTATGTATCTTCTGCATCTAGGCCGATATCATGTTTCTTTGTTTGTTTATGTGCAAGGTATCAAGTCTCACCAAAGATCTCTCATATGAATGCAGTGAAGATAATTTTTAGTTATTTGAAACAACAACCTAAGTTGGGGTTGTGGTATCCAAAGGATTCCCCTTTTCACTTGGAAGCTTTTTCAGACAGTGATTATGCATGAGACAACTATGATAGAAGATCCACCACTGGAGGATGCCAATATCTTGGAAGAAGATTAGTTTCATGGCAGTGTAAGAAGCAAACAATTGCAGCAACATCATCCACTGAAGCAGAATATGTGGACAAGTTTTGTGGATGCAAGCTGTTGTGGACAGCTGGTGCAAGCTGTTGTGGACAAGTTTTGTGGATGCAAAATCAACTCTTGGATTATGGGTTCAATTTCAAGAATACTCCTATCAATATTGAAAATGAGAGTACCATTTGCATTGTGAAGAATCCAGTTTATCATTCCAAGACCAAACACATTCAGATTAGGCACCACTTCATCAGAGATTGTTATGAGCATAGGCTCATTAATGTTGTCAACGTGCATACAAATGATAATGTAGCTGATTTACTCACCAAAGGATTTGATGTTTCAAGATTTAATCACTTGGTGGTGAGTATTGGCATGATTAATTACTGAGCTACATTTGAGGGGAGGACTATTTAGTTTAAATATAGTCCTATGCATTGCTTAAGGGGAGGATATTCATGTTTATTTGCTGTATTTGCTATTGTAAAGAGGAGAATGGAAAAGTACTGCTTTTGGTTTTATGAAAGTCTGCTTGGAAAGTACTGCGTGGAAAGGATTTTGTCATATCAAAGTACTGTTCCAACGGTAATATTGAGGGGTAAATACTACTAACGGTAACTTTGTTATTAATGGTCGTGATTTTTAAATCTCACCTATAAATAACTACTCTCCGAATTTCCCTCTAATATTGATACCTTATAATCTTTTCCATATTTCTCTCTCTTTCACCCATATTATTCATCATATCACTTTCTGTGTACACATATCATCAATGGCAAATCGTGATACAGTTTCAAAACACAACATGGTGGCGAATTTAGACAAGACTGAAGCTAATGTGATCTTTCATGATATCATTGATTTTCTCAATGGGTCACCGATTAGTTATGCGCTTTTAGTGGAACCAGATCTCGTTAAGCCCTGGATTCAACAATTTTGGGCAACTACTAGGGTTCATATGGAGAATGATGATTCGTATATTCAAGCTAGAGTTCTTTGGGATAAGCTGTGAAGGTTCTGAAGCCTCAATTCGTGAGGATTTATTGTTTGATGATGAAGAAGGGGATGTTCATTTTAATAAGCAATTGATTTGGGATACATTCAGAGACATTGGGTATGAAGGGTCTTTAACTGAACAAACATTCAAGAAACCCTTATTTTGTCCCCACTGGAAGTATTTAGTTCATGTTTTGCTTCATTGTATTAGTGCTAAAAGTACATCATGGGAGCAATTTGGGTCTAACATAGCATCTGCTATAGTGGGATTGGCTACAAATCGAATTTTCAACTTTTCAAGACTAATCCTAGATGGAATGCTCTCACACATCTCACATGGTTCAAAATGGTTGATGTATCCAAGGTTTATTCAAGTGTTCTGAACAAACAACTTGCGATGTACCAAAGCCTCTTGATCTACTACATTTGTGGTGCAACCAGCCAAGATTTTTACTTTTATGGCAAGGAAGAGTGACTTATTCACTGGACGGAACACTCCATTGACTACTTCAATGATGGAGATTGTTCAAGCTATTAGAGATGAGGCTGAAGCTAGTGACGATAGAGAAGGTACTGCTTCTGAAGGAACTGCTACTCAAGGTACTGCCTTTGAAGGTACTGCTTCTCCAAGTGCTGCCTCTCAAGAAACTTCACCACAAGGTACTTGCTTCTCAAGGTTCGATGTTAATGAAGTTCTTGAAGTTTCTCCCACCTCATCCCACCATACTACTCCTCCTATGGCAATACCAGAACAAGATGTACCTATTCTCTCATCATCTTCTGAAAAAGATCCAGCTACTATACCCCCTGAAGGTTTGGTGTTGGATAATTATGTTCTGACAAGGGAGTTAGTCAGATTGAAGAAAACAACTGAGGCTCAAGCTAAATAGATTAAGAAGTTAAAGCTTAAGTTTCGAAGACTCAAGAATTTTGTCTGGCCATTGGTTCAATATCATCGTCTATGGGTCAAGTCTCAAAGAAAGCAAGGCAAGCCAGTTAGACAATTTAAGAAGACAACCAAAAGCACAAAGGTTCAAAAGCAATCTTCATTCCAATTGAGGAGGAATTTGGAAGATAAGAATTTGAATGAAGAAGCTGAATCTCAAGGTACTGATGAATCTCAAGGTACTGATAAACCTCAAGGTACTGGTGTTCAACCTCAAGGTACTGAAGAGCATGTTAATATTGAAAGTACTGAGGAAGAAAGCACTAAAGTTAAAAGTACTGATGATCAAGGTACTGCTGATCAAAGTACTGCTTTTCAAGGAACCTACAGGCAAGAGTTAATTACACCAAGGTTGTTAGATTTTGAAGAGGAATCTGGTCCTTCAACTGTCATACCAGAAAAGGAAGCTGATACACCCAAACCTATACATACTGCAAGTGATGATGAAACCATTGCTGAGATTTTGCATGATTTATCAAAGCCAAGGGGTGTTAGAATTCCAGGAATTACAGAAGAACAACCAAGAACTTCTCAACCTACTATAGATCCTAAGGATAAAGGAAAAGGTAAGTTGGTAGAAACAAAGAAGAAAAGGAAACCTACTTTAGCACAGATAAGGGCTGCTCAAGTTGCTATGAATGAGGAAGCAGCTAGAAAATTTCAAGCTGAATTGAATCTTTGAGGATAGAGAAGCTAAGGAAATTGAAGAAGCTATGAATAGAGAAGCAGCTAAGAAATTGCAAGAGAAATTAAATGCTGAAGCTGCTGAAATATTACAGTCACCTATTCCTATTTCTGCTCTACCAAGAAGACCAAATCTTGCTAAGGAAAGGAATGCAATGATGGCGTATTTAAAGAAGCAAGGATATATTGGTTTGAATAAGTTAAAGTATGTTGAGATGAAAGAGTTATATGATCTTTGTTAGAAAGATTATCAAAACAAGTTGATAGCATCAAAGATTATAAAGATGATGATGCTCAGAAAGAAGAAGAAAGAAAAGGAAGCTTAAAAAGAAAAAGAACTACTGAAGTTAAAGATCAACAGCAGTCAAAGAAAGTTGAATTAAGATCTGAAACAAATGATGAACTGAGGAATTACTTAAGGATTGTAGAATTGAAGTATTCTAAAGATGATGCTGAAATGAAGACGAACAAATCTCAAATAACTACTTTTGAAGTTGTAGATTCAAAGGATGGAAGTTATCTGATGTTTCACAGAGAAGATGAAAGCTTCAGGGTGTTCAATATGCTATGGGATTTATTGAATATAATAGATAGAGTGGATTTATTTCATTTATATCATGTGGTGAAAGAATATTTTGAACACAATCCATCAGAAGGATTTGGTTTAATCTTGCTTGGAGATCTCACAACTATTTGGGAAACTGAAGAAACAAGTACTGCTGAGATTTGGAAAAACCAAGAAGATTGGGAGATTACTTGCTGGAGATTCTTTGAAGAATCTGGAGTGCATGTTTTAGAGTTAGAAGATGGAACTATGATTCACATGTTAGCAGATAGAAGATATCCTCTTACATGAGATCTCATGAGGAGGATCTTTGGAGCATGGAATGGAAGTTGAAGAAGATAATGAAATTGCACGTTTGGTCATCAAATTGTTTATCAGATGGACTACTATTGCTGATGATGATGAATAACTGGTATGAATCTTAAAATTGAATAAATTTTGGATATATCAGTACTTTATTCAAAGTACTGCTGATCAAACAGTACTTTCATCAAAGTACTGCTCGCAGCTTTAAACCAGTTACTGATTTTGAAAAGAAAATTTTTGTTAAGTATTTTGAAACAAAAGCTTAAAAGAAATAAATGGTTTTTGAGATGGTAAAAACAATAGGTTATCAATCCACCATGGTTACAAAAGGATTGGCTAATCCATGAGCAAACGGCTCTGGTAAAGATATTTCAAATCCGTTTTATAGTTGACAACTTGCTAATAAGTTGTATGGTAATCAACTCACCATATCAGTAATGTGAAGAGTTGGCTAGCCCACAAGAGAATGGCTTGTGGTAAAGGCTGTGGAAAAACCATTATATGGTAATTAGTTCACCATGATAAAAGAACTAACTAGTCCAAAAGGGTACAGCTTTTGGTAAAGACAAATCAAATCTGTTGATAGTTGATGATTTGCTAAAAATCATATGGTTATCAATGTACCATGATCTTACACATCAAAACATTTGGCTACTCCAGAGTTAATGGCTTTGGTAAAGAGACATTAAATCCATTAAATTTTCAATGATTCACCTCTCACAGGAGTTTACACACCGGAAGTGATGAGAATTGACTAAAACTTAAACTGAATTAATGTACAAATTGTCTTATGTTGCTGAAAAGATGGAACTTCTTTGAATGTTCTGAAAAGACAGAGATTGTTGAATGATGTTGTAAAGAATATTTTTCAAGAATACTTTGATGATGATATAAGCACAGAATCTACAAAAGATAAAATTTGAAGATAAAGTCACAATTCCTCTTTAAAGACAAAGATGTTAAAGCTAAATATACAAAGGAACTTGAAATCAAACTAGTAGAATTCAAGTTAGGGGAGGATTGTTGGGATCTGAGAAAGTCAAAGTCTTTGAAGAGTTAAAGTCTTTGAAGATTAACAAAGTAGAAAGACAAAGTCTTTGAAGAAGTCAAAGTCTTGCTAAGTAAAAGTCGAAGTATTGCTTATTCATCAAAGTACTGCAAAGCTTAAAGTCGGTTGTAATTGATTAATAGATAGAAAGTAATTTTTATCTAGAACTTTCTAAGTATTGTTTACTTGACGTACTAGGATAAGAATTGTAAACCGATTAGGGTTATCCTTAAGCCTATAAAAGGACCCCTAGATTGGTATTAGAGTTATGCGTTTTATATATGTTTTAGAATCCTAAAGTACGATCATTATTTAGAGTTTTAGAGTTGTTAAAGAATCTGATAATAAGCAGTTTTAGAGTTATTAATAAAGTTAAATCTTCTTAGCTTTTTTAAGTAAATTCCGCGTACTTAATAGAGATTACTCAGTGTTTTCATTGTTAATAACTTAGGATTTATCCGAGGTTATTAAACCCTTAACAAGTTATTTAAGTTAGTTTGGTTAGAGTACATCGATCCAACAATTGATCTTTAGCTTCAAGTCCAAATCTTCTACGATCATGTCAATTTCCCCACTAAGCGATCCACTGACCAAGCGGCCGATGGAAAACTTAGTGATCTCACCGCGGAAGAATCATGGGGTATAATAGAGGACCTTGCTCTCTATGACAACGAAAGTTGGAATGACCCTCGTGAGTTGCCCAAAACCGTAAAGGCAATCTCCTTGCCTCCCTCTGACTCACAATCTTCCGACCGTAGGATGCTTGAGCTTGAAGATCAAGTCAAATCCCTAATGAGCTCCTACGAAAATCCTAAGTCTTCACGCCAAGTAAACAAAGTTTCTTCCTCATGTGAGCCATGTAGTGGTACTCATAACACTCATGCTTGCACAAGACTCCCGAACAAGCTTCCGTTGACTACGCATCCTCGCGTACCAATGGAACGGGAGGAAGATTCCCTACAACACCCGGACCTAGGACTTTCAATGACGCCCGAGAAGCATGGAAGGGAAAGCCCGACTTTTATTGGGGACAAACCAAAGAATTCACATCTAATGATTTCTCGTGGCCCCCATCTCACAGCCCTAGCCAACAAAACATAGAAGGGATGTTGCAACACATAGTCGCATCCCAAGAAGCTCAAATAGCTAAGCTCTCGGACCGTTTTAACCAACAACAAGCCGAGATAGATAGGAAGATAGATAACCTCTTGAAAGCCATGACCAATAGTGATAGGAAGATTAATTATATCTTAACTCCCGAAGCATCCGGTGTAGAGATTAAGGACCCAAGTAAGTTAGCTAAGCACGTTCAATTCGTCAATACCATCACCTTCATGAAACCTAATAGAACAAATGATGAAGCGAACCATGAAACGATACTTGAGGTTAGTGAGACACATAGAAATGAAACAACCGAGGAAGTAGATGAAGTAGACAATGACTATTTCAATAAGTTTCCTACGGAAGAAGAACTATCTCGCCACCCACACATAGTACGTGACCTCCGTCACATGTATGTTAGGAGAAGCCCTAGGATCAAGTTTGGAAACCCTTGGAATCTTAACATACCATGTTGCATAGGACACCTTTTCATGGCAAAGGCCTACATTCACCGCAAGTCCCCAATAAATATAATGACTAGCACCACTATAATTGGGTAATGAAGAAGCCTATCCCAACTAGGCAAGATCTCGATAATCCTAGGGTTAGTTGCAATTTTCTTGGTAGAGTTAAGGGATTGCCCGTTTATGTAGGTAATTTCACGTTTCCTACAGATTTCATAATAGTGGACGATATTAGTACGGCCATAGATCCTAGCTTGTCCCACGTTATTCTAGGAAAAGCATTCACAGAAAACACTGGGATGACTTATGATCCGTCGTTGGGAATAGTTAGATTCAAGGATGATACCGATGATGTAGCCTACCAAATGCCCTGTAAGATTGAAAAATTTTCATCACTATCCAATTATGAAAAAGAACTTAAGCTATCGGTCTACTATAGGAATGAGGAAGATAAGGAGAAGGGAGTTGATTATGTGATAAATAAGATTTTCGGATTCTATAAGGATTGCTTGAACTTAGGACCGGAATATAGAACCGAGTGGAGAGAGGACGACCTCTTAGAAAGGTGCATTATAGGTCACTTTTACAACATGGAATCCCCCAATAGAGACCGTCATGAGGAAGAAGGTGACGATAATGAAGTCACGTAGGGGCACGACTTTGAGTCTAGCTACGAGACTCATAAATAAAGAACAGCGCTTCGTGGGAGGCAACCCATGCTTAATTGTTTGCTTGTTTGTGTGTCGTGTATCTTTTATTTATTGTTTATTCTCATGTTTTAAATTTGTAAAAATGCTTTATTTTATCTTTAACCTCGTCTTAATTACATATAAAGGTATTTTACATAAAGGATAAGTGTAGGGAGGATTACACACGTTTTCAAAAGAAACGTAAACATGAGAATTTCAATTAATTAAAAGATATACATGTGTGTTTGTTCGAGTCAAATGCTTGTATCGAGTCATAATGGATGTTTTGCAGGAAATTCTTCCAGATTCTAAAGATATAAATTTTTCAAAATGTTTTCCAGAAAATCGCACCGGTTTAAGGGATAACTGACGGTGTCGGGTCGCAACCTGACGACGTCAGGAGGAGCAGAAACAGCTTATCTAATTTTTCTCGTTTTCTGAGCTACTTATAAATTTTTGGAATTTTTCAGGTCTTAATTTTCCAAAAAATCTGTAAACATCCATTCCACAAACATTATATCCTAGTTTAGTAGAGTCTTGTATATATATTGTTACCGCCGATTTTACGTGAAGGTTTCGTTTGTTTTCTTCAAGTGTGCAGGTTTAATTTACTAAGAAGAAGATACATAAGATGAGAAGGAGCTTTTAACGCAAACGTTCTTCTTTAAGAAAGATGTAACCACCACTTTATACGGATCCTACCGAGCTAATCAGGGGAGTATTAGTTTCTTTCGTCTTTAATAACCTTCCATTATCATAACTTTGATACTTTCAGGGAACATTGGGGACAATGTTCAGTTTAAGTGTAGGGAGGGAAAATAAAACGGGAACTTTGAAACTATGCTTATCCTTGACTATTTGCTTTGTCCAATTTCATTTGTGTAATAAACCATGAAAAAATGTCGGTTAGGGTAATTTTGATACCAAATTTAAAAATTTTCTTGACATGTAGGAGTGGGCCATTAGTCTTAATAATGCGTCTCATGGATAGGAAATTGCATGACTAGCACAAAAACCCTTTACCACTTAAATTCCACCCAAAATGTGAGGATCGCCCTTAGATTTGTAGGAATTAAAGCATTCATCTTTAATGCTTTGAGTGTGAACCGGTAGTATAATAGATTCTAGAACTTGTTTTGTGATGCATCCCGAGATCGCTAGTAAGACTACACTTGTGTAGTTAGGAATAACTAAATGATAAGAGGCATTAGGATAACCCTTGTTTGATACCCGTAATATAATTACTTTTCCACATCGGTTGAGTAATTCTCCCACACCTTTGCGTTGTACTCATCTTTAGTACACGATACCCCTAGTTATCCCCTCATAGCCTATCCTTTTCGCGATTCTCGTGATGTTTCGGTTTTCCAGAATATCAATGAAGAGCATTGTTTACACCCCACCCCCAAATGTACACCCAAATCGCCTTAGCCTACCTTGTATGCACTCACTTTTAGTTCATTATTGTTATCACACTAAACCCTTAGTTCAATTATCTTGTTGCTTGCATAAGTTGCTAAGTCGAGTCATATCCTTTGTACACAGTTTTGGGACGATTGGAACTCATGGGAAAAGTTAAATTTTATGAAATGACGGGAAGGGAACGTTAAATTCAAATTCCCTTTATTTGCGTAATAATATACTCCAAGTGTTTTGATCTTTTCAATTCGGGTCAAATTAGTGTTAGAGTAATAAAAACTCAAGTGTAGGGAAGTGCCTATAAATCCCTATCATTTTGACGTTATCGTAGAGGATGGTAGAGTAAAAGTGTATAAAATAAAAATTAAAAAAAAAAAGAAAAAAAAAAAGGCTACCATCCTACATCTATCTTTAAATTTATGTATGTTTATTTCAGTTATCTAGAGTTTAGAGTGTCGAGTCTTGGCTTAGCAACGTCATTCTTCTCATGCTTGTAACATATAGATTTTTGACTTGCCACCACTAAATCGCCTATCCCACCAAACCCTTTGTTCCCCTACCGTAAGCCTAACATTACAACCCTTTAAAAGACCTCTTGGATATTCTTTCCTAGGTGCTTACGCCAAAGCGATGGAGGTTTGATCTAGTCTCAAGCCTATGGTAATCTATGTACTAGGACCGGTTAATGAGTGTTTATCTTCCATTTCCACTTTGATATATTTCATATACACCCAAGAGATGTGAGTATCCAAACACCCCTTGTGAGGTGCTAGTATGTAATTTCCGTGCTTGTTATGACTTTTGCGGGGCTTATATGTGTTGTGAATTGTTCTAAACCAATGCTTCATGACCCCTAGTTTATAAATTAATTGGCTAAAAACACATTTGCTTGAGGACAAGCAAATACCAAGTGTAGGGATATTTGATAAGGTTTTAAAATGTACCTTTTTGAGGGGTCATTTAAGCCCTTATTTGATCACTTTTGTATCCGTTATTACTTAATATCGTTCCTTTTCACTTTTTGGACTCTTGAAGCCAAATTGCTGGAATGACACTTATTCGGACGAAAAGGCGCGAATATACGAAGAAAATGGCCAAAGTCAAGAATCGAGACACTCAGGCTGCTGAAGGGGACGACGTCACAACTTAAAAGGGGGCAGTTTCACTACCCGAATGGCGACGCCGTCGTGCATTTTTTGTGGCGGCTCAGTAGCGAAATTGCTAATTATCAAGTGACGGCATCGGTTTTAAAGAGTAGGCGTCGCAGCTCGGGCGGCCTAGATTTGATCCGACGGCGTCGAGGCTGAAGGCGACAGCGTCACAACCATAAGGTGACGCCGTCACAATGTTAACGTGGCCAAGACGAAAACTTAATGACGGTGCCCCGACGGCGTCACAATTAAAGAGTGACGCCGTCGCGATTGTAACACTATATATAGACATCAAATTTTTCAGTTTTAAGTGTGTAGTTTTGTGGAGTAAAAACCTAAACCGAACAAGGCTGTCTTGTACAGTATTTTAGGGTTCCATACCCTATCTTACATCAAGATAAGTGTTTTACTTCATTAATTTAATTATGTCTTCAATTGATTGTGTGTATGCTTGCATGTTCCCCATGTCCGGCTAATTTACTTGTGTGTTTGCTTAGGTAATATGAAACTTAGTTATTGAATATTGATTGGTTGTCTCTTATCTTAATTTTGATTGACCTAGTATTGCGATAGGTCATTCGTTGTGTTGTTAATGCTTGATTAATCTTTGTTTAACCTTAGTTTATAATCACCTAGAGTAATTGTAGGCTATACATCAAAAAAATACCTTAGAGTTAAAGTTTATAAATCCTAGAGATTTTGTAGTCATTAACCTTCGGTAGCTTCAAAGAGTTATGGATAAACGCATACCCTACGACCTTAGAGACACAACGCGATTCAACCATCAATAGGAGATAATTAGGGAGTAATAAAACCTAAGTAAACACATTCTTAAATCATCATACGAGCACACAACAATAGACATAGACTACCCCTTAGCTTAGTTAATTAGATAATTAGATAGTAGAAGTAATCGGTAGAAATACCAACCCCCCAAATCCAAACCCCGAGATTCGTACCTTTCCATTTCCTAAAAAAACATAAAAAGATAAGAAATAATCTTCCTCAACCCCAACCTTAGCGTAGTAACTTCTCACTAGCATTCCTATTCCCCTAAAGAACGATATCAATTCCTGTGGCTTACCCTAATACTACACTACAACGATTAGGTTCCTTGCCTAGGGTGTTGAAAAACTTGCTCGAAGAAAAGGAAGTTCCTTTGACCCCGAACGAATTGTGTAAGCGTATCACAAGGGCTAATGATTTTCACTTAAAAGTGAAAATAGGTAAAATTTGATAAGACCCGTGTGCTATCCCCTACATGAACCGGTTAGCATACATTAATGTTTTAAGTTAGTTTATCATCCTACGAAGCTAAAACACATAAATAATATCATACATCATTGTTTCTTGTCTTGTTCCAAACACCCTCTTAAACCTCACTTATCCAACTTTTTATAAATCTTGGTCATCATCCTTCCAAGGCACTTGAACATCCCCTTGGTTTTCTTGAACTCTGCCGTTTCGTTCTCAATCTCAGGAAGAGAGGCACAGTACTCATGAGGTTGTAGCCTAGAGTTAGGGAGACCGTCTTTGGAGCTATTTGATGATGATGATGATTATGAAGGAGTTGGAGGTTTTGGCCTTTTTCCTTTTGCCTTAGTCTTGGACACTCGTTCATCACTAAAGGGAACAAATATGCGAGGGATGAGAGAATAATCTAGTTTCAACCCTTTTGGACTTGGTGGAATGGGTGCAAAAGCTCTATATAGACGGGTGAGTAGCATCCCGTATTGAAGAGCAACGGAGCCTTGAGTAGGGATGTCTACCATTCTCCTAGCAATGTAGTAAGCCAAGTTGAATGGTTGACGAGTGGACAAGTTATATAGCATGTGACAAAGGCAAGCATTGATGTGGTCTCTATTTCCTATGGTGCTAATGACATTGGCTCTAAGGAGTTCCTCCCACTTTTTGAATTGAGGCTTGAGCTCATTGAGTTCCATACCGTATGGATCTCGGTTGAATTCCTTTCCCGCTCGAGTGAGACGGGTTAGTGCTACCCTGATGAGTGGCCTTTTACTCATCATTTTAAGCCCGGAAAACCCACAAAAATGTCTAAAAACACTGAAATGTACCCAATTATACTGTAGATATCATTGGAATGTGTTTTTATGTGTTTCAGGTACAAAGGATCGAAAACAGGGCAAAAACGGACAGAAATGAGCTTGGAATGGAAAACGTGCTTTGCAGACGGAGCCGGAAGATGAATTTCTGCATTTTCAGAGCCTGGGATACATTTTTGGGAGTGAGCTTGGGAATCAGACTCAAAACCCTAACCTAACCCAAATCATCATTTTACCCTTAAACTCGAAACCTTAAATTACCAAATTGCCCCTAAACCCAAAAATACTCTTTTTACCCTCTAAATCCAATTTTTATTTAAAACCAATTTTTATTTAAATTATTTTCTTTCTAAAAAAAATAAAAATTTGTTTTATAACAAAAACACAAAAAAAAAATACATTTACTTTAAAAACTCTTTTAAATACCTTCCACACTTAAACTATTTTGAACCACCTTTTATCCTTTCCCTTGAACCCCTCCTACACTTTGACCCTTCTCCCTCTTTTTATCCCAAAACCAGAAATCCCAACCCAGAAATAAAACTCACCCAACATAAACACCCGCCAAAACCCAAACCCAGTATACCCATTTTGGCGCCAAGAATGTTTGTCATGTTCTTCTTGTCCTCTCTCCCCATCACTCTCAACCCACTGATAACCAAGCTCAGAAGCCCCCACATCCCACATGGGTAAGATGACACCTTGGCAATCCTCTACTATGCCATTGGACATCACAGATTAAACGGCTCAAATCACTCCCCTTGGTGCCCAAGTTCAAATGAAGGGCTGGGATTTGCTTCAAGAAAGCACAAATGGCATCCAAGGCTCTTTTCACTCACATTAGAAGCACACTCAAGCAAACTTGAACCTAAGCTAGACTAGTATAAATAGGATAGTTGAGACTTTGTAATACTTGTCTAGAATTTCTTGTTCTAGTACCATTTTTAATTTTATTGTCATTTAAATTACATGTAATTTTAATTTTCAATGCACTTTAAATTTTAGTCTTTTAATTCCATTGCAGTTTTAAATCATCTTCATGTTCTTGAATTCTGGTATTTGAGTTTTAAAAGTGTTTGTTCAAGTTGTTTAAACTCATTTTGAGTTTGTGTTATTGAAGCAAGTTAGTTTTTAAGGTTTGTACATCTAAAGTTTAAAACAGTTTCTAGTTTCTGCCCCTTAAGGAGTGTTTGGTTCTGCTCGAAATTTCAGTTTACATTGGATTTGGCCTTTCAAATTTGAGTTAGTTGTGTTTAGAAACTGTTTTTAATGATTTTTCAATTAAGTGTTAAGTTTCATAGTTAAGTTTAAAAGTTGTAAGCTCAATTTTCACATGTCTTCAATATCTTAACTGTCTAAAGGTGTTTTTTTCCCCAGTTTTCTCAAGCATTTTATGTCATTTTTAGTTGTTATAAAAAAATTTAAAAATAAAAAACAGTAATTTCACCAGCTCTTTTTACTTTTCCCAAAAGAAAAAAAAATCAAAAAAATCTCTAGCTAGGTCTGCCATGGCTCTAAAGTTGGTGGTTTATTGATATTATGCTCTGTGCCATCAGTATCAGATAAGCTTTTTCTCATGTGATTTTTGCTCATATTTAGGATGTTATTGCTTGAATTTTAATTCCCTCTTGTAGTTTATAGTATAGTTTAGATATGTGTTTCCTCAGTTTGCCCTCTACAACTTATTTTGTTGCTTAAACTTAGCTTGCATCAGGTCCCTTTCTGCCCCCTATCTGTCCCCTTTACCTGTCACAACAGTAGGTCCCTTGTAGTGTTTAATTCATCAGATTTCAACCTATTTTGATATAGTCAGTTAGTTTTGAGTTGGTTTTCCCTTAGGATGTGTTTGGTAGAGAGAAATAAAGGCAAAGAAAAGAAATTGGTGCCATTTCCCTTGTTTGGTAAGGTTGGGAAATTTAGTGGCGGAGAGTTGCAAATTCTCGAGAAATGTAGTCCTTTGTATTTTGAACTCCTTTGGTTTCCATCCACTTGGCGGAGATTTTGGATTCTTTATGGAGAGTTCTTTTTGTCCTTTTCATTTACAAAAGGTTAAAGTTTAAAAAGTGATGGTATAAAGGGATGTGATCACGTGCCATCACATTCTACCACAACCTTTGACAAAGCAATGAACCCTAACCCCCAAAATAGATATTCTCAAGCAGCTCCCCATATCTTCTTTTTGTCTACAGCTTGTAGTCTATGATTTGAACGACTACTTACCAATATATTTCAACCTAATCATTCAAAAGTATTCCGATTTGTAATCGTGAAGCACTCGTGCATATTCTCTGCTTTACAAAATAAACTCAATTTAGTAGTTCTTGAAATAGGTATTAGTGTTATCATATTAATTTTCAGTGGATAGTCTTTTGTAATTAGTTTTTTTAAGATTTAGAAAGATATGCGTTATCATGTATCTCAATAACTCGATTCATTATTTGCTAGATAGATATGCATTACCAGTGTTATGATTTTCTCATCCAACAAAATATTGTCAAATAAAAAAAATTATCAAATAAAAAATTATTGCTTATTTCTCGAGTTAAGTCTCCTTTTTTACCAAACAATGGAATCCATCAAAATTCTCTACTCATTTCTATTCTTTGAATTTCTAATCTCTACTTTATTTCATTTTTCTAAATTTATCTCTACCAAACGTGCCCTTAGCTTAATTTAGAATCATTAATTTCCATTTTGCTTTTAGTATATTAGGATCCCTTTAAGATGTTTTGGTTTTAGCTGCTTGTTAAATTTGGCCTCATAACTGTTTTACATCTGCTGTGTAATCTGTCTTACTAGTTTTTGATAAATAGGCTTTGATAATAAGTTGTAAGTTTTGCTTATTTTCAAGTTATTTTAAAGCAAAAAGTTAAAAAAATTAAAAAAAGACAAATAGGGTGCTGCTGAGATTCGAACTTGAGACCTTAAGCACCATTCCCACGCTTCAGCAGCACAGCCCCCAACCATCTGCTCTACCTTGTGTTGTATGTATATGTTCGTCACATTAATTATTTAACTATCGTTACCAGTTTAAACTTATTAATCTTATGTCTTTTTTTTACAGCTTATTTCGAAAGCAGTTACCATCTTTTTTTTAATTTATTAAAACAAGTTTAATTCAAAGTATTTTTGGTAAATTTCTTAGATTTTTCTAAAATTGTTTAATATTTTTTAATTAATTAATTATTTAAATTTAGTTTTTAATTCGTAATAAATAATTTAAAATTATTTTTAGTCATTTAGAATGTAGGAAAATTGGTTTTGCACACGTAGGCTTTAAATTACAAAGTTTTCACTTTTAAGGCTCGGTGTGTTCCCGGTTTTTCGCGTTTTTTAGTTTTAGCACCCTAGGATGTAGTTTAATTTAGTTTTATTGTTTCTTATGCTTAGTAGTAGTTAGTTTAGTCATTTACTTCATTTACGTGCTTTATTTTCATTCCCGTTCTTTAATTTGTAGAATATCGTAATCAAAAACAAAAAAAAATTCCCGATCCATTCAAGCACTTTAATAACAAACCTCAATCGCAACCGTCAATTCACTCCTCGTTGGGAAACGACCCGGGTAATCACTTGCCCGGTATCACTTATCGAGTATTCGCGGGTTTTGCGTGTCGATTTTTTTCCCTAAAAAGGTTGATTTGCGATTCGTCGAATCTCTCGCTTATTTCGTATTTGATATTTTTATATAAAAATTGACTTATCATACCCTTTCATTAAATAGGTGCTCACAAATGACGTCCTTGTCTACCAAAGGAGTTTGGTAGGGAAGAGAGCGATCATGAATAGCATCAAGGATAGTAAGTGACCACTTATCCGAGTAAAGACACGTACCACGGCAGGGAATTTCTAACACTTGAGCAAATTGGTTGAGAGAAATGGTGTAGTCATTTTGGTTGATCCTAAACCTAAGAGCCATTTGATCATCCTCATTTGTGAAAGAAACAACACTAGCAGAGAATTCTAGGACAAACGTAGGGCAAATTGGTTCATCGATGTCAAGGATACAATCGAAGTTGATAGTAGCTAGTTCTTGACGGAGATTAGTTCCGTCGACAAAAGATGAATAAATGGTCCTACCCTCATGGAAATACCTTTTCTATAGACTCTTAAAGATTTCAACTTGTTCTTTGGTAAGGCCTTTGGTTTTGTGATGTTGAGGGATGTAGTTAAGAGTGTCCTTGAGATCTTAAAATTTTGCGGCTACCATGTTTGTTCCTATAAGCAAGAATTTATAAGTTTTAGTAAAAAGGAAAACAAACTTAGCGTTTTTGTTCTAGTATGTGCCTATATGAAAACAATTTGGAGTTGCGGTTATCTCGAATCATTTTATGCATAAAATGGTTTTTATTGGTAGTGTTTGGCGAAAGGCAATAGATAACCCAAACGCTCCTAATTCAATGTAGCTTTATTTTAATATACCCGGGAATGCATATTAGTTATGCATTACCTTTAGTATTCAAGAAACATTATGCAAGTGATGAAAATAACGTTTTCATTTGTATTAACAATGAGAAATTGTTTTCCTACAAGTGAGAAGCTTTTCAAAATTTTGACATGGGGTTTTTATTTGATTAGGATAATGCCTTCTAGTAATTAGCTTTTCAATAGTGGGAAACATGATTAGTTTTATGCAATTTGACAATGTAGTTCATAATATCAGTAATTAGTTATGCATTTTACCAATTAAGTTCATGTTTTGTGCAAGAATATACAGAATCCCCATGTATTGGTTTTGTGCATAAATTAGAACCCTGGACTCAGAATTAAGAGAAGTAATGTAGTTAGGATACTTACAATGATGTTTTCTTCAGTGATTAGTAGGAGAAGAAACCTTAATAATGAGTTAGGTATTTTGGTAAAGTGAGTTGTGGAGAAGAAGGTGTTTTGTATTTAAAATTTTTGCTACTGTTGTGACCACGGACCAGACAGACCCAAATTTATGGTTTCGTCCGTTTGGTCGGTTGGTGCCGTGGGAACTATAGCAGAATTATGCTAAATTGTTTTGTTTTGGTTATTCTAAGGTTTAGGCTATGTTTTAACTACATGTTTGGTTCCATTAATCCTAACCCAAGTCTAAGAAGGTTAAATAGTTCTTGTTTAAGAGGTTTAGTTAGGATATCGGCAATGTTATCTTCGGAGGATACTTTCTCAATTGAAATGTTTCCTTTTTGAACATTGTCGCGAAGGAAGTGATGGCAAATTTCAATATGTTTCGTTCGAGCATGTTGGACGGTATTTTTGCTGAGATCAATAGCTCCTTTGTTGTCGCAAAGTATAGAGATGTCGTTAAGATGAATTCCGTAATCCATGAGAGCTTGCTTCATCCAAAGAGCTTGTTGACGTGCTTTTCCGGCTGAGACGTACTCGGCTTCAGTAGTTGAGATAGCGAGAGCCGTTTGTTTCTTTGCGAACCATGAGGTGAGAAAATGTCCAACAAAATTACAAATATCACTTGTACTCTTTCTATCGACATAGTCACCGGCATGGTCTGAATCGGCATACACTATGGTTTCTACGCCCGTTCCTTTGGGATACCATAATCCTAAACATTCGTTTCAAGGCTTCTAAGTGTGATGCTTTGGGATTTTCTTGAAAGCGAGCACATAGACAAACACTAAACATAATGTAGGGTCTACTAGTCGTAAGATAAAGTAGGTTTCCGATCATTCCTCTATATTTAGTGTTATCTATCGATTCACCTTCCTCATCCTTGGTGAGTTTTGTATCCGAGGACATGGGTGTTTTAGTTGGTTTTGAGTCTTCAAGACCAAATTTCTTAAGCATATCTTTTATGTATTTAGATTGGTTAAAGAATATGTCATCTTCTAGTTGTTTAACTTGAAGTCCTAGAAAGAAGTTTAACTCACCCATCATACTCATCTCAAACTCGTCGTGCATGATTTTAGAAAAATCATCACATAGCTCTTGACAAGTTGATCCAAATATGATGTCATCAACGTATATTTGAACTATGATAATGTGTGATTCCGTTTTCTTGGTAAAGAGAGTATTATCTACTAATCCTATGGTTTATTTGTGTTCTACTAAAAAAGTCTTAAGCCGATCGTACCAAGCTTTTGGTGCTTTCTTAAGTCCGTATAGTGCATTTTTAAGTTTGAAGACATGATGTGGTTTTTCAAAGTCGGTAAAACCAGAAGTTTGAGCAACATATACTTCTTCGTTAATGAACCCATTTAGGAATGCACTTTTAACATCCATTTGAAATAATTTAAAGTCATGAGCACATGCATATGCAAGTAAGATTCTAATAGACTCAAGCCTAGCTACCGGTGCATAATTTTCGTCGTAATCAATCCCTTCTTGTTGATTATAACCTTGTGCGACAAGCCTAGCTTTGTTTCTAGACACCACACCATTTTCGTCCATTTTATTTCGAAAAACCCATTTCGTTCCAATTATAGTTTGATTTTTAGGTTTTGGAACTAATTTCCAAACATCATTTCTAACAAATTGGTTTAGCTCTTCTTGCATAGCAATTACCCAAGATTCATCTTTTATTGCTTCGTTTATGTTTTTCGGTTCAATGGTCGATACAAAGCAAAAGTAGTTACATTGATTTTGGGCTTGTGATCTTAATGTTATTTGATTTAGTTGTCCTATGACTTTTTCTAAAGGATGACTTTTGGACTCTTTGATGTTTACAATTTCTTTATTTAATGGTTCATCTTCCTTGTCATTTTCATTTATTTTTTGACTTTCAACAAGTTGACTTTCAACTAAGTCATCATCTACCAAAGGTGATGTCTTAGAGGGAGGTTGACTTTCGTCGAATGTTATGTTCAACGATTCATCGACTCTCATTGTTTCTTTGTTTAAAACTATGTATGCTTTGCTAGTTTGTGAGTAACCAAGAAACACACCTTCATAAGACTTTGGGTCAAACTTGGTGAGATAGTCTTCGGTATTAAGAATGAAATATTTACAGCCAAACACTCTAAAATATCCTAAAGTCGGCTTTTTGCCTTTATATAATTCATATGGTGTTTTGTTCAAGAAATGACGTATTAAAACTCTATTTAAAATGTATGTGGAGGTATCAACGGCGTTACACCAAAACTTTTGAGGTATGTTTTGTTCATTTAGAATTGTTCTACTCATTTCTTGAATAGTTCTATTTTTACGTTCTACAACTCCATTAGATTGGGGTGTTCGAGGAGCCGAGAAGTTATGTGTTATACCATTTGTATCATAAAAGTTTCCAAATTATGTTTCATTATCGAACTCGCGACCATGATCCGTTCGGAGCGACACAATGTTAACACCTAGTTGATTTTGAATTTTCTTACTAAGTATTTCAAATTTATCAAAAGCTTCATTTTTAGTTTTCAAAAACATTGTCCAAATGAACCTTAAGTAATCATCTGCTATAACTAAAGTGTAGAGGTTCCCTCCATAACTTCTTATAGCGGATGGACCAAACAAGTCCATATGCAGAAGCTCTAGACATTTAGATGTGGAAACCATGTTTTTAGCCTTATGCCTACTATGAATTTGTTTACCAATTTTGCAAGCGTCACAAAAGTGTTGATCATATTTCAATTTTGGTAGGTTTCTAACTAGCTTTTTTGAGGATAGGTTTTGGATGAGTTTTTGAGGATAGGTTTTGGTAGGTTTCTAACTACCAATTTTGGTAGGTTTCTAACTAGCGATCTCATCCTTGCTTGATTCTTCATCATCCTCACTATTACTCCAAGCACCACTTACAAAAGCTCGTTGAGTTTTGATTTTAGGTGGCTTGGGGCAATCTCCTATTAGATGACTTGTATCACCGCATCTAAAGCACTTCCTTTCACCTTTTCCCTTTTTGTCATCTCGGTTATTTCGGAATGGCTTCTTTTCATCTCGGGGTTGCCTTACGAACTTTCCTCTTCTTCTAAAGAACTTTTTGAAATCTCTAACAGCCATAGCATACTCCTCATCTTCACTACCCGAGCAAGATTTTTCATCATCACTAGATTTTGTTCTTGCCTTTAAAGCAACGGATTTGACTTTATCTCTTTTTCCTTTGATGATCTCCGAATCTTTCTCCATCACCATTTCGTGTACTTTGAGATTTCCAATTAGCTAATCAAGTAACATTATTTAGAGATCTTTTGATTCCTTAATAGCCGTTACTTTTGCTCTCCAGTTCGGATGGAGTGCTCTAAGAAATTTCCTGACAAAGTTCTTACTACGAAAATTTTCATCAAGTGCTTTAAGAGAAGTAATAATAGTATTAAAGCGAGCAAATCCACAATCAATTGTTTCATCTTCAGGGATAACAAATTGTTCATATTGTTGAACAAGAAGATCAATTTTGTTATCCTTGACTTGTGAATTTCCTTGATGTGTAATAATTAAAGATTACCAAATCTCTTTTGCGGCTTCACACATAAAAATTCTTTCATATTCTTTTCTAGGCAAAGCATTATAAAGCATCATTTTAGCTTCATTATTTTTAGCTATTAGTTTCTTTTGATCATCACTTGAAATATCTTTTGTTGTAGGATTAAAGTCTCCTTTAATGATAACAAACCAAAGATCTATATCTTTTGACTTTACATATGTTTCAAAACGATTTTTCCAATAGATGAATCCATTGGTTTCAAAGAGTGGTGGTCTTTGCATAGATTACCCTTCTTTAAATTTTCGGAATCCATGGATCGTTTCAAGTTTATAAAATACAATATATTTTAGAAGTTCTTGAGCAACGAGGCTCTGGTACCAATTTTGGAAAACTAGAAGGGGGGTTGAATAGTTTACCGATTAAAATCTTTATTTTGAAACTTATTTGTAAGATCAATTGATATTGATCAAAGATATGTTAGTGAATAATAAACAATATGCAAGCAATATGTAAAGAGTAAATAAGGAAAGAAACAATCAAACCCCGACAAGTTGTTTATAGTGGTTCGGTCTACAAGGACTCTTTTTCCTTGCCCAACTCAACTCCTCGAGTCTCCAACACGAGAGTTTATCTTTACTAGTCAAAAAGCTCCTTTAACCGGCGGAGAAACCTTTACACTTCGCTTACACACTATTTCCGACACAAAGCTAGATGATGCAGGTTTTACTGACCAGGTCTTAATATTTATAGTGTCTCGCTATACCTATGGTCTACCCTAATGCACTAACGGGCAGTGTACCCGGTCGTGTGTAGTGTAGTAAATGGTAAAGCCGAGGTCGTCCCAAGAGCTATGTGTGTCGGATAATTACTAAGTCTAATTGTCACAGAATATTAATGGTTTGGTATGGTTTTAATTAATTAAACTACTAATGCAGAATATAAAAGCAAATAAATGGTAGAAGGGAAATCAATAGAGGAATAGTGGTGCTAACCTATTTAATCCTCCTAACTAGTTATGTCTACGTCTACCTACTTCCAATTACTTCAGGTGGGGTCAAATTCGAGAGGACAGCATTTGGTCAATTCGCCCTAACCTATCAGCAAAGATGCCACCACAGGAGAAATCAGGCGCACCGTCATAAGTCCTGTTGTTCCTGGTCCCCTAAGTCGAGTCATTAAGTACCGCTATATGCTTGATTCTAAATAGTGAGTGCCCGGCCGTTAGGAACTTAGACACTACACCCCCCAATTCTTAAGTTCATCCAAACGATAGGTGATCAGTTGGTCAAATCGCACAAGTAGAAAGGGTCGTCAGTTGGTCATATCTTACCCTTCCCGTCTCAGTCCGCTCACCTAGGGTCAGTTGGTCATATCTCCTACGCAATTGGCCTCTATCGCCATTCAAAACTACCGAACCAAGGGTGACTACCAAAGAACTATGCATGCATACACTTAGAAATAATTGTACGGAAGTAAAGGTAAACGCAAACAAAACAATTAAGGAATCATAACTAGGCTAGCCCCAAAGGGTGCTTAGCCGCTCATATTAATCATGCACATCAATTCAATATTCAAAGGTACGAAATACATGAATTGAAAGTAAAAGAAATATAAAACGCTAAAGCTTATCGTAATGGTATGACTTCTCCCTTGGAAACAGCTCCGTATGCTTCCCTAGACCTGCCTTGAGCTTTTTCCCACATTCTCAGAGTGTTGTGTGTGGAATGGGATGCTTTGAAATTTTGGAATTCGTGGGGTATTTATAGGCCAGGTCTGGGTTACGGCGTAACCCATAGAGGAGTTACGCCGTAACCTTCTATTTCTCCGTAAATGCACTAGATCTGCTAGTTACGGCGTAACCTAAGAAGTGATTACGCCGTAGTCTTCAATAAACTCGGTTACGTAGTAAGTGTTGCAGTAGTTACGGCGTTAGTATCAGCGGCGTGGAACCTCTTTTGACCTAATGGAGTTACGTCGTAACCTTTGGAAGGAGTTACGCCGTAACCTCTTGATAAGTTGGACTTATGGGTCACGCAATATTTACGGCGTAATGTGAGAGATGAGTTACGCCGTAACTTCTTCAAAATAAGCATACTGTGATAAATCTTTAGTAATGTTTCCATTTCCGCGTCTCTTTAGCTCCGATGCTCGTAATTTACCTGAAAGTGTAAAACAATGGAAAACAAGCGTAAATCCATATAAATGATATAAATAACGAGCATTAACGGGGGAAATTGACACTTAATATTCAGGACTATTTGATGTTATCAAATATCCCCCCACTTGAACTCTACTTGCCCTCAAGTAGACCTTATTAGATAGATTCCTAAAAAGATATCTCCCAAAACCTGGAAAATATGAGTTTACAAATCCCTTATGCTAGAATAAAACAAAGCCGAACACCTCACGAAAGGGGAACAAACACTCAAATCTCTCAACTATTCTATGTGTCAATTTCGGGGTGATCACTCAATCGCACAGTCAGCATGTATTCTATAATAAGCTTGGCGGTTACACAAATCTCCACCACTAGAGTTAAGGGCTAAACAATTCTCGAAGGCAATATGGGTAGACACGACAAAGGTTAAGGGGTGACTCGTCATTACTAACATGTCACGGCGAATTGGACAAAATCAATGATACATGACCAAGACACCAAAGATTGCTCGCTACATCACCTAGACATGCTTCATGACTAAAGGGTAGGATAAGACATGGGATATATAATTGGTGTAAAATGAAAAACAAGCAGGTAGTCTATATCTATAATTAAGTCATCACCACTTACCGTCCGCCCAAAGTTCAAGCTTAGAAGTCTAGAGACCGGATCATGAAATGCAAGGTAGATGTGTCATTAGAGGATGTCGTGATGGGCACACTACCTTTTCTTCATCAGTTGGTATAACTCCAACTCCAATCTTCAGATGTGACCGAGGTGGCCTCCTCGATACTAAATAATAAAGCTCATACTATAGTGCTCATAACAATGCACTTTACAAAATCATAACTCAATCAACTTTTTTTTTGAATCAAACATGATAACATAACATCCCCCCACTTGAGATGAACAATGGGAATTCGGGGGGTCTTCAATGATCTTCATAATTGTTGTCGATGAAAGCGTGATTTCCAAACCTTTCCACTCGAACCTTGAACTTAGGCAAATGATAATTTCCTAATTACAAATAAAGACTACAGGGTAGGATAAGGTGTAAGGGTGTAACGAAACAATATGTTGGGGTGACAAAATGAAAGGAATGGCTCAGAAGGGTGTATCTAGGGGTATCTTGCACTAAAGGGGAGTGCAACAAAAGGGTTTCACATGGGGGTCTAAAAGTCAAGGTGACTAATCGAAAGACTCACAATGGTAGGCTGTTTGGGTGATAATCCGATAATACTGCCTTCTAAAACTGAAAAGTCCAAATACATCGAGCTAACTCAACATACCTCGTCTATGGTCTCGAAATGATGCAAAGGCCAAGTTCTAAAGTTTACAAGCTACCGGCACACTCATAATTTGGTGGATTTGGGGTAAAATATTGGAAACGGATAAGGCTAATATCACCATGTAATATCAAGGGTTGTATGTGCTCGGCTAAGGTCTAATCTAGTTAGGTTCGGAAAAACATGTCAAAATTTTAAAAATGGCATAATTTTTCAAAATAAACTTGAAAAAATGAGGGCGAAATAAAGTTCAAGAGATAATTCTACTACCGTCCCCCCACTTGAATTGTACAAAGTCCCTTTTGTACTAGGCATTAAAATAAAGGTGAAGAGAAAGGTAGAATTAGGGCGAGAACTTCCCTGAAATTTGCTCCAAAAAAGAAGAAGGCCCACGAGAAAGGATCGTGCCTTCGTTTAAGCATCATGAACAAACTTCAATTCCTGAAATCACAATACCGACAAGCATAATTCTAAAAGGAAAAAATAAAATGAAAAACAAACCTAACTAACTTTCGTAGGAATCACGGTTTAATTTAGCAAATGCAACAAGCCTTTTAAACCACTTGGTGTCCCAAGTGGACGAGTGAAGTCTCGTGAGGGTTTACAGGGAACACACCCACAAAGTTCATTTAAAAACTAATACAAGGTTACTGTGTTTTAAAATGAAAGAATTAAAGCAGAGGATAGTTACATCGTAACTCCTATGAGAGAGTTACGCCGTAACTGGCAAAACCTGGTATGAGCTGTGAAGCGAATAGTTTCGGCGTAACCACTGAGATGGTATTACGCCATAATTGGTAATACGTCAAGAATTCTGCTACGAAAATGATGGTTACGGCGTAATCACCAAGATGAGTTACGCCGTAACTCTGTTCAGATCAGCAACTGCAAAACCCAACAGAAAGTAAATAAAAACAAAAGAAAGGGATAATTCGGGTTGTCTCCCGAAAGAGCACCTTTCTTTATTTACGAGTCTTTAAGTTAGACTCAGAGCCGCGGGCTACCAGTGCTTGTTTGTCATCTCGTTGACTGGGCAATCTCCATGTTTAAGCCAGCTGATCAAATTCTCATCCCGTTTGTATCCTTCTCCAAGTTCTAAACACCCTAAGTAAAAAAAAATTATCGTTTGGTAGGGGTGATCAAAACCTTTCGCCTTATCTTCTTCATTAATACCAAGCAGCGGCCGAACATAACTTAACTGTCTTTTAGTCCAATTTTTAAAATTTTTGACGGTCCTTGGCATTTTGAAAACAGTTTTATCGTCGCCAATCTTCAACCAAACCAGTCCTTCTTTCTCGTTTTTATCAAGCCCAGATACTTCTTTAAAGGGTTTTCCGAAAATCACCCGGTCAGTCCATCTGCCACGAATTCGCTAACATCATCCAAAACCACAAAGTCGACTAGAAACGAGTGTGTTCCTACAAAAACTCGTATGTTTGTTGCTATCCCGAGGAAGTTGTTTCCTTTGTAATCGAGCTCCTTTTCCATAACCTGGTTGTAGCATTCCTTAGAGATAATGTTGACTGGGGAATCTGTGTCGATAAATGGGTGAAAATCAATGAACCCAATTTTGCATGAGATCTTCAGATAGTGGGGATTCCTATGATGGATTCGTGCCCCCATTTCATAAAACTGTGGTTGGTCCGATTGCACGAATGTTTTTTCAGAGTTATCTTGCCAATGGGTCATCTCGACATCACTTGAGAGGTCTTCAACACTTAATCCTAAGTTATCCTCTTCCTCAAAATTCACGAAAACATCAAAATCTTTTCCCGAGTCAAGCTCTCCAGGATCTGGGGGGTCGCTAAGAAACTTTTCAAGGGCTTCACCAAAATTCCCCACTAGGTCAATTGCACATACCTTCTCCTGGGTAGATAAATGTTCATTAGCTTCGAATGTGGCTATCTCTCCATTAGCTTTCAGAGTCAATTTTCTGGCAAAGACATCCACTTTAGTGTGAGCAGTAGCAAGCATGGGTCTTCCTAAAATGACAGGTATCCTGTTGTCTTCCGGAATGTCAAGAATCACAAAATCCACTGGGAAAAAGAATCTCTTAATCTTTATCAATACATTTTCAACAATTCCTAATGGCGATTGCATGGATCGATCAGCCATTTCAATTTTCATCTTGGCCGGTTTTAAGTTGCCAATTCCCATACGCAAAAACATCGAACGAGGCATTATGCTAATACTAGCTCCAAGATCTGCCAGGGCGTTACACATGTTTAGGCTCTCGATATAGCAAGGGAGAGTAAAGCATCCTGGATCTTTTTCCTTTTGTGGTAACTCGTTCCTCAAAACCGCTGAGCATCTTTCGTTGAGGCGAATAGTCTCATCATAGCTTAATTCCCGTGCAATATCATGACGATCAGAATCTTTAGTAGGAGGGTTTACCAGCAAAGTTTGGTCCAAAAGTGATTATCTTTCCATGTTGATTCGTCGCTTAACCTTTTCTGAAAAGGTCAAAGGTTCTTCGAGGATAGTTTCTACAGTGTGGACAACTTCTTCCTCCCAAGTTGTTAGGTAATCAGATATGGCTTCTGAACACGAACTAATACTTCTCTCTAATCTCTTAATCCTTTCATCGTGAATTTTAATAGAAGAGACTGTATTATCCACGAATGCTTTCATCATTTTTTCTATCCTATCATCGCGCACTCCAGATTATTTGATGTGGTCAAGAATCTTTTTCTCAAGATTGTTCCCTGTATTGGTCTCAAATACACTTTTAACTTTCTCAACCCTACATGCTTCAGCTTTCCTTTCCAACCTTCGTTTTTCGAAAATTTCCCCGTAATTGTAATCTTGCTTTGTTATTGTCTTCATTACCTTAGGATCGAAGTTATCTCTCGGTCCGTATCCTGTATCCATGTGCCACTTGTAGCAATGTTCAGAAATCCGCTGAATACATTCCAAGGCCTGATCAGGAGTCATGCTAGGAATAGGTCTTGGCGAATCAAGGAGTTCTCGTGTTTGCTCATTAATCCCCCGATAGAAGACATATACGATCTAATGTTTGTTCAAATCATGAGTAGGGCATCGATAGAGAAGCTCATTAAATCTTTCCCATGCTTGGTACAACGTTTCTTCTCCAATCTGCATGAATTGGTAGATTTTCCCGAGAATCCTATCCATTTTTGAAGGAGGGCAAAATTGCTGGACGAACTCCTTTCTTAGTTTTCCCCATGCTTCTTTACTTTCACTAGGAAGTTTGTTATACCGTCTTTTTGCTGTTCCAGTGAGAGTCATAGGAAAAATCCTGGCAGTGACTGAATAACTGGGAGTACCCCTGACGTTGAAAAGAGAGGATAAGTGGAGAACTTCATCTACGTGATCCTGAACGTCCTCATCTTCGTCTCCAGAAAACTTAAGCTCATGTAGCTCTCGAATAATATGATCAGGGATGGAGTATTTTTTGGTAGGAGAGTCCTGAGTGAAGCTTCGTCGGCAGTTATCGTTTGGTCGGTCCAAATACTGCTCCATGGTAAGGTCATCGATATTATTATTATTGATGACCTCTGGTTCTGCGTCCGACTGGTCTGACTCATAAAATGAGTAGATGTTGTGAATAGGAAACGGAGAATAGATCTTCCTTTTTCGAAATTGCTTCTCCGGGTCAATAAATGGGGTGGCCAGAAAGGGCCTCTAGCTGCGAGTCTTGTATCCTGACAATATTAGAAAGAAAATTAAAAACAGACTTAATATAAAATCCTAAAATAGCTCCCCGGCGGCCAAAAACTTGATGCGGGTTTTACTTGACTGGTCTTAATATTTATAATGTCTCGCTATACCTATGGTCTACCCTAATGCACTAATGGGCAGTGTACCCGGTCGTGTGTAGTGTAGTAAATGGTAAAGCCGAGGTCGTCCCAAGAGCTATGTGTGTCGGATAATTACTAAGTCTAACTGTCACAGAATATTAATGGTTTGATAGGTTTTTAATTAATTAAACTACTAATGCAGAATATAAAAGCAAATAAATGGTAGAAGGGAAATCAGTAGAGTAATAGTGGTGCTAACCTAGTTAATCCTCCTAACTAGTTATGTCTACGTCTACCTACTTCCAATTACTTTAGGTGGGGTCAAATTCAAGAGGACAGCATTTGGTCAATTCGCCCTAACCTATCAGCAAAGATGCCACCACAGGAGAAATCAGGCGCACCGTCATAAGTCCTGTTGTTCCTGGTCCCCTAAGCCGAGTCATTAAGTACCGCTACATGCTAGATTCTAAATAGTGAGTGCCCGGCCGTTAGGAACTTAGACACTACACCCCCCCAATTCTTAAGTTCATCCAAACGATAGGTGATCAGTTGGTCAAATCATACAAGTAGAAAGGATCGTCAGTTGGTCATATCTTACCCTTCCCGTCTCAGTCCGCTCACCTAGGGTCAGTTGGTCATATCTCTTAGGCAATTGGCCTCTATCGCCATTCAAAACTACCGAACCAAGGGTGATTACCAAAGAACTATGCATGCATACACTTAGAAATAATTGTACGGAAGTAAAGGTAAACGCAAACAAAACAATTAAGGAATCATAACTAGGCTAGCACCAAAGGGTGCTTAGCCGCTCATATTAATCATGTACATCAATTCAATATTCAAAGGTACGAAATACATGAATTGAAAGTAAAAGAAATATAAAACGCTAAAGCTTATCGTAATGGTGTGACTTCTCCCTTGGAAACAGCTCCGTATGCTTCCCTAGACCTGCCTTGAGCTTTTTCCCACGTTCTCAGAGTGTTGTGTGTGGAATGGGATGCTTTGAAATGCTGTAATTCGTGGGGTATTTATAGGCCAGGTCTGGGTTACGGCGTAACCCATAGAGGATTTATGTCGTAACCTTCTATTTCTCTAGTTACGGCGTAACCTAAGAAGTGATTACGCCGTAGTCTTCAATAAACTCGGTTACGTCGTAAGTGTTTCAGTAGTTACGGCGTAAGTATCAGCGGCGTGGAACCTCTTTTGACCTAATGGAGTTACGTCGTAACCTTTGGAAGGAGTTACGCCGTAACCTCTTGATAAGTTGGACTTCTGGGTCACGCAATAGTTACGGCGTAATGTGAGAGATGAGTTACGCCGTAACTTCTTCAAAATAAGCATACTGTGATAAATCTTTAGTAATGTTTCCATTTTCGCGTCTCTTTAGCTCTGATGCTCGTAATTTACCTGAAAGTGTAAAACAATGGAAAACAAGCGTAAATCCATATAAATGATATAAATAACGAGCATTAACGGGGGAAATTGACACAATATTCAGGACTATTTGATGTTATCACTAGATGTCGAGTTATTTTACAAGGGTACAACCACTCTCACACACTATGTATTTTAAGGACTAAAATACTAACCATTCACACTCGGAAGTTTAAGATGGTTTGGTACAACAATGATGTATGAACAAGACTAGATCATACAACAACAAAACAAACAAGACTTCCAACTATTTGTTGAAGCTTAATTATGCCTTGATCTTCTTTGCTACAAAAGAGGATCACTATAATGATATGAAACTGAGTTAGAAATAATAGAGAGAAGGAATGTATGTTATTATGCTAGAAAGGGATGACAAAACAACTTGGGTTGGCTTACTATTTATTGCCAAACAATCTGCTGTCACCACGGACCACGGAACCAAAATAATGGTTCCGCTCTTGTATTATTTTGGTGCCGCCGGTCTGACAGCAAGATTGCAAAGATCTTAGCAAAGTCAGCCAAATCTAACCAAGATCATGTAAGATATGTAGAGTTTAAATCTAAACAAAATATCTTATGAAATCCTCTAGAGATTTCAATGATGCAACCTATGATGTCTTAAGTTGTTTTCTACTTTTAGAAATAATACGTTAAATGTAAATACATATGTAATGTTATATTTAAGAAACTAAAACATACTTGATCTAAAAATATTGACATACATTATGGTTTAGAAGGGTATCATAGTAAATTGATACATGACTAATCAAAGTGTAAATGCTTGAGTGATGAAGACTTTATTTAAGGAAAGCTTGTTTTAATATCTATTAATCTTGACAAGTTTTATACTTTACAGAAATAAATTTTACTTCTGTCGTGAACAAAACTTAGGTAAAGATCATAAAATATAAATAACGTTTAATGACGATATTTTTATTAACAGGATACAAAACAGTAAGCCTCTTTTTTTGAGTTAATTTTATTGATAAAATGAGTTGGTATGACTATAGCTAATAGACAACGTACAGAATAAACACATATGACTACATAGCAGACTTTAAAATACATTTGGAAGCACTGATTTTTGCAAACCCATTTCGCTTTACATTTACTTGTGCTTCCATTCCTTAAACCATGTAAACAGTTAAAAATAATGAGTAATGTTACCTAAATAAAGAGCAACCAAGACAATGGAATGTATAAATCTTCTATAAGCATCACGCAGAACCCTTATATCGATTTCTTTCATTCTCCTTATCTCAGCATCTATATTTCCATCTGATACATAATAAATAATTGGATACATAAGGCGGTAATATTTTCAAATGTGTTTGCTCAATAAGATAGATGGCATGTAAGTGGCAAAGGAGATTCTTCTCAAAAATTTGTATGAACGGAAATGTAGAGCACCTTTTGGTTGGAATAAGGTCATAGAGCTACTTATAGAAGGATTCAGAGTTGATTACAACAACTAATGGTATAGCTACCATTGTGAAGGAGAAGTTTGAAAGTTTAGACTAGAGTTGTGTGTTCCGTATGATGTCTCTGTATAGAAGTGTTAGGCGTTTTGGCATACAAGGGAGATTTGTTCGTGATACGTTAGTTCTTAGGTTTGTTCTTATCCGTACAATTTTTCTATTAATTCTTCTGATACTTTTTGATACTCCGATATGTGCTTAATTGATCGTCAGTACGAATACGTTACCCATTTTTTTATGACACTCTTGATACGTTTGGAAATTCGATATGTACTCCTCTGATCATTAGTAAGTTCCCTTAGTCCGTTGAGAATCTGTATAAAGTAGATGAAGTTTTCCTATGGTTTAGCATTACATTCGTATTTTCCTTGTGTGTATATGTCCTTCATGTATCTCTTTATGAGATTACAACTATCATCTGCTATGTATTTGTCTTGTGTTCGTTGGATTAGAATTTTTATGATGTGTGTTCTATTAGAGAGCCTGGGGCTATCCTATGTGTCTGAATCGAGTCAAGACAAAAAAAACTATTTCGTTCGTTAGATTCTTTTGGAAGAACCTCTCCGAGCGTGAGAATATTTATTGTCATTTCTTTTCGTGAATTGGTACGTCTCGGTTTAACTTTTGTGACTTCAAATTTCGAGGATGAAAATTTTCTTTTTAGAGGAGAAGAATTATAACGACATAAAATCCGAATAACATTTGAACTTAGGACACGAATATAAATTATAGTTTAGACACTGATGTTATGAGTTAAGTTGCTAAAATAAAAGTCCTAAATCTAAATTTATATGAAGGTCGACCAATCTATGTACCTAAGAAAAAAAAACATAGCACGACTAATAGGTATCCTATGGGTCCGATTTCATTTTCTCATTTGTATCACACGTTATATACATTATTTGGACCAAATACTAGAACCTATTAACAATGTCACATGTCATATAAGTTGTATAGGCTGAATATATTTAAAACTTGTGCACAACTTCACATTTGAATATATGATTTCATTGTTGAAAAATCTTGAAAAGAATAAGTCACCAAGTCCTCCATAGAACTCGACAACCTCCCCATGATATATTCCCTCAATGTTGCTTATTTCTCGTATACCTTTTGAAACTCACACAAAACCCTAATAAAAACCTACAAGACGGCAGTTCTTATTTCTCCAAGAAGATCGAGGTACGAAGGTTAGAAAGGTTTGGTGATCGACTTCGTGGGTGCAAGCATTGTCAGTAATCATTGGTGGTACATTTGGGGTGATTCGTTAGTAGTATTAGTTCGAAGAGGTTCTGGTTGTGGTTCTTGTGTCTCCTGTTCTATTCGTCCTTAAGGTATCCCCTACAAGTCCTCCTCGTTATACACTTCATGATATACGACTAGTAACTTTAAAACTTAACACTAAACCTAATCTTTGTTCGTTTAAAATAAGAATACGTATGGAAGTAATTAAGTCACTTGAATTGATAAAACATATAAACTCATGTGTATACATTTTAGATACGTAAAACCGGATATTATATGTTGACTTTAGTTTGATGTTTCCTCTTTTCGATTCTGTTATGATACGCGTCTATGCCTGGTCGTTTAAACATTTTATGATCTCTTTTATAAGTCCTGAAATCTGGAAATATACTTAAGTAAATATATATGGGGCGTACGTATTCAGTGGCTTGTATAGTGGCATGATAATTTGTGATTTCATGTGAGGTCTTGGGCTCGTCATATTGTGTTGTGTGTGCGTGGCGTACGTGTGGTCGTTAGGGCAGTAAGACATGTATACTTATGTCATTCTAAACCATATAGAGGTGTGTTAATCGGAACTAAAAGGGGTAGAACGTTAGGGTCTGTTTTGGTCTCATTATTTAATATGTTGGTGTCGATAGTTGGTGGTTTTTGAATAGTGTGCTTGTGTGTGAGTCTTTGAGTTGTCAAAATAATTGTTAAACATGTTTACAAGCTGAGTACAAAGGGTATAGGGCGTGTGTTTTGGGCTGGTTAAGAATTGGGTCATGTTGGGTCTTGTTAAAAAGGTACCGATGGGAGGGTGTATCCTTGTGTGGGTTTGGGGTGAATAGATGTGTGCTTCGTTTGGTTTAAGATTATGGTGTTCGGTGTCATTTTGAGGCTCTAAGTAAAACGATATCGAGTGGGTACGTGTGTGTATGTTTAACGAGAGGTGTATAGTGGATATGAGTGTGCTTTGTTCTAGTTAACTAATCCGTAAAATGACCGGAGTGTTCACTAATTCGGCTAAGTACTAAATGGGTCATTTATGGATTTAATTTACAAGTTAAACCCTAATTTATGATAAGTTGTCACGTTAATTCTTAAACTACAATATTGGTCATCATAAGCCTTTGAGTTTACTTAATTGTCATTGTAACCCTAAGAGTTACTAAATATGGAAAGTTACTAAATATAAAAAGCTACTAAATTTTAGGAAGTTACTAAATTTGGAAAGTTACTACATTTGAAAAGTTACTAAATATGGAAAATTTCTAAATTTGGAAAGTTGTTATAAATAGCAGGAAAACCTGAATATGTCAATCTGAACAATAATCAGTAATAACTTATGAAATGGTTCTTAAATAATAAGACAATCATTAATTCATGTAGATTCGTTGAAGAAGGAGTAGCTTCAGTTTCTTTGTGCTTTCCTGATTGTTGGCATTTGCTTTGTTGAGGTACAAATATTCAGCCATTTTAGTAATGACGTTTCTCTCTTTCATGACTCTTGTTCATATTCGATATTCGATTCGTATTCGCTTTGCTTTGATTTGATATGATTGCCATGATATGATTCGGCATTTGATATGATATGATATGACTCTCTATGATTTTATCTAACTCTTTGATTATTTGAATTGTAATGCTTTGATCGGATTCATTTGATTTGATTTATTACTTATATGTTCATTTTGTTTCTGCTCTGCCGGAGCAATATTTGTAACTAGTCATGGAGGTACCATGACCACTCACTGATGCACCAATGGCATGACACTATCTGTGGCGATGTGATTAGTCCACGGCGTTCCCTATTATATAAGCATGATTGGCCATTATTATGATGATTATATGTGAATATGTATGTACAGTTTGAAACTGGCATATGTGTATTTGATTTGATTTGCAGAGAGCGTATGGATGCATCCTGAGTACTTTGATTTGATTTGGTGATGTGGTGAGTATGTGCAATACACCCCCTCACATTTTGTACATTGGAGCTAGCTACTCCATGTACAACTTATGATTTGAAGGATTATGATATGTGATTTGATATGTGGCTATTGGAGTATCTCCTTTAGTATTTGAGCTCGTGGGTAGTATTCTGATTATGTGACTATGTGATTATCTGACATTCTTATTCATTCGTGTGCTATGCCATATCTTGTTAAGTTATTCATATGATTACTTATTCACTCAGTATCCTTATGTGATTCATTTTACTACCATGCTATACTTCAGTTAATTTGATTATTATGCTCTTACTTTAATTCTTTCGACTACCAAGCTTATACTTCATATTACCACGCTTACTCTTCAGTTGGTATTTCATTTGCTTATGATATTTGTTTTAGTTTTTCGTATTCAATTTTTGATTTTGATTTGATTATTGTTTATACCGCTTTGTTCATATATGTTCACTGGGCCTTAGCTCAGCCGCATTTTCTTTTCCATGCGGCAGGTACTTTGCTGGGAGCAGGGCTATGGGATCAGAGTGTAGGAGTAGAAGACTACCCTTAGTGAACCCTTATGATCATTTAAACTTTTGTATTTAGACTACATTTTGATTCATTATTTTGGATTATTTCATTTCAGTTGATTACTATGTTTGAACCTTTTGTGAGTCATATGTTGTGAGACTTCCACTTGCATTTTCTTTAGTATGTTATGATATGACTTCATATTGCGACATTCGGACCCTTGTCGAGTTGGGGTGTTACATTTACTTCAAGAGTCTACTTGAGGACAAGTAGAAGTCAAGTGGTTTGTTTGGATATTTGATAGCTCTTAAGTTATATATGTTTTAGCTATCAAATTCCCATGATAATTACTCCTTTTTTCTTTTTTTTAATTGAAGATTGTACTTTATTACTCTAAATTTGTGTTTTAGTAATTATTTGGAGCAAAAGGAGAATTCTCGCAAAAACACTGAAAATCAAGCTAAATTCCCATAATAATTACTTTTTTTTCCTCATTTTACATCATTTCTTTCACTAATAGTCTTAAGAGGTGGCGACTTTAAGTAAGGTAACATATCATCTTCCTCAGCCCAAGCCACAACCTCCTCGTCCGACTCCTCTAAAGATAAGTTCTTAAAGTAATAATCTGCTAATTTATGTGGCTCATGAGCAAAAAACAAATCAACTAAACCATGCCTTGCAACCATGTCAAACATTGTTTGAACATTATGATCACTATCAATTAACTTCAAACCCTACATAAAAACAAAGCCCATATATTTCTCTTAACCTGGGCAAAAAAAATCTAACATTGGACTAAACATAACCTTATGAGTTGTACACACTTTAACTTTCATATATGTGCTTTGTTCATACTTTAATGGAGCAAATAAAAATAAATATGTTTATTTTGAATACCACATGTTTTTGGTTACCCGTTAAAACTGCAACAATTAACAAACACAAATTAAAACTTAAGATGGAATATAAAACAATAAAAGATAAACAAATTATAAACAATTAATATTTTATGGCCAATGGGGTAAATAAAGTTAGGGAAAAAATAAACAAACCTGTTTGATTGGATAAATCGGGCAATGATAATCATTTTAATAGATTAAAGACTTTACAAAATTAAGGTTTCTTAGTGAAGTGATTTATGTAGATGAGTGAGATTAGATTTATTGAAAAGATATTAGGGACGAGTAGAAATAGTAGCGGGATTAGATTTATTATAAGGGTTGTTGGTAGAAAAGATTTTATATAAAGTAGACTAAAATACACCGTTGGTCCCTAAACTTGTCACTGCGCTTCGCGATGGGACAAACCTGGGCATTATCATTGCCAGAGGTCCAAAACATGGGCTTTATACTCCAGAAAACCCCGTTATCATGTTACTGTTGAGGGTAGAATAGTCTTATTACCTTGATGTAATATAGCGGATGTCTTGTCCAATTTCCCTCCATTATGTAGAATATAACAAAGTTGTGTACTCATTGCTCATCCCCAAACATGTTTTGGAAGCCTACCAAAAAAACCCTAATGCAATGTCAATCATCAAATCAAATAATCTGAGTAAGAAAATAACAAACACCAACCTTGGATTTACTCTATGGCGAGTAAGAGCATATCCTTTCTTTGATGACCATGAAATTGAGGAAAAAGCTGCAATCAGGAGATATTGTAACTGTTTTTTTGGTTATAGTCTATTACAATCATATGTTAGTACGACTGTTTAAGTTACTCCCCTTTTAGGTAACTTTATCTTAACATTATTTTTGTACATTTTTTATACAGCGGGTCAACCAGGATCCTTTAGCATGAGGTTCCATTATGAAGGTACATTCAAATACTTTCCAGGTAGAATATATCAAGGAGGCAAGAAAAGCCTTGTTGATCATGTGGAAATAAAAGAGGTATCAGTTGATGAAATAGATGCTCTCATGACCCAAATCGGTTATGAGATTGGACAAACCAATTATTTCTACTTTCTTAAGTCTGGTTGTACATTGGACGACGGTTTGTTTACTTTGCGTGAAGCTGCTAATGTTGAGTTGTTGAAAGATGTTGTCATAGAGCATAAGTTGATAGATGTCTATGTGGAAATAGGGAAGACAAGATTAGAACTTTCTGAAATGTCCCCACAATCAATTAAGACTGTGTTTTGGGAGATGGATGAAGATAGGAGAAAAGTTGCTATTGCGGCTATTCAATCTTGTTGTAGACGATTGGTGTTAGATGATCTTGATAATGAACCTGCCCTAGATCCTTTTATCCAACTTACACAAGTACCTATGGACGTCAATGATATTGGTGAATCTAGCAATTTGCCAAACATTGAGCCTGTATTTTCCACCCTAGACACATCATTTGCTAGCCAACCTGTTCATAACAGTGAACGTGCTTTAGTACTTATTGATGAGGACAATGCTATTAAGGAGCCTGATAATCTTTAGGTTAATCTGTTCCGAGTGACTCATGGGAAGCACTTAGATAAGGTAAGAAGAGCACTAGTTGATGTCAATAACAGGTTTGAGGAGCCTGATAATTTTGAGGTTAATCTGTTTCAATTGACTCAGGAGAAGCACTTAGACAAAGCAGGAAGAGCACTAGTTGATGTCAATAATAGGTTTGAGGAGCCTGATGTGGATGTAACTCTGTTTCAATTGACTTAAGATAACATGGAAGAGGATCCTGTTGTTGATGTTACTCTGTTACAAGTGAGTGACACTAGTGACTTAGGCAATGCAGTTGATGATTCAATTCAAGCAAATGAAGAGAATACTTGTCAGGAGAAAGATGCACAACTTGCTATGGTCCAAGTAGGTCAGAGTAATGAGTTAGGTGAAGCAGGAACAACCAGTAATATAAGTGATGACATGCAGTTGGAAAATGATTTACCTGTGATGGTTGATGATGTCTTTTGCAGTGAGTATGTTTCTTTCCAACATGCAGACTTTGCAAATGGAGTCTATACCACATTCTTCTATTCTGGTCAGGATTTTGCTACTGCAGTGGAAGTCAAAACTAAAGTAAGAGAGCATTCAATAGAAACTAGGAGGGAGTTGTTTTTTCTAAGAATGACAGAACAAGAATAAGGGTCAGATGTAAGGGTTGTGTTCCACTTTCAGGCCCAAGTGAAGGTCCTGTACTGGATATAGGCCCATCTAGAAGTCCATTAAGCAGAAGGGGTATAAATGCATTACTTTCTAGCAAAAAGGACCCTTCAGAAATACTCTGCCCATGGCTATTGTTTGTCAGCAGGAATGGTGAGACAGGTACGTGGTCAGTCAGAACATATAATGAGCAACACACTTGTTTGCAATCAAGGGCAGTCAGAGCTTTTGACCTTCGCTATATCTCATAGAAAATTACAGCACAAATTGAAACCAATCCACTGGTTCCTGTCAAGTCTGTGCATAATCAACTTACTTACCAATACGAGCTTCAAGTGTCCCTGCAGAAGGTTTTAAGAGCCAAAAGCTTAGCAATAACAGCCATCAAGGGTCAATTCAAGCTACAATTTACCATGTTGAGAGATTATGTTCAAGAGTTGCAGAAGACAAACCCTAATACAACAGTTGTGATGAATGTGGAACGACCTCCAGATAGGGCTCTTCCAACTAGAGAATTCAAGAGAGTGTATGTTTGTTTAGGTGCACTGAAGGAAGGATTTAAAGCGTGTGGGAGATCGTTGTTGGGGCTGGGTGCTTTTCCAATTCAAGGTCCTTTGAATGGTTAACTGATGACAGTTGTGGGAATTGATAACAACAATGGTATATACCCTTTAGCTTATGCTTTTATTGAAATAGAAAACATAGGATCATGGACTTGGTTTCTTCATTGTTTATCTAATGATATAGAACTTGAGCCAATCTCAAGCATCACTTTTATTACTGACATGGAAAAGGTACTCCCTTAATTTGTTCATGAATTTAAGTCTCTCTGTTTTGAAACAGACAGTAAACTTATTTGATTTTGTGCAGGATATAAGTAGAGCTTTAGGAGAAGTTTTTCCAGATGCAGAACACAGATTCTGTATTAGAAGCATTCATGAGAAAATGAAACTGCAATGGAAAGGTAGGGCCTACAAAGAGCATTTGTGGAAATGTGCAACAGCCTCAACTATTGTACAGTTTCAGAAAGCTATGGCTTATTTCAAGAAACTTAATCAACCAGCCCATGATTGGTTAAGTAAGATACCACCGATCCATTGGTCAAGGTCACATTTTTCATGTAAGTCATCTATCTGTTTTAGTTAATTTGTATTTGTTAATGCAGTATAAATAGTTATAATTAATACATGTTTATTACTGTTTATCTTTAGGGAGAGCTACTTCTCATGTGTTACTTAATAACATGTGTCAAGTGTTTCATGACAAAATAATCAAGGTTTTAAACAAACCAATTATTACAGCCTTAGAATACATCAGGGAATACTGTATGAAGAGGATAATGCATGCTCTTTTGGTGATTGAGAAGAGTGATGGGCCACTAACACCAACTGCACAACACATGCTAGAGGGTATTAAGAAAGAGGCTGTTAAGTATAATGTTTTATGGAATGGGGGAACTAAGTTTCAGGTTAGTGGACCATGGGGTGACCAATGTATAGTTAATGTTGTACACAAGTCTTGTACTTGCAGAAGATGGGAGATAATAGGTTTACCATGTAAACTTGCTGTTGCTACCAATTGGAATATGGCTTTAAATGGGCAACAAGTAGGAGCTGTAGAAACATGGGCTCATCCTTGTTACTATCTTCTCACTTGGGAGGCAACCTACCATCACCATGTCCAGCCTATAACCAGCATCGAACATTGGGAAAATCAATTGTGCCAACAACAATTGTTCCACCGAAATCCGAAACAAAGCCGCCTAGCTCAAGAGGTAGAAAAAGAGTTAGGATAGCTCCTGAAAGTGAAGAGATTGTGAAGAATGGTAAGCTATCAAGGGCTTGGAAGAGTGTTAAGTGTAGTATTTGTGGCATTGATGGACACAACCGGAAAACATGTCTAGGGTATGGTGGAGCTGAAAGTAGACGAACTGCAAATAAGGGAAATGTCAAACAAGTGCCTACAAAAGCTGCAGCAAAAAAGACACATCCTAAAGGTAACAAAGTAGCAGCATATAAAGAAGCTGAAGGTACAGGTGTTGTTGAAAGTCAAGTTAGTGCAGTTCAAGGAAGTGGTGTTCAATCTGAAAATCAAGATCAAGCAACTGAAGATCCCATCATAAATGATGCATCCCTGTCACAATCCCAGCAACATCAAGATGAAGCAATTGCCGATCCCAGCACGCATGAAGAATCCCAGTGTCAATCCCAGCAACATGATCAATCACAGTCTGATTTTCAGCTGCAGTCAAGTGATGTGCAAGCAGTTTCTGCTTCAACCCAGCTTGCTACACGAAGAATGACTAGGCAGCAGGCTGCACTGGAAAGAATGATGGTCTCACCATAGGTCAATTCTGTTATGCTAATTAGCTAGACAATGTTTCATCTAGTTTATTTCCTATGGACAAGTTATATACTCTAAAAACATATGTGTGTGCGCGTCTAACTGTAGTTCTCATGCTTTGAAAAGTATGCAATTTTATGCATTTGGAATTATATCCATTTGCATTAACTATGGAACCATGTCATTATTGTGTATTTTTAAAGATTGACTAAGCTTGATGTGTGAATAATTTGCATCAAAAGTAACCAAAGCTAAACAGAACCTCATAAGAATGTTGACATTTAAAAGTCAAACCTAAACAAATTGCTAACCATCTGCATACCCATAAGGTATTGAAAATCAAAAACAAACCAAACTAAATACTTCATAACAACGTTATTACAATTCAAGATACTGAACATTAACCATCTCGCCTCATTACATAAAAGCTAAAAAAGTTATCCCAATGCATAAACAATCAAGAACAATATCCAACTGAGCACCAGGTAAATCTTCCACTTTCACACATCACCTTGAGCAACTACTAATCTTACCTCAAGCTCATTTCTCCCCCTCAAAAGGCCTGGTATGATCATTCTTGAACGAGCACAGATTTCAGGATCATACCTTCGTATCCACCGACAAGAAGACCTTTATTCATAATTATGACAAGTCATTAAACAACCACCATTGTTACAATGTACTTTGCTGCTTGCGAAAACAAACTTATACAATAAATATTAAGATGCACTTACTTCAACAGGACAACCAAAGAATCGACGCCCTGTTTGGCAGAGGTCCACGAAGTGCGAATAATAGCTTACTTACCACACCAGCAACGTACCATCTTGAAACGATTATCATTTTGTAGAAGACTGTTTTTGTAGGATAGTTTAGGGATGGATGATAAATGACGACCAAACCATGTTACACAGACATATACTAACTACAAACACTGTACAACGGTTTGTATTTAGTACGCTACAGTGAAAGACGGTTTTGCCCTCACCGACATAACGTTGACATCGGCGTTAATGGTCAAGGGACGAGTTTGGCATATAAAGCCCATGTTTTGGACCTCCGGCGATGATAATGCCCAACTTTGTCCCATCGCGAAGCGCAGTGACAAGTTTAGGGACCAACGGTGTATTTTAGTCTATAAAGTATTTTGCTCACTTTTAAAATTAAGGATATAAAAGTATGTTAGGGTATAATAAAAAAGGGGTGTTAGGGTTAGAAAATGATTCACAACAAGTATTGGTTCCGGTTTGAAAATGATCCACAATAACTAGAGTTGGGTTGGAATGCATGAAATGACATTTATGACCTCACGTGAAATGCACATGAGGTATTTAACTGATATTGACTAACCCTGTTAGTTAAAAGAACCTTATAAAATGCAAAAACTGCACAGTAAAGACCTTGAACGTGTTTTATTTTATGATCTTCGCGTATATTAGATACAAATAAAAAAAATAATTTTGTATTCTACGCTTAAATATATTATAGCTATTGACCAACCATGATGATTTATATACAGGTGAAGGTTTTACGAAAGGAATTTTTTTAACTTGTGCTTTAGAGACACAAGTTAAATACATCAAAAAGTATATAAAAGTGCTCAGGGACTCATATAAAAGTACAAAAAAAATGTACTTTTGTAAAAAAAAGTAAAGTAACTTCCAATATCGTCTTTCACGGGTTATGGGTCTCAATACCGTCTTCCACGGTATATGGAGGAGGTTAATGTTGGAAATGTATATATTTACAAACACGTAAATGTCCGGATTCGAACTCGTGACCACGGGATTGCACACATTAGCGAATGAGAATTAAAGTTAATAATTAATGTTTATGTTTACGATTAATTATTGCACATTAAGTCCGGTTAACGATCGTTAAGTATTTAACGGAAAAATAACTAACGACCGTTAAATGAAAAGAGAAAGGACTAGTAATGGAAAGACTTGAAAAAGTTATGGGTTTCTCTTGGGCTTGTCCTATGGCCGGCCAAGGGAATGGGTTTTCAACCCAAGCCCTAACTTGTTCCCAAAGTTTACTATCTACTATATAAACAAGGCTAGGTTCAAGGGTTTCTCACACTTTGTGCATTGAATTAACCCTAGGTCTCTCCTCTCCTCTCTCTTGTCCCTATTCGTCCGAACACCCCATTGTTAGGGAGTTTGGTTTCGTTTTTCCTTAAAACGAGGACTTGTGTTAGATCTAGCAATCGCTTGATTCGTTGGTTAATTCGTGTGTACAAGAACGTGGTAGTAAGACACTATTCTTACACCTAATTGGTTTGAGTTGTAAAACGGTAAGGGACAACTCTTCAAACCACTTCTTTGTTTTGCTCAAGAAATCTGACATTCGCAAGAGGTACGTTACGCATACTTTCAGTTAATTATTTATTTGTTATGATCTTTAGTCTTCCGCTGTGTACTCTTGATGTCTACATGTTTTATTGTATGTCATGTATTGTAAACTCAACAGTGGCATCACGAGCCTTGTATAACAAGTAATTAATTACTGAAACACATAAATAAAATAAACATATTGTGTTATTATTTGTATGCGTAGATCTAGGGGGGGGGCGTTTATTTTGGTGCCCTAATTAGGGTTTTGTCAACTAAAGTTTTAATTGGATTAGAAACCATAGGATGCATGCAATTTATGTGTATTGCGTAACTCTGTTTAATTGCATTAATTGTTAAGTGTAATTTTATGTCCATGATAATTATCTGCATGTTTTATCATGGATCTGCTTTTATTGTATGTCTTTCTTGTTTAAGTGATATACACTAAATTATGATAGATCTAAAATTGGGGAAGACCTCAATCATTATTAATTTAATCAATTATGTGCTATGTGGAATGTATTTAATTTTGACTTACGCAAGCGATGAATCGATGCATGTGGCTCATCTTGTACATAGATGAAAACGGGTGAAAGTCTTAATTAAATATATGCATATTGACAGATCTAGAATTGATTATTAATAGGATTTATCAAAAGGTTTGCATGTGGCTATTTGATATGCATGACTTTTATTTGTTATGCATTCATTGTTTATATGTTTATTTTTAAATACTTGCTTGTTTGTTATGTGTAACAAGGGTATTTTTACAAGAAAAATAAACTGACCTAAACAATGGTGAAACATTTATTTTTAAGCATAGTAATCATAATCGTTTAATTGATTGGTGACTTTGGTACAAATGGTCTGAACGGCTCACCCATTAGAATGAACTATAAAGGGGTTAATAAAGAAGTGTGCACAGTCACACTGAAAGGATGTCTAAGGTTATGTTTTGGCGCTTACCTGGTCCTCTGCCCCCTGTAAGTTCGAATGGAGCTACTTAGTAAGCCATTAAATGTGCAAGCTCATCTTAAGGGCGAATTAGTTTTAATTCCATGCGCCACTTTGGTGGTAATTACCCGAAACACTAAGTGTTTACACTTATGCAAAAGTACGGTATAATGGATGATAATTAACACTAAATTCCTTGATTAGTGAATCCAATACCTCAATTAAAGTTTGATGACGAAAAGCTTATGCATTAAAACAAGATATAAATGTTTTAATAAAAACTATGCTACAAAGATGAATGCATGACATCTTTGTACATATTTGATTTGACATCAAAATTATTACCCTTTAATTTAAGTTATATGCCATCCAACGAAACGGAAACACCTTAGATTACTTTTTATTTGCGTGAGATCGTGACTTAGATCGTAATCAAAAGGGTAAAATGTCCACGTGACGTGAGAACGGGCATGGATGATTTTGCAGTTTCTTAAGTTGGACAACTTAATTGAGTTTTGTAGTCAGAACTGGCAACTCAAGGCATAAGATGGGATAAAATATGTTTACATGGCGATTGAAATTGGCTATATGTAAATCCCATAAATCTAAGAATTGCAATTGATATTGGCAATTGAGCAAAAACTCTACCATTTTGTATAAGGTTCATTACTAGCAGATCAACTGACGTGATGAAATTATGACAATTTGGATCCTAGTTTTCAATGAAAATTAAATGGTTATATATATTTATGAACCATGGGTATTTAATTTTCTTGAAAAGGTTAATTATCGAAAATACTAAAATTGAATTTTGTAATTCTTTTGAATGTATAAATGCAACATTTAACCGTAAACATGGTTTAGTCTTTGATTAGTAAATTGATCAATTCTGCTTTCAAACAAAAGTTTGATCGAGAATAATTTACCGAAAAGACAAACGAAGTCTCTTTTCCATGGGAAAAGCATGAGACTCAATCCTATTCCTTTTCATGAATGAGAAAGGTATAATAGGAACATTTGAATTGTCTAAATTCTAATGTAACTCATAGCAATGAATTGCACATCATATTTTCCATAAAGATTTCATTACCCTCATTTGGTGAATGAATCCTTTTGTAACAACATGAATGTTGGTTAACTGGAAAACATGTATATGAGTTACTAAATTAGAAGTTAGACTATTTACCGCGAAAATTGGTAAAAGGCAAACTAGCATTATTTATCTAGTTGTTTTGCTTTAACCTTCAAAGGTGCTACATACCTTTATGGGCTGGTAAGCCTGTTAAGGAAGAAATTGCATACCCAATTTTTCGAGTTAATAACATTGATGGATAACCCATCATTCATATAGTAGAATACACCTTTTAGTACCTTAGTAATGATTACGTATGGTTCTTCAACGGTGTAGGAAAGTAAAGAGCAAGCAAGTTGTTTTCACTGGTTAAGAAACACTTACAATGTTGTCAAATTCAGTGGGAGCATTTGTGTTGCATTACTGAATAAGAAGTTGTTGAAATGATTTCTAATTCAGTGGGAGCTACAAGCCTTATTTGCTGTGTAGTAATCCAAATTATCTCTTGAATATCATGTAGATAATTACTTTCCAATTGTAGGCACTTATATTTTTTTAAGGATTGTCATGTGCGTTTCCTTATTAATCAATATAATCCTATATCTACTAGTTATATCTATGACACAAATCATATTAATCAAATAAACGAACGTGTATCGTGTTGTTTATATGATACATGATGTTGTTCCATGCACAAGTGGGAGAAATCTTTATTGTGTGCAAGGTACAACGCATATTAATATGATTTAAATGGATTCTCTTGACTGTAAAGTAAGAGAATAACGTTCTAATAGGAAAACTACATTTAAATATGTATGATTGCCCTATTAAGAACATGTGTCAAGATGATAACAAAGACTACTTTATTTTAAATATTTATGTCATTCAATATTTAAGAAACACTTGTAGTTACAATTTATGTTACGTGAGAACGTGAACTATATTGTAGCCCAAGGTAAAATATCCACGTGTCGTGAGAACGAGCATGGATGATTTTGCAGTTTCTTACATTTCATGGAATGACATAATTAAATGAAGTAATCTAATACTACTTTGAATTTAAGTATTCGTTGAATGACTTAAATATATGTAGTAAATATTAACTTGAAATATTAATTGAAACCTGAGGTGGTGTTCATAATTACTTTAATTATAAATGTTTATGATTTTGTAAAGTCACAAACATGAAGTCTTTTAAAGACTTACAATATAAAGTAAGACGTTAACTTGCTATGTTTTAAGACATATGCATGAAGTCAATGAGTTGATCAAATGACTTATAACGTATAGTGGGATTATAACTGATATGTTTTTTGACTTGGTCAAAAATACTTGTGTTATAATGCATGCAATTGACTTGGTAATTCTATTGTACCATTAAGTTTTACTTTGTTGGTAAATAGGTAAGCCAAAGAGTAGATGGTTATCTTAAATATTGTTAGATTTTCTTACAATATTAATTCTAAGAAAATACCATAGTTTTATGGTATGTTCAGTTAGAAGAATCAAAATCTGTTGGCATGTTTGATTCAAGATAACTATAGTTTCTTCCACATGTTATCCAGGTTAGTAGATTGAGTATAGACTGAATATGCTCAATAAGACTCCAACCTAGAAGATTAATAAGACACCATTTTTATGGAATGTGATGAATCACATTAAGTCTTATAATGAAGTTCTAAATTTGTTAAACTACTTGTAAAGTGGGTTGTAACAAACTAATGTCAGGAACTGTCAATGTTTTTTGTAATATCCCAAAAGAGAACAATGTATTGTTGCTCTACTTGCTAAACTATATAAAGGTAATCTTTAAATTGTTAAAGGCAAGTGGGAGTTTTGTTTAGATCTTGAAAGATTGAATTACAAAATAAATAATCTTCTAAAATGCACTAGCAAATATCATGATGAGGCTAAACATGTATATGATAGACCTTAATATGATGGAATTGTCATTCATAGATCCGCAAGGATATCTTAGATATTTAATATGTTGAGGAATATGAGTTACAGGATCATGGTAAGCCTGTTAATCATAATGATGAATTGACCAAATGTTGAATTGTGGTAAATCAATCATACTATGAATGTTGAGATGCTGTCCATAGAGATAATCAACTTTAGATATTTGGTTTATCTTAATGAGTTTCTTCAAAGAATGGAAACCCTAGTGGTTTAAATCTTTGTGTAGGAATCATATGGACAATATTGTACACATATTTAATGCATGTCTAGTGACAATAATATTAATCATACTTAAGCAATTAACTATGATTGAATATTCTTTCCTAGATACATTAAATAGAAGTATAAAGATTATAATTGTCATACTTAGTTTCATTGATATGAAATTTTGACAATGAATATCAAAACTCTTTGTTTTGGAATTACTTTTGCGAGGACGATAAGTAATGCAAAGGAGTTTTTATGAATTCAAACAATCTTTGAATATGTACAAACTGCAAGAATCCATGAATGGATATATGCATGCATCTAGGAAATGAGTCTTATGTTTAATATTAAATTCAAGTTTTGATTTAATAATTAAAATGAGATAGCTCATGAGTATTCCTGAAAGCTAGTGGGAGTATTATTTTTTTAAATCTTATATGTTGTATGGGCAACTACATTCCACCTAAATTAAGTTTTACTTGGGAATGAAACTTCGTTTGTAAGATTTGGAAATGAGACATACAACCTTGGAATATATGTTTATTACTATAAACATATGCGGTAAATAAATGAGTCTAATAGAACATGATGGATATATAATGATATCTTAAAGTCTAACTTGAAGATTCATCATATACATCATGTTGTAAAATTGTTGTGTCATGCTTGATTACAAGATGATTTGACAACATTGAAAGTTGTTAGTGTAATAAATATTTTAAAAGAAATATGTTTGGATCTAGAATCACATTCCACAGTCTGGAGATGCTCCTAGATTCTATGGATGATTATATGACAATTGTTTCATAATTGTCATTGCCAACAAACTTGAGTTTGGTAGGCGCCAACATTACACTATAACTGTTTAAAGAGCATATTGTTGTACACAATGATGCTGGTATAATTGAGATGACACTCAATTCTAGTCATGGTATCCTTGATAATGACCATGTTGACTAGTTATGCTCAACTAAGAGCATAGTTGCATTATACATTAAAGAATAAGAATACTTTAAAACTTTAAAGTTTTGAAAGATGATTGTCATCAAGGTGGTTCTGGTTATCACGCACCTTATGGAATGATATGACAATATCAAGATATGTGTAAACACATACAAGAAATTCACTTATTGAATTCTTGAAATAAGTATTCTCAAAATTCTTATAGATCAAAGTTAATTGAAATTATGCCTTGTCAACAAGTATGATTCTCATGACTTGTGGCAAAATTCATTAACTAGTATTATCATGCATTGATCTATTTAGTATTTGGATAAAGGATGTTAAACAATTATTATTTATAATGAATTAAAGTACGGTATACGTTTAATTTCATTTATAATATTGTGTCCTGTATTTGCATGTTTAAATCCTTGAATAACTTAAGTTATTCTAAATAGTCCGTTGTCGATCAATAACATGGGAATGATATTGAATTAAGACAAATCTGAGTATTAGTTAGAATATACTTGAAAGTATATTGATGCGTAGCATGACTAATTTCAAATGATATTCAATGTATTGAGTATAGGACTTATCCCACCCGCATGATAATACTTTATGGATCTTTGTCATTAAGTATATCATGAATATTTATCCTCTGACTTGAGATACCGGAGATATGTCATGGATGTAGTGCATTTCTGTGAAGCAATCTAACGCTATAATAATGGTAGTTATAAGGGTTGTTTTTAGAAGTGTTGCGAAATTTATGAATTCTGCTTGTAGTCAAAACAGGATTTGTTTCCTTCAAATTTATTTTGAAGTATAATACTGCTGGGCCCCTCATATGGTTGTTAAGATGTTTGCAGGGCCATGCCCAAGGTCTTCTGGAATATGTTCAGAAGAATTGGTAATCTTAATCAATCACATAAAGCGAGAAACAGAATAGTTAATTAAGAAATGAGTGAGATCCATATTCTTATTAACATGGTAATGATGAATATGATGATGAATCATCAAAACTTGGTTTTTCTCCAGAAAACCATACACGAGTTGTACCGGGGGCATTGGCGTGTTGCTAGACGCTAACCAATGTCATTTCACGTTTTGTAAACATATCCAAGTGGGAGCTGTTGGAAATGTATATATTTACAAACACGTAAATGTCCGGATTCGAACTCGTGACTACGGGATTACACACATTAGCGAATGAGAATTAAAGTTAATAATTAATGTTTATGTTTACGATTAATTATTGCACATTAAGTCCGGTTAACGATCGTTAAGTATTTAACGGAAAAATAACTAACGACCGTTAAATGAAAAGAGAAAGGACTAGTAATGGAAAGACTTGAAAAAGTTATGGGTTTCTCTTGGGCTTGTCCTATGGCCGGCCAAGGGAATGGGTTTTCAACCCAAGCCCTAACTTGTTCCCAAAGTTTTCTATCTACTATATAAACAAGGCTAGGTTCTAGGGTTTCTCACACTTTGTGCATTGAATTAACCCTAGATCTCTCCTCTCCTCTCTCTTGTCCCTATTCGGCCGAACACCCCATTATTAGGGAGTTTGGTTTCGTTTTTGCTTAAAACGAGGACTTGTGTTAGATCTAGCAATCGCTTGATTCGTTGGTTAATTCGTGTGTACAAGAACGTGGTAGTAAGACACTATTCTTACACCTAATTGGTTTGAGTTGTAAAACGGTAAGGGACAACTCTTCAAACCACTTCTTTGTTTTGCTCAAGAAATCTGACATTCGCAAGAGGTACGTTACGCATACTTTCAGTTAATTATTTATTTGTTATGATCTTTAGTCTTCCGCTGTGTACTCTTGATGTCTACATGTTTTATTGTATGTCATGTATTGTAAACTCAACAGTTAAGACGTAGACAGCCATACCCTACCTAAGGTAGAGAGGCTGTTTCCGGTTTTACCAAATGTTGAAAAGGACCTCCGGCCTTGCAAGGGGTGAAACGCACGTGAGGTATCGAACTCTTGAACTCTGTCTCCAGAGACAAGGGTGATAACCACTTGATGCAACCTTGCTCTTAAAATGTACTCTTGGGAATTATTAAATTCTTTTTCGTGAGTTTTATAGTAATTTTTGTGTGCTTAACTTGTGCTACTGATGCACAAGTTAGAAAAGCCTTTACAAATCCCGGTACCCATGTCTTCAGGTTCAGTTCTTTTTTTTAGTCCATACTTTCTAGTTTCTACGCAGAAACCTTTTTTATTTACACATAGGGCATGGAAATTATTTCACTTTCAGAAGTAGACAGTAAACACAAACTTTATACGGAAAACATACTAGACAAAACTGATTTGTTTGCTATTTGTTCTCTTTATAAAACATTGAATTATAAATTTGTTTGTATTATACAAGCGTGTGAATGAATAGTCAGGAAGTCAACGAGTGTACAGAACAAAAATATAGCCGCAAGAGCACGAGTGGCCGACAACTGTTGACATATACTAATAGCTAGAATAATAGATACCTAGTGATCAGTATAGTACAGTATCGTAGTTAATAAAATCTACGATATGTGTTTGTTTGTTTGTTGGACGGTCATGATTCATATACAAACAAAATATACACACATGTGGCACATGATTAAACCTAGAATGTTTACTTGCAGATAACAAACCCACACAAAATCTTCTTGATAGTGACCTTTCTACTTTTGTCCTTTAACATTTTTACTCCTTTAGATTTGTGTAACTTTTAACTTAGAACCCCTTAGTACTTCTATTTTTACAAGGTCAAGCTAGTCAGTTTAAAATGTGTTTAGCTGTGGAAGAATAAATAATGTTTACCATACTTTTGGATCTCACAGAACATCTCAATTATGGCCTTTGATTTCATCAGAAACGTATATGTGATACCTTTCTTATGATTAACCTATTAGATGTTAGATTAGTTGGCTCAAGCCTGTTTGTAGGCTTCGAGTCCATTAGAATTTAGGGTTTCAAGATCTCGCTGTAACTATAATTATTGGATGAATAATACAAGGTATGGACGCGGGTTTACATCATTTAACATAGCCATCAGGTACTCGTGTGATGCATTAGTGGGTAACTGGGTACCGTGTAATAAGTTTTATGAAAATAAACATGGTTTGCGGTGTTATAGTTTCCGTTACAATAACTTTACAAATGAAAAGAACACAAGGTTTGAGTAGATTTAAGAAGTATCAAACTAGTTTATTTAAAAACCGCGAAGTACCCGCTCGATGTTGGCGGCAATATAGCATTTAATGAACTTTTTTGACAAGTAATTCTTTTTCGATAGTACGTACAGTTTTCATGATAATAAACTATTTTGCGAGCAATGTTTTCTAATAAACAGTTTGAACTAAAATGAAGCGCAATAGCACTGAAAAAAGTATTTACTTTCTAAATATCTTTTTTTTCTCTTTTTTTTTTTTTTTTTCATAAAACAGTAATTCGAAATTTAACCCCGTAAAGATTATAGTCTTTCACTTGTCAATGAATCCATACCTTCTGAAAATAGTTTTATGAAAAAGCTTAATAATAAAAACCATGTTTTATTACCAAAGTGTTTGTTTTTATATAGTAACTCGTGTTGCTGGGAGAAACTCTCTAATTAAATAGTTATAAATTTAAGTTTATTTTTTCTTCTATGATATGTGAGATAAATTTGTAATGTATATATATTGGGGGGTTGATATGCACACCATCTTTTTTGATGCATACATCACACTGTACAACACTGTAATGAATAGGGTTAAGCATTGGGCCGAAATCGACCCGTCCCGACCCATCCCGAAATCGACAAGGCTGAAAATCCTAACCGAATCCCGACCCGATTCTAGTTCGGGTAATCCTGAATCCCGAGTCCCGAAACGAAACCGGTTTGTATGGTTTTATTTGTGTTATCCTGGGTAATCCCGACTCCCGACCCGACCCGAGTCCCGATAAGGCTGAAAACCCAAACCGAGTCCTGACCCGAGTTAAGGTCGGTTTGTGTCAGTCGGTGTCGGTGAGAGTCGAGCATCGGTCGGGATTGCTCAGCCCTAGTAATGAACACTATACAACACTGTAAATGCACAAATATGATGTATGCATCAAAAAAGATGATGCACGTATTAACACCCATATATATTGTGAGATGGATAGTTGCCGTCAAAAAAATAAAAAATAAAACATGTTTTACTCAAGTTTTTTACAAACAGCTGCAAAGCCACATTTAGGTACCGGATCTATTAGAAAGAGAATAAAAATAAAAAGTGTGCAAAGCCATTCAGCTCGTGCCACGTGTCCTCCACCCACTCCCTCCTTTTTTTTCTTATTAAATTTGGTTAGAGGGGTATTTTTGTCATTTAACCCGTTTTTCATATTCCACCCCAAATTTCAAACGCAAATAACTTTCAAACGACAAACTTTTACGAAAAACCGATTTCACCATAATTTTTAAAATTCGATTCTCTTTAATTTGGTATAAATCTTGATAAATATTTTGAACTTTTTTTTTTACATATCAAATGGTTCTTGATTTTCTTGATTTTTTTGGCATTTTCGGCCCTATTTTTTACGCTCATAAATGTCGAATCTTGAAAAACTTAAAACATGAAAGTTATAGATTTTTGTTCACTCTTTACCCAGAAATTCAAATCACTCAAATTCGATGTCATATGGGTAAGATATAACACGTTAAAGATGGTGTTTTACTCATATTTGTTGCATACAAGGTGTTTGATGAAATGTCTAGCTTAGATTTTTAGTGTTAAAGTTGAGCTAAATGCACTAATTTTTGTCCCACAACGCATCATTAATCATTTTATTAATGTAAGATTCAAAAAGTGATGTTTTTAATAGTTAATGTTTTTAACTATTAAAACTGATGAACCAAAGTGCTGAACTGATGAATCAAATCAAACTGTTAAAAAAAAACATAAAAGCAAAACTGATGAACCTAACTAAACTGATGAACCAAACCAATAACTGATGAACCAAACCAAAACTGAAACTATGATTGATGAACCTAACTAAACTGATGAACCAAACCAATAACTGATGAACCAAACCAAAACTGATGAACCAAACCAAAACTGAAACTATGATTGATGAACCAAACCAAACTGATGAACCAAACCAAAAACTGATAAACCAAGACCAAAACTGATGAACCAAACCAAAACTGAAACTATGATTCATGAACCAAGAGAACCAAACTGTCAAACCAAACCAAAAACTGATGAACCAAACTAAAACTGAAACTGTGATTGATGAACCAAAATAAACTGACGAAACAAAACAAAACAAACACCAACATGTTAAACTGAAATTATGATTGATGAACCAAAATAAACTGATGAACTATGTTTGATTTGGTTCATCAGTTTTGGTTTAGTTCATCAGTTCATCAGTTTGGTTTGGTTCATCAGTTTTGATTTAATTCATCAGATTGATGAACCAAGATTAACTGATGAACAAAACGTGCATTTTTATTTTAAATTAACGACTAAAAAAACATCACTTTTTAAATCTTACATTAATAAAATGATTAATGATGCGTTGTGGTACAAAATTTAGAGCATTTAAAGCAATTTTAACACTAAAAATCTAAGCTAGACATTTTATCAAACACATTGTGTGCAACAAATATGACTAAAACGCCATTTTTGACGTGCGATATCTCACTTATTTCATATCGGATTTGAGTGATTCAAAAACTTGTGTAAAGAGTGAACTAAAATCTACAACTTTCGTGTTTTAAATTTTGCGTAAATCAACCTTTAAATTAGATAAAAGTAGGGTCGAATATGCCGAAAATTTCAAGAAAATCATAACCCACTTGAAATCTTAAAAAAAAAATTCCGATTTATATATCAAAATGTATATCAAATTAAAGAGGATTAAATTTTAAAAATTATGGTGAAATCGGTTTTTCGTAAAAGTTTGTCGTTTGAAAGTTATTTGCGTTTGAAGTTCGGGGTGGAATTAAAAAAACGAGTCAAATGTCCAAAATGCCCATTTGACCAAAATTCTGTTTGAAAATTAGGTGGGACACATGTCACATCGTGGATGGCTTTCTAGACTTTGTAAATTATTACACTTTCTAGAGGATCTCTACTCTTAGAGTTTGTTACTAAAACTATAGAATAGCTAATGTATACTTTTCAAGTTTGTACAGAAAACCTAATAGAAACATGTTTCTTTCAAGTATTTCTAGTTGTGGTTTTCTAACTCAAACATTTGCTCGATCATGGCTTGTTTTTATTGACTCTAAGAGATCGCTTTAACGCCTAACCCTTTTTGATTTTTTTTCTTAAATTGACGCGACTTTTGACACTTGAAACCTCGATAATCCGTGGAATTCTGTACATGCCATAGTTGTCAACATCGATGCACAACTCATTAAAAAGATTAATGTACTATTGTAGCATACTAAGGGCATGCTTGGTTAAGGGGATAAGGGGGGTGGGGAATGGGTAAGGTATTCATTTCTTATTATATAGTGCTTGGTAAAGGAGGGGTAAGGGATTGATTACCCCGTAATGGGTAATGAACCATTATAGAATAAATTGAGGGGTAAGGGATTGATTACTCACCTCACTCATTCCTCTGCATTCCTTTCCCTTTCATTTTCCCTTTCCCTACTTTGAACCAAGCGGGCCCTAACATTTACCTACATGCTATGGAATATGTGGGTTGGGCCGATTGGGCCACGAATCAAAACGCATACCAATTATGGTTACAAATTTGTTCAAAATAAATAAATAAATAAAATTACGGTTACAAATTAATGTAACAAGGATTGCTACGATGCCGCCGCGTTGGGGCGGGGCATTTTATATTTATCGGTATACCTGACCAAAAAATCTACGAACAACACACAAAAAAGTATCTCCAAAAAATCTAGCTTTAAATTGTACATGGCCCAAATGCCGCTTATAAAACTATGCACGAAGTATCTCCAAAAAACCTACGAACACACAAAAAAGTATCTCCAAAAAATCTACGAACACACAATGGCTCGCTAGGAATATTTAATGAAGGGAGGTTGTATCTTTAGCATGGGTCTCATATTGAAGAGCAACTTAAATAATCTTTCTTATATGTGTTGCTTTTTTATTTGGTTCCCTTGTCTAATGGTTATCGTCTTCATATTACAATGCTAAATGATATCACATCACCAGTGGGCGCACATATTACAATGCTAAATGATCAGCAAGAATAAGACTTGCGCCTTGCTCATTTCTCAAAAGACTAAATTATACACGCCCTTGACTAAAACTATCAGAAAGAAAATACGCCAAACTTACCTAAATTTTGGAGGAGTATCCGTCAACACAGTAGGTTGCTATCTCTAAGAAATAACCTGATAATACATTGACAATGCCTTAAAATGTATGTCACACCATCTTGCACCCGCAACTCTACTCCCTAATTCCTGCTTTAATAGCACTGCGCACGACATGTTATGCAGCACCATGAAATACACAAATGGTTTTAATTAGTAGTCAAACAAAAGTATAAATGATCGTAGCGAACCCATAGGCAAGTTTCCTTAAATCCAACGGCAGAGATAACTGCAAATATCTGTAAAGCTCGTGTAACGGGTAAAAAAGAACACGTTTTTACACAGAACCAAATGCGTCGGGTTGAATCTCAACACTTATTATCCGGTTTGTTTAAATTTTACAGGAATATGATGTATTACATAATTTAATACCGGCTAAAATCGGTCAGATTCGGTACCTGTATGATTCCCTCGCCATTGATGTTGTCACATATATGAAGCTTCAGTTGTCGCTTATCATTGGCTCTCCTTCAATGGTAAAAAATTGTGTACTTTCTTTTAGACCTGTGTGGACAAAAGTTTTCTAAAAGACCCGTTACTGGACACTGCTATTGCTTTATCTACGTTGCTCCAAGTGGGTGTCCATGCTCGAGGTAGAAGAGTATTGCCTCCTTTCTCTGGTTCCTCCTCAAATAAGTAAAATAAAAGCTGTTTGACCTGAAATGTTGGAGGGACTGTAGTATAAAATAGCTCAATTATATTTTAAATATGTAAAGATAGTATAAGCGTAATCAATTTGGCGTAAGACCTTTGGTGGTTAACTCGTTGGTCACGCCATAATCGGTTGACAGTTTCTTGAGCTCATCCAGATCCACTTCATTAGCCTATATCAGAAATATGAGTCGAGTGAGGACCACAAATTTCACCAAGTAAATCAATGTGCCCATTCATTCATTATAATTCTAGTTAGGAATGTGAGTTGATCAAGCATACAGCTAAGTCAATGGTTACACGAATAGACCCTGTTTGACTTCATATGTCAACCACTTAGGTTTAATTGTCGCATGCCAAGATGTGTACATATTCGTACACTGGTTGATATTTACTTATAAGGTACGTAAATAAAATTGCTCCAAAATGTAAAAGCATATAAAAACAAATTATTAAATTCCATACAAATTACATAGAAGTTACTTGTAGTAAGTCAATGCCAGGGCCAACCACCTCCTGAACCGTACGTCCTGAACCGTCCCGCGTGAACCATATCCCATGAAGAAAATCCCCTGAACAAAATCTCCAGAAGCAAATCCTAAACCGAAAAGTTATGTTAGACATTAGTTTTCGGTATCGGTAGAGTTTAATCAAATTAATTGTAACATGAGAGAAGATTGAAGCAGACTTCAAAACTTTCTGCTAGTCCTAATACAGAATTAACAAACAAATATGTCTCCGCAATTAGGTGAAGAAGAGCACACATTTTGTGCATCAGAATAGTTTACATTAGGCGGGGCCATGGCTCGAACGTGGCCACCAAAATGTATATAAACTATCATGCTTAGTTGTTTATGAATTATGGTCTAAAGTTATAGAAAATCAGTTAAACTTATGGTTGTATATATTATGAGTTTTGCTTTTTGCTTATATCATTATTTCGCACAAAATACTGAATTCTTATACCCGAGAACGATATTTGGAACCCATAAAACGCATTCAGGTATATTCCTAAGGTGCAACCTCCCCCTGGTCACTTGTCACCACAGGCTCAAACCCATTCGCCACCTTAACAACCTTATCACCATGACTCATTCAAAGAACGTGCCGAATATAAGTTGTAACAATTTACACAAACAATTATCACAAACACAAAAAAACTGCAGCTTACCATGACATTGTCTCGGGAGAAAATAAACCCATAAGCCTCATCAGGCTTCATTGCGTATCGAAGTCTTTTAAAAATCGTCTTGTATTATAAGACATTGTCGCTACAGTATCGGCTGCAGACTCTGTTTCTACATTAGACACGCACATTTGTATCAGATGTCTTTTCTCGGTCACAACTTCAGCTTTGAAATATAGTAATTAATATTTTGAGCCGTCGCCCAACATGCATGATCATCTATATTGTAGTTTTTTGTTAATGGAAGGGGTAACATATACCTGTCCAGTTTTCTTTGAATCGCAAGACATGATCATAGAAAGTAGAATCCGAAAAGACATCTCCTCTGTAACACCCCCAAAATATCGCAGCGGAAGATTGTGTCGTTGGGGTGCTACTTCATAATACAAAGTACAAGTTATAGAAAACGACCTCTAAATGAGACGTTTTGAAAAGTTACCATTCGATTAATGAAATCAGAGTTACAAACAATGAGGTCCCAAAGTATAATATATAATGTTTACAAAATGTTTCGAATGGTAAATGATAAAAGCGTAAGTCTTCAAAATATGTCGTGCGACTCTAAGTTCCATGCAATAGCTATCACCTTATGACCTGAGATAAACATGCTAAAAAGTGTCAACACAATGGTTGGTGAGTTCATAGAGTTTGTTTGAATAAGTTGAAAAGCCTTTAAAGAATGTTCCCACAGCAAAGGCATTGTAAATCCACTCAGTTCCAAGTTCCGCCATAAAGAACTTGCAACCTGTGTGTTCACAACCCACTGCTAAAATATAGTACATTTTATAGTCAAGCACACATACAATCATAATAGTTCACATTATTGCACTTAGTGTTGCTCCGTCTATATTGGGAGACTTTCAAGTTTACTAGTGGACTGCTCCGAACAATGGAGACTTACCATCGTCTTATCAAGTTTCCTAGTGGACTGCTCCGAACAATGGAGACTTACCATCGTCTTAAGTATAACACAATCAAGTATAACGCAATCCAGTATAACGCAATCAAGTATATGGCAATCAAGTATAATGCTTTGAGTATTTGTATTTGTAAAAGCAAGTAGTTGAGCATGTATCTCCCCCAAAGAGTTTGTAAAACAATTAAGCGAGTAAAAGTGGGGCTACGAACTCACGATAATCAGTAAAAGTTTAGAGTACTTATGAAAGTAAATGAAAATAGTTGAGCATGTATCTCCCCCAAAGAGTTTGTAAAACAAGCATTAAAAGAGTAGGGGCTATGACTCACCTGATAATAACTGATGAATGATACTAGAAAATTGGGCAGCGCTTCCGCATCTAAATTCAAAAATCCATTTCCTAAACTATAAAAACCTCTAAATCACCTCATATCTACCCCATAACTATCCCAATAGCTTCAAAAACAAAACCCATCTTTAATATTGTCCGATCTATTCTTGCAAAAGTTTTGAGAATTTCCGGGACCCAGCTCCAACCCACCATTATGTAGCTCTTAATCCAACCGCGGAAATACAAAATAAACTAAATTTTTACGTAGAGAATACTTATACCTTCAACTTATGTGTATAACTCGGAGCCTAAAAATCAAGTATGGAGGGTGTATGGAGGGTTGCGACATCAAGGAGGAGGGGGAAAATGTGTGTGTTTTTCTGTGAAATAAAATGAACTAGTTTTCTTTCTATTTATAGGGAAAATATCTGAAAATATCTAGATATTTTGATGAATAGTGTTTAGATATTTTGATGAATAGTGTTTAGATATTTTGATGAATAGTATTTAGATATTTTTGAAAATATCTAGATATTTATAAATAGTAACTAGATATTTATATATTAGGAGTACATAGTACATTGTTTATGCATGAAAATTATGTAAAAGTATTTACTTGTTCAATTTAGGCGAAATTAGTAAATAATAAAAATTACGGTGAATAGTAACTCGTGAATAGTAATTTATGAATAGTAATTTTTAGAGAAAAAGTTTGAGTTTAAATAATGACCCAAAATGTGATGAATAGTAAAAATGAATAGTGACCCGAAAATACGAATTGTTACAGTCTCTACCTCTTAAGGGAACTTCGTCCCGAAGTTCTGTTGTTGTCAACTACTTATAGCGTGTCTTAGAAAAGTGTGGTCTCTAAAACAGTGGGATTCTCTCTTATTTAATAGGAATAGTGTATGGGTTACGTTGTAATACACCCATAATGTGGTTAGGGAATCATATCGGATGAAAATAAGCCCACTTATTTATAATTCATTACTTACATAAAGAAGCGTCCAAATTTATGTAAGTAATGGATTATGAACTTATGGTTCGGTGGTTTATAATTTCTTTATTTGAATAAAGAAGCGTCCCAATCCATTCAAATAAGGAGATTATAAATCATCCTACTTAAGATTTTCCGACACAAAACTCACTTGCAGATAATAAGATAACCAAGTCATCAAATCCCTAAAGCTAAGTAATAATATTATTTAACTCAAATCTCATGTCTCATCAAACAAGAACTGTCAAAAGATCAAGTTAAATAATTAGTTATTACTGAGCTCCATATTTTTAATGACTCAATTAAATTATGTGGTTTCCTTATTATTACTAAAGTCATATCATCCAACAACGTGGATCTAAGCAAACAACTAACAAGAAGCATATGCGCACGAAGTGTGTGTAAGGCAATCATAGCGGAGAGTCTTAACGGATAAAGCAGTTATAGTCTAGGCTCTTAAATGCAACCTAGTTCTCTATAACCAATGCTCTGATACCAATCTGTAACACCCCCAAAATACCGCAGCGGAAGACTGTGTCACTGGGGTGCTACTTCATAATACAAAGTACAAGTTATAGAAAACGACCTCTAAATGAGACGTTTTGAAAAGTTACCATTCGATTAATGAAATCAGAGTTACAAACAATGAGGTCCCAAAGTATAATATATAATGTTTACAAAATGTTTCGAATGGTAAATGATAAAAGCGTAAGTCTTCAAAATATGTCGTGCGACTCTAAGTTCCATGCAATAGCTATCACCTTATGACCTGAGATAAACATGCTAAAAAGTGTCAACACAATGGTTGGTGAGTTCATAGAGTTTGTTTGAATAAGTTGAAAAGCCTTTAAAGAATGTTCCCACAGCAAAGGCATTGTAAATCCACTCAGTTCCAAGTTCCGCCATAAAGAACTTGCAACCTGTGTGTTCACAACCCACTGCTAAAATATAGTACATTTTATAGTCAAGCACACATACAATCATAATAGTTCACATTATTGCACTTAGTGTTGCTCCGTCTATATTGGGAGACTTTCAAGTTTACTAGTGGACTGCTCCGAACAATGGAGACTTACCATCGTCTTATCAAGTTTCCTAGTGGACTGCTCCGAACAATGGAGACTTACCATCGTCTTAAGTATAACACAATCAAGTATAACGCAATCCAGTATAACGCAATCAAGTATATGGCAATCAAGTATAATGCTTTGAGTATTTGTATTTGTAAAAGCAAGTAGTTGAGCATGTATCTCCCCCAAAGAGTTTGTAAAACAATTAAGCGAGTAAAAGTGGGGCTACGAACTCACGATAATCAGTAAAAGTTTAGAGTACTTATGAAAGTAAATGAAAATAGTTGAGCATGTATCTCCCCCAAAGAGTTTGTAAAACAAGCATTAAAAGAGTAGGGGCTATGACTCACCTGATAATAACTGATGAATGATACTAGAAAATTGGGCAGCGCTTCCGCATCTAAATTCAAAAATCCATTTCCTAAACTATAAAAACCTCTAAATCACCTCATATCTACCCCATAACTATCCCAATAGCTTCAAAAACAAAAACCCATCTTTAATATTGTCCGATCTATTCTTGCAAAAGTTTTGAGAATTTCCTGGGACCCACAGCTCCAACCCACCATTGTGTAGCTCTTAATCCAACCGCGGAAATACAAAATAAACTAAATTTTTACGTAGAGAATACTAATGCCTTCAACTTATGTGTATAACTCGGAGCCTAAAAATCAAGTATGGAGGGTGTATGGAGGGTTGCGACATCAAGGAGGAGGGGGAAAATGTGTGTGTTTTTCTGTGAAATAAAATGAACTAGTTTTCTTTCTATTTATAGGGAAAATATCTGAAAATATCTAGATATTTTGATGAATAGTGTTTAGATATTTTGATTAATAGTGTTTAGATATTTTGATGAATAGTATTTAGATATTTTTGAAAATATCTAGATATTTATAAATAGTAACTAGATATTTATATATTAGGAGTACATAGTACATTGTTTATGCATGAAAATTATGTAAAAGTATTTACTTGTTCAATTTAGGCGAAATTAGTAAATAATAAAAATTACGGTGAATAGTAACTCGTGAATAGTAATTTATGAATAGTAATTTTTCGAGAAAAAGTTTGAGTTTAAATAATGACCCAAAATGTGATGAATAGTAAAAATGAATAGTAAAAATGAATAGTGACCCGAAAATACGAATTGTTACATCCTCCAACAAAAATGCCTACAAAAAACGATCACAACAATTATACTATATTATTATACCATATAAACACAACTTAAGAGTCATGAGTCCTTAGAATAAAATAAAATTACCCAAACCCATGTTGACAGTAGTTCACTATCTAGACCGGGCACCAAACACTGCTCCATATAAAACAAAAGATTGATGAAATATGTTTTCAAAAACTAATTACAGATTTAAATCTTGAATGATAATAAGGTTGAAGCTTTACCTTAAAATCAGTACTTGCACATAACACTTTGGATACTGAGCTACATATTATTAAGACATCTGCAGTCGAGAAGCTCGTGTCCTAAATTACTGTTAAAGAATATAAGATTGCAGTCTCCTTGCATCCACTCCATGAAGAAGGGCAATCCAATTTCTATTACTATTATTATATATAACCAAACATGCTAAGAAAATGAACACCAGAGTAAAAGTCATAGAATATGTTACATGCTATGTGGTCTCTTCCGTACACCAGCATAGTGTAATATGGAAATATACATATCGACCAAGGATATATACACAGCCAAAGCTCATGGCCTGTTGAGAGTAACAAACATTTGTGTCGATGCAGCAGATATGATATAAGCCAGGTGAGTGCGTAACGGTGCAATCGATGCAGCACCATTGACTCAAAATATCAACTACTGCAACCAATAAGGCAAAAGCGTGGTCAATAGTTTGTCATGCAGTTTTTATGCATTGTGAAGCGTGAACAATAAAAAGATACCATTGCTTACCAAAAACAAACGAACGGCTTGCTGAGAACCTCAACAAAGGCATTAAACGATGCTGAGATAATAAGTTTTATACCCAACACTCGTAAAAATCGCATATTTAAACGACCAAAAAAACCCGCCTGCCAACAGATCATTAGGCTCAGATTTGTGAGTGAAAAATGGTCAAAAAGGCCAGAATTCCGCCATGGCTGCAAAAAAACACGGCTCAATGATAGCAAGTATGCTTTCACGCCATCCGGTTATTGCCGTGCCAAGTTACGGTTCAGACCTAACCAATATCATTTGAGTCAGATTGATTAGTAATCAAGAAAAGTGAACACACCCGCTATGGCTGCAAATGTTATAGTTCGCCGTGCCAAGGGACGGAGACTCACGACTTTAATCGAACCCACAAACTCATCATAGCCTATTATAACCAACAAAGGGTGGGCTAACTAAAAACCCGAGAACAGAACGTAAGCAAACCCCAATCTACGAAATAAGAAACTCAGCCAAAACAACATTCTGTTTACCAAATACCTAAATTTCACCAGCATGGATACAAATAAAGTTAAACCCTGAACAAAACCACGGAAAATCAAATAAGCTAATTAGCCAGGATAATAAGTTCATCCAAACACCCCCCTAACAAAACAATAAAACGACCCTAGGCCATAAGCAAAATCAAATAAGCCAATAAGCTGTCATAATAATCAAAATCCCAAACCTAAAAACCCAACTAACATCAACATATTGAAATTGTAACTCCGAAAGATATCTATTAAAGAAAATCCAGCCCAGAATCATAAAAAAAAACCCACAGCAACAGACAACTGACAAACACACCAAGGTTGTTTCATCTTTTTTTCACAAATAATCAAAAACCCACACCAAGGTTTTGTACATACCACAAATACGCAACAACAAACAACAACGATTGAAGGAGCGATACCTAATACCACAGCAGCAAACAACTGACAAACACAGGCTGCGTGTTGAGACTGAGAAGTCAAGCGTCGATTCTTGAGACTGAGGACACAAATGAGCGCGCCACGTATCAAATAGGAAGACACGTATATCGCAAGAGGTGAATCGGTAACAGGGCTGAAGAAGATATCACATGGATATGGCAATTGGGCTGAAAGAAAAAGCGGGAGCCCTAAACGACTGAAATGGTAGCCGTTTCACATGCTCATATTAATATATATATATATAAATATATATATATATATATATATATATATATATATATATATATATATAATACCCCTAATATTATTTCATCTCCATAACCATGCTTACAAATTTGCTTTAGCTGCATTGTCCCATGCATGGAGTCTACAAATCTGCAATGTGACATGAATTTTGAAGTTTGAGAATATAAAGTCCTACATGTAAACATGAACCATTATCTAATTAAACTGTTACTTTGATAATATCAAATAGTTACATATTTTGAGTATTAATGTCTCGTGTTTATTGCTCATAATTGTTACTAGAATGATTTAATGATACTTGATAATGATTTGCTTAACTTTTGTATTTTAATGTTAATCTGAAGTAATGGAACGAGAAGACACAAAAAAGGACAAGAAACGAGCTAAAAGAAGTATTTATGTCATAAGTCATCTACGGCTTATAAAATTTAAACCTCAACGCCGTAAACATTTGAAGACTGATAACGCTTAGAATGACCATGATCGTTAGTTTTGTGCATCATATTTGGTTATATTTATATGATTTTGTTACTTAATCGTGAAAAAGTGTATATGTAAGTGAATATCGCCAAATACAGGAAAAGATGTTGAAAAGACGAAGAATTTGAGTAAATATGCACATTTGGAGATTTCCGTGATTGAAGCAAAGATTGAAACCACTCAAGGACTCAGTGATTTGAAAGTATCAAGCTTTCCTGGATTCTATATCGAGAAAATATTAAGTTATATAGATGAAATCAGTGCCGCAATCGAGGAAAAAGCATGCAACGAAATAAGAAGAAGATAAGTCGAAATTGAGTCTGCGAGAGGTCTCCAACCGATCGGTTGAAGCCCACAACCGATTCAGCTGAAGTGAGGTCAAGAAGGAGGATCTGATCGGTTGGACCATTGACCGATCGGCTGGGATGTGCAATCAGTTACAAAACTTCATTTAATGAGTGATTAACTCCTCATTATCATTGAGTCCGATCATTTCCTGCTTAATAACTCTTCTTGGACATTTTTACTTGGATATTAAGTGTTCTTTTACTATATGTTGGGATCTAAGGTTAGATACTAAGTGTGACAACCCCATTTGGTAATAAGCTTTACACCAAAGTTATTACTCTCTCAATTTACTTGCCCAAAAGACTAAGAAAACCTGTGAAGGAGTCCAGAAAAGTGTTGAGTAATATCTCAATCATTTGTGTTAGTTTGGAGTTATTTTCGGGTCATATTGTTCGTTTGGAGGAGCGTGGTTGCTTTAGTTCTATGAATCTAGTTCTTGTAAACTCTAAAGATAGGTATATCTTGTTTTATTTGCAATGAACTACTTTCACTTTAAGTTTAATGAAAGTATTGTTTGTTACTTGTGTTCTTTTATGATGAATGTTATGGAGTAATTTGTTGGTATACTTGTGTGTATAAAGTAACTATTGTTTGAGTATTCTTATCTAAAGTGATGCATGAAAACATTTCTTGTTTTATGAGTTTGTTGAAATAACATCTAATCTTGCTTAATTTGTTGGTAAAAACATTTAAAAGAACAAAAAGGCCGAAAGGATTTTCTTCATGTTTTTATTCTAAAACGTTAGTGCACGAATTAGTATGGGACATGATGTGTGACAATCATTATGTTTAATCATTAAAATGGATTTGTAATGATTTCATCACGATAAAAGGCCGAAAAGATTCGAAAGAACAAATGAGATAAGAAATGCTTTTCAAATAATTGGAGTTTTTGGAGAAGTATCATTTTAGTTAAATAGGCCGAAAGGATTAACTAAATGAGAGAATTCTTAATAATGATTTTTCATGATAGAAACCATTGATTGTAAATCATTTACATTGGATTGTGCATCATTACAAGTTACACCAAACTTCTAGGACTACTCTAAACAATTTGGTATGGATTACACACAAGTATATATTTTGATTAATTGATTTTTGTTACTATCAAATTTCTGCTAAATTGGATTGACACCCTTTTTAAATGTTATTATAAATCTCACATCACAAATCCCTTGGGACGATCTCGACTTACTCACCTTTACTATTACGAACGACGAGTATACTTGCTCGTAGTTGTTAAATAGATAATTGGATAAATTGTGTCTTATAAATTTTAAAACTTGCACACGGTGAGAACGCATCAAAGACCAAGATCATAAATCCTATTTGTAGTTATGACTGCGTAGAGAGGTCCATGCCTCTACACTGTAGAAAAAGAACAGTTATATTCATAGTTGTTAGAGAGCTCAACGCCTCTACGCCATAAAAGAGTGATAGTAAGCATGGAAAAACACTAAAAAGATTGAAGATTTCTTCTACGCTGTAGAACCGACGGCCTGAGAAGTCAATAAATACAAGACTCAAACTTGAATTTATGTTACACTTTCAGAGTTTCCACTTGTATTCCACCACCATTGAAGTTGCGATCATCAATAGAAGAACCTAGAATCATCATAAACATTTCATTCAATTCGATTTGATTATTTGTTATCATTATGAATGCTTTTACTTAATCGAATTCAATTTATTGTTCTTTATGATTATGATTATGATTGAAGGCTAAAAACCTTCGTGTTTGTCTAATTAAGAACCCTAATTAGTTAATGACATGATTTATTTTTCTTAACTTGGTTCTTTATTTAGATAATTTATATGCTTTTCGAATGATCCTTACGTCTTTATGAATGCTATTAATCTGTTGATAGTAATTAATGAGTAGGAGACCAATTAAAAGTTAAGAACTTGATCCTTACATCTTTGTGCAGCCTAATAACCCACTTTTACAGGCCCAAACTACACTACTAGCCCAACAGGGCCGGTCGGCCTAACAACTTGGATTAACAACCTAACCATCTTCGGCTGGTATATTTGGATCCGCCCCGTCCATGTTCGCGACTCAAGAAAACATTGTTTCCAAATGGGTTTAGCACCATGGCTTTACAAGATCTGACGTGGAACATGCATCGAAGTACCTCTTCTCATCTTAACTTATATTCAAGTAATTTACGTACTGTTTATAATACATGTTCATATCCATGTGTTTGTGTTGGTGAGGGGAAAACCATACCCGTCACCAATGCCGGTCATAGCATCTTACCTACTCTTAATCATCCTTTATACTTACATAATGCTCTTGTTACCCATAAGGCCATAACATCATCAAAAATCTTATTTTTGTTCGTCAACTTACTAGAGAGAATAATTGTACTTTTGAATTTAAGGTCTTTAGTTTCTCGATAATGATTTTTTAACTCGCCATATCCTCCTCATATGTAATACTCCTGGAGATCTCTATCTGATTACCCAACCTTCTCTTGTCCCTCATGCTTTTCTTTTTGTTAGTCCCATAACGTGACACCGACGCCTAGACATCCCAGGGAAGAAGCGCTACGTTCTCTTGTTTCTCGTTAGTTTATTTCGTGTAATAAAGTGAAGTCTCCACATGTTCGTCATGCTTGCTAGCTTGGCAAACATGTGAGACTTCCGTTTTCTAGTTCGAATTCTATTTTTACTCGTTGCTTTGAGATTGTTCACTCAGATATTTGGACTTCTCTTATTGTTAATTCTGGTGGTTTCAGATATTATGTGTTATTTCTTGATGATTATTCTTATTATTTGTGAATTTATCCTTTATGTACATGATAAGGATTTAAAACGTACACTTTTAAGGGGTCATTTAAGCCCTTAATCGCCCACTTTTATATCCGTTACTGCTTAATTTCGTTCCTTTTCACCTTTTTGGTCTATTGTAAGCAAAATGCTGGAATGATGCATATTTGAACGAAAATGAGTGAATATATGAAGAAAATGACTAAGTCAAGATCGAAGACACTCAAGCTGCTGAAACTGAAGCTGACGGCGTCCCATCCAAAGGGCGACGCCGTCCCTCTCTACGGATTTAATTAAAATACATCTGACGACTCAGTAGACTTTTTGCTAAAATACACCTGACGGCGTCAGGCTTTGAAGAGGAAGGGCGTCACTAAGACTTTTCATCTCTGACGGCCCAGATCTAGAATCAGACGACGTCCCTACTGAAGCCCGACGGCGTCACAACTACAACGTGACACCGTCCCAAAGATAACTTGGCCAAGACGAAAACTCTAATAACGGCGATCTGACGGCGTCCCACCTATAAGGCGACGCCGTCGCAAGTGTAAATCTATATATAAAATTTGATTTTTCAGTATTTTAAGAGGTAGACTTATGGAGTAAAAACCCTAAACGTTTGTAGTCCGACTTGGACAGTATCTTAGCGTCCCAAACCCTATTGTACACATCAAGGTAAGTGTTTTATTCCATTAATTTTATTATATCTTCCATTGAATGTGTGTATGCTTGCTTGTTTAACATGTTCTGCTAAATTTCTTGTGTGTTTGCTTAGATCTATGAAACCTAGTTATTAATTATTGATTGCTTGTCTCTTATCTTAATTGTAAATGGCTTAGGAATGCACTAGGCAATCATTGTGTTTAAATGCTTGAGTAATCTTTGTGAACATTAGTTTATGAATCACTTAGAGGATTTGTAGTCTAAACATCCAAAGATAACCTTTAAGTTAGTTTATGAAACATCTAGCGGATTTCGTAGGCAATAACCTTAAGGTATTCTCATAAGCATTTCCTACGACCTTAGAAAACACAACAACTTAAGAATAAGGACGTGACAATTCAACAACCAATAAAAGATAACTATGGAGTAATAGTATCTAGGTAAACACATTTTTAATTATCATACGAGCACACATCAAAAAGACATAGACTACCCGTAGTAATAGATAATTAGATAGTAGAAGTAATCGGTAGAAGTATGATTGGGTCCAAACCGTCAAGTATTCTCACGCAAGCTATCCACTTGTGAATGACCAACCGTAAGAAACTCAAAACAGTTCACACACCAAATGCAATTTAGATCAGAGGAATATAGTGAATTCCTGGGTCGTTAAGTCCCACGGAGGATGAATTGGTGTTAAAAAACTTCAGATGTCGAATAATCACTAAGGATAGTGATCAATAAGGTTTTTGAGAAATTTATACCTAAAGAAAAGATTAATAAATTACAGGGGCTTAAATACAAATTAAAGGAAATTAAAAAGATAAAATATATTAAATAAACGCTATCACTATTTTTACAATGATGAACGTTTAAAACCTAAAACGTATGTTTAAATAAAATTACGTAAACGTACAAAATAAAACGTGAGTTTTAAAGAAATAAAAGGCCTACAAATATGAAAATGATATTTTTACAATCCTAATAATAAAAGAAAATTATTAAAAAAATAAAATTATTTTTAAAACTATTTATTTAATTATTATTAATTAAAAACTATTTATTAAGTATTTAAAATGCACTAAAATATAAGAAAATACAAAATTAACCTAGAAAAATGAAATTATAACTTAGAAAAATCTAAAATATGATAAAACTTATTTTAAAACTGAAAATATATTTTTTAGAGTTTTTATATATTTATTATTAATTTAAAACTATTTAAAACTAATTAAAATGCTAGAAAATACTAATTAAACCAAGAAAATTATGGAAAAATATTTTTTAGGCTTTTTATATTTATCTTAATCTAGGAAAATTGAAAACATATTTTTTTAAGCTTTTTCTGATTTATTTGTATTAAAAATTATTTAAAAAGACTTAAAAACTATTTAAAATAAAGAAAAATAGCAAACAGTGTAGGAAAAATATGAAAAATTCAGGAAAATACTAAAATATTATTCTAAGTTTATAAAAAATATAAAAACATATGCTTATTTGTGAGAATATGAAACTGTAGAGCAACTGCTTATAAATAAGCAATTCAAAATAAGCTAAAAGCCACCACAGAGTACCAGCTGAACACAAAAGCTAACTAATGCTATATTAAGTATATCTTGACTATTTAACAGTACTATAGATCACTAAAGAAGCTTAAATTGGATTAGAGCTTATTAGATTATTTAAGCAAATCAGTGATCAGGCAGCACCTTTAAGCTATTGCATAAGCTAAATGGAAAAACAGATATAGGGACTTAAAGTAGACCTGGCCTACTATACTTGGACCAAAAATCAGCTTATCACAAGCATGAATGAAGCTTGTGAACAAGCTGCAAGTTGTGCCTGTGCACACTCAGTGAATACTGAGTGTGTGCAGAGCATGCATTTTGACAAGGGGGTCAAAATAAGCTAGAAAATAAGCACTGAACAAGCTGAGAAAAGATGAACTATCATTTTTCTAATTTAGTTAAGCAACTAAATATTGATATCCCAAAAGCTTAAAGTCTAGATCCTAACAGTAAGATCACAGTGAAATTGTGAAGTTTATTCAAAATCTGCTTTTAGGAAATTTTTGACTTTTTGACAGTTATGAACTTTTGACTTTTATGAGATTTGAATCAAATTTCTTAACTGATTTTGTTGTTTAATGGCAAAGTAAGACTAATGCAAGCTATGTTATAAAGTTCTACACCCATATGCTAAGTTTTGGACTTATAAATCCTTGACAGTTAACAATTATTAAGCATACAATGGAATTTTGACTTTGAGTACTTGTAAGTACAAACCTATGTCCTAAATGAGTATAATAAACCTAAGTGATATTGAATTGACAGGGCTCAAACTCTGTACCATTGGTTAGCACAGAAATAAGCTTAAATCCAAACACACCTTAAGGAGCTTAAATGTAATCTGCTCTATCTAATCTTAATGATGCTCTATACTAATGATAAGAACTATTATATAATAATGATAACAAGCTAATAGATGCTAACTAAACATTAATAACCTATAGCAATGAGTAAATCAAATAATGTGGTAAACAAATAAGGCTTAACTGAAATTAAGAGTACTCACATGAGGTCCAACTTAACTGAAGTTTAACTGAAAACCAGATATCACTATCTACACCCAATACTAATCCAAACCAGAATTTAGCTCAGTATCAACACATCTTCATTTCCATACCAAATTCCACTTCAGTTGACTTTCGTTGACCAAAGTAAATTTTTAGATTAGAATCTGAGTAGTGCTTGTAATAAGTGACTAATGAGCTAGATTAAGCTTATAAAAGATTTTTCAATCCTTAGCAACAACTAAGTACAACATTTGAGTGTTTTGAGAATTTAGACATAAAAAGTAAGCATAAACTGAATTTATGAAAACAAACTGAAATTAATACTTGTAATAGGTTTAGATTACATTAAAAACTTTAACAATACAACTTGGAAACTTAAATAAATACTGAAAAGTAAATTTTAACTAAAACGACATTTTTAAACTAAAACTACACTACTTGTTCTTCTCCTCTGCTTCTTTTTCCTTTTATAATGATCTATTTTAGTCTTTGTCGACCTCTGAAGCTTTCCCACTTGATTGTACCTTTGAATTCATCCTAATCGTCCACTTGGACATTTGGCGGGAAAAGTCTTTTGACTGGATAGAGTAGGTTTTTGCAATTAAGGGTTTTTGTTGGATATGGAGGTGGAAGGAGTTGGTATACAGGTGTTAGGGGTGATGTGGAAAGGTGGTAGTGAGCAGGTGGAGGGAGGTGAGTGGTAGCAGGTGTTGAGAGGTAAGGGATAAACAGTTGAGCGCGGTTTTATTTTAAAACATGGGTCGGGTTGTGATATTGGGCCTGGGCTATTGGACTGGATTGGATTTGGTGTTAATAATATAAAGGGTCCGTTTGGTTGTAGTTTAATAACAAGGACCATAAGTGTAATTCTGCCAAAGTGAGGGGCTGATATTGAAACTTTTCCAATCATATCACAAGGGCTAAACCTGTAAATCTTGAAATAGTACAAGGACCAATTGCATAAAATTCTATTTATACCCTTCCAGGGACTAAATCTGCCAAATTTGAAACTAGAGGGACCAAAAATGTAATTTCTCCAAAGTTTATCATAAGGACCATTCTTGTCATTTATAAATAGTACAAGGTTAAAATTTGATAATTTTCACTTTTTTAAATTAACCAAGGACTATATTTGACATTTTCCAAACTTGAGGGACTAAAGTTGTCATTTTGTAAATTTTAAACTTTAAAAGGTTTATTTTGACAACTTTTGAATCCCATGGACCTTAAATGACATTTTACAAGTTTTTGAATTACCAGGGACTAGATTTGACAACTTTTGTAACTTGGGGGACTAAAACTGCCAATTATGCAAACTTGATACGTTTTTCATCTGATTTTGATGTTTTTGCATTTAAAACACATAAAACACTTGTTTGTGATATTTTTATCATTTTGATGCATTTTTGAGTGTTTTCAGATGTTTTTGCAGTCTAGATAGTACAAAAATGATGAGTATTTAGACACTCATCAAAGTACCACACCCAAATCCATTGCCCCGAGATTTTACCCTTAGCTTTCTAAAAAATATATAAAAGATAAAAAAATAATCATCCTCAATCCCAACCTTAGCGTAGTACACTTCTTGCTAGCATTCCTATTCCCCTAGAGAACGATATCAATACCTGAGGCTTACCCAATACTACACTACAACGATTAGGTTCACTGCCTAGGGTGTTGAAAAACTTGCTCGACGAAAAAGAAGTTCCTTTTACCCCGGACGCGCTTCGTACGCGCATCAAGTTTTTGGCGCCGCTGCCGGGGAATAGAATAGCTAGTTAGATTTCTATCTCATTTAGGTTCCCTTGCTTGATTCCTATCAAGTAAGATTTTTTCTCATTTTTAGCTTCTTTGTAGTCTATCCCCCTTCTTCGTGACTTTGTTCGTAGCCTCATCACTTTTCATCATGGAAGGTGATAACCCATCAAACAACAACCCACCACCAAATAAACCACTTCCACTCAAACCACAACCTATTGACCAACACCCATCTAACAATCGTCGTAACCGATATGTTAGTAGAAACAACGATCTTCAAGATTTGGATAGGGTATTTGAGAGTACAATTAGGGACGCTGTTGAAAAAGCGATAGTGCCTCGATTGTTGGCTCCATGATTAGCAATAGTTCGGGTAATGATTTAGTAAATGAAAATGTGAATGAGGAAAATAGTGCTTACTTCAATCTTTACCCCACTAAGGAAGAAGTTGCTTACCACCTATACATAATCGACAATCCTCGATCACCCATCGTTAGGAAATGCCCAAAGATTAGGAGAGGAATCCTTGGAACATCAAAATCCCTTGTATGATTGGATATAGGAATATCGAGCACGCCTATATAGATACGGAATCTCCCATTAATGTGATGTCATCAGCGGTTTACAATGACATAATGAATGAGCAACTTAAGATTAGGAGAGACCCTAAGTATCCTGGTGGGATCTGCAATTTTGTGGGAAGAGTCAAGGATGTACACGTCTTTATAGGAAACTTCACCTACTTAGTTGATTTTATGGTCCTAGAAGACATAGGATGTGTCATTGACTATAGCTTGTCCCAAGTTGTGTTAGGAAAACCGTTTATTGAAAAATCTAAAATGAGCTATAACAAATCCGAAGGAACGGTTAGTTTGTGGAAGGGGACGATGAGATCACTTATAGGATGCCTTGGAGGATGAACGGATATAGCCCTTTATCCTTTTATGAACGAGATAACATTAGAGCTTTTGAGGAAAAGAGCGAAGTAGATGTTGAAAAAGGCTTGAACTTTATGTGGGAGAAAAGGAGGCTTTACTATAGGGATTGTTTGACCCTTGGACATAGGTATAGAGTAGATGAGAATTTTGTCAATATGATAGAGTTTTCATTGAGGATGAAAAACGAGACAACGTAGGAGCACGACTTCGAGTCTAGCTACAAGACTCATAAATAAAGAAAAGCGCTTCGTGGGAGGCAACCCATGCTTAATTGTTTGCTTGTTTGTATGTCATATATCTTTTTCATTGTTGTTTATTCTCATGTTTGAATTTGTGAAAATGCTTTATTTTGTCTTTAACCTCGTCTTAATTACATATAAAGGTATTTTACAATAAGATAAGTGTAGGGAAGATTACATACGTTTTTAAAAGAACGTGAACATGAGAATTACAATTAGTGAAATTGCTGTATATGTGTGTTTGTTAGAGTCAAATGCTTGTATCGAGTCATAATGGATGTTTTGCAAGAATTTTTCCAGATTCTAAAGATGTCATTTTTCTAGAATTTTTCCAGGAAAACGCAGCAGACCAGTTTCTGTCAGGACAACCTGACGGCGTCAGGATTAGAACCTGACGACGTCAGGAGGAGCAGAAACAGTTTATAAAATTTTCTAGTTTTCTGTGCTATGTATAAATTTTTGGAAATTCCCAGGTCTTAATTTTTCAGAAAATCTGCAAACATCCATTCAACAAGCATTATATCCTAGTTTAGTCGTGTCATATATAGTTTTACCGCCGATTTTACGCGAAGGTTTCGTCTATTTTCTTGAAGTGTGCAGGTTTTATTTGGCAAGAAGAAGAAACTCAACATTGGATGGAGTTTATCACGTATACATTCTTCTTGAGAAAGAATTTAACCACAACTTCACACGGATCCTACCGAGCTAATTAGGGGAGTACTAGTTTCTTTATCTTTTAATTACCTTCCTTAATCATAACTATAATAATTTCGGGGAACATTGGGGACAATGTTCAGTTTAAGTGTAGGGAGGGAGAATAAAACGGGAATTTAGAAACTATGCTTATCCTTGAATATTTGTCTTGTCCTAGTTCATTTGTGTAATAAGCTATGAGAAATATTTGTTAGGGCAATTTCAGCAACAAATTTAAATTTTTTTATGACATGTATGAGCGGGACTTTAGTCTTAATAAAGCGTCTCATGGATAGGAGTTATATGACTAGTACAAAAGCCGTTTACCACTCAAATTCCACCCCAAAAATGTGAGGTTTGCCCCTAGATCTTTAAGAATAAAGCATTCAACTTTAATGCTTAGAGAGTGTACCGGTAGTATAATAGATTCTAGACTTGTTTTGTGATGCATCCCGTGATCGCTAGTGAGACTACACTTGTGTAGTTAGGAATGACTAAATGATAAGAGGCATTAGGATAACCCTTGTTTGAAACCCGTATTATAATTACTTATTCCACATCGGTCGAGTAATTACCACACACCCTTGCAATGTACTCATCTTTAGTACACGATACCCCTGGTTAACCCCTCAGAGTCTATCCTTTTCGCGGTTCTCGTGATGTTTTGGTTTTTCGGAATATCAATGAAGAGCATTGTTTACAAACCACCCCCAAATGTACACCCAAATCGCCTTAGCCTACCTTGTATGCACTCACCTTTAATGCATCATTGTTATCATACTAAACCCTTAGTTCAATTATCTAGTTACTTGCATGGTTGCTAAGTCAAGTCAGATCTTGTGTATACAGTTTTGGGATGATTGGGACTCATGGGCAAAAGTAATATTTTATGCAGTGACGGGTAAGAATGTTAAATTCAAATTCCCTTTATTTACGTAATTAAATACTCCAAGTGTTTTGATCTTTTCAAATCGGGTCAAATTAGTGTTAGAGTAATAAAAACTCAAGTGTAGTGATGCTCCTATAAATCCCTTATATTTTGATTTTATCTTAGAGGATGGTAGAGTAAAAGTGTATGAAGAAAAACATACGGGCTTCCATCCTACAAGTTATCTAGAGTTTAGTGAGTCGAGTCTTGGCTTAGCAACGCCATTCTTTTCATGCTTGTAACATAATATTTTTGACTTGTCACCACTAAATCGTCTATCCAACCAAACCCTTTGTTTCCCTACCGTAAGCCTAACGTTACAACCCTTGAAAAGACCTCTTAGATAGTTGTTCCTAGGTGCTTACGCCAAAGCGGTGGAGGTTTGATCTAGTCTCAAGCCTATGGTAATCTATGTACTATGACCAGGTAATGAGTGTTTATCTTCCATTTCCATTTACTATATTTTATATACACCCGAGAGATGAGAGAATCCAAACACCCCTTGTGAGGTGCTAGAATATAATTTTCGTGCTTATTATGACTATTGCGGTGCTTTTAGTTGTTGTGAAATATGTTAAACCAATGCTTCATGCCCCCTAACTTAAAAATTGATTGGCCAAAAGCACATTTGCTTGAGGACAAGCAAATACCAAGTGTAGGGATATTTGATAAGGATTTAAAACGTATAGTTTTAAGGGGTCATTTAAGCCCTTAATCTCCCACTTTTATATCCGTTACTGCTTAATTTCGTTAATTTTCACTTTTTAGGTCTCTTGGAAGCAAAATGCTGGAATGATGCATATTTGGACGAAAAGGAGTGAATATATGAAGAAAATGACTAAGTCAAGATCGAAGACACTCAAGCTGCTGAAACTGAAGCTAACGGCGTCCCATCCAAAGGGCGACGCCATCCCTCTCTACGGATTTAATTAAAATACACCTGACGACTAAGTAGAATTTCTGCTAAAATACACCTGATGGCGTCAGGCTTTAAATAGGAAGGGCGTCACTAAGACTTTTCATCTCAGACGGCCCAGATCCAGAATCAGACGACGTCCCTACTGAAGCCCGACGACGTCACAACTACAACGTGACGCTGTCCCAACGATAACTTAGCCAAGACGAAAACCCTAATGACGGCGATCTGACGGTGTCCCACCTATAAGGCGACGCTGTCGCAAGTGTAAATCTATATATAGAATTCGATTTTTCAGTATTTTAAGAGGTAGATTTGTAGATTAAAAACCCTAAACGATTGTAGTCCGACTTGGACAGTATCTTAGGGTCCCAAACCCTATTTTAGACATCAAGATAAGTGTTTTATTCCATTAATTTCATTATGTCTTCCATTGAATGTGTGTATGCTTGCTTGTTTAACATGTCCGGCTAAATTTCTTGTGTGTTTGCTTAGATCTATGAAACCTAGTTATTATATATTGATTGGTTATCTCTTATCTTAATTGTAAATGGCTTAGGAATGCACTAGGCTATCGTTGTGTTTAAATGCTTGAGTAATCTTTGTGAACATTAGTTTATAAATCACTTAGAGGATTTCGTAGTCTAAACATCCAAAGATAACCTTTAGGTTAGTTTATGTAACATCTAGCGGATTTCGTAGGCAATAACCTTAAGGTATTCTCAAAGAGTTAGGGCATAAGCATTCCCTACGACCTTAGAAAACACAACGCCTTAAGAATAAGGACGTGACAATTCAACAACCAATAAAAGATAACTAGGGAGTAATAGTATCTAGCTAAACACATTTTTAATTATCATACAAGCACACATCAAAAAGACATAGACTACCCGTAGTAATAGATAATTAGATAGTAGAAGTAATCGGTAGAAGTACCACCCCCAAATCCATTGCCCCGAGATTTTACCCTTAGCTTTCTAAAAAATATATAAAAGATAAAACATAATCATCCTCAATCCCAACCTTAGCGTAGTACACTTCTTGCTAGCATTCCTATTCCCCTAGAGAACGATATCAATACCTGAGGCTTACCTAATACTACACTACAATGATTAGGTTCACTGCCTAGGGTGTTGAAAAACTTGCTCGACGAAAAGGAAGTTCCTTTGACCCCGAACGCGCTTCGTACGCGCATCAGTACAAGGTATGAAGTTTTTCAAAAGTTCTTACACTTTCATTCTTATGTTAATAGCTAACTTAAGTGTGATATTTCGGCTTTTCAATGTGACCATGGTGGCGAGTTTGATAACACCAACCTTGTTTATTTGTTTGCTAAAAATGGCATTCAAATTAGGTTCTATTGCCCAAAGACCTCTTAACAAAATGGAAATTTTGAACGGATGATACGTACCATTAATAATGTAATCCGCACCCTTATTTTTCAAGCTCACATTCCACCAACCTTTTGGGTCGAGGCATTACATACAGCCGCCTACTTAATCAATCTACTTCCCTCATCCACCATCCAAAATGAAATACCATACACAAAATTGTTTAAAAACAACTCGCCTACTCACGTTTACGTATTTTTGGTTGTATTTGTTACCCACATCTCTATTCAACTCACAAACCGGCACCTCGCGCTACTCATTGCATATATTTGGATATCTCGCTTATCATCGTGGGTATCGGTTCCTTGACCTCTCTGTGGAAAATGTGGGGGGGGGGGGGGGGGGAATACGTTTCCGTTTCAAACTTAAAACTTTTGAATCAAATATAGTATAAACAATTGCATTTGCTAATCTCGATGCGAGGATGCATTTAACGCGTTACGGCATGTAAGGTGATCCGCTCCGAACGGTCTATCTTTTATTAGTCAACCACTTGTGAATGGTCAACCATAAAAGTCAAACAGTTCAGAACAAAATGCAATTAAGTCCAGAGGAGTATAGTGTTTCCCCGGGTCGTTAAGTCCCAACGAGGTGTGAACACTGTAATACAACGAATCTGTGATCGAGTGATATTGAACAGGAAAGGGGTTATGATTGATTACACTAAGGAAATTAAATCTAATAAAGACTTTGAAGTCCTTCTAATTCTATTCTAAAAAAAAACGTTTAACGATTAAAACCTAAAAACGTAAAACTTAAACTAAAACAAACGTAAACGTGTAAAATAAAAATGTGAAATCAGAAAACTAAAAGACTCATGAAAATGAAAATTACTTTTTAACAATTCTAATAATAAAAGAAAATTTTAAGAAAAAGAAAATTATTTTTGAAATTTTCTAATTATTTAATTATTTATATTTAATTAAAAACTATTTAAACTAATTAAATTCTAGAAAATAGAAGATGAACGGTAAAAATTATGAAAAATTTCCTAAAATCATTTTATATTATATAAAAGCTAGGAAAAATATAAAATCATGATTTTACTTAATAAAAATTAATTTTACTATTTAATACTTTAATATTAATTAATTATTAATTAAACTATTATTAATTATTAAAAATACTAGATGACAAAGGAAAAATCTGAGAAAATTCTTAAAAATACTTTAATATGACAGAAACTTAAGAAAAATATAAAAACGGATAAGTGCTTAATAATAAGCTGAAAAGAAAATTAAAAAGCTAAATTATATTAAATAAACGCTATCACTATTTTTAAAATTGATGTTTTTGTGATTTTTCTTTTATAAAACTATTTAACTACTGAAAATAAGCAACTTTAATGAAGACAAAAACTTTAAAACTTAAAAATAAGCAGATTGGAAGCTTATTTGATTTGACAGTTTGAGCTTTTGAGCTTAAATTGATTTTCAAGCTCAAACAAGCTTGAAATAAGCTTCACAGTTGGAACCAAAGGTAAAATAAGATGCAAACAAGCTAAAAGTACTTAAATTAAGCTAAAAGGCACAAAGAACCACACTGATAAGCTTTGGATAAGCTAATAAGCACTTTCATTAAACCTATAAACCAAACAGGCCTGCAAGGTTTTTGAAGGCTAGATTAAGCTAGGGGCAAAAGCTCAGAAGACAAAAGCAAGCTTGGATGTAAAAAGCTGGCTTATTGAGGTTCCCAAAAAACCAAGAATCTCACACTGGGCCCACAAGCTTGTATTACACTGAGTATTCAGTGTTTACAGGAAATGGGACAAACAAAAAGCTAGTAGCAGCCCTATTAAATAAGATAAAAAGTTGAAAATAAGCAATGGAATAAAGAGACAGCTAGGTGGGCTTTCCAAAAAACTAAGGGTCAAGCCCTGGGTCCTACTAATAAGCTCTGTGTGAGCTTATGAAAACAAGCAGATAACACCAACTCCCTTTGGCACAGGGGAGGTTTTTGGAAAAGTACTTAAAACAAGCTAGCAAATAAGCAGTTTATAAGCTGAATAGATATAAACTAAAATTATTCTAGTTAAGATAAGCAGCAAAATAATATTAACCTAAAAGCTTAAGTCCTAAATCCTAACAGTAAGATCACAAGAAAAATAACAAGTTTATTCAAAAACTACAAAATAGAAAATTTGACTTTTTAATGAAATGATCTAAGTTGACTTATATGAACTTTGAATCAAATCTACTCACTGATTATGATGTTATAAGGTGAATTAAGACTAGTTTGATCAATACTAACAACTTATAAACATGATAGCATGATTATGGAACATAGAAATCAAACAGTAAAAAAAAAGATGTGATCATAAGCTATTTTGACTTTCTTTCAAATGAGCACTGGTTTTTATTGTTTCACTGAGCTACTATGACCTAATGTGACATACATCAAACAATAACAATGGCATGAACACCCTCTAACACAGTTTTCACTCACAAATCCAAACAACCTTTTAGAAGGCTGTTTTGAAGCTTTAGGCACTAAAACAGATTTTTAAACCAAGAAATCTATTGATTAACTTATAATAACTATATTTAGACAGAATTAAGCTAAAATTAACACACTTTAAACAATTAAACTAGGAAATGCAAATTTTGAAGAAATTGCTTACAAATTGTGTTTATGCACAAAACTGAGAACTGAGAACTGAGAACTCAACCTACAGCTTCCCAATAAGCTTCTAAACCAGAGAAATCCATGAGCAACCCTGCTCCAATGCGTCTTTCATCTTCTCCACTGATTTTTGATTTTCTAACTATTTTATGTGAATTTTTGGTATTTTTGGTTTTTAACTTTAAACTGACTTTTATGGTTTCTAAAAGCTTTCAGAAGCTTTATAGGAGCTTATGTGAGCTTATGAGTCCATAACATTAACTACTAACAACTTTAAGCTAAAAGTGAGATTTTTGAACTTGAAATTTGCATAAACTGAAAATGAAACTGAAACTTGAAATTGATTATTGATAAAGGTTTGAAAATACACTGAGATAGATAAATACAGTACTTGAAAGCTAGAAATTACACTGGAATATGAAAATTAAGCTATTCGACATACATTAACTAAAATTACTCTAGATATCTCTCTACATTGCTCCATCTTTCTTTATATTGATCTTTTTGAGCTCTGTCGACATCTCTGAAACTTTCCCACCTCTTTTCAACCCTTGGATCCTTTGAATTCATCACAACCGTCCATTTGGCATTTTGGCGCCAAAAAGTCATTTGAGTGGGAGTAGCAGGTTTTTGTAATTAAAGAGTTTTGGGAGGATGTGGAGGTGGAAGGGAGTGGGTAGACAGCTGGGAGACAGGTGGTGGTGAAAACCAGGCAAGGTGGAGGGTGGTTTCTGGTTTGGCGGGTTTTGTGTGAAAGAGATGAACAGTGAGAGCGGGATTTGACTTTTTGACCGGTATTAATAACAGGGTGGGGGTTCAAATGGGGTATATTGGCAGGGTCAAAAAGGTTTTGGACTGGCTCAAAGGTCAGGGGTCAAGGTTCAAGTTACTTGGGTTGGGCTTGTGACTGGGCCAGCAGGGTTGTATTTGGGTTTGTGTTTTGGTTAATAACAAAAAGGGTCCGTTTGGCTTAGTAGTTATCACAAGGACCATTTTGTAATTTTCTGAAAAATGAAGGACTGAAATTGTAACTTTCCCAAACTTATCAAAAGGGCCAAACATGTCAAGTACCAATAACACAAGGACTATAAATGCCATTTTTCATCTTTAAAAGAAAACAAGGACCATTTTTGACACTTACCAAAAGTTTAAGGACCTTTTCTGCCATTTGCCCAAAGATTCATTCAAGGACCATTTTTGACAACTTAGAATATTTCAGGGACCTTGAATGATAAAACTCCACATTTTTGGATTCCAGGGACTAGATTTGCCAATCTTTGAAAGTTTAGGGACTGAAACTGTAAATTATGTAAACTTTGTTGTTTTTCATCAGTTTTCAATCCTTTTGCACTTGTAACACATAAAAACACATTTCAATGATATTTATAGTATTTTGTGGCATTTCTGAGTGTTTTCAGATGTTTTAGTAGTCTAGATGGGTATAAAATGATGTGTATTTAGACACACATCAATCCACCATACTAAACTATTGCTAGTCCCTAGCAATCTTTTATGAAAAATTAATGGATTTCATCTCTTTACCAAAAGTCATTACTTCTGGAGTAGCCAATTGTTTCAGTTCAAGTAAGAACCTTGGTACAATGATAACCAAATGATTTTGAGCAAATCACCAGCTTTCAACGGTTTTGATTTGTCTTTACCAGAAGCCGTTTGCTTCTGGACTAGCCAACTCTTAGATAAAATATCTTTGGTGAGTCGATTACCAATTATGGTTTTCCAACTGCCTTTACCACAAGCCATAAACTTGCGGGCTAGCCAACTCTTCACTAATTAAAGATATGGTGAGCTGAACACCATACAATTTTGGGCAAATTGCAAGCCGTCAACGGATTTGAGATATCTTTACCAAGAGCCGTTTGCTCCTGGATTAGCCAATCCTTATGTGGGTTAGACATGGTGGACTGATAACCATATGCTGAGTAAGTGCAAAACACTTACTCCAAAAAAAAATTTTGGCCAAAAAAATGGGGGAATTGGGTGGTATAATTACATGATAAAATTCGTGAGAATTCCCCCCCACACTAGAAATGAATATTGCCCTCAATATTCAAAGTACCGGCTGTTATGCCGAAACTTAGAACGTAAAAGGGAAATACTACGGCCATTATTTGTGTTTTTTTTTTTTTTTTTTTTTTTTTTTTTTTTTTTTTTTTGAAAACTCTATATACAACAGCGGGGGGCAACTCCCCCACACTAGGGTGGTAGAAAGTAGAAAGAAGTCAGAACTATGGGTGAAAACCCATATGGTGTGCTACTGTTTTTGATTCCTGAGTCGCTAGCTTGACTCGATCTCCGCATTCATTGGTTCATGGGGAAAGTTTGGAGATCCGGGACAACCATGGGTGGAATGTCCTCTCCAAAATAGTGCTTCAACCGATGACCATTCACTTTAAAATTTGGACCATCGGGTTGAGATAACTCAATGGTTCCATAAGGAAATACTTTAGTGATGGTGAATGGTCCAGACCAGCGGGATTTTAGTTTTCCTGAGAAAATCTTCAATCTTGAATTGAAAAGAAGGACTCGATCACCGACGTTGAAAACGCGGTTCTTGATTTTGGAGTCATGAAACTTCTTTGTCTTTTCTTTGTAGATCAAAGAGTTCTCGTATGCTTGATCACAGAGTTCATTTAATTCATTCATTTGAACTTTCCGGTGATCACCAGCTGTCTGAATATCGAAGTTGGCATGTTTCAAGGCCCAGTATGCTTTGTGCTCAAGCTCAATCGGCAGATGACACGCCTTTCCGTACACTATCTTGTATGGAGTACACCCGATGGGTGTTTTATAATCTGTACGGAAGGCCCAGAGTGCGTCATCCAGTTTATCCGACCAAGAGGCACGGTTTTCGCCTCTTGTCCTTTCCGAATTCTTTTATACCTCGGTTGGAAACTTCCACTTGCCCACTTGTTTGGGGGTGGTACGCAGTAGAGAGACGGTGGGTTACACCATACTTTTGCATGACTCGATCAAATTGGTCATTGCAGAAATGCGTACCACGATCACTGATTATAGCTCGTGGAGTTCCAAACCTATCAAAAAGAGATTTTAAGAATTTCACAACAACTCGGGCATCGTTGGTAGGCAAAGCTTTCGCTTCAACCCATTTTGACAAATAGTCAACGGCCACGAGTGTGTATTTGTTTCCTCGAGATGATGGAAATGGCCCCATAAAGTCAATGCCCCATATGTCAAAGATCTCACACACTTGAATGGCGTTTTGCGGCATTTCATTTCTTTGTGAGATATTTCCGTGACGTTGACAAGCGTCACAGGTTTTGCCAATTCGTGGGCATCCTTGTAAATCGTGGGCCAATAAAACCCGGAATCAAACACCTTCTTGGCAGTGTAGTTTGGACTATGATGGCCCCCGGTGGGTCCAGCATGGCAAGCTTTGAGAATGTCCATAGCTTCCTGTCCATAAACACACCGTCGGATGACTTGATCCGCACAGATTTTGAATAAGTAGGGGTCGTCCCAGAAGTAATGTTTAACATCCTTGAAGAATTTGTTCTTCTGTTGGGTTGACATTCCTTTCACTATGAAGTTACCCGCATGGTAATTTGCGAAGTCAGCAAACCATGGGGTAGTAGAGTTTCCACGAAAAGTAACCGCATTGAGTGTCTCTAGAGGAAATGTTTCATTTATTTCCTTTTTCTCGAAAACATCTTGGTGAGGGTTTTCTAGACGGGACAGATGATCAGCAGCCAGGTTCTCAGTCCCTTTTTTATCACGTATAATGATATCAAATTCTTGCAGAAGGAGAACCCAACGAAGCAATCTCGGCTTTGCATCTTGTTTTGCAAAGAGATATTTGAGAGCCGAGTGATCCGTATATACCACGCATTTGGTCAAGATTAGGTATGGCCGAAACTTCTCAAACGCATACACCACGGCTAGTAGCTCTTTTTCTGTAGTGGTGTAATGGGTTTGAGCTTCAGTCATAGTCTTACTTGCGTAGTGGATAGGCTGAAAATGCTTGGTTATACGTTGCCCCAGGACTGCACCGATAGCAAAATCACTTGCATCGCACATGAGTTCAAAGGGTAAATCCCAGTCGGGGGCAACGAGAATGGGTGCTTCCGTAAGCTTTTTCTTTAATGTTTCAAAAGCTTCGATGCACTCAGGTGAGAAGATAAAAGGAGCATCCTTCTCAAGGAGATGAGTCATAGGTCGAGCGATTTTATAAAAATCTTGTATGAATCTGCGATAAAAATCGGCGTGACCTAAAAAACTCCTAATACCTTTGACGGTAGTAGGATGAGGCAATTTGGAAATGACATCCACTTTCGCTTTGTCAACCTCAATCCCATTTTTGGAAATCTTATGGCCAAGGACAATACCCTCCTTAACCATAAAATGGCTCTTCTCCCAATTTAGACAAAGATTGGTGTCTTCACACCGTTTTAGCATTTTTTCTAAATGGGAGAGACATATTTGAAATGAGTCCCCAATGACCGAGAAGTCATCCATAAACACCTCCATTGTTTCCCCGATCATGTCGTGGAAAATTGCCATCATACATCGTTGGAACGTGCCAGGAGCGTTACATAGGCCAAAAGGCATACGTCTGTAGGCAAAAGTTCCGTATGGGCAGGTGAATGTGGTTTTTTCTTGATCCTGTGGATCAATGGGGATCTGAAAATACCCCGAGAAACCATCTAGGAAACAATAGTATTCGTTCCCTGCTAATCTCTCAAGCATTTGGTTCATGAAGGGTAGAGGAAAATGGTCTTTACGGGTGGCTTCGTTTAACTTGCGATAGTCAATACACACACGCCATCCCGTAACCAATCGAGTTGGAATTAACTCGTTATTTTCATTTGTGACAACAGTAATGCCACCCTTTTTAGGAACACAGTGAATTGGGCTAACCCAAGGACTATCTGAAATCGGGTAAATTAAACTGGCATCAAGAAGTTTGAGAACCTCCTGTTTGATAACCTCATGAATCTTAGGATTCACCCTTCTTTGATGTTGGACTGTTGGTTTGAAATCATCCTCCAATAAAATCTTGTGCGTACAAAATTCAGGGTTGATACCCTTGATGTCGGAGAGTTTCCAAGCAATTGCTTGCTTGTGTGATTTCAAGACCTTTATCAGAGCAGTCTTTTCATCTTTACTCAAATATCGAGCAATAATGACGGGTAATTTATCATCACTCTCAAGAAATGCATACTCGAGATGAGGTGGTAAGTCCTTAAGTTCTACCTCAAGAAATTCTTCAGTTTTCTCAACTGACTTGACTTCCTTATTATGAAGCTCGACGGGAGGGAGTGATGATGGATCATCATTGAGCAACTTCTTGATGAGAAGAATATCTCCCTCGATGTCGATAGGAGCGTGATCAATTTCCCATGAAACCGAATCACTAGACAAGTATGCTTCAATCTCTTCCAAGATGAAGTCACTTCCCTCAAATGGAGTGAGAGAAGGAGTAGAATTGGCAATGATGGGTTGAGATGAATGAGTGAGATTATCACTCGAAGAATTATGAACATAACCGAGAACTTCTTGAGAGTACTCTTGAAGCAACATCAATGATATCTATTCGGTTAACCGACTTAGAATCATAGTTTGCGGAGTACCTCGAAGTTTGATCAAGGTTAAAGGTGACAGCTTCATTACCCACACGTAATGTGATTTCTTGCTCAAATACATCAATGAGAGCACGGCCCGTTCTCAGGAATCCTCGTCCAAAAATGAGAGGAACCCGATGATCGGCATCGAAGTCAACAACCACAAAGTCAGCTGGAAAATGGGACTTTCCTACTTTCACGAATACATCCTCGGCGATGCCAAGAGGACGCGATATTGAACGATCTGCAAGCTCAAGAGTCATGCAGGTAGGAATAAGTTCTGGAAGAGAAAGTTTCTTCCATACTGAATAAGGCATCAGATTGATGCTTGCACCAAGATCGGCGAGGGCAAAGCATTCAATCATTCCTGGAAAAACACAAGGTAGAAGAAATTTTCCAGGATCTCCAAGCTTCTCGGGAAGCTTCTTTAACAGAACTACTGAGCAGTTCTCGTTCAGAGGAGTTTTAGCAATTTCAAACAGTTTTTCCTTGTTGCTTAACATGTGTTTGAGAGTTGATGCAAACTTGGGCATTAGCATGATAGCATCCGCAAAGCTTATGTCAAAATGTAGTTCTTGGAAAATTTGAAAAAATTTATCCATTTGATGACTGGCTTTTTCGCGGAGCTTTTGCTCATTTAAACGTGATGGGTAAGGAATAGAAGATTTGGATTTGGGGTTTTCAACGGGAGCTACTGGAGGTTCAAAAACAACTCCTGGATTGGATTTGTGTTTCGGGACAACTTGAGGATGAACATCGTTGGTACCTCCGTTATTAGTAGGAAGTTCCTTGTCCTTTGTCGCCTCAGGTTCACTTTCCACTACCTTCGGGAGAGAAGAAGAAGAGGTAGTAGGAATAGCGGGTCCATCGTATGATACACCACTTCTGGTTGTGATCGCCTTTGCGTCGCCCCTCGGGTTAGCGATCGTGTTGCTCGGAAGTTTTCCTGAGCCCGAGGGTTGATCATTTAAAGACTTCTTAATGTCAGAAATCTGGCTAACCAACAACCTGTTCATTTCATCTTGGGATTTCATGAATTGCTTCAATAGCTCATCAGATGATGGTCCAGTTGGAACAATGACGTGAGTTTGATTAGGAAAATTCTGGCCTATATTGTTCGGATTAGGGCCTTGATTTTGAAAATTTCCTTGGTTAGGATTCATATTCCCATGAAATTGATTCCCTCGATTGAAATTGTTTTGATTAAAATTTCCTTGATGTTGGAAACCTTGATTTGGTCCGGGATAGAAATTACCTTGGTTTTGATAACCTTGGTTCATTCTAGGTTGGTTCTGATTCCGGTTTTGCATGTTATGATTCTGGTTAAAACCGGGTGGTCCCTGATAAGTATTAGCACGGTAGTTTGGTTCATTTGGAGGACGGTATTGATTACCTCCCTGATGTGAAGTACCGGCTCTAGCATTGGCTTCAAACGGACTACCATCTGTGGCAGTACAGTTGTTGTAACACCCCAACCCGACAAGGGTAGAAGTGTCACATTCTGGTGTCATATCAGAACATACAAATAAAATATTTACAAACGGAAACCTTAAAAATGAAGTATCAAATCATATAAACAATTGACTGACGAAGAAATAAAATATCCAAATGAAATGAAAGATCAAAACAAAAACTCTTCAAAGTAAGTCCAAATAATAAGGTAACTAGGGTTGGTCCACTCAGATAATCCAACTCTCAGCCCATCAAAGCCCATCTTCAATCCTAAAACCTGCCGCAGGAAAAGAAATGCGGCTGAGCTTAAAAAGCCCAGTGAACAGATATAACGAAACGAAAGCTAAATAAAATCAGAAATGCGAAAAGATAAGGAAACTGATAACAAGGTCGTAACGAAAGGGAAACAATGAGTCAAGGAGGATCCTGCAGAACACAATTATACAGATATCCAAACAGAACAGATAACAAGGAGAACGAAGCAAAGCAAAGCATCAATGACATATATAGAAGCACATACAAACCAGGCATACAAGTACTGGCACATAAGCAAGCATAACAGACGTCGTATCCACACAACATATACAGCATATAATCAATTCAGGAAATCAGAAGACATACGAGTCAAACAGAAATCTAAAGGCAAGCGGAAGCAATTAATTAGTAAGTGAGCATTGAAATCATACGGGTCAAAACCTTAGTTGAAAACATAACCAATATCATAACAGCGGAAGTACTAACAGCAGTCCACACACACGGCGTCACACGTAAGAAGTAGGAATATAGTATAAACGATATAATTAAATGAAATAAAGACATAGCAGGGCAACTAAACAAATTAACAAGTCAGGCGTCACAAGCTGAACCATTTACCTAATCAAACCGTAGCATAGACAGAAATGTAAACATGGCGGGTAAACAATAAGCAGATAAGGACACAATGAATAGTCATAGTCCACGGAATTAACTAAACGAAGTACACAAAATAAACAGACAAAACTAACGATTACACATTAGCATGGTCACCAGACAATTTAGAGGGTCACATAACAGTGAGATCACATATCATCGATGAAAACAGTAACTCAGATAACCATATATTAATCATATCGCAGCAGAGTAATCAGTAGTCACATAACACATGAAAAGCATAATCAAATCCAATAACATATAATAACCCGGTACATAATTATAAACACTTGAACATACCGAATCAACATCAGAATACTTAATACAGAAATAACAGATACAGATTTAGTTAACTACCACGAGCCCAGAACATATCATATCAGAAATATCTTTCTTATTCAGAAGGTAACTGATTGTGCAAAACCGTCAAGTTTTATCACGCAAGCCTGCCACTTGTGAATGGCCGACCGTAACAAACTCAAAACAGTTTAAGCACAAATGCAATTTAAGATCAGAGGAATATAGTGTATTCCTGGGTCGTTAAGTCCCACGGAGGATGAATTGGTGTATAAACACTTCAGATGATAGAATGATCACTAAGGATAGTGATCAGAAAGGTTTTGATGGAAAATTATCTAAATAAAAGATCTACAAATTACAGCGACTTAAATGCAAATTAAAAAGTTAAAATATATTAAATAAACGCTATCACTATTTTTAAAATGATGAACGTTTAAAACCTAAAACGTACGTTTAAATCAAATTACGTAAACGTACAAAATAAAACGTGAGTTTTAAGAAATAAAATGCCTACAAATATGAAAATGACATTTTTACAATCCTAATAATAAAAGAAAATTATTAGAAAAATAAAATTATTTTTACAACTATTTATTTATTTATTATTAATTAAAAACTATTTATTAAGTATTTAAAATGCACTAAAATACAAGAAAATACATAATTAACCTAGAAAAATGAAATTATAACTTATAAAAATCTAAAATATGATAAAACTTATTTTAAAACTGAAAATATATTTTTTAGACTTTTTATATATTTATTATTAATTTAATACTATTTAAAGCTAATTAAAATGCTAGAAAATACTATTTAAACCAAGAAAATTATGGAAAAATACTTTTTATGACTTTTATATTTATCTTAATCTATAAAAATTGAAAACATATTTTTTTAAGCTTTTTATGATTTATTAGTAGTAAAAGCTATTTAAAAAGGATTAAAAACTATTTAAAATTAAGAAAAATAGAAAACAGTGATGGAAAAATCTGAAAAATTCAGGAAAATGCTAAAATATTATTCTAAGTTCATAAACAATATAAAAACATATGCTTATGTGGAGGAAAAAGCAACTGCTGTGTAACTGCTTATTAATAAGCAATTCAAAATAAGCTACATTCTACAAATGGACACCAAATTAACACATAAGCTAGGTTATGCTATAATAACTAAATACTAACCTATTCCAACCATCCTAAGCTTCTGAAAAGCAGTTTAAGCCAGAGATTAAGCAAATCAAAAACTAGCTTATTTTAGAAAATGGGACAGAATTAAGGCTGATCTAAGAGTGGGGTCCACAGAGCTTAAGCTCAAAAGATTGACTGAAATGGATAGTCAGCTGGGTGGTGAGTGGTAAGGAACCAAGAACCACCAGTGGGGTCCACTGGTGTGGCTTGTGGGACCCACCAAAGTGGTGATGATGCCCACTGTTGTGGTGGTGCAGGGGTGCATGTGGCATCTTTCGTGAAGGGTCTCAAAAGAAACAAGAAGATAAGCAGTTTATAAGCTAATAAGATACAAGCTAGTATTTTTATAATTTAGTTAAGCAACAATATTTTAATATCCCAAAAGGATTTAAGCTAAATCTAAATATTGAATACACAATAAAATTCTAAATTTTATTCAAAAAGGCGTAGTCAAATTGACTTTTTAATGTAAACCAATATGTTGACTTAAGTGAGCTTTGATCCTAATTTACTGATTGATTATGTTGTATTAAGCTATACTAAGATGAAATTAAGCTAGGTTATCAGATTCTAAGCTAATATGTGGAATATGAGACTTATTACACTAACAGTTAACAGATTAGACTAGATTGAGTCCTATTTTGACTTTTACTCTAATGAGACATAAATATTATGACAGATATGGACTATGGTGATCTAAACTAACATGCAGAAACAAGAATAAAGCACAATAACATGCATAAACTAGTATGGCAGCTTGATCCAAACACCCCTAGACAGGACTGTTTTCTAGATTAGTGTTACTCAATACAGATTTAGAGCATGAAACTGAATTCTAACACTTGACTATGATGAACTAAGATCAAATGGACACAATTACACAGATAATAACAATTATAACCTATTAATTACTACTTACACTAATTTGACTGTCTAACTAAAATTATTATCAACTAAGATTTTTAATTAACAACCTACTAATTTAACACTAGATTATCACTAACCAATACCAACTAAGTATGAATCAAGAGGTTTTATACTAAATTAAGAACAAATACAGAAGATGCTAAAAATAATGAAAATGCTTACAATCTTGGGAATGAGATGAACACACAGAACCAAGGACTAAGTAACACTCCTAAATGCTCTCCATAGAGCTCTAAACCAAGGCAATCCAAGATAGCACTTGCTCCTTTGCTTCTTTACAGTAACTTTTATATTAATACCTTAATTATTGATTTCTTTTTGGTGTTTTCCTTTTTTATTGATTATTGCTGGTTGAGAGTTTCTACAAGCTTGCAATAGCTTACAAAGAGCTAAGTAGTGTTTGTTAAGATTCTCTAATCAACAAGTATCAACATAATTTAAATGACAAGTAATGAAAATGGTACGAAGTGAAATTCTGAAAACTTGAAAGATAGATTGATATGAAAATACAAAGTTGTTTATTACACTTAGCAAAGCTAATAAACACTTCTAAAACAGAATTGAAGATTACACTAATGATACAACTAGATTAATTTAGGCTACTTTGATCATAAACTAAATTTAAAATTATGATGATTCTCTTCTTCTCCTTTCTTCTGTATTTATCACTCTTTTGCATCCCACTAGCTTCCAGATACTTTCCCACATTGTTTCACAGCCATTGATTGAGTCAATTTCATCTTGTCCGTTTAAACAGATTTTGGCGCCAAAATCGCCCACGTGTAATTGAGGCGGTTCCAAAGCAATTAAAGCTTCTTGGTATGTAGCATGAGGTGGAGGGACAAGTATTAGAAGTTTTGAGGCAAGTTGGGGTGGTTTTAGGTCAATACTGTGGACTAGTATGCTACAGTGGTGGTTTTGGGGTGTGAGTAGCATTTATTGTGGCAGGTTCTGTGGAAAGAGGGGTGGTGGAGAGTGGGTAGGAAAGTAGGGTGAGGTGGAAAGGTTGAGGTGAAGTGTGGAAATGGTTTTACAGGTGGAGTGGGAGGTGGAAGGTGAAGAGGAAAAACGGTGATACGCGGGTTTTATTTTAAAAACACTGGGTCGGGTTTTGGGTTAACTGGTTTTGGGCCTTGGTTTGTTGGGTTAATATTAACAAAAGTCCGGTTTGGTTTGTAGTTAGCACAAGGACCATTTATAATTTTTGCAAAGTTAAGGGCCGAATTTGACAAGTTTCCAAAGTTATTTTCAAGGACCAATTTTGTCATTTATGAATAGTACAAGGTTAATATTTGATAATTTTCATTTTTTAAATTAACCAAGGACTATATTTGACATTTTCCAAACTTGAGGGACTAAAGTTGTCATATTGTAAATTTTAAACTTTGAAGGGTTTATTTTGACAACTTTTGAATCTCATGGACCTTAAATGACATTTTACAAGTTTTTGAATTACCAGGGACTAGTTTTGACAACTTTTGAAACTTGGGGGACTAAAACTGCTAATTATGCAAACTTAATACGTTTTTCATCTGATTTTGATATTTTTGCATTTAAAACACATAAAACACTTATTTGTGATATTTTCATCATTTTGATGCATTTTTGAGTGTTTTCAGATGTTTTTGCAGTCTAGATGGTACAAAAATGATGAGTATTTAGACACTCATCAATCCCCCACACTAAGATATTGCTAGTCCCTAGCAATGATTTATGAAAAGTTAATGGATTTTATCTCTTTACCAAAAGCCATTACTTCTGGAGTAGCCAAATGTTTCAGTTCAAGTAAGAACCTTGGTACACTGATAACCAAATGATTTTGAGCAAATCATCAGCTTTCAACGGTTTTGATTTGTCTTTACCAGGAGCCGTTTGCTTCTGGACTAGCCAACTCTTAGATAAATTATCAATATTATCTTTGGTGAGTCGATTACCAATTATGGTTTTTCCACTGCCTTTACCACAAGCCATAAACTTGCGGGCTAGCCAACTCTTCACTAATTAAAGATATGGTGAGCTGAACACCATACAATTTTGGGCAAATTGCAAGCCATAAACGGATTTGAGATATCTTTACCAAGAGCCGTTTTCTCCTGGATTAGCCAATCCTTATGTGGGTTAGACATGGTGGACTGATTACCATTTGTTGTGTTTAGTACATAGTACTTCCACTAAAAAAATTTTAAAATTTGGCCATTTTGGGGAAAAAGGGACTAAAAGGGTACATTTATGATCAAATTCGCCAGAATTTCCCCCCCACACTTAGAAATGAATATTGTCCTCAATATTCAAAGTACCGGCTGTTATGCCGAAACTTAGAACGTAAAAAGATAACATTACTAGCTAAGTGTAGAAACACAACAATTATTCATTTTTTTTTTTTTTTTTTTTTTTTTAATACAACATGTGGGGCATCTCCCCCACACTAGAGTGGTACTCATGGGTGAAAACCCATGTTTAACTACTGTTTTTGATTACCGAGTCGCTAGCTTGACTCGACCCCGAATTCATTTGTTCATGGGGAAGTAAGTGGAAGAAACAATCTCCATCGGACTTTCATTCAAAATGTTTGTATAAACATTGAAGTACGTAAAAGTTCCACACCGATGAGATATACATAGAACCGGCTCACAAATGGTATATGGAGATGCCGGGGTCAAAGATAATGTCTTCATTCCCGAAGGAGTGAAGAACAGGAGAAGTGACAGAATATATGAAGAAAAGAAAGAAAATCATGATACAAATCATGACTAACTCTTCATCCTCAATAGGAGAATTCATAGTTTCATGAATCTCCTCAGTTAAGCTCGCTTGATCAAGACATATTATGGGAATGTCTAGATCAAAGTGGAAATTATCATACTCCGGCGGAGATATGATATGAGTGAGTTCACAGGAGAACTCCTCAAAGGAGAATGATTCATATTCGGGATTAATTTGAGTGAGTTCACTAGGGAACTCCTCAAAAGTGAATGATTCATAATCGGGGAGAGAATTATGAGAATGAGAAGTGGTAATACCACTAATCTTCTCTCCCATATGATCAAAATGGAACGTTTGCAATTCCGGAATAGAATCATTGAACAAAAGTTCACTATCCTCAAAGGGGATAGGATATGAAGTAGGCTTTTTATTAAAAGCCTCGATTCTAGAAATGAGAAGATTAACATTCAATAATGTAAGACTAAGAGCTTCGTCTTGGATTATTTCTTCATCATTCTCTTCTCCTAAGCTGACAAGCTCAGAAGGTAATTCCCCCACATAACTTATGTCTCCACAAGATAAAGAATAGTCCTCATCAGAATCAGAGAACATCTCAATATGATCATTTTGGAAGACAAGAGGAGGAGGGATATCACACAAATGATCGATAATTCCCTGTGACTCTCTAGGGATTGGGATAAGGTCCTCAACACTAGACTTTATGAATTCGTCCGATTCCTTTTCAGGAACAGTGTCAAGATGCTCGTCCCCCATAATAAGAGAGTGAGTGTGAATCTCGGGTGTGATAACTTGAGGGGAGTTGAGAAGGACTAGCAATTATGGATTCTACAAGTTCCATTATTTCTACTGCTAGTGATTCAGTCATATTCTTTTCTCCCCTGTATTTCCACGGATGGAATCTCAACTGATGAACTTGATGAATAAAATTGTAGAATATCAAGGGTATCTTCATCATCATCGTCATCAGGAATGAAATGGAATTGAGAGCTAGATTTGAATGCTTTTGTAGTCTAATTGATTCCCTAACAGTGTTTTCAATGGCAATCTGGGAATCTAATTTAGCGACCCGTTCCTCCGCTAAAAATTCTTCCATGGATTTCTCATGTGACATAGCCGACTCCTCCTTAAGTTCTTTTAATAACTCAAGACTCTTCATTAGAAGGTCCATGCGTAGTTTCATGAGGAGTCGCTTGAATCATTTGGTATTGTGGAGGTTGGTCTTGATACGAAGAGTTGTAATTGTTACAAGGAAATGGATTCCCTGTTTGACAATCCGAACTAGAGTGAGGACCTCCACAATACTCACAATGAAATGATGTGGCGTGAGTCATATGTGTTGTAGTCATAATTGTTATCAGGAACCTGCTCATAGACAAGCGTGTTTCCGATTGACAATTAGAACTGGAGTGTGAACCATCCACGAGTACTCACAACAGATATACTGCTGAGTCTCACAATGCGGTAGCTGATGGAATAAATCAGTTGTGTTATGGTAGGAATAGGGATCTTGGTTATAGACAGACCCGTTTCCTGATTCCACCATGCTACAACTGGGGCAATTGCCACCATTATAAGGACCACCACACCATTGACAACCAAGAGGGTGAGGATAAGACATAGAAAGAATCAAATGGTTCTAGAGGGTAAGAAATGAAGAATCAAAAGGGTAAGAGGGTAAAGAGGAATATTTTTGGTATTTTTGAAAAACATTATGTAAAGACAAAGAATGAAAATATTTTTGGTGTTGCTAACACTTTAGGAAAAGTGTTAATGAACTTTTTGGATTATAAAAAATTGTTTACAAAAAGGTGGTATATGTGCAAGAATGGATCTGGAAATGCTTAAAACACGCTTACAGCCTCCCCGGCAGCGGCGCCAAAATTTGATTGTGCAAAACCGTCAAGTTTTATCACGCAAGCCTGCCACTTGTGAATGGCCGACCGTAACAAACTCAAAACAGTTTAAGCACAAATGCAATTTAAGATCAGAGGAATATAGTGTATTCCTGGGTCGTTAAGTCCCACGGAGGATGAATTGGTGTATAAACACTTCAGATGATAGAATGATCACTAAGGATAGTGATCAGAAAGGTTTTGATGGAAAATTATCTAAAGAAAAGATCTACAAATTACAGCGACTTAAATGCAAATTAAAAAGTTAAAATATATTAAATAAACGCTATCACTATTTTTAAAATGATGAACGTTTAAAACCTAAAACGTACGTTTAAATCAAATTACGTAAACGTACAAAATAAAACGTGAGTTTTAAGAAATAAAATGCCTACAAATATGAAAATGACATTTTTACAATCCTAATAATAAAAGAAAATTATTTTTACAACTATTTATTTATTTATTATTAATTAAAAACTATTTATTAAGTATTTAAAATGCACTAAAATACAAGAAAATACATAATTAACCTAGAAAAATGAAATTATAACTTATAAAAATCTAAAATATGATAAAACTTATTTTAAAACTGAAAATATATTTTTTAGACTTTTTATATATTTATTATTAATTTAATACTATTTAAAGCTAATTAAAATGCTAGAAAATACTATTTAAACCAAGAAAATTATGGAAAAATACTTTTACATGACTTTTATATTTATCTTAATCTATAAAAATTGAAAACATATTTTTTAAGCTTTTATGATTTATTAGTAGTAAAAGCTATTTAAAAGGATTAAAACTATTTAAAATTAAGAAAAATAGAAAGCAGTGATGGAAAAATCTGAAAAATTCAGGAAAATGCTAAAATATTATTCTAAGTTCATAAACAATATAAAAACATATGCTTATGTGGAGGAAAAAGCAATCTGCTTGTAACTGCTTATTAATAAGCAATTCAAAATAAGCTACATTCTACAAATGGACACCAAATTAACACATAAGCTAGGTTATGCTATAATAACTAAATACTAACCTATTCCAACCATCCTAAGCTTCGGCAGTTTAAGCCGAGATTAAGCAAATCAAAAACTAGCTTATTTTAGAAAATGGGACAGAATTAAAATTGATCTAAGAGTGGGGTCTACAGAGCTTAAGCTCAAAAGATTGACTGAAATGGATAGTCAGCTGGGTGGTGAGTGGTAAGGAACCAAGAACCACCAGATGGGGTCCACTGCGGTGTGGCTTGTGGGACCCTTAAAGTGGTGATGATGCCCACTTGTTGTGGTGGTCGAGGGGGTGCCAGGGCATCTTTCAGAAAGGGGTCTCAAAAGAAACAAGTAGATAAGCAGTTTATAAGCTAATAAGATACAAGCTAGTATTTTTATAATTTAGTTAAGCAACAATATTTTAATATCCCAAAAGGATTTAAGCTAAATCTAAATATTGAATACACAATAAAATTCTAAATTTTATTCAAAAAGTAAGCGCAAATTGACTTTTTATGTAAACCAATATGTTGACTTAAGTGAGCTTTGATCCTAATTTACTGATTGATTATGTTGTATTAAGCTATACTAAGATGAAATTAAGCTAGGTTATCAGATTCTAAGCTAATATGTGGAATATGAGACTTATTACACTAACAGTTAACAGATTAGACTAGATTGAGTCCTATTTTGACTTTTACTCTAATGAGACATAAATATTATGACAGATATGGACTATGGTGATCTAAACTAACATGCAGAAACAAGAATAAAGCACAATAACATGCATAAACTAGTATGGCAGCTTGATCCAAACACCCCTAGACAGGACTGTTTTCTAGATTAGTGTTACTCAATACAGATTTAGAGCATGAAACTGAATTCTAACACTTGACTATGATGAACTAAGATCAAATGGACACAATTACACAGATAATAACAATTATAACCTATTAATTACTACTTACACTAATTTGACTGTCTAACTAAAATTATTATCAACTAAGATTTTTAATTAACAACCCACTAATTTAACACTAGATTATCACTAACCAATACCAACTAAGTATGAATCAAGAGGTTTTATACTAAATTAAGAACAAATACAGAAGATGCTAAAAATAATGAAAATGCTTACAATCTTGGGAATGAGATGAACACACAGAACCAAGGACTAAGTAACACTCCTAAATGCTCTCCATAGAGCTCTAAACCAAGGCAATCCAAGATAGCACTTGCTCCTTTGCTTCTTTACAGTAACTTTTATATTAATACCTTAATTATTGATTTCTTTTTGGTGTTTTCCTTTTTTATTGATTATTGCTGGTTGAGAGTTTCTACAAGCTTGCAATAGCTTACAAAGAGCTAAGTAGTGTTTGTTAAGATTCTCTAATCAACAAGTATCAACATAATTTAAATGACAAGTAATGAAAATGGTACGAAGTGAAATTCTGAAAACTTGAAAGATAGATTGATATGAAAATACAAAGTTGTTTATTACACTTAGCAAAGCTAATAAACACTTCTAAAACAGAATTGAAGATTACACTAATGATACAACTAGATTAATTTAGGCTACTTTGATCATAAACTAAATTTAAAATTATGATGATTCTCTTCTTCTCCTTTCTTCTGTATTTATCACTCTTTTGCATCCCACTAGCTTCCAGATACTTTCCCACATTGTTTCACAGCCATTGATTGAGTCAATTTCATCTTGTCCGTTTAAACAGATTTTGGCGCCAAAATCGCCCACGTGTAATTGAGGCGGTTCCAAAGCAATTAAAGCTTCTTGGTATGTAGCATGAGGTGGAGGGACAAGTATTAGAAGTTTTGAGGCAAGTTGGGGTGGTTTTAGGTCAATACTGTGGACTAGTATGCTACAGTGGTGGTTTTGGGGTGTGAGTAGCATTTATTGTGGCAGGTTCTGTGGAAAGAGGGGTGGTGGAGAGTGGGTAGGAAAGTAGGGTGAGGTGGAAAGGTTGAGGTGAAGTGTGGAAATGGTTTTACAGGTGGAGTGGGAGGTGGAAGGTGAAGAGGAAAAACGGTGATACGCGGGTTTTATTTTAAAAACACTGGGTCGGGTTTTGGGTTAACTGGTTTTGGGCCTTGGTTTGTTGGGTTAATATTAACAAAAGTCCGGTTTGGTTTGTAGTTAGCACAAGGACCATTTGTAATTTTTGCAAAGTTAAGGGCCGAATTTGACAAGTTTCCAAAGTTATTTTCAAGGACCAATTTTGTCATTTATGAATAGTACAAGGTTAATATTTGATAATTTTCATTTTTTAAATTAACCAAGGACTATATTTGACATTTTCCAAACTTGAGGGACTAAAGTTGTCATATTGTAAATTTTAAACTTTGAAGGGTTTATTTTGACAACTTTTGAATCTCATGGACCTTAAATGACATTTTACAAGTTTTTGAATTACCAGGGACTAGTTTTGACAACTTTTGAAACTTGGGGGACTAAAACTGCTAATTATGCAAACTTAATACGTTTTTCATCTGATTTTGATATTTTTGCATTTAAAACACATAAAACACTTATTTGTGATATTTTCATCATTTTGATGCGTTTTTGAGTGTTTTCAGATGTTTTTGCAGTCTAGATGGTACAAAAATGATGAGTATTTAGACACTCATCAGTAACCTCATAAACTAATTGGAGTAGCTAGCTCCCAGAATTTTGTGAAGACGCGTATTGCACACGACATCATTCACCAGAAACATATCAGATAACAGATCAGATCTAGGATGCATCCATACGCCCCAACAGAGACGGATAGTGGCCATACTATCAATAAACAGATAACGGAAGCGGCGTGGCGAACATCACTCCTGCCCTAGAGTCATATCAGAGGTGCATCACTGACACGGACATGGAACCCCATGACTAGTGAAATATTGGCTCGGGTGTCAAACTATCTTAGGTCAAACAGATTGTCATAATTGACACAGATCATAATCAAACACAAAGTTCAACAGATAACATATCAGATAATTCATGTCATAAGGTTCATGTTCAAAGGTTCAGAAGTCAGAAGTTAATGTCGTAGTCATATATCATACTTTCATAACCAAATGTTCACAATTCGAGAATTCATAGTCAAATATGGCAAGGTTCAACAAATGTGCGTATCAAAGTCTTTCTAACATAACGTTCAAGTAAGATATTGCATGATTCAATAAAACAGTGTTTCAAACAAGCAGCATCAAACAATCAGAAAGGGTTCATAGCAATGGCATAGGAAAACCTAATAATTGAAATAGAAAAGCTAACGAAAAGCGTCATAAGAAACCTTGCGAAAAGGTCGAGAATATCGTACCTTAGCAACGAAATCAAAGCAAACGAGAAAGTTACACCGGGAAGCAACGTCGTATCTCCTTCAACGCATATCTACGAATTGATATCATAAATTACTTATATACTCATTTTATAAGCTTCTTATGCATGTGTAAGTGTTTTACTTATTGATATCCTTTTTCTATCTTTCATTTTCTTAAACTCATATTTGGACCAGACTTTAGCGATTTTTATAAAATACTTACTTAGCTCAAATGAAATCAAGTAAAATCCCAAGGGTTCCCATATGATTTAAAAGAGTCTCCAAAAATTGGTGGGTTATAACTCTATGCCAAATGGCCTATGGAAAATCACAAGTCCAGACCTGTCCAGAAAGTAATAAGAAAATACACCTTAAAAGTTTACGCTTATTGGACCTGTTTAGACACCTTGGAAAAATTCCCAAAACTCCCAGAAATTCATTTATATCCTAAATGTCAATCCTGTCAAAGGAGATCTCCCAATTCCTTATGTTTTGAAAATGAAAAATCAAACAATCCAACTAAATTTCAGACCCGTTTTCTCAGCTTTGACACTTGATCTTGTAAAATTCAAAAATACGACTTAGACGACTCCAATTTCAACCAAACCACTTGGAAAACTTAACTAAGACATAAAATAAACTTTTCCCACAAAAACCCAGATTATTTCACTTATAAAATTGGATCTATAACACACACAAATTCGACATATGATGCTGTCCAGTTTTAGGGTTTATTAAAATCAATATAAGCACATGTTTAACCTACCCAAACGCACCCATGACCCATGTAGCTACACAACCTGATTTAAATGACCAGATATGATGTACTCTTATAGACATAACTATGGTGTGATTTCATGAATTTATGTAACACTTAGATTAGGTTTTTAAAACTCTTAACTCGTTACATATAAATGACCATGGTTTAGGTTTTGATTCTCTTAACATATAACATGCAATTGAATATGATTTAAAGGTTCAAAGGTGCGCACCAGTGGTTACATAACCACGACCAGAAGCAGAAAAAGGAAGACAAGGGCGAGCCATATTAGTACTTTGTGTAGCGTGGAAAGAGAAGGAGAAGACAAGGTCATTATCAAGGCAAACCAACACCACTCTTGGCCTATCACCCCACGACCAGCAGTAACAATGACCAAGGTCTCTTTTCTTTTGCCCTAGAACCCCCCACGGTAGAAAACGCCCCACGACTACTGACAAAATCACCATGACCTCCATAGGATACTTTTCACGATCTCCTGGTTGCATTGATGTCGAATGGAAGTGAAGAGAGAAAGGGAGGTAGCCGTCACTTTAGGTAGAGGAGATATTAGGGTTTCATGTGTAAGATGGTTGTGCATAGGTCACGAAAAAAAAGGGGGTTATTTTGGGTTCGGTTGCTGAGTAAGGGAGAAAAAAAAAGCCAAGTCCAACCTTAAATGGGCTTCTATGTTTAGGTGAAATATGCGCTTTGGAAATTATCGGTTCGTGTAACATATAAACGCGAAATGTGCTTAGACGAAAAGTGTTAGAAGGTTTCATTTATTTAGTACATTAGGTTCTACAAATATTTTACAAATTAGGTTAAATTTCACATTTAAGGAGCTTGACGAATTTTTACGTAAATATTAAATAGAGGGCAAAATAGTCATTTAACATGCTTGAGATTTTTAGGGTTTTACAGTTGTAGTATGCATGAGGGCCACCACAAGTGACACAGACCTCGACTTTCTTCACTTCACCATGTGATGGTGTCTGTGTGAAAGTGACTTTCTTTTGGTTAGCAAGAACCAAAGTGTTGATCCCAGTTGAGCAAACGATCTAATATAGAAACTGACTTAGAATAACAACTTATTAAGTATTATGCGGAATTTAACACTTAACCTTAAGAAGAAGAACAGTTAACATTCAACACCTCAATATTATTTATTAATACGAATACTCTTACAGATATTAGGGTTTTGCAATCTTGAAGTGTATCGACTTTAGATATAAGACTTACGTACTTCTAATCTAACCTAGGACCTCCTTTTATAAGCCAAGGAGTCCTATACATTATACAATACGTAACCTACAAGATAAATATCTTTTCCATATTTATCTAAAACAATAAACTAACCGACTATACAAAACACTAGAAGTAGTTACAATATATCATCCGTGGTTACACATTACTACTAGCCGCGGTTATCTTCATCCGTGGTTACACTCTTCTGTCCGTGGTTCTATCAAGCCTGTCCGTGGTTCCAGTACTTAAAGTAATTCTTGATGCAAGGAACCTAAAACCCAACAATCCTCCCCTAAACTTGATACATTCCAACAGAATTCTCAAGTTTCCTTTAAGCTCAAAACATCTGAAATGGAGGATGTAGCCAAACACTTACTAGCCTTAAGTATATTCTCATACTTCAGTAACAAATCGTAAGCTTGACCATCATAAGGTACTAACATCTTGATACAACCAGGTTTCAACATCTGAACAATAATTTACGGATGCTTATTAGGTTGAGGATAATCACCTTCGACAAGCATATGAATAACCTTTCCAGAAACAGTCAAAACATGAACTCCACAAGTTTGATATAAAAACCATCTAGTAACTTGACCATTGGAGAGTCCTTGCCATTCAGATTCATCATGAGTAGGTTCAAATAGAATCTTCAAATGATGATAAACCAACCTCTCATAATAATCATTTGGATGTACTTCACCAAACTTATTCTTGTAAAGTATCCAAAGATTCATCAAATCATCTCTATCAAAATACTGAAGCATTTGTGAAAAATTATTATACTCAGAAACTTCATTGTTGAGTCTTTTAATTTTCCAAACTCCTTCACTTTCATCATTAATCTTAAACTCATAAGAAATGATTTGATTTTCATTTTCAACAACTTTCAATCTTTTAGAATCAGATGACTCCTGAACCTCAGATTTTCTCTTCCTTTTACTTAGCATCCACTCATCATGCTTCTTTATCCACTCTTCTTCCTTCTCAGAATTCATTGGACAGAAATCATCTACATTAATCCTCATACATCTCTCATAGATTTCCAAAATTCTTTCAAATGAACATTTACTAAGATTATCAGAAACATAAATGCCTGAATTCTTAATAATTTTCATCAATACATTCCTCATCTGAGCCATAGTAGGAGGTTTCTTTCTTATAACTTGTTTCTTTGTTTTGCTAACCTTCCTTGCCCATTCATTCATCAATCTAGCTTTCTCCTCATCATCCAGCAATGCCCATTCTTGTGCAGTAAACTCATCAAGAATTTGTAAAGAAGCTTGAAGATAGTTTTCTGAGTTATACCATATAGCTAACCATTTCTCACTAGCTTCCTCCTCTTCTTTCTTTCTTTTATCCAAAGTGCTTGTTCTTCACAACCATATTCTTTTCAAATTCGTCATCAAAAGCTTCTTGTTCTGCTCTAGATTTAAACTTCAACTCTGGTACTGCAATACCTTTACCCTTTCCAACATCAGATTGAAGCACCTTCTTCTTCAATGGTTCACCAATAACTAAAGTTTTTCCTCTGGGTTTGGGTTTAATTGCAATAGTTTGAACAGATAAAGCAGGTGCAATAATGGGTGTAGTAATAGATGATGTTTTGCTCAGATTAATCAATGTACTTGCAGCTTCTTTCTCTAATTCTTTAGGCTTAGATGGTAATATAGAGAGAGTTGTTACAACAGTGGAAGTGGTTATAATAGCAGTGGGTATGATTGTTGAAGGTATAGTTGTAGTGTTTATAGTTGCTATGTCTGGTACAGCATCAGTGGTTAGAAGTGTACTAACCGTGGTTTCAGACATACCATCCGTGTTTGTGTTCATTACTACATCTTCTACAACCTTCTTCACATTTTCAAGAACTGCCTCATTCCCATCTTTATCAGATACCACAAATGTTTGATCTCCACTATCAACATCTTCTTCCATAGATACATTAACATCCTCCCCTGAATTCTTGCCTTCAATCCTCCCCTGTTTGGATACATCCTCCATATTTAGAGCTGGAAAGGCGTTCAGCTTCTTTTTCCTTAGCTTCCTCAAAGCAGCAAGCCCAGGCCTTTTTATCTTCTCCAAAACCAAAACCCTGTGCTTCAGGCGCCGAATATCCTTTTCATGAAACCCAGCCAATTCCTTGAGATTAGAGATCGTCTCCTCCATCTTGGTACATTTGGCCGTCAATTCATTTAAGCGTTCAAGAATATCCTCCCCACTTCGACCGGCATGTGTGGCTGGTCCGAGAGGTGGTTCATTGGAAAAGTCGGTATGTACAAACTCAGAATCCGTCAATTCATGTTCAGGTTCCAACCTATCCTCATCACTTCGCTGTGTTAGCTCCGAGAGGTGAATCATTGGATATAGAAAACATAGCATCAGACCGAGCCTGAACATCTATGCACCCTGTTATAGCCAAGTGGCTAGGGATTCCTCCACCTGTGTTAAGTTCCAAGGAACTCTCCACATTAGAAGTTGACAATGGTTGGGTCTTATTTATGTTTCCACTATCCTGATCAGCATCTAAGCCTGAATCAGTAGTGAAAGCCCTTCCAATCATGTCACCTTCATCACCTGTGACAACCTCATGAGCAACACCACTAGCACTAGCCTGAGGAAGCTTAGTGCCCTTCTTTCTCCTAGTCCATACAATAGGTGAAATATTAGTGATTTGAGGTGTAGTATCAGTGGTTGGATGTGTACTGTCCGGGATTTGAGTTGTAGTATCAGTGGTTGGAGGTGTACTGTCAGTGATTTGAGTTGTAGTATCAGTGGTTGGAGGTGTACTGTCAGTGACAATCAGTTGAGTTTCAAGACCTTCATCAAAATCGGGAGCGATTAGGCAAAATAAGCATGTGAGGAAATAAAGGAACATCTCTAATTTGTACATTATGTGGTTGATTCCTCATATGTGCAAAAACCTTAGGAAGCATATGATGTACTTCATACTCTCTAGAATGTTCAATAGGATCAACAATTTGATGTGCGACAATCAGTTGAACAAACCGAGGATACAAATAGTATTTACCCTTCTTCCGATGTTTTTGTACTAACCCCTCATAAATCATTCTAGACCAATTAAACTTTCTTCCCTCAGAGAAACAAATAATAGCAGTAGCAATTTTTGAAGGAAAGTCATTAAAACCTGTGGTCTTGTTACTCATACACATCAACAAGGTGTGAATCAAAACCTTCCATTGTTGTGAAAAGAAGCTCTTAAAGAATTGTACCTTTTCACCTCTATGTGTATACCCTAATCTCTCTAAACCAGCAACAATCTCAACATCTGAAAGATTGTCAACCCCATCAGCATCATCAAACTGCAAAACTTCTCGAATGATATCCTCAGTAACAGAAATAACATGCTCATCCACTTCAGAACGAAACATCTCCACACCATCAACCATTACAAGTGTAGCATTCTTCCAGAACTGATGTATGTAGGCTTTAAGAATAGTGGGTGTAACAGTTAAAGCATAATGAATGGGACTGTGAACTAAGAAATCAATCATTTGATGAAACCCTTCGTCAGTCGAGCATTCTTGGTGAAAATGGCAACTAGGTTATGTGAAGTGGAATACTTTTCAGCCATTTTGATTTAGGAAAATAATGATGTGAGTTGATGAATTATGCAAAGAAAGTGATTAGGTTAAGGTTGAGCGCCAATTGAAAGTGGTTTGAGAATCAAATAAATGATTCGTCCGTGATTTGGGGAGAGTGATATAGATTTTCCAATGTTACCAAACAGCCCCTGTACTATCCAAAACAAGACTCCATGCTATCAAGTAAATCGCGGTTTCAGAATACTATCCGTGGTTACAACAGGACTATCGCAGATACATGAGATCCATTCTTCCAAATGACCAAGAGATATAGCAAGTAAATCAGCTCCTTATGCACCAAAACCTTCATATCGGTAAGACAAAAACACAAAACCAACACAGAGTAAAAGGTTATTGTTGTCATTGGTTAGGAAGAGCTAAAAGTGGTACCAAAAGACCTATCTGTGCTTATGTTTGGCTTATCCGTGCTTGCAGACTGCTTTTTCTTCTTTTCAATTTCCTCTACCAACACTGAATTATCTTTCAATAACTCATCCTTATCTTGATGATGAGCACTATTGCCTCCGATTATTCAAAACATCATCATCAGTAGGACCTTGCTTATCAATGATGGGTGAGAATTAGGTGTGACAGAACTAGCTTTTCATTTTTCAAACAAATAGAACTCTTGAGGAGAATCAGCTTCCTTAGAAATTGCTTCTTCACCGGAATTCTTTTGAGTACCTGCATCAACATTAGTGGAAGTTCCTGCAATGATAGGCTCATAATTCATAGATTTGGTTAGCATATCAATGTTAAACAGCCAGTCGGGTCCTTTGGTCTCAACACTAGGAGTCTTTTCACTGAATTGAACATGTAAATTCTCTTCAACAATTCTAGTCCTCCTATTGTATACTCTAAAGGCTTTACTATTAGATGAATAGCCTAAAAAGTATCCATCATCAGCTTTTTCTTGAAACTTGCCTAGGTAGTCTATGGTATTCAAGATAGTAACAGGACACCCAAAAGGTTTTAGAAATGCAATCATTGGCTTCCTATCATGTAACAGCTCATAGGGGGTCTTGTTATGAGGCTTTACTACCTTACTCTTATTCTGCACATAACATGCAGTGCCTACAGCTTCAGCCCAAAAGGTAGTTGGTAACTTAGACTTAGACAACATAGTCCTAGCAGCCTCAATTAGTGTTCTATTTTTCCTTTCAGCCACACCATTTTGTTGTGGTGTTCTAGCAACACTAAAGTGTCTTTCTATACCTTTATCTACACAAAACTGATTCATCACTGCATTCTTAAACTCAGTTCCATTATCACATCGGATTATCTTGACTTTATGATTCACTAGATTTTCTATCTTAATAATGAAACTCTTGAGAACTTCACTAGTTTCACTCTTAGCAGCCAAAAAGTAAACCCAAGAAAATCTACTATAATCATCGGTGATAACTAGGCAATACTGCTTATGGTTCAAACTCTTGACAAAAGTAGGTCCAAATAAGTCCATATGAAGCATAAACGGTGGTTGTGAAATGGTGTTGACAGTTTTGGACTTACAAGAAGCTCTATGTTGTTTTCCTTTCAGACAAGCCACACACAGTTCCTTACACTCAAAAACCTTAGAAGGTAACCCTCTCACTAAGTTCCCTTTAACCAGTTTATTGATTGTTTTGTAATTGAGGTGACCTAATCTTCTATGCCATAACTTAGACTCATCCACAGATGCTTTAGCAAATAAACAAGTTAAGGACCTATTAGGAATTACATCTTTAAGATCAAAACAATATATATTTTCCTTCCTAGGTACCCTAAGTTGTATAAACTTCTCATCAGGCATCTTAAACTCGAGAGACAACACCACACACTCATTTTCACCAAAAAGTACCCAGTTTTTCTTATCACACATTTGAGAAACACTGAATAAATTGTACTTAAGTCCCTGTACCAAGTAGACTTTTTCAAAGTCCAAATTTCTGATTACGATTGTGCCTCTTCCACGTATCTTTCCTCCCTTTGGATCATTGCCAAAAGCCACATATCCTCCATCAAAAGCTTCAAAATCTTCAAGGTTGCTCCCATCCCAAGTCATGTGCCCAGAGCAACCACTATCAAAAACTCCTTTGTCTTTTAGCTCATCTTGTAGATTGCCATGCACATGAAATTAAACAAGTTAGTTCCTTTTGTGGACCCAAGCCAATACTGACTTGGGTTGCCTGTGCATCAATATAATCAAATTTGGTTAGCCATTGATGCACAGTTGACATGATGTAAAACCTTGGTCTTAGGTTTCCATTGCCAACTAGCTGAGGCCTTACAGCATAAAATGATTCCCAACCACTGTATCAGTTATCACCTTTGGTATTTTTAAAACTTCTTTGTTATCTGTGGTGATTTTTGGCTTATCAGTGGTTTGATTTTGCTTAGCCGTGTTTACACTTTGCTTAGCAGTGGTTGGAACCCATTTGGGAGAAGCAGTGACAATAGATTTTGTATTCCCATTCCTCATTAACACTGCTTTAGGAATCATGTTTCTGTTAGGATGAGGGTTTGTTTTCTTTGAAAAGTTTTGGTGATTTACCCTCCTCCAATGATTCCAAACTTGTGGTATGTTTTTATTACAATTTCTCTGTAAGTGCTCAAAACTACCACATATAAAACAAGCCTTTTTAACACATTGAAACTCATCACCTAATCTGTTAGAAATTAAACCATTTAAGCTTCTTTGATTACCCCTAGGTTTATATTGTTTCATCTGTTCCCTAGGTATTTCCCTGTACTCTACTACATTCTTGGTAACTTTAGCTCCAAATCTAGGTACAAGATTAGCTTGTCTAGTATCAACTTTCTTAATAGATTCTAACTTTTCAGGCTGTGTTGATACTTTACTATCTTCCTCAAATCGATTCCCAATCTTCAATGATGGGAGCATCGGAGGACATATCGAACTTATCTTAGGTGTCTCAGTCTTACTTATTCCTTCAATAGGTTTGTTAAAACTGAATTCACTACTAAATGACAGTTCTTTAGCAGGTGGTGCATGTTGCATAAGAGTAGGTGGTGGCATATTGTTGTATCCAATCCCAGAACCCTTTTTCATTAGATGACTCTCTATAGATTTATGAACTAGATCAGAAGCAAATTGTGTTTTAGCTACCCTAACAACATGTTTTTCTTTTTCATCTAGGGCCTTTTGTTTTCCACTCTCTGCTAGTTCAAGTTTCTCTTTAAGCATTTTAATCTCTCTATTTTTAAGATCAATTTCACCACCTAATATATTGATCTTATCTACATACTCAAACTCACATTTAATACAGTATCTAAGCTTCTCTTCCACACTCTCTAGACCAACCATATAACCTAAGTTATCCATAGTTAGTCTTTCTACTTCTTTCCTCATACTTTCAGTGATAGCTTTTTGAGATTCTAAGTTATCATTACATGATTTAAAAGAGCAAGTAGACTCATTAGATACCTCAGAATCGAACGAAGATGAAGCATAGGCCATAAGAGCAAAGTTATGCTCTTTTGAAGCTTCACTAGCAAGAAAAGCTGCATTAGGTCCTTCTTCAATCTGATCACTCCAATCATAATCACCAAGACCATCTTGAGCCACTAATCTGAAGAAGGGCAGACTCTTCATGATCTTCTTAACACTTTCAATCCTCTTAGGAGCTCGACATTCCCTTGCAAAGTGACCCTTCTTCTTGCGGTTAAAGCACTCCATCTTGCTTTTGTCGAACCCAGCTCTTCTTTGACCATCATACTTAACTTGTCTTCCAGTCCTCCTCAAAAACTTCCTTGCTTGGAGAGTTAACATTGCCATTTGCCATTGAAGATTAATCTCTTCTAGATCATCAGGATCAATTTGATCCAGATCTTGATTCAACAAAGTAACACTAGTAGTTAAATCAGCCAGAAAAGCACAAATTGCACCATCACTAACATTATCACTAACAGTGGTATTATTTGCAATAGCCGTGGATATACCATAGGCAGCAGTGGATACATCTTGTGAGCTCTTGTGATCAGTGGAGACAAAAGCAATGTATGGATTAGCAGGTAGATGCATTAGCAAATTTATTCTCAGACTCATAAACCTTCAAGTTGTTGAAGAGATTATCCAGAGTCATCTTAGGAAAGTCCTCCTTATTCCTCCACACAATTGTATGAATAGCCCATTCAGATGATAGACTCCTAATGAACTTCAAATTAATATATTCTTGAAGAACCTTATAATCTACTGAGACTTGATTGGCTGATAAGTTTTTGAAGTCAATTGTATGTGCCATCAATCTTTTCTCCACTGAGAGCAGTGAAGGTTTCAAATTGATGCTTGAGCATATTCATTCTGGACTTCTTGGTAGCTTCATTGCCAGCAAACCTTGTCTCAAGAGCATCCAGTAACTCTTTAGCAGATTCATATTGCTCAAAATCCAAAGCATAATCATTGGGTATTCCCATGGAGAGAATACTGTGAGCCTTGATCTCCAGCTTTCTCTTAGCCTTATCAATTTCACTAACAATGGAAATTTCTTTGCCATCCTCACCCTTCTTAGGAAGAGTGTCTCCCTTTTCAACGACATCCCAGAGAGCATAGTCAATCATGCGAATGTATTGTCTCATTCGCATTCTCCAGATTTGATACTCACCATGCTTGAGCATGGGTACCTTTGAAGCAGTCACCATGTGAGTTTCGTCAGACATCTTATCTTCTTTGAACAAAACTTAACTTAACTTCTTCTTGATTACAGTTTCTAGATTACAAGCTCTGATACCACTTGTTGATCCTATTGAACATTCTAGAGAGTATGAAGTACATCATATGCTTCCTAAGGTTTTTGCACATATGAGGAATCAGCCAGCCACAGAATGTACAAATTAGAGATGTTCCTTTATTTCCTCACATGCTTATTTTGCCTACTGCTCCTGATTTTGATGAAGGTCTTGAAACTCAACTGATTGTCACTGACAGTACACCTCCAACCACTGATACTACAACTCAAATGACTGACAGTACACCTCCAACCACTGATACTACAACTCAAATCCACGACAGTACACCTCCAACCACTGATACTACACCTCAAATCACTAATATTTCACCTATTGTATGGACTAGGAAAAGAAGGGGTACTAAGCTTCCTCGGGCTAGTGCTAGTGGTGTTGCTTATGAGGCATTGTCACGGTGATGAAGGTGACATGATTGGAAGGGCTTCCCTCTTGATACATGCTTAGATCTGATCAGGGATAGTGGAAACATTAATAAGACCCAACCATTGGCAACTCTTAATGTGGAGAGTTCCTTGGAACTTAACAGTGGAGGAATCCTAGCCACTTGGCTATAACAGGTGCATAGATGTTCAGGCTCGGTGCGATGCTATGTTTTCTATATCCAAAGATTCACCTCTCGGGCAGTTAACCGCTCGAAGTGATGAGGATAGGTTGGAACCTGAACATGAATTGACGGATTCTGAGTTTGTACATACTGACTTTTCCAATGAACCACCTCTCGGACCAGTTCACACAGGTCGAAGTGGGAGGATATTCTTGAACGCTTAAATGAATTGAAGGCCAAATGTACCAAGATGGAGGAGACGATCTCTAATCTCAAGGAATTGGTTGGGTTTCATGAAAAGGATATTCGGCTTGAAGCCAGGGTTTTGGTTTTGGAGAAGATAAAAAGGCACTGGGCTTCTTTGCTTTGAGGAAGCTAAGAAAAAAGAAGTTGAACTCCTTTCCAGCTCTGAATATGGAGGATGTATCCAAACAGGGGAGGAGTGAAGGCAAGAATTCCGAGGGAGGATGTTAATGTATCTATGGAAGAAGATGTTGATAGTAGAGATCAAACATTTGTGGTATCTGATAAAGATGGGAATGAGGCAGTTCTTGAAAATGTGAAGAAGGTTGTAGAAGATGTAGTCTTGAACACAAACAGGATGGTATGTGCGAAACCACGGTTAGTACACTTCTAACCACGATCTTTGTACGGACATAGCAACTATAAAAACTACAACTATACCTTCAGCAATCATACCCACTGCTATTATAACCACTTCCATTGTTGTAACAACTCTCTCTATATTACCATCTAAGCCTAAAGAATTAGAGAAAGAAGCTGCAAGTACATTGATTAATCTGAGCAAAACATCATCTATTACTACACCCATTATTGCACCTGCTTTATCTGTTCAAACTACTGCAATTAAACCCAAACCCAGAGGAAAAACTTTAGTTATTGGTGAACCACTGAAGAAGAAGGTGCTTCAATCTGATGTTGGAAAGGGTAAAGGTATTGCATTACAGTTGAAGTTTAAATCTAGAAGCGAGAACAAAAGCTTTTGATGACGAATTTGTAAAGAATATGGTTCTTTGAAGAACAAGCAGACTTTGGATAAAAAAGAAAGAAGAGGAGGAAGCTAGTGAGAAATGGTTAGGTATATGGTATAACTCAGAAAACTATCTTCAAGCTTCTTTACAAATTCTTGATGAGTTTACTGCACAAGAATGGGCATTGCGGGATGATGAGGAGAAAGCTAGATTGATGAATGAATGGGCAAGGAAGGTTAGCAAAACAAAGAAACAGGTTATAAGAAAGAAACCTCCTACTATGGCTCAGATGAGGAATGTATTGATGAAAATTATTAAGAATTCATGCATTTATGTTTCTGATAATCTTAGTAAATGTTCATTTGAAAGAATTTTGGAAATCTATGAGAGATGTATGAGGATTAATGTAGATGATTTCTGTCTAATGAATTCTGAGAAGGAAGAAGAGTGGATAAAGAAGCATGATGAGTGGATGCTAAGTAAAAGGAAGAGAAAATATGAGGTTCAGGAGTCATCTGATTCTAAAAGATTGAAAGTTGTTGAAAATGAAAATCAAATCATTTCTTATGAGTTTAAGATTAATGATGGAAGTGAAGGAGTTTGGAAAATTAAAAGACTCAACAATGAAGTTTCTGAGTATAATAAATTTTCACAAATGCTTCATTATTTTGATAGAGATGATTTGATGAATCTTTGGATACTTTACAAGAATAAGTTTGGTGAAGTACATCCAAATGATTATTATGAGAGGTTGGTTTATCATCATTTGAAGATTCTATTTGAACCTACTCATGATGAATCTGAATGGCAAGGACTCTCCAATGGTCAAGTTACTAGATGGTTTTTATATCAAACTTGTGGAGTTCATGTTTTACTGTTTCGGAAAGGTTATTCATATGCTTGTAGAAGGTGATTATCCTCAACTGAATAAGCATCAGAAATTATTGTTCGATGTTGAAACACAGTGGTTGTATCAAGATGTTAGTACCTTATGATGGTCAAGCTTACGATTTGTTATTGAAGTATGAGAATATACTTAAGGCTAGTAAGTGTTTGGCTACATCCTCCATTTCAGATGTTTTGAGCTTAAAGGAAACTTGAGAATTCTTTTGGAATGTATCAAGTTTAGGGGAGGATTGTTGGGTTTTAGGTTCCTTACATCAAGAATTACTTTAAGTCTGGAACCACGGACGACTTGATAGAACCACGGACAGAAGAGTGTAACCACGGATGAAGATAATCGCGGCTAGTAGTAATGTGTAACCACGGATGATATATTGTAACTATTGCTAGTGTTTTGTATAGTCGGTTAGTTTATTGTTTTAGATAAATATGGAAAAGATATTTATCTTGTAGGTTACGTATTGTATAATGTATAGGACTCCTTGGCTTATAAAAGGAGGTCCTAGGTTAGATTAGAAGTACGTAAGTCTTATATAAAAAGTCGATACACTTCAAGGTTGCAAAACCCTAATCTTTGTAAGAGTATTCGTATTAATAAGTGGGATCAACAAGTGGGCTCTGATACCACTTGTTGATCCCAGTTGAGCAAACGATCTAATATAGAAACTGACTTAGAATAACAACTTATTAAGTATTATGCGGAATTTAACACTTAACCTTAAGAAGAAGAACAGTTAACATTCAACACCTTAATATTATTTATTAATACGAATACTCTTACAGTATTAGGGTTTTGCAACCTTGAAGTGTATCGACTTTAGATATAAGACTTACGTACTTCTAATCTAACCTAGGACCTCCTCTTATAAGCCAAGGAGTCCTATACATTATACAATACGTAACCTACAAGATAAATATCTTTTCCATATTTATCTAAAACAATAAACAAACCGACTATACAAAACACTAGCAGTAGTTACAATATATCATCAGTGTTTACACATTACTACTAGCCGCGGTTATCTTCATCCGTGGTTACACTCTTCTGTCCGTGGTTCTATCAAGCTGTTAGGTCACTAGTTTTACAACACAAGCTTATAGAGAAAGAGATGAGGCGATTGAACAAGCTAAACACACACACACTCACGTATAATATGACCGGTTATGCAAAGAGAGTGAATGAAGAGAAAAACTTGAACAATCAACCTTCAAATGAAGGTTTACAAGAGGTATTTATAGGAGGGAAGCTAGGGCAACACTCCTAGTTCCCTTCCTATCCTTATTGGGCTTGGGTCAAGCTTATGGGCCTTCTACATAAGCTTGACCTTAAACAAACATAAAGGCCATAATAAAGCTACCTATTACATATGAAATATAAATACTTGAAATCCTGTTTAGGAGTGATTCCAACAATCTCCCCCTCAAGTATATATGAATGAAAGCGGTGAAGGCGTTGATGTAATAGTAGCATGGCGTCTTCGACATTCTTCTTTCTTGTGAGAAGAATTGCCTTGATTCGAACAATCTCCCGAGTGTAGAGAGATAGTTATCTTTGAACAGTTATGCTTTGGCGTCATCTTTAACTTTGTTCTTTGATCATTGTTCTTTGTGGTGAGAGTGATAGTATGTTGTTATGCGCATCGGTGCGCCTCAGTGCCTTCGTTGCTCGGTGTCTCCACGTCATTCTTCAACATGCTCACACGCTCTTTGGCGTTGGAATTCAATACTGATGAAGTTCTTTAAGTCTTTAACTTTGTAGATTCTTTGGTTTGACGAAGAATCATTACGATTGTGTTGCTTTTGAATAGAACTTCCATTAGTGATGATGTTGGCGTGAGCATGAGAAGAATCGGCACGATCATCCCGCTCCAGAGCTTCCATAAGAAGAAAACATTTCAAACGGTTAGTAATAAGCGGTTTCCGACACTTACAAGTTTGAACTTCGAGAGTGTCAACAGCATAGTGTGAGGACACAACTCTAATTCTTACAAAGGCCGTTCTTGAATCGGAGTCCCACAAGTGAGATAACACGATGTACCGAAGTACACCTACGATTGAGATGAGTCGAGGTACGAAGCATCACCTCTGACGTAGACCGTTTGAGACACACTCCGCGTAATCCACGGGGAGTTACGAAGTGACCTGCGAGCGTTTGATGTTGACCACGGCGGGAGTTTCCATTCAATTACTGAGGATCACAAATGTGAACCTCTCATAAATGTTCTCGACAGTTGCTAAGATCTGTGAAGGACTCGATATGAACCTGATGATCTTATTAGTTGATCATCAAGTGATTAAATGTCAAGTGTTCCTAAGAGATCTTTTGATGAATCTCGTGGCTCTAGACTCAATAGTGCGTTTTGGTTTTCTGGAGCGGAGACTAGGGAGAGGGTCTCCTTCTTCAATACCGGCAATCTCTAGGAGAAAGCCGATAGTTTACGTAGGGTTCCCTGTGAGAATGAAACAAGCTTGTTTTGAGAGAAACTTGAGTGGCTAAGAAGGTTTAGTGCATGCGTCCTTTGGGTCCATGGCGACTTTTAATCTTCAATACCGGCGTCACTAAGTGACAACCAGTAGCATATGAATTGAACCCGATTATGCGCCTAAGTTGAATAATCTTGAGGGCTATTTCTTTTCACCCTTTTCTTTGCATTTCTTTTTAATTCTTCAACTCCTTCTTTCTCCGATTCTCATTTTCTCCTTTTTACAATCATACCTAAGGACTTCTAAATACTAACTATTTGTAGTGTCCTTGGGTAGATCCCTCCGGCTCTGGCGGATCATAGGACGGTTATTCCTAACCTTAGTCACCTTATAACTCCATGACTAACCTATGTTTGCCATTAAAACCACTGTATGAAAAAATGTCTCTCAAAGTGTTTGTGAATGAAAAACATTTTAGTACCACTGTTGAGATAAGATTTTGCATAAATACTCCCCTCCACATGTGCTTAATAGTTTTAACGGTTAAAATGCACAGTGAGGAAAAAGCGCGCACTTTTGAATTGATCCGAAGATAGACAATCCCCATGAGACACGGTTACGTTGCATAGTTAAAGAGTTACATTGTCGGCTTTTAGGTGACAACTAGCTCTAATAACTACCTTGAAGGTGTAGACAAACCTTGGAAGGTTGTCAAACCCGTCGGAGTTCATGTCTATCAAAAGTTTCTCGAATGGTACATTCTACTCGGACAAGTCCTTTGCGAGACACGTTTACATCACTAGCGAACTAGCTTGAAATTATTACCCGTCGGGACAAGTCTTTTCGAGTTACTAACAGTTAAGTATCGTCAATTAGTTGGTTAAGTCGAGGTACCAGATTCATTTGCATTTTGTACAACATATTTCTTATCACACAATTTTCTCCCCTCAAAAATGGCATATTAAAGTGTTATTTTTGAAACGTTTGAGAATAAATATGACCATTTAGAGTGTTGCGGGAAGAATGACCACTGTGAACAATTTGTGAACAAAGTTTCAAATACTCCCCTCAACAAGTGATATAAACGGTTGAGGTTTTGAAAGTCTTAAGGGAAAGTACTTGTTCTTTTGAGCAAAACCTTGAAAAGTGAAAGGTTTGATAGGTTTTACTCAAAAGTAAGAAGCTTTCGCTCCTTTTATAAGGATTGTGGCAGGCGTACCACGGGGTCCTTTCTTGACAATTACGGGTTGTACACTGTTATGTGTGCACAAGCCATAGACATATTTAATCATACATCCAAAATTATGAAGAAAACAATTCAAGGGGTACCGGGAAGTGCGATGATGTTCCCGAGGAGTGCGCCAGGCGTTGAAAGCGGTGATGTTTCTCTGGGTCGACCACCAACATAGCTCTCCAATCGTGCGGCGATCCCGTCCGAACAACCGTTCATCAATCATGGTGATGATCCTTCTCACATCCCTCCTTTCACGAGAATTCCAGCGTTTACGAGATCCCACTTTCAGGTATATCCTTCAACTGTATGCTAATCCGTCCCTAACCGGCTTCAAAGTATGATCCCGAATTTACGAAGATCACTACACGCCATTAAGCGGTTTCTTTGAAGTTCACTTGGTAAACAACTCCGAAAGGTTTCTTTGATGGCGTATATTGAGGTAGGCTGATTGAGATCGGGAAGAGTAAGCATTGGAGGAGTGAGGTTGACAGCGTCGATAAGATTCAACGACCATCACGGATATCTTCAACCGTTCTTTGATCACAATCGTCTAATGAAGATGAGAGCTGACTTGATAAATTCACGTTGAACTTGGTCGAGAATTGTCTCATCGACCACGTACCTTGGCAAGGTACATGTCTTGATGTCGTTGAGGACAAGTTCTCAAAGTCGACCTCGGAGAATCCATAGTTCTGTTCATCTTGTCGTTTGACTATGATATTCTTTAAGAATGAATAGTCCCACTTAGACTTGAGATCAATGTGTTTGATGGCCACGATGTCCTTAGAACTATACACTGCATGTTGAGACTTACGAACGGGCGGCTTACGTAGTAGATTCTTGGCGTTCGGGCCAATGATGAATCCCATACAATGCATCTTGGTCGTATGCTTGCGTTGTCGAAAACAAGTGATTTACGCACGTTCCTCGATAGCTATGCGGTTTGAGTAAATAGCATTTGGGAATGGAAGAGTTAATGATGTAGCGTATTTCCGCGAACCATCGCTACCGTGTAAGAGAAAATCTAGGTCTCTGTTAAAGAAGTATCGGAAGGGAATCCGTGGTTCGTCTGTTTGGCCAATGGTGGTAGAGGTTTGGTCCAATCGATGTAGTATGGAGGGTTGTCCCTTTGTGTGAAGTCAATGTTTGCTTCCGGATTGAGCCAATCCATGTCGTTAGACATAGCTCGGTCGATGTTCTCAAGATGATATTCGACCTCGGCGGCGCTTTCAGAGCTGTCTTTAAGAAGTTGGAATGCTTCATTCTTGATTCGCTTCAATTAAGATTTCGTCATTTTCTTCACATGGAACTTTTCTTGCAAAAGTTTTGCGTGCTCAATGTAGAACCGTCTACCAATTCTTGACCTTCATCGGGGTAGGGAGTTTGATTGACAAGTGTGGAGAACCATTCAAACTCTTCGGTTTTATCGTCATCTAGCCATGAGACAACTCGGTGAGTCGTCTTCTTCTTCTTTTGGAAGGCCTTGATGATGATCTTGGTTTACGCACTTGTTTGGGTGTGGTGGGTTGTTGTCGGGGCTCAAGGACCTCTTCATCGTCACCACCCGTATACTCAAAGTAATCACTGTTTTATGAGTCGGGGGTGGTAACTTCGGAATCGTCCCGAGGTTTATCGAGAAGACCGAGGTGGATGAGACATTTGTTGAGAAGAAGTTCGTGGTGGAGGAGGTGGCATAGAGGTAGATTTACGGGCTTACGGCGTTTAGGTGCGATTCCTTATCCTTATCATCGTCATCTCTTGGTCGTTTGGGTTGATCGGTTGACTCCTTGCATGATGATCTGAGTTGAAAATCAAGTAGATTTTCGAAAAATTTAGCTTCATCCGAGTAAGCGTTCGGATCGCTTTGACATTTGTATCACAAGTTGAGCGATTAACTTCAGTTGAGAGATCGGCTTCTTTGGCCATTGTATTTTTAACCAATGCTACGATGTTAGGGGTGAGTTATCCGGAAAATATTTCTCTAGTCACACCGGGGACAGTGTCGAGAAGAAACTTGTGAGTTTGATCTCTTCTTTGTCTTTTCCGTTCCTTTTGGATTTTAGGAGCGATATCACGAAGGTACTTGTTAGTAACCTTCGATCATTTCGTTCAGTTCCTCTTTACGATGACTCTTCATGAACTTCGGAACAAATTCCCTTTCTTTCTCCATCTTGTCATGCTCGTCATACATATCTTTGTATGTGATCGACAAAGAAATTTAGCTTTTGATGAGCACGTTTTTCTTTCGACTTGTTTGGCGGCTTTGTGAATCCTTTTATGAGCTTGAGAAATCCAAGATCGAGGTGGTTTCTTCGCAGATTTGGATGATGATTTTGTTGATCTTTTTGATGGTGGTGGTGATGAGTGAGATGAAGAATCGATGATGAGGAGACAGGAGGAGACTTCATGTCCTTAGGAGTTTCTGAGGTTTTCTCCTTTGAGTATGTTGGACCGTCTAGAAGAAACTTAGTATAATCATCCTCGTCATCCTTAGACTTTTCTTTCTCGGGTTCTGTTTTTCAAAATCATACTCAATAGTGTCCTCAATAGAACATTTGTTGTTGCACAAGAGTGGTGGCACGGATCCCTTATCGGGTTGATTAACGCATCGGGATGGGAAGAGTGGGCGACTCCACTTGATCCTCTGGGCCACCCATTTGATCTTTAGCAAATTCTTGACCTTATGAAGATGTCTAACTAATTGAAACTTCTTCATGTATGATTGATCCAATTGCTCTTCTTCTTCTTGAGCTTTCATCATGAGACTCAAATGCAGAGTCTTTCCTTTTCCATGTTAGGCTATTGGACTTGTAGATTTAGGCTGCGGAGGAGGGATACGGTTGCGGTTGAGAGAAGGTAATCTCTTCATCGTGTCGGTACCTTCGAGCTTTAGTCCACAAGCTTTCTTTGCGGTTCGGGTTTGGGAATTGGGATGGGAGCGGCTTCCTTAGATGGAACAATCCTCTTTGAAGGAGGGTTCCTCTTGGGGAACTTCCTTTGACTCACGGTACTTGGCGTACTTCCTGCACTTCCTCTTTTGGTTCTCCTTACAGGGGAGTTCGGAAGATTTTTCGTCGAGATGACCAACTTTGCCTTGTCTTTGCTTCCGGATACCTTTTATGCGTTTCAAGCTTTCGACATCTTGATTAGAAGGAAATCGGCAGCACGGCACCTTGTTTCTTTGTAGACGTGTCCTTGATTCTAACGGATAGAATGGGTTCCGTCAACATGTCGTGATTGTTGGGGTCATTGAGCCTCTTGGGAATGTCGGGATGAAGTCCAAGTGCTCTCTGGATCAACAATTTTGTATATCTGATGTAGGGAATCTTTGAGCCAAGTTTGTTGAGAAATGACATCATGTCATCCCAAATCGGAGCTTCGATAGCGATGTGTTTCTTGTTGACCAATGCCCAGAATATTTGCAGTTCTATGAGCTTAGGGTGCTCATAGCCCTGACGACAGAGACTTGGTGATGATCATGTAGAGAGTTCTCGAGGGTTGAGGAATACTCTTAAGCTCTACGTGAGAGTGCTTGGTGATTACTCCTGTAGCCTCGTCATAACCGATATTGATTAAGAATTGGAGAGTGAGCTCTTGGCCGGTGTGGCATATAGTTTGGTTGGATCGACATCGGGAATTAGGAGAACGACTCTTAAGTCTGCGGGTGTAATGGTGACTTGTTTGTGATTGAGTCACCGTCACGGCGGTTTGTCCTTTGACCCTTTCCATAGTGTTCGAAGCTGTTGGATGTAGATCTCGAGGAGCGATTGCGAGTGTGAAGCATGTTACGTCGGATGAGTCCTCGAGAATATCAATAGCAATTAAACATGAAGATTCAGAGCAAGTGAGGGTGTCAAAGTCAACACGGAGATTATTCTTTCCTATCTTCATTGGATAGCCATGAGGATAGATATCGGCAATGGAGAGAACTTGAGTGCATCCACATTCATTTGTTGACCATGTCGTGATCGAAATAACATTAGCCAAAAGAACCAACATATCGAAAGACATAATGTTAGTCAACGAAGGTCTTATTGTCTGGTTATTGAATGTACAGTGTCAATGATTGTCACGAGTCCTAAGTCACTTGTATATTCAATAGTCCAATGACGTCGTGAAATGTTTAGTGAGTTAGTTAACTTTAAGTTTTAAAGTTTATTTTATCACTTATTGTTCACAACATATCAAAGCGATTTAGTTTATTAGTGACATTTTAGGATTCGTGATGATATGATTAGTTTATTTACAAGTTTGTACACGTAACAATTCATCATGAAGGTCAATCCAGGGTTAAGCGTAGTATTGGCAAAGATATGCGTAGATAGGAATGATATATGCTTAGGCGTAAACTTACGCGTAGAATCTAACTACGGCGTAAGAAATGTTGCAGCGTAGGAAAAGGAGAACTTATGCGTAGAGCTTATGCGTAGGCATATATTAACCTTACGCGTAAGGCTACTCGTAAGAGTTGACCTTATGCGTAGAGGTTCTTGTTTACGCATATCCTTCACAGGATACGCGTAGTCCATTGTAGAACCTTACGCGTAGCTGTTATGCGTAGGATTTTCTTACGCGTAACATAACTACGCGTAGGGTAATCCTTATCCGTAGATAATCAAATGACCTTGATTCTGAATTCTAAGTGTAGCAATCACGAAATAAAACATCATATCATCAAAGTTAAACACATATCATTCATTTTATCAACAAAACATGGTATGAATCATTCATGTGCGATTAAGCGTAGAAAGTTATACGCGTAAGTCAAAACCCTAAGGGTTATGAATTACGCGTAAGTTTTCTAACCATAGGATTTGCACCAAACTTGTTACGGTTAGTTCAAGAGAGTCTTATGAGCTTATATACCAAGTATTAACATCTAACTCATGGTGAATCAAAAATTCCCAAACTTATGAACCTTAAACCCTAATTTCAAAATCTGAATTAATCGGTGTTTACGGGTGGTTATAGAGCAAGGATATCATCAATTCAACATCATATGAACATAACCCAACAATCTTTAGACCAAAACACTTCACATTTAGAAGAACCCAAATCCACGCATAAACCCTAAGTTTCAAAATCAATCAATTCATGTTTTCGGGTAAGATTTGAGGACAAAGATATTATCATTGATGCTAAAAACACGTTTTGAAACAATCTTTTTAACCACAAACACACAATCTTGATTATGTGTTCATACGCTTATGCGTAGAACACAAAACCAAGATTATACATCTTTTTGACCGTTGGATTCACGTAAAAATCAAAACCAGTGTTTGAAAACATGTTAAGATTATGAAACAACTTACAAGATGATGATCCAAAACACAGATTTGAAGATTGATTCTTATGCGTAGGATATGTTTGGTTGATAGTAATAAATGAGAAGAGTTAAGTTAGGTGGAGGTTTTAATTAAAATAGCTTTAAGTTTTTGACAGTTTTGGTCCCTCCACCTTTTCCATTTTCATCCAAAGCCTTTTAACTTCCATTTTGGTTACCAAATGAAGATTTTTGAAAAACTTGACGACACTCCCCCTCGACTTGAGAAAATAATGAAAGGTTATTAATTAAAGTCAGAGGAGTGTCTTTGAACCGAGAAATGTACCACCATTTGTAAAAGAATCAACGAGATGTGATAACATGCAAGTACAGATGTTTTGAAGCAGTTTATGGATAATTTTCTCCCCTCAACACTTGATCGGAAAAATCTTGAATTTTGAAAGATTAAAGTGTTGGCGGAAGAAATGTACTTGCAATGTTGAAAGAAAAGTAGATTAGAAGAATATTTTTGTTGTTTTTATCAGGTTTTATAATTTTGTATTTTGTTTTTGAAAAGTATTTACAAAAGAGGTTTTGGTGTTTGACAGGTTTTTAAGACTGTTTTAGGAGGTCATCAATTCCTCTTGAGTCAAACACCTCATACCAATCCGGTGGACCAACTCATTAAACCTAGCGGGAGGCAAGGCTTTGGTGAGAAGATCGCCAATTGGTATTCGATACCCACAAAATATAATTCAACAGTACCTGTTCCACGTGATCCTTGATGAAATGATATCGAAGATCGATGTGCTTTGATTTGAGTCTTTGGCGAGTTGCCGAGATTGCAATTGCACTCCGATTGTCGCATACATCGGGATTACGTCAAATACGTAACCAAAGTCTTTGAGTTGTGTTCTCATCCATATGACTTGAGCACAACATGCGGACATGGCTACATATTATGCTTCGGTTGATGACAGCGATGTACAATCCTGCTTCTTCGATTGCCAAGACACCGGTTTATCACCAAGAAATTGTAAAGCTCCTGAAGTGCTTTTCCGTGAGTCTAAGCATCCTGCGTGGTCGACATCTGAAAAGCGATTAGTTCTAAACCCGAATCCTTCGGATACCAGATCCCCAAGTTAATGGTTCCCTTTATGTATCGGAGGATTCTTTTAGCCTCGAGAGAGGTGGGTTTCGGTTGGTCGCGATAGCGGGAGCATAGATAAGCGGCAAAGACAATATCAGTCGCTGCTAGTGTTAGATACATGAGAAACCTAATAATACTACGGTATTTTGTAGGGTCCACCAATTTCCCATGTAAATCGGCGTCTAACTTCTTGGTATGAGCCATTGGTGTGGCATAGGTGTCACAGGTTTTCATTCCAAATTTGTTTAACAATTCAAGGGCATATTTGGGCTGACTCAAGAAAATACCACGGGGTGATTGATGAACTTGCGGTCCGAGAAAGAATGTAAGTTCACCCATCATGGACATTTCAAAATTTTTCTTCATTAGTTTTGCAAAAGCGATTGAAAACTTTTATGTGTAGACCCAAAAATGATGTCATCCACGTAAATTTGAACAATTAAGATATGTTCCCGTGATATTGTATAAAAAGAGTTGGGTCAACCGAACCTTTGGTGAAATTATTAGCAATGAGGAAAGATGATAGCTTATCGTACCATGCCCGAGGAGCTTGTTTGAGACCATCTGAGCTTTGTTCAGGTTTGTAGACATGATTCGGAAACTTCGGGATCAACGAATCCATCGGTTGGTGACATAAACCGTTTCTTTAAGTTGTCCATTGAGAAGCGGTTTTGACATCCATCGATAGACCGTTATATTCATATGAGCTGCGAACGCTAGAAATATCGAGCGACCTCAAGGCGAGCAGCGGAGCAAAAGATTCTTCAAAGTCTAATCCCTCTTCACGGCGATAACCCTTAGCGACGGGCGTGACTTGTTTGGATGGCGTTCCCTTGACATCAATTTGTTTTCCAAATCCATTTGAGACCAATGACGTAGACTCCTGTTGGTCTTTCAACCAGTTCCCATACTTCAAGGCGTTTGAATTGGTTGAGTTCTTCTTGCATGGATTCAATCCAGTTGTCTTTTGTCATTCGTCTTTGATGTTTTAGGTTGATTGGCGGACGGTGAGTGCATAAATGCAATGTTCACCGTCGAGTGAAGGCGTTGTCTCGTAACGGCCGGTTGATTCGGGTTGCCAATAATGTTTTCGAGAGGATGGTCTTTCGTCCATCTATGTGTGGAGGGTTGATGTTGGTATACATTGTGCGGTCGAGGATTCAAATGGTTTGTGGAAGATTCCGCGACATCAGGTGCGGCGGTCTCATTAGCAAGCGGGTTGAAGAACGCATTTGGATCAAAATCTGCGGTGGGGTACTTCATTGAATATCATCGGTGGTTCATCATTGTTGGAAGCGGTGTGTTCAAGCTGTTGTGTTGGAGTCAAGCTGGTGTAGGTGCTTCTTCAACGATAGTTGTTGTAGCAGTGTGTATCGGTATAGGAATATTATCGGGTTGTGCGGTGAAGCGGCGGATACACACGAGCACGTTCATCAATATCGTCCACGAGCAGAGGAGCAAATAACCTTTCCATTTGTTGGCGAGTAGGTGAGGGCTTTCTTGGTGATGATGGGGTTTGAGGGAAGTTTAAGCGGTTGTGACCGGGTTCTAAGCTGTTATACTCGAAGCCATTTCGGTAAGTTCATCAAAATGAGCATGAATCGTTTCCATCACCTGTTTTGTACGGCGATTCGGTTCGGAAACCTTTGGAATTATCACGATATCCGATAAAGACTCCAATGTCAGCTTTGGCTTTGAGCTTTCCAAAGTCATCACGATCATTATTAGGATAGCAAAGAGATCCAAATACATGAAAGTGTTTTAGATTCGGTTTTCTGTTATGGACAAGCTCAAAAGGTGTTTTGTTGTGGCGTTTGGTGATCATAGAACGGTTTTGAGTATAGCATGCGATGATACGACTTACGCCCATAAGTAATCTGGAAGTTTAGCATTTATTAACATTGTTCTTGCGGCTTCCACTAGCGTTGGTTTAGTCTTTCAACAACTCCGTTTTGTTCGGTGTATGCGTGCAATAGATGTTTGATCTTTGAATTCCCACTTTCTCATAGAATTCACGAAGGGTTTTGTTAACAAATTCAGTTCCTTTATGCATTACGATGATTACGGCGGTGTTTGGAGCTGAACACGTATTTTTGTGAGAAAAGTGATGATCATTTGTGGAGCTTGGTCTTTGCTACGAAGAAAGTAGACCCAAGTCCATCGAGAGTAGTCATCAACAATTACTAAGATGTAGCGTTTGCCATTGATCGTTTGCAGGCGCATCGGGCCACACAAATCCATGTGAAGAAGATGAAGCACATCTTGAGAGCTGTGTTCCACCTTTGAAGGAAAATGAGCACGAGTGCTTTTCCTTGTTCACAAGCTGAGCAAAGGTGATCTTTTGAATTCCGGAATCGTGGGAGTCCTTCAACTAGTTTGTGTCGAGCAAGGTTGGTGATGGTTTGAAAGTTTAGATGTGAGAGAGGACGGTGCCATAGCCAGGATTTTGTTGATGTTGCCTTAGAAAGTAAGCAAATGGGAGAGGAAGCAACCATGTCTTGCATAGAGATAGTGTAGAGACTAGAATTACGCGAGCGAGACATAAGGTCATTTCCTTGTAGATCACGAATGAAACAAGTTTTCTCCATGAAAGCAACCTCCAAATCTCCATCACAAAATTGACCTCTTGAAAGCAGTTGTGACCGAGGCCTTCCACATAGTAAACACTGCTAATTTCGATGTTCCCATTGACATAATCTCCGTAGCCCATGATAGGTGCGAAGTGATCATTCGAACCTGGCGGTGCCAATGAACTTTGCAATAAAGTTTGATAACAGTTTAAGTTTTCTGTCATGTGTCGGGAACATCCGCTATCAACAATCCAGAGAATGATCGTATCACTGCATTACACCGAGGCGACACGGATGGAATAGAAGTAGATGTGGAACCCGAAATGTTAGAGGGTTCCATAGCGATTTTAGTAGATATACACAAATCAATAGCTTTAGGTATCCATTTAAATCCTAGTGTGTTATATATCCATTTATGCCATCTATAACTACTCTTTGCTTTAGTCTTAGTGAATTCACTAGGTGGTACTACATTCCTAGGAGGTGAAAGCTGGAGCTACTGAGGGACAGCAATGCGTATATTAGAATCTAAAGATGGCGGTCTACCAAGCACAGACTTAGAAAGATTAGTGGGCCTAGAGGTATTCGGTTCTTAGGATTCCTTAAACGAGAGATGATAGCTTTAGCAACACATTTATCATGACAATCGGAATTCATACTTTTACGACAAATATCACAAGGTGCATCGGTGAATATCAAAAGTACTTAGCGGTTTAGCATTAGTTACATCACTATTTCTATTACATTTGCTAGGGCCTTAATATCTATAGTGGAGGCCACGTGTGTCTTATTCAGAGTCCTAGGGTGTTCTTCTACTTTAGCATTCTTGATTGATCTTTTCTTAGGTCGCAACTTCCTATTCTTCGATTGAGTGCTCTTAGGTTGTGAAGTGCGGACGTTTGGAAAAGGCTCAACTATTCTGTTTGATAGAAGGAAGCACGTTAGCTACTTGTGATTTGGCGGTAGAGATTCTAGGTGCATGAGTACTAAGTGTTACGGGGGCTAATCTCTTAATGATTGTTGGCGGAAGTTGTTCATACTTTCCTAACATTCCTCTTAACTTAATGATAGTGTGAATCGGATCTTGATTTTCGGACCGAACATTTCGGCAAAATGCATAACTTATTTAGTGTGTGCAAGATAATGATCAAGTTCATTTGATGCTTCATCACGAGTCTTTTTGAGTAAATCAAATATGACACCATATTCCTTTTTAACTTTTACAAGTTCTTGTTCATATTTTGAGATTTGACACTTGAAAGACACGTTTTGATCATCCGGTTGCTCAATTTTAGAATCGAAGGTTTTGCCGCATGGCTGGTTGATTTTGTGTTGAAAAACAAGTTGTTGATCATGAATATCTTTTTGACACCAATTAAGGCGGCGTATTGCATTTGAAAGTTCGTTTGACAATCGTTTATTTTCAACTGTTAAGGACTCGATCTGAAGCACATTATCAGTGTTCTCAACATTTAACCACGAAACAACGATATCAGCAGAGATATTTTCAAATGCATATGACAACGAATTCAATAACACAACATTTTGAACATCCGCACAGATAACATCTTCCAAGAGTCGATCAACATCTTTTCTTAACATTTTCTTTTTACGTTTAGTGTTTGAAATAGATGTTTCGTTTTCTCAGCGTTTTCATGACCCCAAGTTCCTTATGAAAATCCTTTTCCGAGGCAATTGCACAACTTTTCAAGTTTTTAACATTAGGTAAAAGATTTTTCGGAAAAATGTCTCTTTGTTCTCGCGCCAGAGGCGATTGAAAATGTTCAACTTTGATTTGGTCGATATTCTATCTCATGTTGTAAAATTTTGAGGCCATGAAAATGTCAAAATATCGAAGAATTTTTCGATTTTCAGGTTGTGAGTTTACTTCACTAATGGAAGGTAAAGGACCATAAGTTTGTGCAAAGTCTGTTTTGGGATTAACAATAGAAGACTCGGTGTTACGATGATAACTCTTGGTATGTTGGAAGAATCCGTTGGTGTGACGAAAGTGACCGGTTTAGAATAATTAAAAGGTTTGTTGTAAACAACAGTTTTTAATTTTGATCGACTCTCGTCTTATGCATCTAATTCCTCTTGACGATGATATTCAACAACATTCATAACAGAATTATCAATTTTATATTGTGCCTTTGGAAACTTCGGGATTTGGTTTGAATGTTTTGGTTGAAAGCTTAGGTTTGTAATCGGCAAGATTCGGTCCATATCCATTTGGATTTGGTTTTAAAGTAAACTTTTCAATGGCTGTGACCGACTTGCCATGTTTGTAAACAACAGTTTTAAACTCTTTAAGTTTGTTTTGCAAGCCGATGATTTCTTCAAGATGATCATCTATTAGTTTCGTTGAATGCTTTTTGTATGCAGAGAACTGTTTTTGACAATTTAACAACTTCGGCCTTAGCTTTTTGATTTTCCAAGGTGAGGCGTTAATTTGCTTTTTATGTTCATGTTTGATTGTTCTATTTGGACAACAAAGCATTCTTCAAAGCGGCTAGATCACGCATCTGTCGTTCTAAATATTTTTCGTTTTGATAAGATTTGGCAAAGGCGGCTTCAAAACCGTTTTCACGTTTTCTTGAGTTTTGAAAAAGTTGAGTTGCTTTTGTAAACATTCAAAATCCTTTGTTAACAGTGCATTTTACTTTTCAAGTCCTTGTTTAATGCATAACATTCCTCCATTTTGATTTTATGGTCTTGAAGTAACGAGCAAAATCGGATGAGGCAAAGTCATCTTGTTCAACGTGAGTCTCAACATGATCATTCTTTAGATCCTCAAGTATGACCACGGAGTCAATTTGATTATCAAGGGAAACCATAAGGTCATCTTGATCGTCAAATATAACTCTGAGGTTAACTTGAAAATCCTCGAGAAAAGATGTAAAAGACTCATTTTGAACATTCGAGCCGTGCGGATTCAGATGTTGGCGGAGATATAGATCGAGATATGATATGGTTTGTTCGGGTACGAGACAAGCCATCGATGTCATACTGGGCTGTGTCACTCATGTGTAACGCCTTGCATATTAGCCATCAACATAACAGTGCATTGGCACGCAAGTCCTCCATATCATCATCTGAGTCGGCATTTGCCATAAAGCTCTGTTCTTTGTGCGTGAGAGTTCCACCATCTTCATCCTTAAGAGCCAAAAGAAGAGCCTCTTTGAAATAAGCACTGCCCTTAGTCCTTGGCTTTGGGCATGCATTAGCCAGTGTCCCTTCTCATTGCAGTTGTAGCATCGAAGACCATTCAACCTATCTTTGAGCATTTCCTGTTCCACCATTTGAGCTCTATTGTTATTCCTACCCACAGCATTAAACCCTTGACCACCGCCCATCGGACGACCATAATCACGATTACGAACTTCAACCGTCCATTGTTCACAACAGCATGAGTCCGTGTGTTAGATGAGGAGCGAATACGATTGTTGGATTTGTTGGTATAACGGCTAAAAGCATTAGCAATCATCACAAATCCTTGTTGCAATGCTTCGAATGGATCGATTTCCTCGGTAGCTTCAGCGACATATGCTTGAGCATTGTTGTTGTATGGAACCAATTGATTTTGTTGAGGTTGAGGTTGTTGTTGTGAAGATGTGTTTGAAGCAGTTGGTTGAGTTCTTTGGTTGAGAGGGATAATTCTTTGAGCATACAAGGCAAGTTGTTGATTTTCGGTTGTGTTGTTTAGCAATTTGAGCACGAAGAATCCTTTTCCGATCAACTTCCTTTTCATGAGGCTTCAAGTAATCGTACAACAATCCATAGGTAGATTGATGCATGTTCTTAAGCTTGAGCGGAGAAAAATGACATACTACTCCCATTCAGGACCAAGACTACTCGGGAACTTAGTATTCACTGCAATTCTTGGCATGATGATGTTGTGTTTATCCAAATCATTGATGATGTCTGAAAATCTATGATGATAGGACTCTAGTGTCTCTCGAGGTTCAATCATGAAGTGTTCATAAGCCAAGTAAATTTTGGATTCCAAATCCTCGATTGAGTACTGATCCTTCCATAAGAAGACGAATATGATCCCACATTTTTTGTGCAGTCTTTTGAGCATCAACACTACGAAGAATTGGATTTGGTAATCCTAAGAGGATGTATTCCATTGCAAGTTCATCAGCTTCATAGTGTAGAAGTTCGTGGGATTTAAATGCTGCATAGCAATGTTGGTTTGTTCATCTCTTGGTGGAATGGCATTTGGATCTACGGGTACAATGATAGTAGGCATCTCAAATGGACCTTCTAAGATAACCTTCTTTAAGAACTTTCCATGTGGCTTCTTCAGATCACAAAACCTAAAGAACCTTATCACCCATTGATCGTAGTTTCTTGGAGTGAGCATTGGAGGTCTATCAAGTGATCCGACCTCATGAATTGATTGTTGGCTGCTTAAAGCTTCACACATCTTTGCAAACCAAGTGGGTTCCTTCATAGTGTTCCTTGATGGATGTTGATTGAATTCAGGTGTGTACGGTTGAGCTTGAGAACTTGGTGGTGGTTGAACCATTTGAGGTTGTGGATTTGCAGCAAGTTGTGGAGTATGTTGTTGATTAAATTGTTGTTGATAAATTGCTTGTTGTTGATTCCATTGCTGATGTTGTGGACTTAGTTGTTGTTGTTGTTGAGGATAAGTGTAAGGGAAATAGTTAGAGTATGGTGGTTGTGACATGTTGATAAACTTGTGTGGTAAAAATGGATCTTTGTAGTCGAATGAACCTTTGTTGATGAAGTGTCCTTAGGCGTAGAAAAGACAAGAACCAAGTAGCACTTATGCGTAAAACACCAAAAGTTACGCGTAACAATGAGGAGTTACGCGTAGGTTTTAGCTTACGCGTAAGCAGGAAAAAATCTAAAGTTATGCGTAGACAACAAAGTTAGGCGTAGAAACTTAGGCGTAGGATTTAGCTTATCCGTAAGACAAGGCTTAGGCGTAAGAAAATCTTAGGCGTAGGATTTCTACGCGTAAAGTTGAACTTACGCGTAATTTTAGGGTTTTATCCCAAATGATCTTTTACACTTCACGCGGTTGCAAAAGATATCCAAAGTCGACGTATTTTCAGACTTATCCAAGTAAGAAAACACGGAATAAACCAGAAAAATAAAGATCAAACCAAGGAAAATCTTACGCGTAATTTTAGGGTTTTGATACGTGTAGGATTACTCGTAACTTTGATTTTGCCCAAATGTGTTTCTAAACCAGATTTTTGTTATGGAATAGCTTCAATAGTACCAAAAGAACACAAAAGTGTGAATTTTGATGTACCAAAACGCTAAGCGGGTTACGCGTAGAACGACACCCACGAACAAAACCAAGCTTAAAAACGTAAATCCACGCGTAAAGTTTGAAACTTTTTGCCAAAAACAAGTATTTTAACACCTCAAAACTTTGAAAGTACAAGAATCTTGGATTAAAAAGTGTAAAAAACGAGTTTTTTAAGATAACCAAAGATGCGTTACCTTTACGCGTAAGATAACCAAAATCAAAACTTCAAAAACAAACGAGTACACCCAACTATTTGGCGATTGATACCACTGTTAGGTCACTAGTTTTACAACACAAGCTTATAGAGAAAGAGATGAGGCGATTGAACAAGCTAAACACACACACACTCACGTATAATATGACCGGTTATGCAAAGAGAGTGAATGAAGAGAAAAACTTGAACAATCAACCTTCAAATGAAGGTTTACAAGAGGTATTTATAGGAGGGAAGCTAGGGCAACACTCCTAGTTCCCTTCCTATCCTTATTGGGCTTGGGTCAAGCTTATGGGCCTTCTACATAAGCTTGACCTTAAACAAACATAAAGGCCATAATAAAGCTACCTATTACATATGAAATATAAATACTTGAAATACTGTTTAGGAGTGATTCCAACAATCAAGCCTGTCCGTGGTTCCAGTACTTAAAGTAATTCTTGATGCAAGGAACCTAAAACCCAACACAAAGCCTGAATAGCATCCGTGAGTTTGTCAATCTTAGCATCGGTGCTAGATGTACTCACGTGAGATGAAGTAGAAGGTCCTGCATTAGACTGAGACTGATATGTCTTTTTTCGTACAGGGCGGACCTTGGACTTGTTTTCTATGATTTGCAAGGCTTCTTTTGTGGTCTTGCTCAGGAAATTACCTCCCGCGGAGGCATTTAAAGAGTCTTGGTCAGCTTGGCTCAGACCATTGTAGAAAGTATCCATTTGCATTAACTCGGAAAAACCATGATGCAGACACTTTCGGAGCAACTCTTTGTAACGATCCCATGCCTCACCGAATGATTCATCAAATCTTTGAGTGAATTTCATTATCTCATTCTTAAGACTTGTAGTTCGGGATGGAGGATAGAATTCGTTAACAAACTTAGTAACTAAATCCTCCCATGTCTCAATGGAACTAGGGGGTTGTTTCTCAAGCCAAATCCGGGCTTGTCCCTCTAAAGAGAATGGGAACAGAAGAAGCTTAATTGCTTCATGTGGGACATTCTTGTATTTGATGGTCGATGCAATCTTGTTGAACCATCGAATATGTGCATGAGGGTCGTCCCGCTCAAAACCATAAAATTGGCTTTGGGTTACAAGATTAAGCAACCCGGTTTTGAGCTCGAAGGTATCAGCCACGATGGCTGGGACAACAATGGCATCTCCGTAACCCTCGATGGGTGCTTGGAGAAGCTCTTTCATCGGTTTATCTTCTGCCATTACGACAGGGGGTGGTGGTGCTAGACGTTCCTCAGTCACGGCTGAAGGAGCAGAACGTCCTCTACGTCTACGCGGAATACTTACAAGCTCTGAAAGTGGACTTGCGGAGCTGGAAGAACGAGTGCGCATGCACTAAGTATAAAAATCAGTTTTCAAAAACAAATGCGAGGCAAAACGACAAGTGAACTTAAACCAATAATCACAAATGAAATGGCTTCTTTAAAAAAGGTACACCAAATCACAAGGACACAAAGGCAAGTTTTGATCTTTAAGATTGGGAACTTATTAATGTTCACACCCCCAGTTGGTAGGTGTTCTGCCTTGGTTTGCGGTGGTTGATTTTTATGTATTTATTAAGTACCACTAAAAAGACGTAGGTATGGATTTGTGCTAAGGGTTTAAATACTTTTGGACAATATTTTTGGTATCGTCTCGTTTAACCAAATCGTACTTCTTTAAGAATCACCTTAAAGAAAATACAGGATAGAAAACGTTACGTTTGTTTTGTTGTTTTATATTTTTTTGGTGTTTTTAACACTTCAGGAAAAGTGTTAATGAACTTTTTGATTTTGATAACTTTACAAAAAACTGTTTACAAAAGGTGGTATATGTGCAAGTATTGGTCTAAATATGTTTAAAACACGCTACAGCCTCCCCGGCAGCAGCGCCAAATTTTGATCCGCTCCGAACGGTCTATCTTTTATTAGTCAACCACTTGTGAATGGTCAACCATAAAAGTCAAACAGTTCAGAACAAAATGCAATTAAGTCCAGAGGAGTATAGTGTTTCCCCGGGTCGTTAAGTCCCAACGAGGTGTGAACACTGTAATACAACGAATCTGTGATCGAGTAATATTGAACAGGAAAGGGGTTATGATTGATTACACTAAGGAAATTAAATCTAATAAAGACTTTGAAGTCCTTCTAATTCTATTCTAAAAAAAAAAATGTTTAACGATTAAAACCTAAAAACGTAAAACTTAAACTAAAACAAACGTAAACGTGTAAAATAAAAATGTGAAATCAGAAAACTAAAAGACTCATGAAAATGAAAATTACTTTTTAACAATTCTAATAATAAAAGAAAATTTTAAGAAAAATAAAATTATTTTTGAAATTTTCTAATTATTTAATTATTTATATTTAATTAAAAACTATTTAAACTAATTAAATTCTAGAAAATAGAAGATGAACAGTAAAAATTATGAAAAATTTCCTAAAATTATTTTATATTATATAAAAGCTAGGAAAAATATAAAAACATGATTTTACTTAATAAAAATTAATTTTACTATTTAATACTTTAATATTAATTAATTATTAATTAAACTATTATTAATTATTAAAAATACTAGATGACAAAGGAAAAATCTGAGAAAATTCTTAAAAATACTTTAATATTACAGAAACTTAAGAAAAATATAAAAACAGATAAGTGCTTAATAATAAGCTGAAAAGAAAATTAAAAAACTAAATTATATTAAATAAACGCTATCACTATTTTTAAAATTGATGTTTTTGTGATTTTTCTTTTATAAAACTATTTAACTACTGAAAATAAGCAACTTTAATGAAGACAAAAATTTTAAAACTTAAAAATAAGCAGATTGGAAGCTTATTTGATTTGACAGTTTGAGCTTAAATTGATTTTCAAGCTCAAACAAGCTTGAAATAAGCTTCACAGTTGGAACCAAAGGTAAAATAAGATGCAAACAAGCTAAAAGTACTTAAATTAAGCTAAAAGGCACAAAGAACCACACTGATAAGCTTTGGATAAGCTAATAAGCACTTTCACTAAACCTATAAACCAAACAGGCATGCAAGGTTTTTGAAGGCTAGATTAAGATAGGGGCAAAAGCTCAGAAGACAAAAGCAAGCTTGGATGTAAAAAGCTGGCTTATTGAGGTTCCCAAAAACCCAAGAATCTCACACTGGGGCCCACTAATAAGCTTATGAAAGACTTGAGAAAAAGCTTGTATTACACTGAGTATTCAGTGTTTACAGGAAATGGGACAAACAAAAAGCTAGTAGCAGCCCTATTAAATAAGCTAAAAAGTTGAAAATAAGCAATGGAATAAAGAGACAGCTAGGTGGGCTTTCCAAAAAACTAAGGGTCAAGCCCTGGGTCCTACTAATAAGCTCTGTGTGAGCTTATGAAAACAAGCAGATAACACCAACTCCCTTTGGCACAGGAGAGGTTTTTGGAAAAGTACTTAAAACAAGCTAGCAAATAAGCAGTTTATAAGCTGAATAGATATAAACTAAAATTATTCTAGTTAAGATAAGCAGCAAAATAATATTAACCTAAAAGCTTAAGTCCTAAATCCTAACAGTAAGATCACAAGAAAAATAACAAGTTTATTCAAAAACTGCAAAATAGAAAATTTGACTTTTTAATGAAATGATCTAAGTTGACTTATATGAACTTTGAATCAAATCTACTCACTGATTATGATGTTATAAGGTGAATTAAGACTAGTTTGATCAATACTAACAACTTATAAACATGATAGCATGATTATGGAACATAGAAATCAAACAGTAAAAAAAAAGATGTGATCATAAGCTATTTTGACTTTCTTTCAAATGAGCACTGGTTTTTATTGTTTCACTGAGCTACTATGACCTAATGTGACATACAACAAACAATAACAATGGCATGAACACCCTCTAACACAGTTTTCACTCACAAATCCAAACAACCTTTTAGAAGGCTGTTTTGAAGCTTTAGGCACTAAAACAGATTTTTAAACCAAGAAATCTATTGATTAACTTATAATAACTATATTTAGACAGAATTAAGCTAAAATTAACACACTTTAAACAATTAAACTAGGAAATGCAAATTTTGAAGAAATTGCTTACAAATTGTGTTTATGCACAAAACTGAGAACTGAGAACTCAACCTACAGCTTCCCAATAAGCTTCTAAACCAGAGAAATCCATGAGCAACCCTGCTCCAATGCCTCTTTCATCTTCTCCACTGATTTTTGATTTTCTAACTATTTTATGTGAATTTTTGGTATTTTTGGTTTTTAACTTTAAACTGACTTTTATGGTTTCTAAAAGCTTTCAGAAGCTTTATAGGAGCTTATGTGAGCTTATGAGTCCATAACATTAACTACTAACAACTTTAAGCTAAAAGTGAGATTTTTGAACTTGAAATTTGCATAAACTGAAAATGAAACTGAAACTTGAAATTGATTATTGATAAAGGTTTGAAAATACAATGAGATAGATAAATACAGTACTTGAAAGCTAGAAATTATACTGGAATATGAAAATTAAGCTATTCGACATATATTAACTAAAATTACTCTAGATATCTCTCTACATTGCTCCATCTTTCTTTATATTGATCTTTTTGAGCTCTGTCGACATCTCTGAAACTTTCCCACCTCTTTTCAACCCTTG
>OU343224.1:83477281-83675260 GCA_910596185.1 Chrysanthemum makinoi | reverse complement strand
GATCCTTCGAATTCATCAGAACCGTGCATTTGGCATTTTGGCGCCAAAAAGTCATTTGAGTGGGAGTAGCAGGTTTTTGTAATTAAAGAGTTTTGGGAGGATGTGGAGGTGGAAGGGAGTGGGTAGACAGCTGGGAGACAGGTGGTGGTGAAAACCAGGCAAGGTGGAGGGTGGTTTCTGGTTTGGCGGGTTTTGTGTGAAAGAGATGAACAGTGAGAGCGGGATTTGACTTTTTGACCGGTATTAATAATAGGGTGGGGGTTCAAATGGGGTATATTGGCAGGGTCAAAAAGGTTTTGGACTGGCTCAAGGGTCAGGGGTCAAGGTTCAAGTTACTTGGGTTGGGCTTGTGACTGGGCCAGCAGGGTTGTATTTGGGTTTGTGTTTTGGTTAATAACAAAAAGGGTCCGTTTGGCTTAGTAGTTATCACAAGGACCATTTTGTAATTTTCTGAAAAATGAAGGACTGAAATTGTAACTTTCCCAAACTTATCAAAAGGGCCAAACATGTCAAGTACCAATAATACAAGGACTATAAATGCCATTTTTCATCTTTAAAAGAAAACAAGGACCATTTTTGACACTTACCAAAAGTTTAAGGACCTTTTCTGCCATTTGCCCAAAGATTCATTCAAGGACCATTTTTGACAACTTAGAATATTTCAGGGACCTTGAATGATAAAACTCCACATTTTTGGATTCCCGGGACTAGATTTGCCAATCTTTAAAAGTTTAGGGACTGAAACTGTAAATTATGTAAACTTTGTTGTTTTTCATCAGTTTTCAATCCTTTTGCACTTGTAACACATAAAAACACATTTCAATGATATTTATAGTATTTTGTGGCATTTCTGAGTGTTTTCAGATGTTTTAGTAGTCTAGATGGGTATAAAATGATGTGTATTTAGACACACATCGTAAGGCCAACCTCTTAATATCACATAAGATTTCGCAAGATTAATGGTTCATTATAAATCAAGTTTCACCATTATTAGTCTGGTTTGTTTTTCTTGATCAAGCATGTCATAATATGTAAAGTGTTAAATATAGTTTATGAGAATATGAAAGACCAAGTATACATCACAAACATAAACATCAACCACATAGACAATCAACAATATAAAGCAAGAATAAAAGTAAAGCGATAAGTAAAAGGATACGCAAACCAAGACGAGGATTTATAGTTGTTCGGTCACGAAGCTCCTTTTCGCTCTACTCCACTCCCCGAGTATCCAACTCGAGAGTTACTTCACTAGATCAACAAAATCCATTATCGGCGGAGAAAACCTTACACAACATCGCCTACACTTTATCCGGTACAAGGCTAGACACCGAGTTCTTCCACGAGGTAGAACCAACCTATCACAACATCACCTACACTTTATCTTGTACAAGGCTAGATACCGGGTTCCATTACAAAGGAGGAACCATTACCCGATCAACATGACACATCTATGACACCCGTTATGTTTTGTGGCCCAACATAACAAACCCTGTGTTTTATGGCACAAACACATAAACCATCTAATCTAGTTATGGATACAAGACGATGATACAAGACAAGATCCAAGACAAGGTGTATAATGGATATGAAATCCTAAACCAAACATCAAGAACATAAAGCATGATGTTGTTAGTCTTCCATGAATGAAGATGACAAGTTTCCCAAGCTTGTTCTATAAGATCTTCATGTGATAGTATGCTTGTGATAGATGATCACTTCAGTAGGTATGGATGCGAGATCTCTAGGCTTGTTTTGGAGGATCACTTCGGGAGTATGCTTACAACAAATGAAGGTTAGAAGCATTGTGATCATATGAGATGAGGGTGGTTTACATGTTTCCTACTGATATAAATATGTTAGAAATGGTGGAGATAAAGTATGTGTAAAGGTGCAAAGACATGGTGAGAAGTGGTTTTCTATTTATAGGCAAAAAGACCAAAACATGTTTCTGCCCCAAGGATCCCTTCTGAGAGGGATCCGCCTACCTAACCCAAAGGGATCCGGCGGAACCGCGGTACTAGGCAACAAATCCTAGGTTTGCGGTTACATACCGGGTTATGGGTTATGGATAATGAACCATAGGTCATGGACTTTGGGTCATGGGTACCCAACAAGATACAATATATATAGACAATGGGTTAAGGACTTTGGGTCATGGGTCATGGACTTTGGATCATGGGTCAAGGGTTTTACCAAACATGATTTCATGCATGATGTCATGCAATGGGTCATGGGTCATGGGTTATGGATCATGGACCATGGGCATGGGTTATGAATCATGGTATTTACCCAACATATTTACTTTTGTTTATGTATTTTATAAAATGTAAGTAACCAAGATTACTTAAGTGTTTTATATAATGGTTTTAGTTTTATATAAACTATTTAACTAAACATGTTTAATGGTTTTGTTAGGGTTTGATCATAACGCAACATAACAAACATGTACAAACCTGTGTTGTAGCATACAAGGACTTGAGTCGTCAAGAGGTGTTGAAAGTATGTTGAGACAAAATAATATTACGAGTAACTTATATATTTTATGTTATGTATTACAAGTTACATGTTTGTCATCAACAAAACAAACGAGACTGTATAGATAAAATATCGTAATACTTGCATTAACACTCTCCACCAATAAAATCATTCATTCTCGCCATCTAACATTTGTTGAACTTTAATTTTCGTATGACTCTATAACACCATCTAACCCACCATTTTACATGTTTTTTGACCGAACACCATCTCCTATTACCTGCCATGTCATTCATAACCCCGCCTTACACTACGCTGCTCCAAATGAGCACAACACCCCTACGGACCCACAAACACTCGATCTAACACCACCCGCTACTACAACCCACCACACTTCTACTCCAACCACAACACCCACGTCCCAACCCACCCCGGCCAAATATCTAAACCCAACCCCACCTCCTAAGTACAACTTACTCCCCCCCCCCCCCCCCCCCCCCCCCCCCCCCCCCCCCGCCTCCGAACTCATCCTATGGTCACATGGGCCCAAGTTGGCACGGTTAAGCCCAATCCTTGTTTTCATGGTCATATGTCTCATAAATCTCCTAAACCTAAGTGTCCCTCTATTGCCTTGTTTGAATCTAACTAGCGAGATGCTATATATGATGAATATAATGCATTAAGTAAAAACTGTACTTGGATTCTTGTTCTGAAACCACCTAATGTTAATGTTGTCATACCCTGCTAAAGCGGAAACACGAGGTGCAACTGCGCAAGGCACAACACATAAGATATAGATAAACACCATACATAAATTACTTGAAAGTATTCAAGTTTACAATAAGTTTTTAAAACTCAAGTTCTTAAAAGACAAGTCATTATATTTAAAATATAAATATAACTGGAAAGTGTCAATGCAATGCCTTCTTAAATTCCACTTTATTGACGATCACCTGAAAAGCATGACAAAACGAGTCAACTATAGAAATAGTTGGTGAGTTCACAGGTTTTCAAGAATGCAAACGTTTTAGTAAAATGTTATCAAGGTAAAACGGATATCAATCCGCACAGTAATTGAGTGAAGAGTTACTTGCAAAAAAGTAATGGAGTAAAATGATATCAATCCGCATAGTGGATGAATATATAGTTACTTTCAAGAAGTAAAGCATTTATAGCATAAAATGAGTTTCATAACAAAGTGATATAAATCCAAACAATGGATTTATAAATGGTTACTTGCAAAAAGTAAAATGTTTCTTAAAGTTCAATAGTATCAACCATACTTAATGAACCTATCCCATATTAGGCTCGTAGGAAATGGGTTTAAGAGAAAATGATATCAATTCGCACAGTAGATTAGTAAAGAGTTCAAATTGAAAACTTCATTCATACATGAACAAGGAGTAAGTAATTGGTTGTATAAGATGCAAAAAGGTAGATAGTATACATAAGTGTCAATACAATTGAGGCCATAACCCAAAGACCAAATGTCCCAACTACACGCCCGAACAAGACATGTGTAAAATGACCACTCCATGTTATATAAATAACACGAGCAAAAGCACACTCAATGTTATATAAATAACACGAGCAAAATGAACACTTCACGTTATACTAATAACACGAGCAAAAGCACACTCCATGTTATATAAATAACACGAGAAAAATAAACGCTCCGTGTTATATAAATGACACGACCAAAATGAACAACAATCCTAATAATGCTATCCATAAATGTCTACGGCTCACTAACGAGTTAATAAGTAGCGTAGTGTGGGGGCATAAAGCACAAAAGAGTCAAGGCATCTAACAAGCATACGTACCAATTTGAGAAGGTAGCAAAGCACAAGTTCAATAAGTTCATAAAAGTACAAGCAATTCAGTTTAGGTATCAAATCATGCTTTTCACCCTAAACGAGTGAATAGTAAAAAAAAGGGACTGTGAAAACTCACCTTAACAAGCAAAAGCATGAGTATAAGTGTGGGCACAATACAAATATAGAGTCTTCTTTGAGGGTGTGCAAGGTGGGCGACCGCTTAGGGCCTCAAAATTTGTAGGGGCCCCAAAATTTTTCCCGTTAACAATATATTCATGTGTACACATATTTTACACGAAGAAAAAAATATTTAGATGAGAAAATATCTTAAATGAGTATTATGTTGAATGTTTAGATAACTAATTGCATTATATCTTATAAACGGTGACACTTTAGATATAATATTCCTTCTCGAAAGGCCTCATTATGTAATTCCGTCCAGGGCCCTCAAAATATTCAAAATTCAGGGAAGGCCTTGTACGAATCACTAAGGCAAACCCTCAGACGTAAACCTTCCTAAACGCGGCCTAGATCAAGTAAATTACCTATTAATAACTAAATGATATGCTCGAACAAAATGACATCAACTAGTTAGGTCACCCAGTTAGACTCATCAAAATACGTTACTTTATAGAAACACACGATTTCACCCATAACGCTTGCATACCCTACGTGTCTATCGACAAACCTCAAGTTCACAAGGACTTGGATTATTACCACTTTTACTTGAATACCACAATGGCTCGGTCTAGGGTATTCAAGTCTCTTACAAACAAAACATCGACCAAAACTACGTATTAACAACTAGACAGAATAATCAAAAGCTGTCCAGATTTAGTGGCCACTTCGAGAGACCATTTCACCTAGAACAAAAATGATTCTAACTTATGCAGAAAGGCTTGCCCATAAAGTCTCATCAGCTTTAGAAACTGATGGACCAGTCCATGAACATCAAGTATCAAAGGGTCAAGACCTTTGAGTTAGGATATAAGCTTCTGGTACAATCAAATTAACATACTAAACTATTCTCAAAACTAAAATCAAAGATTTTTATGAAGTTTAGAGTGAGATATGACCATTCAAAGTTGGATAAAGAAATATGTCCGTGCATGTCAGTTTTACACCATGTCTTGTGATGACTGTGCCGGGGTTCAAAACTTTGAGTCTTCAAGTGAGACTACTTGGGTTTTAAAGCTAACATGTAGAACTAACTTCCAAAAGAAAAATCAATGGATTTGAGTACAAAATGAAAGAGTTATAGGTTTATAGCCATGCAAAGTTGAGTCATGAAATCTGTCCAGAAATGGCAGATTCATACCTTGTCTTACAACCACTATTTGAAGGTCCAAAACTTAATATCTTGTTAGGAATTAGAAATTCCATAGTGAAGTGTCGGCCACCCCATATATAATCTAGCATAAGTTAGCTCATAGACATTACGTTATTTACTAGTTATTTAGTTAGTTATTTAGTTTAGTGCAACACCGTGGAGGAATGACGGGTCTTTACCCACTGTATACCTGATCCACAGGCCGTCAGGAGGTCGTTATGTTTGTAACTATAAATACCCTCTACCTCCCAAGGTAGAGGGTTGGACCTTTCACTCAATCTAACCTTTCTTTCTTTGTTTACTTTCTCTCTCTAGAAAGGCTCCCACCTTTTACTTTCTCTCTCTAAACTCTTAAACCATACGCCTAATATTATTATGTTATGATGTGTTTGTGAAATCCAATATCCTACAATTGGTATCAGAGACAAGGTTTGATCATCTCTCTTACATATCCTTGGATTTCTAGTGGTTTTAGATGGTTTTTGAGTTTGAAAAAGTTTAGTGGTTTTTGCATCATATGGATCATTTCTAGTGTTAAAGTTTGAATTTTGGGTGTACTTTTGTGTTTAGAACCATTGTAAGTGCTTAGGTTTTGATTTGGTAAGCTTGAATCACTGTGGTTGAGCTTGTCTTGGATTGAAAAGTGTGTTTTTGAAGTTTTTCTTGCTAGCGACTTGGCTCTCGTTGTGTTTCTCATCATAGCGACTTGCTTCAGTAAAAGTTAGCGAGTTACAGTGTTAGTTGTTAGCGACTTGAGCCTAGCGACTTGTCTATTGAGACAAGCCGACAAATAGTACAAGTTAGTGGATTCTCCACTACGGCTAGCGACTTGGTGAGGTTAGCGACTTGCTTCAGAAATTATTAGCGAGTTGTAGTGTAAATTGTTAGTGACTTGATACTAGCGACTTGGACCTTAGCGAGTTGCTCTTTAGCGACTTAACTGTGTAGCGACTTGGTGCTTTAGTGACTTGTGTCCAGCGACTTGGTTCAAGAATACTTAGCGACTTGGTGACTCTAGCGACTTGTCTTACTAGCGACTTGTTGACTTTTCCCGACAAAACTTCAAACGGCCATAACTTTTGAACCGTAACTCCGTTTTCAGCGTTCTACCCATCAAAACGACCGCGAGAACGAGGAGAATGGCACGCCGAATGAACTAAACAGAAGTTATTGAGGTTTTTATTTTTTCTGACCTAAATTTCTCCATAAAAAAGGGCATAAACCAATCCAAATCTCAACCAAACAACATCTCTGCTAATCCTACAAACAATCATAAGACCTAACACACAATTGTCTATCATTGTGTCGATCCATCAGCTATCTTAACACGTTCTATTGGTCATTGTATCACGGTTTCTTCTTGATTTTGTAAAATCCCGCGAAAGAATCTATTTCTCGGTTTAAATCATAGACTTGTAAAATCCCGTGTATACTACAACATCATGTCTTACACTACTGACCCAGTGATTTCGAAAGTACTTAAATTGTATGATGCTGTGGACAACAATGATAATGTATGCTACACTGAACGATTAAAGATGATTGAATTAATCAATGACGATTTGAGTTCTTCATGCTCTGAGTCCAATGAGAAAGACTTGCACCTGCTCATGCTACAGAATGCCATGCAAAAGGAATGTTGCATTGTGCCCTTTCAGCAACTTCACTCACACCTTATGTTACTCACATCGATAGGAATGGAACGAACATGCAATGCCCTTTTCCGTTAAGATTTATCCACATTAACGGGAACATTACTATTGAACTTAGAACAATTAGAACAACAACTTGATAAAGAAAAGGTTCAAAAGGATACTTCCAGTGCTGCACTTCAAGTGATCTACAAATATTTTCAGTCATTCATTAGAAGGGAATTCTCATCAGATTATGATCAAGACCTGACTGAAATATCTTTCAAGAGACACACTGGAATGGAAATTAGCATGTTCACAGAGACTCTTATCCATCTCATGGATAATGTGGAGAAGTATATTGAGGAAGTTACTCAGAAAGATGAAAAAGTGGATGAGAGTCTAGAGCAGTTGAGAGATATTTGTGATGAGTCGGGTAATGTATCTGTTGAAGAATTGGGTGTTGCTGAATGCTGAATGTCAGAGACAACAATAAATGATGTAACCAGTTGCTCAGTAACTCCTGTAACACAAGAAGTGGATGTTGTAATCAGAAAGGTGAATGAATGTCGGGTACGATCAATAAATTTTAGTGTTGAGACCAGTAAGGCATCGGGTGATGGATCAGTTGACACTGAATACAGAGGCTAAGAGACAGATAAGCTTGAAACAACCAGTAGTTCAGTGACTCTTGTTACACATGATGTGGATGCAGATATCAGACCAGAAATTGAACAGGTGTCATGTAATGAGGTACCCTTTACTGTTCAATATAGTGCATCTGCTAAAGTACTTGAACAATCTGATCATGATGCTGAACATGACTCTGATAAATGTCCTGTAATTGAGGCTGAGTCTGAGATTAAGTGTATCAAAACAAACAATATGGTTGATAAAAAGGCTTTTGATGAACTTTCAAACAAATTCTCAAAACTTGAAAAACATTGCATTTCACTTGAAATTGCAATACAGAGTAAAGAAGAAAGCTTTCAACTTAACAAACCAGGTAAAAATCCGGAACTTCCTGAATTCCGTTAACTTTTTGAAATTAACACTTTGAAAGCTCAGCTTCAAGACAAAGAGTCAACTATCAACAATTTGAAGAAACATATTTCTAATATGAATGTGAAAAGTAATTTGGTTACAAGTAATTCTGATATTAATAATATTGATGATATTCAAATGAGAAATGATGAATTAGCGGTTTGTGTGGCCAAATTACTAAAGGAAAATGAGGCTTTGAGAAAGCATCACATAGAACTAAGTGACTCTGTCAAAGAAGCTAGAACTAAGTCAACTGAACAAACAAACTCTTTGATAGCAAAAATTGATGATCTCAAAGCTCAACTTCAGGAAAAGAGTTTCGATATTGTTGCTTTAAAAAATGAGCTCAGAAAAACAACAGGGAATAGTGTGAACACTAAGTTTTCAAAACCATCAAACTTGGGGAAACCAGTTATTAGACAACCGAATGCGTTTAGATCTGTACTACCAAAATTTTCAAAAATGCGGTTTGCCTCCCAAGTTGATGCGAAACAAGTTTTGACAAAACCAGCCACTTCACCTCACTTGCCTAGGAAAATTGATATGAATGACTTGTATAAGAACTCTTATCTAGGATGATGAATTCTTCGATATTTCAAGGCACTACTAGTAGTTCTAAACCATTACCTAGGAACACTAATCTAAAGACTAGGGATTGGCTTACATCTAAGAGTAGTTGCGCTTCGATTAAAGCTATTCCCATAGCAGATCACTCTAAGAAATCTAGATCTATTTCTGAATCCAAACAAGCTGTTTGCTCAAAGTGTCTGAAATGTATCTTTAATGCTAATCATGATAAATGTTTCACAAAATCCCTGAAGAAAGTAAATGCTCATGAAATGGTACAACCTGTTAAGTCTAGGATTTACACTAAGTCATCCACAGTGCATATGAAGAAAATGAAACCAAAAGCCTCGCCTAGATGGTTACCAACTGCTAAATCTTTGGAAACTAGGAATAAGGATAAGTCTTCCACTATGCATAAGAAGCCTAACAATTCTAGACCTTGCCATAAGTGGATGCCTTATGGTAGAATGTTTAAGGATGCTGGACTTAGGTGGATACATACCGGAAAGTTGTTTACCGATGACAAAATCAATGTTGCTTGTGAAACCCCAAAGGGTTTGGATACTAATGTCACTAACCAAAATATATGCAATCAAGTTTGTAATATTAGTGCAGGTAGTCCTTACTCTGTTGCAGATACTTCAATTCTTCACTACATGGACTGGCTTAAAGTATGGATTACAAATGGATTGATATCTCATAACTCACGGGTTCAAGTAACTCAATCTTGATATTCTTTCGGCTATGACGTCTGTTCACATCAGTTCAGGCCTCGTACTTCATCATTATGGCTTCTGCAGATAACTCTTCAGGCCCTGTTCCTCAAAGAAAATAAAAGTGTACGCTTCAGTGCGCTTCATCTTCAGAAGAAGAGAAATCTTCTTATTATGACCATTCTCATCAACATGCTTCATGCTTTTTCCATGCGCTTCAGTCATCAAGTGATCCGGACTACTGATAATTACTCTTATTCCACTTGCTCAATATAATGAAAATGACGACATCATGTGCTAATTTTGCGGGAGAAGAAGTGTGATTTTTTTTTTAAATTTTTGCATGATTGATTGGTATTTGAGAATATATGGTCAAACGGCTCCTAACTCATGTAAGAACCGAGACTCTTTTTATCGGATCATCTTCACATGCAGTTTCTTCTAAGAGCCGCTGGTTGACATCTTCACACGGGCTGATATGATTAATGACAAAGTGCTTCCGGTTAATGCTTCACGTACACATCAACATGATGATTCCGAACAATCTCTCTGTTCTTGTTTGATGTGATTGGTAGTTTGGTGTTACCATTTAGTGTGTTCATTGTGGGCTGATTGCTGATTTCCTTGATGAATATCTTTCTGTTCTTGTTTGATTAGGAGGGATTTTAGTTAAAGGGACTTGCAAGAGGTAAGTTAATTGGGATGCTTTTTGGTGTGATGAAGATGTTAACTATCTATTCCCCAACTGGACAATCTTGAAGAAGGTCGAGTCTACAGTCTGTTCTACATTTTCTGATGTATGTTATCTAAAGACTTCTTCTTAATCTAGGCATTTTTCAAACAGATTGTCGGTTTATGGGAGAGCACTAATTGGGGGATTGTGATAAGTCAGATTCAATCCCCAATTAGACTTGCTCATATTCTTTTGCAGTGATTCCTCGAGAAAGCCAATCTCCAGTTATTCCTCGAGGCGTTGATATTGACTATTGTAATATTGCAGTTGCACTATTGAATAATAATCCGCTCTTTGGTATTCCTTTGCCAAATCTTCACGGATTATTGTTCATGAAAAATGATCCGCTCTTTGGTATTCCTTTACCAAATCTTCACGGATTATTGTGCACTCTGTAAATCAACCACGTGAACATTAAGGAAAATGACTACCTCATCCGCTTGAAGACATTATTGGTGAATCTTCCAGATCAGTCTCTATATGTATATCTTTAGGAAGATGGAATTGATGTTGAGGAATCATTTGTTCCGGTTCATTAAGTGGGTCAATGTACATCCGGTTGTACATTTATTCACGTGTTGGACATTTGACACAAGTTGATTACTTCGGAGCTAATCATTTATCACTTATTTGAGATTGAAGTTGACTTTCACAAAGGCGTGTTCTTATTTGATAACTTGCTCGGGCTTAAGAATTAGAGTTGAAGACTTGGTTTATCTAGTTACCAGCAGTCGGGGTGGATGGTTGAAGACCTGGTTAACTATCACTATTAGAAGTTACGTTGTTTTACTCAGTGACACACGCACATGACGTTGTGGATAATCGCAAGAGGTGTTAATGTCTCATACTTTGATTGAGTAGTGAGTACTTAAGAGATTTGCTTGGAGCATAAATTCTCGACACCGTTCTTCCAACATTAGTGCAAGATTAAGATACAAATGTGGGGATTTCTACTTCAGTTTCAAGTTTGGTATATCGGGTTTTCTTCATCAGTGGTCACTTCAAATTGTCTACATAAGGGTTGATAAAATTAGTTAGAGAGAGTCTTCAGTAAGTTGATTCTCACAAGAGTTCAAGTGTTCTTCTTAAAAAATTTCTAGTATACGGGCTTATTATTTGTTGCTGATTCTGAAGTATCAAAACCAGAAAGGGGCAAGGAGACAAGCATCTAAACGCGAGTAAACTTGATAAACTTAATTCTTCTAATTGATTGAAGATATCCCGGGAAGACGAATGTCATAACCGCAGAGAAACTCAATGTTTATCTCATCGTGGCGTTTAGTGCTCTTATTTCAACTACGTGGGGGAAGAGATGTAAGAGAAAGTTTCTGAAGATAAAAGAGGTACACAAGTATGACATATTCAGGGGAGATAAATGTATAACATGAGGGAGAGAGATTGTGTACATTAGGGATGCTCAGTTGTCTCACTTGAGTGCTTAATCAGTGATTCAGAGATATAATCACTTATTCCGGAGTTGACATCCGCAGAGATTGTCATCCGCAGAGATAATCAGTGATTCGGCCTGCTTCTTCAATGTTATCGGTTATTCTTTCTTTGGGAACGTGTGTACTTCGAGTTCTTGAGCATTATACAAAGAGACTGACTACATCAATTCAACTACTTGGGGGAATTGTTCTCTTGACACCTTTTTGGAATGGATTGCTTCAGACTTCAGTGGTTATGGAATTTGAGAAGATTATTTAAATGTGAGATGATACGTTGCTGTTCTTCTATTGGATGATATAACCTCGAACGAAGAATCACAAAGATTATTCTTAAAAAGAGCAGCAAGATCGATGATAATGGTGTGCTTCTTTGTGCACCTGGCTAAGGGAAGCTTGAAAGAAAGCTTTGAATCTGCTCAGCTATAGGATTTTCGGTTTGGGGGAAGCTGCCAAAGTCTCACTTTCAGATGGTTCAATTTCTCTCAATTCAGGAGCCTCGAAAGCTTTGGTGGTGAATGTTTAAGAGATGATGACTTCTATCTTCTACAACGGGGCTGCTCGATATCCTTATCTCGGTACTCGTATCATCATCTTCTAAAACTATATCATCTAATATATCTGTGTATATATTTTTCAAAAAGTAAAATACAAAAATATAAAACCAAGAAAAAGAAAATAGAAAAATATAAAATCAACATAAACCCATAAAAATCAGAAAATTTAAAAATACCAAAAATATGTTTTTCTCAAGACATGTCTTCTGGTATCGATAACATCTACGGTCTTAGAAATGTCATTCAATAATGGCACGGGACCATAGATGAAATTCGAGCAGGAGGTGTAAATATTATTTTCAAAACATGTCTCAAAATATGGCTTACAGTTACGTCAGACTGTAACCCGTGCTTTATACTATGGCTTGCTATTATTTCTGATAGCAACCCGCTCTTCAAAGAGGAAAGTGCTGGGCTAAACCAATTTTCAAATATTTCGTGCACTTATCCTAAAAAAAAAATTTGAGGAAAGTATGTCGAAGGACTGCTGTTCCTACACAAATGTTTTTCCGTCTAAAATTCTTCAAAAAAATATTTGTTGTATTCAAAAATTGGCGGAAAATGAGTTGCTTTCAAAACAATCAGATTCAGAGTTCTTATAAACTTTTGTAATCTCAATCAATGACTTCAGCGCTTTTAAACTTTTCAAAAATTGAGTCATTAATTGAGGGGGATAATGTTTTCAAATCTATATCATCTAACGGGCTTTCTTAATTATCCTATATGCTTAATTAAAAATGATGTTAACCTACGTTGAAGGACTAGGTGCCTAGGATATGATTGTTAGGTTTAGATGATTAGAGTTTGATGAACACATTATTCCCATGCCTTTACATGATTTGATTGAGATGTTTCATTGACTTTTATTAGTCGATTGCTGTTTGGGTGATGTCGACCACCATATATCTGTATGTGTTTTCACTAACGTATGTAGGTATATTGGTATATAAGAATGTTCCCGATCCGGATCCCATAATTGAAGATGATTGGATGCCGAAAGGAAATGGAAACTACATCTTGGGTTGACAAATGAGGAAACGGAGCTTAATTTGACTTCTATGGAAAGTTGGCATGATAAAGTGCAACGTAAGAGGTCTCACTGCATCAGCAGATGGTTTTCTTCATCTTCAAATGAAGAAACAGAGCTTAATTGGACCTCTATGGAGAATTGGCATAACAAATGCAACGTCAGAAGTCTCACTGCATCTGCAGACGGTTTTCTTCCTGCCTTACAGCAACAACAACAAAAGCAGCTCAACCACCTAACTTATCCTTGTGCAGGGATAATAGTGATGATACCATTTTTCTAAAACTTTGAAAAATATTGTTTTGAAAATGGAAAAATATTGTTTTGAAAATAAATCGGATTCAAAGTTTTGAAATCAACCGGACTTTATTTTGTTAAATCTTCAGTGATTTCAATTTATATATTTTCAAACGATATTTCATCTAAAAAGTCCGTTTGTACGTTATAATGTGGTGATCTAAAGATTTAATTTTATGTCATGGTATGATTGTCTTTAAAAATCAAGGTCTTTCAAAATGAAATTTTTTATGTTCTTGTTTGATTGTGAAATTGTTTTATTTTACTTAAAGATCTCTTAAAACAATCATACCTGACACTAACAATCTTTAATGTCTAAAATTGATCCGTATCTATCATTTTTCAAAATTAAATCAAGCCACGTCTTTCCCCAAAATCTTTTAAATGATTTAAATCAATTGGGATTACAAATCTCAAAAGGTTTGAAATTTTTTATCGGGGTAGAGATCGTGATTTAAATCTCAAATTTGTTTAAATAGAATTGGTTTTAGTCCTTTAAAGGCACTCCTGCCTCCATGTGCCAAACGATTTCTAATACATAATGCACATGTTGAGGGGGAGCATTTATCCAAAAACAAGATGAGTATTTAAACCTGGCCACATTTGCTCCTATGTTTTTCTAAACCTTATTAAATCACTTGGGATCCAAAATCTCAAAGGGTTTGATATTTTTGATCGGGGGAGAATTTGTGATTTAATATGAAATCTGATAAAAGGTGATCGTTTTGATTCAATTGTGCAGGCTGCTCTCTCATATGTGCTAAACGCTTTCGTATCCCGAAGCACATATTGAGGGGGAGGATTTCAAAAGAAATTAAACTATCATGGTACAAAGGTTTCAATGTTTTATCATATGTACCTTGATTGAGTTTTAAAGGTTTTCTATATGGCAATATGATCGTGGATGTGCTTCAAAGAACTCTTTCCTCTATGTGATAAAACTATTTCACATATCCTATGCACATATTGAGGGGGAGAATTTACTAAGAAAATCAAATGGCTTTTTCTACAGAAATTGTGATCAAGAAATTATTTCAAAAAAACTCTTGTCTCCATGTGCTAAACAATTTCTAAATCATATGCACATGTTGAGGGGGAGGTTTTCTAAATGATCAAAACAATTAAGTACCTTGATTGATTTTTCCAAATGATTCTTCAATTGGTTTCAAAAAGTAATGAACTGTACCAAAAGACTGACCATTTTACTTTAAGTATGGAGTTATAAGGATGGTGTGGTTAGGTATTAGTTCCCACGATCCGCCAGAACCGGAGGGATCTACCCAGGGACAATCCACTACATAGTGTAGAGTCCTTAGGTATGATGAAAAAAGGAGAAAAATGAAAAATGGGAAGAGTGTGGACTGATACAGAGCTAGTACTGGAATAAACCCAACAAGTTTCTAGTTATGAAGTCTCGATAAGCACTGAAGGGGTTGAAGAATGAAAAAGAAATGAATATGAAAAGGGTGAAAAGAAATAACCCTCCAATAATTCAACCTTAGGGCAGAAACCGGGTTCAATACATATGCTACTTGTGTTTACTAAGGTAACACTGGTATTGAAGACAAGACGTCATGGACCCAGTGACGCACTGCACCTAACTTCCCAAGCTACTCAAGTTCCTCTTAAAAGGACTTGTTTCATTCTCACGGGGAACCTACATAATCTATCGACTTTCTCTTAGAGATTGTTGATATTGAAGAAGGAGACCCTCTCCCTAGTCTCCGGCATAGGAACCAAATATGCACAATTGAGTCTAGAGCCAAGAGATCATCCACAATATCTCATTAGGACACAAAATTAATGAAGACTTGCTGTTTCACACAATGTGGAAAGTAAGTATATATTTAGAGTCCTACGCATTATCCTTGTAGTATTTCCAGAACATCCGAGTGATATGTCAACATATTCACAATGAAGATGGAAAGCCTTCTAGAGCCAACATCAAACAAGCTCTTGGTGGGTGACATGTGAAATCTTTTCTAAAGATCAAACTTGTGACAACTGGATAGAAACGATGGGGCGATTCACTCGTGAATCAACCTTGGTCCAGGAAAGGAATTGACGAATACTTTTGGAAAAACCGTTCGATGTGCAAATCTTCTTTTCTCTAGCACATCGAATGTGTATTCATATTTCAAACTCAAAAAGTATCTCTGATTGAAAAAAATACTTTTGGAAAAACTGTTCGATGTGCAAATATCTTCTCTTATCTAGCACATCGAATGTGTACTCTTTACAAATACAAAAGGTATTTTTGATTTGATCTTTCTCATAAAACCTTCGTCGTATTGCAAAACTCTTTCTTCTAAGCAATACGCGATTGTTTTTCAAATCAAGTTTTCATCAATCAGTGAATCTCAATTCGCTGGTTCACTCACTCCGTGTTGTGTTCTTTGAGATGTTACGGTTTGAGAACAGCTAGAACAGCTGCGAAACCCTGTCAAGGAGATTCTTCGGAATTATACCTGATCACAGGCAGTACTTGTACTGATCAATGGGGAACCGTGGGCCATGTACCTCAATTCAACAAAAGTAATCAAAGACACTTTCGTGTGTTTTATTGCTAACTGTCGTATGCAGGTACACCCCGACGATTGCAGCTGATCAGAATTGAGGAGTCAATCCAAAGCCGCATGCTCACAACATCCACACTTAATTGAATATATCATGACTTGTGCATATCTACAGAACCTGGCTCTGATATTTTTATACTATGTTTTTGCTACGCAACTGCAAATATCATGAGCCAGTAAAGCTTCCGCTACTCTGATGGAAAGATGTCATGATCCTGAAAGTGTGAGCATGTCGGTCCGAAAGTCACAACATCTCATGTTGGCAACACAATAAAGGGTGATCCAGAGATTTACTATGGCTGATGATCTCAATGAAAGCTCGAAGATCATCAAGATGTCGATCAGTTCAAAGACCTCCACTAAAAGCACAAAGATTACAGAAGTTGAAGAATTAAAGTCTATGAGCTCAAGACTGAAGATTAAATAGAATGCTAGGATTCAAAATGTAAAACATGGGGTGACCTCCCTTAGGGGGGGGGATTGTTAGGAATTAGAAATTCCATAGTGAAGTGTCGGTCACCCCATATATAATCTAGCATAAGTTAGCCCGTAGACATTACATTATTTACTAGTTATTTAGTTAGTTATTTAGTTTAGTGCAATACCGTGGAGGAAGAACGGGTCTTTACCCACTATATACCTGATCCATAGGCCGTCAGGAGGTCGTTATGTTTGTAACTATAAATACCCTCTACCTCCCAAGGTAGAGGGTTGGACCTTTCACTCAATCTAACCTTTCTTTCTTTGTTTACTTTCTCTCTCTAGAAAGGCTCTCACCTTCTACTTTCTCTCTCTAAACTCTTAAACCATACGCCTAATATTATTATGTTATGATGTGTTTGTGAAATCCAATATCCTACATATCTCTTACATGATACCACTTGGGTTTTAAACACAACTCAAAACCCTAAATATCAGTATAAAGAGCATCACTTGAGGGTGAGTAATAAGAGAGATATGTCCTTCCAAAGTCGGCCATATTTTATGGACAAAATCTATCCCAAACAATCCTTCTCATCCACAAGTATCTATCCTTTATACAAACGAAAAGAACCATAAAAATCACACACTAGATCATTTCAACAACCTTTAAAAAAATTTAAGGACTTACTAACAAAAAGTCAACAAATCTAAGTACCCATTTTCATGCATGTTTATAAAGACTTAGATTTATAACACGAGTTTAGGTGCAAGATTCGACATGATGTCTTCTTACACCAAGAAATGCCTTTTTCCCTTGAAATATATGATGGTAAGAGTATATTTTATGTGGTTCTTGATGATGTTAATACAAGGATCTTGATGGAGAATGATGGATGTAAGTGATAGAGAAGGATTAGGTGTTTGTATATGGAGGATGTTTGTTGTGTGTTTTATGTTTTAACTAGATTTTTTGTGGTAGTGGTATGGTGGTTGTGTGGTGGCCGGCTAAAGGAGAGAAGAAAGAGAGGTTTGAGTATGTTGTATATGAAAAATGAAAGGAGAAGTGAAAGGATATGGAGTGTATGGGAAAAGGTGGAGTGTTGGAGTAGTTTATGGGGAAGATAAGCGAGAATTATTGTGTTTTATGGGGGGTTGTGGTTGGGTCAGTTTTGGGATGGGGAATAAGGGGGAAATGTTTAAATTTTGTTGGTAAATAATACATGTAAATACCCTAATTCTAAACCGCAAACGCTTATGAATATTGGTGCATTACCGGGTTACACTTAGAAAAACGTATACACTTAAAAGTGAACTATGTTTTCAAGTGTGGGTAACACTAAATATTTTAAAACATATAAGCATATCATTGACAATTAGTTGACGTTAAATGATAAGGATTTAAAAGGTACACTTTTGAAGGCTCATTTAAGCCCTTAATTGATCACTTTTGTATCCGTTACTACTTAATTTCGTTCCTTTTCACTTTTTAGGTCTCTTGAAGGCAAATTGCTGGAGTGACACTTATTCGGACGAAAATGCACGAATATACTAAGAAAATGGCCAAAGTCAAGAATCAAGACACTCAGGCTGCTGGAACTGAAGGGGACGGCGTCACAACTTAAAAGGGGACGGCGTCACTGCCAAAATGGCGACGCCATCGTGGATTTTTTGTGACGGTCCAGTAGCCAAATTGCTAATTATCAAGTGACGGCATCAGGTTTTAATAGAGTAGGGCGTCGCAGCTCAGACGGCCTAGATTTGATCCAGAAGGCGTCAGAGACTGAAGGCGACGGCGTCACGGGCATAAGGTGACGCCGTCACAATGTTTACATGGCCAAGACGAAACCTTAATGATGGCGACCCGACGGCGTCACAATTAAAGAGTGACGCCGTCGCAGTTTGTAACACTATATATAGAATCCGAATTTTTTAGTTTTCAGTGTGTAGTTTTGTGGAGTAAAAACTTAAACCGAACCAAGGCTGTCTTGTACAGTATTTTAAGGTTCCATACCCTATCTTGAATCAAGATAAGTGTTTTACTTCATTAATTTAATTATGTTTTCAATTGATTGTGTGTATGTTTGCATGTTTCCCATGTCCGGCTAATTTACTTGTGTGTTTGCTTAGGTAATATGAAACCTAGTTATTGAATATTGATTGGTTGTCTCTTATCTTAACTGTTAACGATCTAGTATTGCAATAGGTCATCCATTGTGTCATTAATGCTTGATTACTCTTTGTGAACCCTAGCTTATAGTCACTAGTGGAATCGTAGACTAAACATCCAAAGAGTACCTTAGTGTTAAGTTTATGAATCCTAGATATTTTGTAGTCATTAACCTTTGGTAGTTTCAAAGAGTTAGGGATAAACGCATACCCTACGACTTTAGAAACACAACGCGATTAAGAATAAGGACGTGACAATTCAACCATCAATAGGAGATAACTAGGTAGTAATAAAACCTAAGTAAAAACATTTTTAAATCATCATACGAGCACACAACAATAGACATAGACTACCCCTAGCTTAGTTAATTAGATTAGATAATAGTAGAGTAATTGGTAGAAATATCACCCCCCAAATCCAAACCCCGAGATTCATACCTTTCCATTTTCTAAAAAATATAAAAAAACTAAAAATAATCTTCCTCAACCCCAACCTTAGCGTAGTAATTTCTCACTATCATTCCTATTCCCCTAGAGAACGGTATCAATACCCGTGGCTTACCCTAATACTACACTGCGACGATTAGGTTCACTGCCTAGGGTGTTATAAAACTTGCTCGATGAAAAGGAAGTTCCTTTGACCCCGAACACGCTGTGTAAGCGTATCAATTTTTTGGCGCCGCTGCCGGGGAATAGAATAGCTAGTTAGGAGTTCACCTCGTTTAGGTTTCCTTGCTTGATTCCTATCAAGTAAGCTTTTTTCCATTTTTAGCTTCCTCGTAGTCTACCCCCCTTCTTCGTGACCTTTGTTCGTAAACCCCATCACTTTTCGTTATGGAAGGTGATAACCCACCAAACAACACTTTACCACCAAACCAATACCCACCGCTTGATCCAGCCTTTGCCAACCAACTTCGAGCTCTCATTGTTAGCGACTTTGGAGAGCTTAGGAAACTGAATAGGATAATTGAAAATGCACTTGAGGAAGCCCTTAAAGAATCTACTAGCACTCGTGATAGTGATTCGACCTTAAGTGATTCGGATGATGACTTAAAAGATGGAGATTATAAGGTGTTAGAAATTATGGAGGATAGTAAGGAGGAGGAGAAACTTAGGGAGTATTTCGATTCATACCATAAAGGGAAGGAAACCACTTATCACTATAACGTGGTTAACTTCCCGATACCACCTTTCGAACCTCGCATAAGAAGGGGTAACCCTAAAAACATCAAGATACCGTGCATGATTGGATACTTATATAGGGATCACACTTACATTGACTATAAGGCACCCATGAATCTAATGTCTAGGCTCTACTACAATTGGATCATGAGCAAAAAGCTAGGACCTATGAGGGACCCCTTTCGCCCTAAGAAAGAGAGTAACTATGTTGGGAGGGTTAAAGGATTGCATGTCTTCGTAGGTAACTTCACATATAGGTGTGATTTCATGATCTAGGAAAATGTTAAGGGCATCATTGATGGGTTTTTATGGGATGTGATACTTGGGAGACCATTTATAGAGGAATCTGAGATGGTTTATGATCAAGAGGAAGGAATAGTCAAGTTCTCAAACGGAGCCGAGAGTGTTAAATACATAATGCCCTACAAAAATAAGAAGTTTGAGGATATTGATCATTTAGATGTGGACAACATTCCTGCATTTGAAGTAGATTGGAAGAACAAGGTTTACTACACTGCTTGTCTTGAGTAAGGCCCTGAGTATATTCGTGATGAGAGAAGGGTTAAGGAGATCGAATGGGCCTCTAAGATTAGGGAAACGTAGGGGCACGACTTTGAGTCTATCTACAAGACTCATAAATAAAGAAAAGCTCTTCGTGGGAGGCAACCCATGCTTCATTGTTTGCTTGTTTGTGTGTCATGTATCTTTTATTGATTGTTTATTCTCATGTTTAAATTTGTAAAAATGCTTTATTTTGTCTTTAACCTCGTCTTAATTACATATAAAGGTAATTTACATAAGGGATAAGTGTAGGGAGGATTACACACGTTTTCAAAAGAAACGTGAACATGAGAATTACAATTAATTAAAAGATATACATGTGTGTTTGTTCGAGTCAAATGCTTGTATCGAGTCATAATGGATGTTTTTGCAAGACTTTTTCCAGATTCTAAAGATATAAATTTTCCAGAATTTTTTTCAGAAAATCGCAGACCAGTTTCTGTCAGGATAACCTGACGGCATCAGGATCGCAACCTGACGGCGTCAGGAGGAGCAGAAACACCTTATTAATTTTTCTCGTTTTCTGAGCTACTTATAAATTTTTGGAATTTTCCAGATCTTAATTTTCCAGAAAACCTGTAAACATCCATTCCACAAGCATTATATCTTAGTTTAGTAGAGTCTTATATATATTGTTACCGCCGATTTTACGGGAAGGTTTCGTTTGTTTTCTTCAAGTGTGCAGGTTTAATTTGTCAAGAAGAAGATACAAAAGATTGGAAGGAGCTTTTTCATGCATAACATTCTTCTTGAAGAAAGATGTAACCACTACTTCACACATGGATCCTACCGAGCTAATCAGGGGAGTATTAGTTTCTTTCGTCTTTAATAACCTTCCATTATCATAACTTTGATACTTTCAGGGAACATTGGGGACAATGTTCAGTTTAAGTGTAGGGAGGGAAAATAAAACGGGAACTTTGAAACTATGCTTATCCTTGACTATTTGCTTTGTCCAATTTCATTTGTGTAATAAACCATGAAAAAATGTCGGTTAGGGTAATTTTGGTACCAAATTTAAAAATTTTCTTGACATGTGGGAGTGGGCCATTAGTCTTAATAATGCATCTCATGGATAGGAAATTGCATGACTAGCACAAAAACCCTTTACCACTTAAATTCCACCCAAAATGTGAGGATCGCCCTTAGATTTGTAGGAATTAAAGCATTCATCTTTAATGCTTAGAGTGTGAACCGGTAGTATAATAGATTCTAGAACTTGTTTTGTGATGCATCCCGAGATCGCTAGTAAGACTACACTTGTGTAGTTAGGAATAACTAAATGATAAGAGGCATTAGGATAACCCTTGTTTGATACCCGCAATATAATTACTTCTTCCACATCGGTTAAGTAATTCCCCCACACCTTTGCGTTGTACTTATCTTTAGTACACAATACCCCTAGTTAACCCCTCTGAGCCTATCCTTTTCGCGGTTCTCGTGATGTTTCGGTTTTCCGGAATATCAATGAAGAGCATTGTTTACACCCCCACCCCCAAATGTACACCCAAATCGCCTTAGCCTACTTTGTATGCACTCACTTTTAGTGCATTATTGTTATCATACTAAACCCTTAGTTCAATTATCTAGTTGCTTGCATAAGTTGCTAAGTCGAGTCATATCCTTTGTACATAGTTTTGGGACGATTGGGACTCATGGGAAAAGTTAAATTTTATGAAATGACGGGAAGGGAACGTTAAATTCAAATTCCCTTTATTTGCGTAATAATGTACTCCAAGTGTTTTGATCTTTTCAATTCGGGTCAAATTAGTGTTAGAATAATAAAAACTCAAGTGTAGGGATGTGCCTATAAATCCCTATTATTTTGATGTTATCGTAGAGGATGGTAGAGTAAAAGTGTATGAAAAAAAATGAAAAAGAACATACGGGCTACCATCCTACATCTATCTTTAAATTTATGTATGTTTATTTCAGTTATCTAGAGTTTAGAGTTTCGAGTCTTGGCTTAGCAACGCCATTCTTCGCATGCTTGTAACATAAAGATTTTTGACTTGCCACCACTAAATCGCCTATCCCACCAAACCCTTTGTTTCCCTACCGTAAACCTAACATTACAACCCTTTAAAAGACCTCTTGGATAGTCTTTCCTAGGTGCTTACGCCAAAGTGATGGAGGTTTGATCTAGTCTCAAGCCTATGGTAATCTATGTACTAGGACCGGTTAATAAGTGTTTATCTTCCATTTCCACTTTGATATATTTCATATACACCCGAGAGATGTGAGTATCCAAACACCCCTTGTGAGGTGCTAGTATGTAATTTCTGTGCTTGTTATGACTTTTGCGGGGCTTATATGTGTTGTGGATTGTTCTAAACCAATGCTTCATGACCCCTAACTTATAAATTAATTGGCTAAAAGCACATTTGCTTAAGGACAAGCAAATACCAAGTATAGGGATACTTGATAAGGATTTAAAAGGTACACTTTTGAGGGGTCATTTAAGCCCTTAATTGATCACTTTTGTATCCGTTACTACTTAATTTCGTTCTTTTTCACTTTTTAGGTCTCTTGAAGGCAAATTGCTGGAGTGACACTTATTCGGACGAAAATGCACGAATATACGAAGAAAATGGCCAAAGTCAAGAATCAAGACACTCAGGCTGCTGGAACTGAAGGGGACGGCGTCACAACTTAAAAGGGGACGACGTCCATCGCCAAAATGGCGACTGCCGTGGATTTTTGTGACAGTCCAAAGAGCCAAATTGCTAATTATCAAGTGACGCATCGATTTAAAAGAGTAGGGCGCCGCAGCTCGACGGCCTAAATTTGATCCGACGACGCCGAGACTGAAGCGACGGCGTCCACAGCATAAGGTGACGCCGTCACGATGTTTACGTGGCCAAGACGAAACCCTAATGACGGCGACCCGACGGCGTCACAATTAAAGAGTGACGCCGTCGCAGTTTGTAACACTATATATAGAATCCGAATTTTTTAGTTTTCAGTGTGTAGTTTTGTGGAGTAAAAACCTAAACCGAACCAAGGATGTCTTGTACAGTATTTTAGGGTTCCATACCCTATCTTACATCAAGATAAGTGTTTTACTTCATTAATTTAATTATGTCTTCAATTGATTGTGTGTATGCTTGCATGTTTCCCATGTCCGGCTAATTTACTTGTGTGTTTGCTTAGGTAATATGAAACCTAGTTATTGAATATTGATTGGTTGTCTCTTATCTTAATTGTTAATGATCTAGTATTGCGATAGGTCATCCGTTGTGTCATTAATGCTTGATTAATCTTTGTGAACCTTAGCTTATAGTCACTAGTGGAATCGTAGGCTAAACATCCAAAGAGTACCTTAGTGTTAAGTTTATGAATCCTAGAGATTTTGTAGTCATTAACCTTTAGTAGTTTCAAAGAGTTAGGGATAAACGCATACCCTACGACTTTAGACACACAACGCGATTAAGAATAAGGACGTGACAATTCAACCATCAATAGGAGATAACTAGGGAGTAATAAAACCTAAGTAAACACATTTTTAAATCCTCATACGAGCACACAACAATAGACATAGACTACCCCTAGCTTAGTTAATTAGATTAGATAATAGTAGAGTAATCGGTAGAAATAGCACCCCCCAAATCCAAACCCCGATATTCGTACCTTTCCATTTTCTAAAAAATATAAAAAAAACTAAAAATTAATCTTCCTCAACCCCAACCTTAGCGTAGTAATTTCTCACTAGCATTCCTATTCCCCTAGAGAACGATATCAATACCCGTGGCTTACCCTAATACTACACTACAACGATTAGGTTCACTGCCTAGGGTGTTATAAAACTTGCTCGACGAAAAGGAAGTTCATATCATTAAATAAAATGGTCAAAGGTACGTTCATAACGCGAGAGTGCCTAAAAAAAAGTGAGTTCAATGCACAAAAATGACTCAACTAGCCTAACAAACAAAGTTTTAGGAAAATACGTTATAAGCTACTAAGGGTTGCTAACCTGAGTTTTGACGTTTGTCACAAATGTGGTTCGGTCTATGTGGTTGTTTCGTCATAAATATCATGCCGACGATTCTTTGATTAGGTACAAGGCTCGTCTCATGGCTAAGGTAGTACTCAGCAGCTTGGTTTTGATTGAGATGATATTTTTAGTTCAGTTGTTGAACCAACTACTATTCGTACTATTCTGAGTCTTGCATTATCTCGGATATGGCCCATTCACTTTTTTTGATGATAAGAATGCCTTTCTTAATAGTGATTTTTTTGAGACTGTTTATATGTATAAGCCATCGGAGTTTGTGGATGTTTGTTTTCCACATCATGTTTTTCTGTTGTAGAGGTCGTAATATGGACTGAAACAGGCACCCCGTTCTTGGTTTTAGTGGTTTGCACGTTATGCCCTATGGGTTGGTTTCTCTTCAAGTCGATATGACTCATCCTTGTTCATATATAGGCGTGGTATTGAGGTTGCATTTTTTTTATTTATGTTGATGATATTATTGATAACATCAAATAGTCCTGAATATTAAGTGTCAATTTCCCCAATAATGCTCGTATTTTATATCATTTATATGGATTTACTCTTGTTTTCCTCTATATTTCACTTTCAGGTAAATTACAAGCATTGGAGCTAATGAGACGCGGATTTGGAGAGTTTATTGAAGATATATGATAGTATGCCCATTTTGAAGTAATCACAGCATAACACTTCTCTCACATTACGCCGTAACAAAAGCGTAGCTCAGAAGACCAACTAAACTGAAGATTACGGCGTAACTCCATCTTAGGATTACGCCGTAACTAATTAGGTCAAATGATGTTCCACGCCGCTACAAGCTATGCCTTAACTCTTTCAACGATTATGGCGTAATCATGATTTATTGAAGATACGGCGTAACTCATTCCATGTGTTACGCCGTAACCAGCTTTTCCAGAGCAAAATACGAAGATATTGATGTTACGGCGTAACTCTCATCTTAAGTTACGCCGTAACCAGATCTGGCCTGTAAATACCGTCCTAAATTCTGCGTTCCACAACAATTCACTCCACATACAAAAGCAGAGAACGTGGGTAGGAGACAGAAGGCAGATCTTGAGGAGCATACGGAGCCATCTCCAAGGGAGAAATCACTCCCTAACGATAAGCTTTAGCGATTTATCATTCCTTTTACTTTCAATTTATGTATTTCATTATGTTAAACATTGAATCGATTGTTTCAGTTAATATGATTGGCTAAGCACAACTGGTGCTAGCCTAGTTATGATTCCTTAATTGTTATGTTTTATGTTTACATTGCTTCCGTATAATTTTTTCTAGTATATGTATGCATAGTTTGTTGGTAGCTACCCTTGTTTCGGTAGTTTTGAATGGCGGTAGTGTCTAGTTGCTTAGGAGAATTGACCAACTGACCCTAAGTAGGTAGACTGAGTGGGAAGGGTAAGAATTGACCAACTGATGACCCTTCTTCGCTTGTGCGATTTGACCAACTGATCACCTACCGTTTGGATGAACTTAAGAAGTTAGGGATGAGTGTCTAAGATTCTAGCGCCCGGGCACTCGTTGTAATGAATCTTGCATGTAGCGGAACTTAATGACTTGGCTTAGGGGACTAAAAACAACTGGACTTTCAAGGGTAGTAGCTTGATCTCCGGTGGAAACCTTTGCTGATAAGTTAGGACGAACTGACCAAATGTTGTCCTAGCGACCTAAACACTCACTTAAAGCAATTGGAAGTAATTAAATGTGAACTTAACTTGATAGGATGAGTAACTAGGTTAGCACACTTCTCTTCTATTGATCACAACCCTTGCCTTTATTCGCTTTCTTACATTTCTTGCTTTAGTAGTTAATTAATCATTTCAATCTTAAAACATATTAAAACCAGTGACACCTAGACTTAATTAGAATCCGCTCATATAGCTCTTGGGACGACCTCCGTTTTACCGAATACTAAACTAACTTGATAGGGTACACTGCCCGTTAGTGCATAAGGGTAGCCCATAGGTATAAAGAGACAATTATAAATATTAAAACCTGGTCAGTAAAACCTGCATCAAGTTTTTGGCGCCGCTGCCGGGGAGTTATGTTAGGATTTTCGTTAAGTCTTTCATTTTTGTTTTGTTTTAAATTTTCTCGATTTCTCACGATTTCTTTTCAAGTTTCAGGTACCATGGAAGTTGTTAACATTGATGACCTCACTCTTGAGGAATATTTGGCGTTGACAAGAGAATAACAAGGGTCGGGGCTCGTAAGACCGGCAATTGGAGCTAATGTCCGTTTCGAGATTAAAGAGCAGTTTATGAGGGAGCTTCGTGCTAACCCTTTCTCAAGAAATAGGGACGAAGATGCATATGAACACGTTGAGAATGTCTTGTACATCGCAAGCCTTTTCAACATTCCTGGTGTTTCTCATGACGTTGTTATGCTACGAGTGTTCCCCATGACTCTTACTGGGGGAGCAAGAAGATGGATTGAAAGATTGCTCGCCGGGGCAGTTGATACATGGGCTCTACTAAAAAAGCATTTCATCCAAAGATATTGTCCTCCTTCAAAAATATATAATCAGCTCATGGAGATCCATAATTTCAAACAAGATGACGATGAAACGTTGTATCAAGCTTGGGATAGATACAACGATCTCCTCTACAAGTGTCCCACTCATGATTTGAACAACCAGCAAAAGGTCAACATCTTTTACAAAGTTATCAACGTGACTACAATACAGATGCCGGATTATCAAGGACCAATTCCGAGCATGACTCCTACTCTCGCCATTGAAGCCATCCAAAAAATGGCCGATCATTCCCAAAAGTGGCACGATGGAGGAAGCAAGAGAAGCCTAGGCGGAAGTCTTGATGGAATTGCCGCCATCACTAACAAGCTAGAAAATCTTGGTCGGGACATGCTCAAGCTCAGAGAATGTGTTCATGCTATCCAAGTTGGTTGTGAAAGTTGTGGATGGGGATATCTCACCAAAAATTGTCCTCTCACTGACGAAGATAGCAAAGTTGAAGAAGGTAAATATGGTGAAAATCAACCGTTTCAAGGGGATAATAGAAACGGTAATGGCTATCGTGGAGGACCTCCCCCATATTATACCCGTGGGAATTTCGGTGAAAGAAGAGCTAATTTGGAGGAAACAATCAGCAAATACCTCGAAGATTCGACTAAAAGACAAAAGGAGCAAGAAGAATGGCTTAAGAACTTTCAAGACAATACAAACAAAAGCCTTTTTAGTCATGACGAATCGCTAAAAAACTTGGAAGCCATGATAGGGAAGCTTAACGATGAGGTACAAAGAAGAAATGAGGAACAAAAGAGCAAATCGACAACATGCAAGGCCGTGTTTTCTGAGAATAAATTCGATGAAGGGTCTAGCAGGAATGAAGATGATGATGCTGATGACAGAAGTGAGTTACGCCATAACCAGACATCAGAATTACGGCATAACTTGGACAAGTCTTTTGAGTTAGATGAATCAAGAACGCATATCATTAAACGGGGGCAACCTGTGTCCAAAATCCCAATCCAAAAGGAAAAATCACTGGTGCAAGGCTATGGCAATTGATAATGGGAAATGGTATGATCTATGGGCTTCATGCGAACCTCGTAATGAAATTTGTGATGGAGGGATCGATAAGGAAAGGGTTAAAGATAATAGATACATGTGGACTGCACTTAACGATGAAGAAAGATTAGCTAAATTCTTAATCGATGAAGAGGAACCACCTATTAAACACTTATGTGATCCCAAATGATCACGGAAGACGAGTCCACACGATCATTGCCTACATGCAATCCTTTCCGTGAATATTGCAACGAATGGATATGCCCTCATGAGTTAGAAAGACACGACGTTAAGTTCGGGGATCTTTCCTTTAGTGATTGGTATTTGGTTAGGTTCGGAGATGCAATCATTAATACATGTTTAATAAGGAAACTAAAACTCGATTATGAAGAACATATTCTCCAAAGAAGGTTCGTAGATGAAAAGCCTAACAACAATGAGACCTCCTACAATGATATTCTTTCAAGCAACACCGATGACAAAATAGCTCAAAGTCATTGGTGTGAGAAGATAAAAACCCCTGGCGAAGTTTTTTGGGCATCTTGTAACTCGTTTGATGATGAATGTAACGGGGGAAGCAGCATAGAGAGGGTTGGAGAAGAAGAATTCTTGTGGACCTCAACCAATGATGCGGAAAGGACATAATTACATTGGCTAGACAATTTGGGATTTGACAATTGGGTCAAAATCAAATATGGGAAGGTTGATGTGGTGACTAAGGAGAAGATATGGAAAGGATGTATGAGTAAATAAGACCCGAACGAAGAAACTCCTAACGACATAAGTGAAGTGACGCATGAAGAAATCAAAGATTCGACGGGTAATGAGAAAGAAGAATGCAAACGGGTGCTTGTGGAAGATTTACTCGACGATAAATGGTTTAAAGGTACCGAGTCCGACGATGATGATATAGAGGGGATTTTGGATTACCTTGAACTACAAGGTGAAGTGGGTTCACTGACCCCGACGATGAAGCATATGAGCAAAGAAGGTGCAAACTTCTTGGTATTCCATATAAGAGGCCGCCACCAATTGTAGCTGAAAAGTATGAGTTTACTAGATACCACTTGGGGCCGGACGAAAAGTTTTGTAAAATTCGGAAGATCGATACTAAGGAATATCTCCGCATCGCTACGAATGTTGCTTGGGTCAGACATAATTTGATGAAGGATATGGAGGAAGTTGGCCAAGTTCGAAGGCCACCATAAAGCCCCATGGCCTTGAGTCTAACTTATAGACTCGTAAATAAAGAAAAATGCTCTTTCGGGAGACAACCCGAATTATCCCTTTTATTTGTTTTATTTTTATTTCTGTTGGGTTTTGTGTTTTTAACCATTTTTGCAGGAAATCGGAGAAAGTTGTTGCAGCATGCTGAACGGGGACCTGATTTGTCCACAGTTACGGCGTAACTCATTCCTATGGTTACGCCGTAACAAATCTCTTGCGGTAGTTATTCCCAGAGCATTACCAATTACGGCGTAATCCCATGCAAAGGTTACGCCGTAGCTACACTCCTGTAGCATCTGCCATGTTTTGCAATAATTACGGCGTAACTTCTTCTAGGAGTTACGACGTAACTATCCTCTGTATTAATTCTTTCTTTTGAACATATATGATAATATGCCCATTTTGAAGTAATTACGGCGTAACTCTTCTCTCACATTACGCCGTAACAAAAGCGTAGCTCAGAAGACCAACTAAACTGAAGATTACGGCGTAACTCCATCTTGGGATTACGTCACACCGCTGCAAGCTACGCTGTAACTCTTTCAACGATTACGGCGTAATCATGATTTATTGAAGATACGGCGTAACTCATTCCATGTGTTACGCCGTAACCAGCTTTTCCAGAGCAAAATACGAAGATATTGATGTTACGTCGTAACTCTCATCTTAAGTTACGCCGTAACCAGATCTGACCTATAAATACCGCCCTAAATTCTGCATTCCACAACAATTCACTCCACACACAAAAGCAGAGAACGTGGGTAGGAGACTGAAGGCAGATCTGGAGGAGCATACAGAGCCATCTCCAAGGGAGAAATCACTCCCTTACGATAAGCATTAGCGATTTATCATTTCTTTTACTTTCAATTCATGTATTTCATTATGTTAAACATTGAATCGATTGTTTCAGTTAATATGATCGGCTAAGCACCTCTGGTGCTATCCTAGTTATGATTCCTTAATTGTTATGTTTATGTTTACATTGCTTCCGTATAATTGCTTCTAGTGTATGCATGCATAGTTTGTTGGTAGCTACCCTTGTTTCGGTAGTTTTGAATGGCGGTAGTGTCTAGTTGCTTAGGAGAATTGACCAACTGACCCTAAGTAGGTAGACTGAGTGGGAAGGGTAAGAATTGACCAACTGATGACCCTTCTTCGCTTATGCGATTTGACCAACTGGTCACCTACCGTTTGGATGAACTTAAGTAGTTAGGGATGAGTGTCTAAGATGCTAGCGTCCGGGCACTCATTGTTATGAATCTTGCATGTAACGGAACTTATTGACTTGGCTTAGGGGACTAAAAACAACTGGACTTTCAAGGGTAGTAGCTTGATCTCCGGTGGAAACCTTTGCTGATAGGTTAGGATGAACTGACCAAATGTTGTCATATCGACCTAAACCCCCACTTGAAGCAATTGAAAGTAATTAAACGTGAACTTAACTTGATAGGATGAGTAACTAGGTTAGCACACTTATCCTCTATTGATCACAACCCTTGCCTTTATTCGCTTTCTTGCATTTCTTGCTTTAGTAGTTAATTCATCATTTCAATCTTAAAACATATTAAAACCAGTGTCACCTAGACTTAATTAGAATCCGCTCACATAGCTCTTGGGATGACCTCGGTTTTACCGAATACTACACTACACACGATCGGGTACATTGCGCGTTAGTGCATAAGGGTAGACCATAGGTATAACGAGACAATTCTAAATATTAAAACCTGGTCAGTAAAACATGCATCAATTATACTAACAGCTTCCTCTATAGAATTACTTCAGTGTATTATCTCATCTCTACATAAGGAGTTTGATATGACTGATTTAGGGGCTCTTAACTAATTTTTGGTGATTTCTGTTACTTGTGACTCTAAACGCATGTTCCTCTCTCAGAAGAAATATGCTTATGGAGTTTTTGGACAAGGTGCACATGGCTACATGAAATCCAACTCGGACTCTGGTTGACACAGAATCAAAGCTTGGTTCTGATGGGGATCATGTATATAATCCTACCTTATATCGTAGTCTTATAGGTGGTTTGTAGTACGTGACATTTACTCGTCCTGGTATATCTTATGCAATGCCTTCATATGCATGATCCTCGAGAGCCTCACTTTGCAGCTCTCAAGTGAGTTCTTCGTTATGTTCGTGGTACGTTGGACTTTGGGCTCCAACTTTATGCTTCTTCTACTGGTTATCTAGTTGCTTATTTTGATGCTGATTGGGTTGGTTACCCTACTACTAAGTGTTCTACTTCTAGTTATTGCATTTTCTTGGGGGATAATATCCTATCATGGTCTTCTAAATGGAAACATACTCCCTCTAGACCGAGTGCTGAAGCTGAGTTCAGAAGTGTTGCAAATGCATTTGCTGAAACTGCTGGCTTCGTAATCTTCTTCGTGAGCTTCATACACCATTATTGTTTGCCACTATTGTCTAATGTGACAATGTTAGTGCTATTTATTTGACTGCTAATCCGGTTCAACACCAGCGAATCAAATACATTGAGATCAATATACATTTTGTTCATGATATGGTTGCTTGTGCTCACGTTTGTGTTCTTCATGTGCCATCACGTTACAAGTATGCTGCCATTTTCACCAAAGGTTTATCGTCTGCGCTATTTGAGGAGTTTCATACGAGTATGAGTGTTCGCTCCTCTCCCGCGCAAATTCCGTGGTGTTAGACGTGTATTATTTTTATAGAAGCCTTTGGGCTTTGTGATAGGTTTAGCACATTTTATGTATTGTAAATCTATGAGGCATTATATATTGTAATGATGTGTTTAATTACAAGAAAGCCAAATCATTACCCTAAGGTTTTTAAAAGAATTAGTTCTGCAGTTAAAATGCTAACGACACAACTTGTTGCTAGTTTGCTTTCTATTTCTATGTTTTAAAAAATTATGAAATCAAACAGAGTATTATATGAAGAAAAAAAATGTTTTTATCATTATAGTAATAGCCTTCATGACCATTTCAACAACTCTGGATGAGAATTTCAAGAAAAAACATTATACCGCATTCGAGAGGTTTATTTATTTATTATTATTTTTTTTTAAATCGTGGTTTTGAGTTCTTTTAGAAGTGAAAAGTAAAAAAAAATTTGCTGAATTTCTCTTCAAAACTTTTTTCTAAAAATAGAGATGGTTTGAAAAAAAGTTATATTAAAAAACTTTTAACAATTACAATTACTTAAACAACCTACTATAAACAAAGACTTTATAAACAACAAATGGCCTAATTGTCAAATCATTAGTTAAATCTTCTTTTCTTTTTTATTCTAACTCAGGCTAAATTATATTTCTTTTTTTTTTTTCTTTTTTTTTTCGTCTATTTTTGTCTCTTTTTTTTCTCTTTTTTTCATTTCAAAATTTAGGAAGAGAGTGGCAAGACCAATCCAAGGCAAATGTTTTTCTTAGTTTTGTTATATCCTTCTACTTGGTATTTGTAGTTATCGTCCTACTCACACAAATACATAACACCTATTTTCACATTAATTGTCTTTCTTTATCTAAAGCATCAATTTTACCACGTGTCATTATAAGAGGATGAGTAGAATAAAAAAATAATTTGTTTCATCATTTTCTAACTAACGAGCGGGTGATCCCGCGCGTTGCTGTGGAAGTGTTGTGACCTCATTATATTTTTATGTAGCGGTCCTTTAAAGTTTAATTATGGTACATCGTTAGTTCTTGAAGGACCTAGTTTGCAAAGACAATTAAACCTTAGGGACTATTTTCGTTAAATGGCTATACATACTAATTAATGCTACAAAGGACTTAGTTTGCAAGGGACACTTAAACCTTCAGGACTATTTTTGTCAAATTGCTATAGATAGTAATTAATGCTAGAAACTTACAAAGGACTTAGTTTGCAAGGATAACTAAACCTTAAAGATTATTTTTGCCATTTTGAAATAGATATAATTAACGCTAGACGCATGTTATCAGTAAGCAACAATCTTCTCCCTATCTTTAGTATATATATATATATATATATATATATATATATATATATATATGTGTGTGTATATATATATATATATATAATATAGAATGTTGTTACTAGTATCTTTTTCGTCCAAAATTGAAATGTCCACTTACAAAATATACACAGCTTAAAATAAGTGAGATTATTATTGTGCACCAATAAAGTATGATATCTACTCACTTAGATATAATTTGACTGGTTGCAGTTGAAAGTGAATACTTATATGAATGAACTCAAATAGCTATATGAACATTTATATTTCTTAAAAGAGTGAGTATAATTTTAGTCAAGCCATAATGAAAAGTGAGTAATTTGAAACTTGGCAAAAGTTCAATATAGATCCAAAATTTACCATAGATCCAATGAACCAATAATAGCCATTCATTTTTTTATTATGATAAACTTTCACCCTTTTTAAAAAAATTAAATATCTCGCAAAACCGTTAATCGTTACGATAAAATTATACCATCGTGATGAGAATTAAATTATCTTTCTATAGATATGCACTTCTATATATTTTTAACAATTTTTTTCAAAATTTCAGTCAACAAAAATCATATATGATTTGTGAAAATCATATATGATTCGATTTTTACTAATCACATATGATTTTTGAGAATCATATATGATTGTAAAAATCATATATGATTCGTAAAAATCGAATCATACATGATTTTAAAATCATATATGATTTGTAAAATCATATATGATTTTTTCGACTAATTTTTGAAAAAAAATATTTGTCGAAAATATATAAAAGTGCATATCTATAGAAAGATAATTTAATTCTCGCCACGATGGTGTATTTTTTATATTTTAAAGATTTACCGTTTGTAAGATATGTTGTTTTAAAAAAAAGGTGGAAAATGATTTTGTATTAATTTAGATAAAAAATGGAGGGTTATGATTGGTTCATTTGTTCTATGACAAATATGAGTTCTATATTGATCTCAACTCTTTGAAACTTTTAGGCAACTATTTTTTTTTTGGGTCATCTAAATACAACCGCTATATAAAGTTATAAACACAAATCGAGTAAAACTTTTTTTTTTTTTTTTGACGTGTCCATTTTTCTTATGTGATAATTCTCGTAACCTAAATGCGTATCATCTCACAAGTTAATTGCTTTTTTCACATATTATTTGCTAGATCCCTGGCATGTAAGTGCAATTTTATTGAACAACTTGAAATGATAACTTAATATGGAATTGAGATCGATTTAAATTGGAGATTATTGAGATCAATTTAGGGTTTCGATTACAATAAGTTCTGATAACCTGGAACAATTAGAGTATGGAAACCAAAGTGTCAAACTTGATGATGCTGTTTCCTTGTGCTTTTATCAAAAGGGGAGTGATACTCACACCATCAAAATTGATACATACACCACAACTATGCACATACTATGTTGTAACATGTGCATTAATAATATGATATTGTGATGTGTGCATCAATTTTGGTGGTGTGAGTATCAATTTCCTTATCAAAATGGTGTAATCGGGTTCTATACTCAAGCTTGTATATAATGAATACGCAATTTATAGCCACATATTCACTTTAATTTCTTTTTTAAAGGGAAAATGGTCTAAAAAGTTACATTTAACTTGTCATTTTTTTCTTTTGTAGACATCAAACTTTTAATTCTCCTATTGTAGCATTCAACTTTTTTAATTTTTCTATTATAGTCATGTAGCGCAAAAAAGTGAGGTGACAATAAAAAAATTAAGGATGTTGGATGCTACGAATATAAAGATTAAGGAAGTTGGATGCATACAATATGATGATTAATAAAGTTAGATGCTACAATAGGAAAATTAAGAAAGTTGGATGCTACAATAGAAAAATTAAAAGTTTAATGCTTACAAAAAGAAAAAATGTCAAGTTGAATGCCTTTTTAGACCATTTTCTATTTTTTAAACACATACTCACATATAAATGTGTGTAAAACTAAGAACAAATGTATAGAAAAATGATGATACAAATTCAAATTATTCTCAAACTCAATATGAACAAATTAACAAATTACTTAAATCTCGACACTTTCAAATGTCGTCTACATAACTCGTATCTGCCACATTTTCGAGTTGGTGAAGTCTTTTTGATCTGCCATTTAACTTCAACAGCCAATAATTTATTTATAAAACATAGGGAAATTGTATTAGTAAAGTTTATCTGACAAATTAAGCATCAAGATCAGCATCTAAATTATACGTAATGTCTGCTCAAGGTTTTGCATAGAAAGCTACTGTCTTAGGATCCAACTGACCACTAGAATAACTTGAAGAGATACGCGAAAGTTCTTGATACCCTTTCCACTCTTCTAATGGCTTTAGGACGATCGGCTTCTCAAGTACACCAGAATCCACGGATAGCATCATTTTGTAATCCTTATCTCCAAAACCGTAGCGATTTGCTTTTGTTGCGTTGTCCCATGGAGTCCATAAATCTGTTTTTTGACATAAAATTTTAAAGTTAAATAGCTCAAGAACATGATTAGGAGATATATAAATTTAAACTTTCAAAGAGTACCAGCATCCGGGAGACCTTCATTACGGATCACTATTGTTCTCATCTTTTTATGGTCTATGATGGCTATGTTACCCGGTGTTCTTGTATAAACACGATCAACCTATCAAAGAATACATCCCATATGGTCAAATGCTCGCTAAAATTATCTATGTACTGATTTAAAATGTGTGTGTATCCCGAGAGAGAGAGAGAACTACCTCACCATCAAAAGTGATGGCATCTGGTTGCTCGGTAAACCTTTTTCCTTGCTGCAAATTATCTAGATAATCGAGTGTCTCTAATCCTTCAACTCTCACTTCACTGAAAACAGAATCCCATGTCATATATCCTTATAAAGTTCGATACTGTAGTAGAAGTTCACTAAACAAACCTTATATCAGATACTGATAAGTAATTTTGAAAAGCTAATGTGAACGAGAATGACGTGTTATCTGTATTCTTGATATGAGAAATGATTGTCATCCTGTCTGGACCCAAAGAAACACGAAGGCGCAATTCAAAGCTGAATAGAATAGAAACCAGAAATATTAAATGACAGAAACGGATGGAACCCAAGTTTTAAGAGACATATTATTACCTACGTGGCCACATATTAGAGTCGTTTGCTGTTGCTTTTAAGGTTAGGTCTACGGATGATGGATTCCCGGTAGGAATGAGACGCAAGGGGATGTTATCTAATGACTTTACGTAGTTCTTTGATGAACAAATCTCCTTCATTATCCCCATATTACCTAACTGGAAGGAAGAAAAAAAACATGATACCCTGGAAAAACAATAAACAAAGAAAGAAAACTAGAGGTAGCAAATTGGGCAGTATTGTCAAAACTGGTTTAGAATTACAGGTAGCAAATTGGGCAGTATTGCCTGGGGCCGGGTCCTTGGGGAAGGGTCCGGTTGGCATCAAAAGATGCATGGGATCGGGGTGTTCCCACCGATTTACACCTTTTGGAGAATTACAGGTCAAAATGGGCCGGATTGGGTAGACTTGCCAGCGCTTTTTGTCCATATTTTATTTGGAAATAAGCTGCGTATTATATATGATGATAGCTGAAAATGGGTCAGCGGCTGGGTACACTGCACGTATTCGTATACACTATGGGCGACTTTCAAGCAATTTGACCCATTTCAGTCTTACCTAGCTTTATATTCCACCAATTTGGTCGTCGGAGATAGGAAAAATAAAAACCAAACTGATCCTTTTTTGATTGACACCTCAAGTCTAGAGGTGCAAAAGTAAAGTGTAAAAACAGGTAAATATCAAGTATGAATTGTGCCGGGTTGTGTTGACCAAAAACACGTCAAATCTTATTTATGATAATTACTAGAGGTGGCAATTTGATAAAATCTTACCTATGTGACCCGTTATAGATAAAGCATAACACGTTTCTTTTATAGCTAATTTATTGTATTTGACCCATTAGATACGTGAATGAGAAGAAACTGCTACCTCTACCCGATATGTGAGTATGCTGACTATGCTCAATATGGCTTACCTGTGGAAAGCAAAGAAATATTCCTCCTTTAGGAGATCTTCCACCAGCCTATGAAGCATGACAATAATTCATTTGTAAGGTTATCGATCTTAAACATAAGTTTATTATGATACAGATCGAAACCCGTATGCTAGTGTACTGATCATGCTCTCTGTGTGTGTAGGAGTCTGTAACTGGGTCAAAAGGCTTACCTTCCTGCTCATAAAAAGCAATTCTTCGCCTTGACTGTCCTTCCATGACACAACTTTCCCACCATAGAGAAGCACCTGAAAATAAGCTTCCACAAGATAGACAAGGATCGGAGGTAGTTTTTCACATGTAAAAAAGTACCATGCAAGTCTATTTTAAACAACTATAATGCTTTTATCTGAGTGGAGTTACAAGCTTGCGACCAACACCAAATATATCGATAAAGCGTATGCCTCCAGTCCTCCACCCAACCACAAGAGCCCATAATTCATCCGGTTTAACTTTATACCATAACGCTTTTCAAGTAATTATCTTAACTTCTAACCAACAGATGCAAATACTATCTCGTATTAACTTATCAGATTATTCCAGTCACATAATTACCTTCTAGACGCAAAGCTGAACACCCTTTATATTGAACAAAAACATATAGAAAACTTAATTGTCATAAGTATAGAGACGATAAATGGTTATACCTCAGCAGAAGAACCACCGGGCTCAAAAAGCAAAACCCGTGGCAAACTCTTGTAATCATTAAACACATAATCATTCCTTGGCATTTTATTTAAACTATCAAACCACCTCCATAATCTTATTCTCTTTACTAATGGGTTCTCTTTTGTCCACTCCAGCTACACACATAAGAACATCAAAACATCAAAACCCTCCACCTATGACCTTATAAAGTCAAACTCGGTACTTCCGAATTTTCAAAACTGACACAAATGTCCATGACTCATACTATAAATATCAAAATGCAACAAGAAAAAAGCAAAAATGATCAAAAAGTTGGATAATAAAGATTATACCTTTACTTTTGATATACTTGATCTTGACAGATTATGATTGATACCCAATTGAGATAAAAGGTTTTGTAATAATACCCATATGGAATTTGTTGTACGAAAGATAAGGTCACAGTTAACATGACAAACAAGGAAAGGAGGTCATCCATGGTGGGTTGGGAATCTTTAAGTGCTTTAAATTTGTCCAATGGTTTAACTGGTCGGTGGGAAACCATAAAATCATCAATGGAATAATCTAAAGTTTGAATCTTTTAGTTGTCAAGTCAATTCTTTTCTTACCTTCTAATTAGGTGCCTAAAACTATTCAAACATATTGAGCTTTTAAAATGGAGAATAGAAAGATTGAACCAACATTGCCATCTTAGTTTGGAATTTGATAACCAAACTTATGCTACAAGCTGTTGAAAACAAGCACTTTTTCCCTCAATTTTATACCCATATATTGATACTAGTACAATATTTTTTTGTCACATATATGTACTCAGTTTGTTCACATGTGAACGCACCGTATTTAAATCAGAAAAGGCCGTTATCAAGCTTAAGATTTGGCGATTTATTAGACCTGATAGACTAAGCATAGACGCGTAGTGCTCAAGCTCGATTTGATATAAGCTTATTTTTATTTACGTGCTAGACTCTTTTTGGACAGTGAGGTCGCATGCTGATGAGTCAAAGTAGGATGAGCTTTTGCATGGCGCGCTGAAGCCGTTTGAGTTCATTAATGTTTGTAAAAACAACCATTTTACTTTTGCAAGATGGAATTGTCAAATACCATATATGGATTAGCTTTATAACATACTCATGGTGTCTTAGCTTTAAAGTTGAACATTTAACCATTTTTCTTAAATTTAATTCTGGAAAAGCTTAATATAAGGAAGAAATCAAAATATGCTAAATCCAAATAGGGTAACTCAATATAATTTAGTAATGTTCGATACTTTTTGGAATGTAATTTTCACTATGGTATCTTTATTACTACAAACAAAATAATTTTTAATAAATAAACATATTAAAAAACTATAAGCAAGTATATAAGCTATTGGTACGTTCTTGGAGTCTTGACAACATAACCCTAAACCGATCAAGAACTCGACAAGGATTTTGGAGGAACTTTTTGCTCACTTTTTATTAACTATTTGTATAAGATTATTTTAGTTCATCGTTAGTCTAAGTGCAATAATTAATTATGGGTCCTACAAAACCTTTACTGGTTGGAATCCTGATGACATCTACGAGAATACACTCGTAAGAATATTCTTAAGAGTGGGTGTGGCGGATCTCATGAGATGCAAGAGCGTGTGTAAGTCACGGAGATCTTTGATATCCCACCCTCGTTTCATTAAAGCTCATTTGAACCATAATTACCAAAGCTAATGGACATAAAAGGATCCGCGGTGAGGTTGTTAAAGATGATTCTCGATTATTGTTGGTTCTTCAACTGGCTTGGTTCAATTCAGTCTATACACTGTTATGTTTCTTTCTAATTACAACTGTCAAGATTGCGATCTAGTGAACATTACTATTTTGTTCTGATGCTCATAAGTTGTCGAGTTCACCGTTTAGTGCTTTAATTGTAACTCTTTAACTAACTTAGCTTCCCCTTTTAATTATTAAGTTAATCAAGGAAGATCCTTCAAGTGCTGGAGTTTGATGCTATTGAAGCAGTCAAGATGACGTTCCAGATATTCATATATTCCAACTTATGTTTTTATCATAGTAGTTTCTAAATGAATCTTTGTGGCAGGGTTATCGTAAATGCTTAATGAGTATATGACTTATGTGATCCTGATTGTCATTTGATTCTAAATTGTTTACCTTAGTTCTTATATAGCCTAATGAACAAAGTATTGTCAGTAAGTTTGCTCATCACATGTCATATTATAGCTTATTAGTCATATTAGAACACGGTAACTAGTATAGCTATTGTAGTCCAAGACGGCACGGCTTGATTAAGAAATTAGTATTATACTCTTAAGTAGTCCAACCTAATCAAGATTGTCCATACTTGATGTCTTCATCTTCTATAGTCGCAAAAAATCATATTTAAGAGAACCTATATACTTCTAGACAGTAAAATTTTGTGCAAACCCCCACAACTAAAAAGAAACACTTCACTACCTGAACATACGGGCAGTTCAAGAGGATGACCCAAATTAAGTTCATTTACATGTCCGCTAAGATGCCACAGTTGGTTAGTTGTACTGTATAACACAGATAATAGTATTAAATCTTAGAACAGATCAGATATGGACCGAATCAGACAAATAACTAAACAGCTCGGGCGAGAACAATATATTTACATATCATGCTTCTAGTAGCCGGCTATATATAACGGGTCTCCATTTGCCAGTGTTAAAGTTTTGAACTGAGTTTTCCACACTCTTATCTAATAATGTTTCAGTGAGAAACTGTCTAAGAATGGGGCAACGAGTAGACAGATGATAACAGTTTCACTTCTTGAGTGTGGCTTTTTATATCGCAAGATAACAAAACTAATGTTTTCATATCATTGATAACAAAATTCATTACAGCAAGTGTCATGTTCCATCATAAATTAACATCATACACACACATTTTCACATGTTATAAGGTAACTCGAACTTATTACTTTAATATATTACAATAACTGATCCAGATATGAATCTTTAGAACTAGAAGTTTTACCTTCGCCAAGATATGAATTAAGCATATTTGTCCCCCAAGCGAGCCATCCATGTTGATTTTGATCATTCGCTTCTACCATACGCTTCTGTTCCTCAGCAGCTATACTCGCAAGTCGCCACTTGATCATGAAACCCTTTACAGCTTCGGTTCCTTCCATTACAATCTCAATAGGAGGAACCACAAGCGGGTTCTGATCCAAATTTAGTTTCTTAAGATTTTGAAGCTCACCAAACGATTCAGGAAGAGCCTGGATTTGGTTGTTACTAAGATCAAGCTCCTTTAAGTTTGCAAGATCAGTAATCGTGTCAGGTAATTCAGTCAAATTGCTGAAGTTACTACTCAAATTCAAAACTTCAAGATTCGCCAACTTTCCAATCGAAGACGGAAGGCCATGAAGCTTATTGAAATGTGCATCTAAGTACCTCAAAGATTCGAGTTCACTGATCGTGGTTGGTAAGAAACGGATTTCGTTAAGGCTGATTGTGAGTATCTTCAGGTTTACTAGTCCATAACCGAAGTTTGTTGGCAAGAACGTGAGGTTATTGAAGTTTGCATGCAATTCTACCAACGCTCTGTAAGTGAAAAAATTCAATGTTGAGAACTTGAGATAACTATCACATAACGGAAGATGAGAAAGTATTACTTACTTGCAAAAGGCAATGCTTTCAGGAAGGCTGTTAAGCTTGTTGCTGGACACATTCAGGATTTTAAGAGTGGTCAACAAACCGATGGAATCAGGCAACGTTTCTAAAAGATTGGATGAGACATCAAGTTCTTCGAGTTTCACTAGTCCTGCAATTGCATCAGGAAGTACCTGTTTGGCAACAAGAAACAAAAACCATGTTGATATTGCATCATAGTACTTAAAAAATGCAAGAATCATCACCCAAAAAAATATAAACTCTGTATCAGTGTCTTTCTTCAACTTTGTTGGAGTTGGTTCACTTTTTTTCCGAAAACACTCAATCTTTGTATTAGCTTAGACATTGGGGGTGTTTGGGATTGCTTTTTTTTTTTTTTTTTTCTGCTCATATGTTCAGTTGCGATAAACAGTCTTTCGTTTGTGTTATCCAAACTGCTGGTGCTTAGCTGGTAAGCATATTGCCATATTCTGATAAGCAAGTGGGGTTCAACTTATTTTAAAGTGCTTATCAGACATGAAATTACTATTTTTAACCCAAAACAATTTACAAATGAATTTGGCTAAAAATTTCTAACAAACTAATTTTTTCGAGTACTATTGCATTTTTAGTGGTAAATAGCTTGTCACAATCATCACAAAAACGTTAAGAGGTCTTAAAGTTCGATTCCTGCTAGGTAGAAACAACGTGGTCACACCAGCCCTCCCGAAAAGGGGAGGACTTTACCTAGTTCTAATCTATGTGTGTTGGAATCACTCCTAAACAGTATTTCAAGTATTTATATTTCATATGTAATAGGTAGCTTTATTATGGCCTTTATGTTTGTTTAAGGTCAAGCTTATGTAGAAGGCCCATAAGCTTGACCCAAGCCCAATAAGGATAGGAAGGGAACTAGGAGTGTTGCCCTAGTTTCCCTCCTATAAATACCTCTTGTAAACCTTCATTTGAAGGTTGGTTGTTCAAGTTTTTCTCTCATTCATACTCTTTGCATAACCGGTCTTACTATACGTGTGTGTGTGTGTGATTTACTTGTTCAATCGCCTCATCTCTTTCTCTATAAGCTTGTGTTGTAAAACTAGTGACCTAACAGTGGTATCAATCGCCAAATAGTTGGGTGTACACTTTGTTTTTGAAGTTTTGGTTTTGGGTCTTACGCGTAAAGATAACACAATCTTTGGTTATCTTAAAACGATTTTTACACTTTTGAATCCAAGATTCTTGTACTTTCAACGTTATTAGGTGTTAAAATATTGTTTTTGGCAAAAGTTTCAAACTTTACGTGTTTTTCCTCGTTTTTAAGCTAGTGTTTTTGTTCAAGGGTGCTTTCCTACGCAGTAACCTTTTTAGAGGCTTTGGATCATCAAGTTTCACACTTTTGTGTTATTTTGGTGATATTGAAGCTATTTCATCACAAAAATCGGGTTTAGAAACATCTTTGGGCAAAATCAAAATTACGAGTAATCCTACGCGTATCAAAACCCTAAAATTACGCGTAAGTTATTCCTTGGTTTGATCTTCGTTTTCGTGGTTTACTCCGTGTTTTCTTGCTTGGATAAGCCTGAAAATACGTCGACTTTGGATATCTTTTGCACTGTGATAGTGTAAAAGATCATTTGAGCAAAACCCTAAAATTACGCATAAGCATAAAGCTTACGCGTAGAAAATCCTACGCATAAGATTCACTTTACGCGTAAACTTAGGTCTACGTATAAGGTAATCCTACGCCTAACTTTCTACGCCTAACTTTTGTCTACGCATAACTTTAGTGTTTTATCCTACTTGCGTAAGCTAAAACCTACACGTAACTCCTCATTGTTACGCGTAACTTTTGGTGTTTTTACGCATAAGTGCTACTTGGTTCTTGTCTTTTCTACGCCTAAGGACACTTCATCAACAAAGGTTCATTCGACTACAAAGATCCATTTTACCACACAAGTTTATCAACATGTCACAACCACCATACTCTAACTATTTCCCTTACACTTATCCTCAACAACAACAACAACTAAGTCCACAACATCAAGAATGGAATCAACAACAAGCAATTTATCAACAACAATTTAATCAACAACATACTCCACAACTTGCTGCAAATCCACAACCTCAAATGGTTCAACCACCACCAAGTCTTCAAGTTCAACCATACACAAATGAATTCAATCAACATCCATCAAGGAACACTATGAAGGAACCCACTTGGTTTGCAAAGATGTGTGAAGCTTTAAGCGGCCAACAATCAATTCATGAGGTCGGATCACTTGATAGACCTCCAATGCTCACTCCAGAAACTATGATCAATGGGTGATAAGGTTCTTTAGGTTTTGTGATCTAAGAAGCCACATGGAAAGTTCTTAAAGAAGGTTATCTTAGAAGGTCCATTTGAGATGCCTACTATCATTGTACCCGAGATCCAAATGCCATTCCACCAAGAGATGAACAAACCAACATTGCTATTGCATTTAAATCCCAGAACTTCTACACTATGAAGCCGATGAACTTGCAATGGAATACATCCTCTTAGGATTACCAAACCCAATTCTTCGTAGTGTTGATGCTCAAAAGATCACAAAAATGTGGGATCATATTCGATCTTCTTATGGAAGGATCGTACTCAATCGAGGATTTGGAATCCAAAATTTACTTGGCTTATGAACACTTCATGATTGAACCGGGAGAGACACTAGAGTCCTATCATCATAGATTTTCGGACATCATCAATGATTTGGATAAACACAACATCATCATGCCAAGAATTGCGGTGAATACTAAGTTCCCGAGTAGTCTTGGTCCTGAATGGGAGAAGTATGTCATTTTTCTCCGTCAAGCGAAGAACATGCATCAATCTACCTATGGATTGTTGTACGATTACTTGAAGCCTCATGAAAAGGAAGTTGATCGGAAAGGATTCTCCGTGCTCAAATTGCTAAACCAACACATCCGGAAAATCAACAACAACTTGCCTTATATGCTCAACAATTATCCTCTCAACCAAAGAACTCAACCAAATGCTTCAAACACATCTTCACAACAACAACCTCAACCTCAACAAAATCAATTGGTTCCATACAACAACAATGCTCAAGCATATGTCGCTGAAGCTGAGGAAATCGATCCGTTCGAAGCATTGCAACAAGGATTTGTGATGATTGCTAATGCTTTTAGCCGTTATACCAACAAATCCAACAATCGTATTCGTTCCTCATCTAACACACGGACTCAAGCTTTGTGAACAATGGGCGGTTGAAGTTCGTAATCGTGATTATGGTCGTCCGATGGGCGGTGGTCAAGGGTTTAATCTTTGTGGGTAGGAATAACAATGAGCTCAAGTGGTGGAACAAGGAAATGCTCAGCATGGGTTGAATGGTCTTCGATGCTACAACTGCAATGAGAAGGGACACTGGCTAATGCATGCCCAAAGCCAAGGACTAAGGGCAGTGCTTATTTCAAAGAGGCTCTTCTTTTGGCTCTTAAGGATGAAGCGGTGGAACTCTCACGCACAAAGAACGAGCTTTATGGCAAATCTTTGACTCGATGATGATATGGAGGACTTGCGTGCCAATGCATTTGTTATGTTGATGGCTAATATGCAGGCGTTACACATGAGTGACACAGTCCGTGTATGACATCGATGGCTTGTCTCGAAAATTCAACAAACCATATTTATCTCGATCTCATATCTCCGCCAACATCGCATCCCAAGGCTCGAATGTTCAAAATGAGTCATCCACATCTCATTCGGCGATTTTCAACTAGACCCCGTAGTTATATTTGACGATCAAGATGACCTAAAGGTTTCCCTTGATAATCAAATTGACTCCGTGGTCATACTTGAGGATCTAAATAATGATCATGTTGTGACTCACGCTGAACAAGATGAACTTTGCCCCATCCGGATCTTGTTCTGTTACTTCAAGACCAACAATCCCAAATTGCTGCATGTGTTGCATTAAATCGGGACTTGAAAAGTAAAAATGCACTGTTAACAAAGGATTTTGAATGTTTACAAAAGCAACTCAACTTTTTCAAAACTCAAGAAAAGCGTGAAAACGGTTTTGAAGCGACCTTTGCCAAATCTTATCAAAGCGAAAAATATTTAGAACGACGATGCGTGATCTAGCCGAAGAATGCTTTGTTGTGCGAAATAGAACAAGCGAAACATGAACATAAACAGCAAATTAACGCTCTCACCTTGGAAAATCAAAAAGCTAAGGCCGAGTTGTTAAATTGTCAAAAACAGTTCTCTGCATACAAAAAGCATTCAACGAAACGAATAGATGATCATCTTGAAGAAATCATCGGCTTGCAAAACAAACTTAAAGAGTTTAAAAGTGTTGTTTACAAACATGGCGAGTCGGTCACGACCATTGAAAAGTTTACTTTAAAACCAAATCCAAATGGATATGGACCGAATCTTGCCGATTACAAACCTAAGCTTTCAACCAAAACATTCAAACCAAATCCGAAGTTTCCAAAGGCACAATATAAAATTGATAATTACATTTATGAATGTTGTTGAATATCATCGTCAAGAGGAATTAGATGCATAAGACGAGAGTCGATCAAAATTAAAAACTGTTGTTTACAACAAACCTTTTAATTATTCTAAACCGGTCACTTTCGTCACACCAACGGATTCTTCCAACACACCAAGAGTTATCATCGTAACACGAGTCTTCTATTGTTATCCCAAAACAGACTTTGCACAAACTTATGGTCCTTTACCTTCCATTAGTGAAGTAAACTCACAACCGGAAAATCGAAAAATTCTTCGATATTTTGACATTTTCATGGCCTCAAAATTTTACAACATGAGATAGAATATCGATCTGAAATCAAAGTTGAACATTTTCAATCGCCTCGGGCGCGAGAACAAAGAGACATTTTTGAGAAAAATCTTTTACCTAATGTTAAAAACTTGAAAAGTTGTGCAATTGCCTCGGAAAAGGATTTTCATAAGGAACTTGGGGTCATGAAAACGCTTTTGAGAAAACGAAACATCTATTTCAAACACTAAGCGTAAAAAGAAAATGTTAAGAAAAGATGTTGATCGACTCTTGGAAGATGTTATCGGTGCGGATGTTCAAAATGTTGTGTTATTGAATTCGTTGTCATATGCATTTGATAATATCTCTGGCGATATCTTGTTTCGTGGTAAATGTTGAGAACACCGATAATGTGCTTGGTCGAGTCCTTAATTGAAAACAAGCGATTGTCAAACGAACTTTCAAATGCAATACGTCTTAATTGGTGTCAAAAAGATATTCACGATCAACAACTTGCTTTTCAACACAAAATCAACCAGCTGCGTGCAAAACCTTCTGATTCTAAAATTGAGCAACCGGATGATCAAAACGTGTCTTTCAAGTGTCAAATCTCAAAATATGAACAAGAACTTGTAAAAGTTAAAAAGGAATATGGTGTCATATTTGATTTACTCAAAAAGACTTGTGATGAAGCATCAAATGAACTTGATCATTATCTTGCACACACTAAAGAAGTTATGCATTTTCTTTGAAATGTTCGGTCTGCAAATCAAGATCTGATTCACACTATCATCAAGTTAAGAGGAATGTTAGGAAAGTATGAACAACTTCCGCCAACAATCATTAAGAGATTAGCCCCGTAACACTTAGTACTCATGCACCTAGAATCTCTACTGCCAAATCACAAGTAGCTAACGTGCTTCCTTCTCTTGAAACAGAATAGTTGAGCCTTTTCCAAACGCGTCCGCACTTCACAACCTAGGAGCACTCAAACGAAGAATAGGAAGTTGCGACCTAAGAAAAGATCAATCAAGAATGCTAAAGTAGAAGAACACCCTAGGACTCTGAATAAGACACACGCTTCCTCCACTATAGATATTGCGTCTAGCAAATGTAATAGAAATAGTGATGTAACGAATGCTAAACCGTTAAGTACTTTTGATATTCACCGATGCACCTTGTGTTTTTTGTGGTAAAAGTATGAATTCTGATTGCCATGATAAATGTGTTGCTAAAGCTATCATCTCTCGTTTAAGGAATCCTAAGAACCGGAATACCTCTAGGCCCACTAATCTTTCTAAGTGCATGCTTGGTAGACCGCCATCTTTAGATTCTAAGAAACGCATTGCTGTCCCCTGTAGCTCGGTTTCCACCTCCTAGGAATGTCGTACCACCTAGTGCATTCACTAAGACTAAAGCAAAGAGTAGTTATAGATGGCGGAAATGGATATATAACACACTAGGATTTAAGTGGATACCTAAAGCTATTGATGTGTGTATATCTACTAAAGCTGCTATGGAACCCTCTAACATTTCGGGTTCCACATCTACTTCTATTCCATCCGTGTCGCCTTGTAATGCAGGTGTCTGATACGATCATTCTCGGATTGTTGATAGCGGATGTTCCCGACACATGACAGAAATCTTAAATGTTATCAAACTTTATTGCAAAGTTCATTGGCACGCCAGTTCGGGAATGATCATTTCGCAGCTATCATGGGCTACGGAGATTATGTCAATGGGAACATCGAAATTAGCAGGGTTTACTATGTGGAAGGCCTCGGTCACAATCTGTTTTCAGAAGGTCAATTTTGTGATGGAGATTTGGAGGTTGCTTTCAGGGAGAAAACTTGTTTCATTAAGTGATCTACAAGGAAATGACCTTATGTCAGGCTCGCGTAATTCTAGTCTCTACACTATCTCTATGCAAGACATGGTTGCTTCCTCTCCCATTTGCTTACTTTCTAAGGCAACATCAACAAAATCCGGGCTATGGCACCGTCGTCTCTCACATCTAAACTTTCAAACCATCACCAACCTTGCTCGACACAAACTAGTTGAAGGACTCCCACGATTCCGGTATTCAAAAGATCACCTTTGCTCGGCTTGTGAACAAGGGAAAAGCACTCGTGCTCATTTTCCTTCAAAGGTGGAACACGCTCTCGGCATGTGCTTCATCTTCTTCACATGGATTTGTGTGGCCCGATGCGCGTGCAAGCGATCAATGGCAAACGCTACATCTTAGTAATTGTTGATGACTACTCACGATGGACTTGGGTCTACTTTCTTCGTAGCAAAGACCAAGCTCCACAAATGATCATCACCTTTCTCACAAAATACGTGTTCACTCCGAAACACCGTCGAATCATCGTAGACGCACAAAGGAACTGAATTTGTTAACAAAACCCTTCGTGAATTCTATGAGAAAGTGGGAATTGAGCATCAAACATCTATTGCACGCATACACCGAACAAAACGGAGTTGTCGAAAGACGAAACCGAGCGTTAGTGGAAGCTGCAAGAACAATGTTAATTAATGCTAAACTTCCAGATTACTTATGGGCGTAAGTGTATCTCATGCATGCTATACTCAAAACCGGTCTATGATCACCAAACGCCACAACAAAACACCTTTCGAGCTTGTCCATAACAGAAAACCGAATCTAAAACACTTTCATGTATTTGGATCTCTTTGCTATCGGAATAATGATCGTGATGACTTTGGAAAGCTCAAAGCCAAAGCTGACATTGGAGTCTTTATCGGATATTGTGATAATTCCAAAGGTTTCGAATCGGAATCGTCGTACAAAGCAGGTGATGGAAACGATTCATGCTCATTTCGATGAACTTACTTGAAATGGCTTCGAGTATAACAGCTTAGAACCGGTCACAACCGCTTAAACTTCCCTCAAACCCCATCATCACCAAGAAAGCCCTCACTTACTCGTCAACAAATGGAAAGGTTATTTGCTCCACTGCTCGGCGATATTGATGAACGTGCTCGTGTGTATCCGCATTTCCGCACAACCCGATAATATTCCTATACGATACACTGCTACAACAACTCCTGTTGAAGAAGCACCTACACCAGTTGACTCCAACACAACAGTTGAACACACCGCTTCCAACAATGATGAACCGGTGATGATATTCGAATGAAGTACCCCCACCTGCAGATTTTGATCCAAATGCGTTCTTTAACCCGTTTGCTAATGAGGCTGCGCACGGATGTCGCGGAATCTTCCACAAACCATTTGAATCCTCGACCGCACAATGTATACCAACGTCAACCCTCCACACATAGATGGACGAAAGACCATCCTCTCGAAAACATTATTGGCAACCCGAATCAACCCGTCGTTACGAGACAACGTCTTCACTCAGACGGTGAACATTGCATTTATGCACTCACCGTCTGCCAATCTGAACCTAAAACATCAAAGACGCAATGACAAAAGACAACTGGATTGAATCCATGCAAGAAGAACTCAACCAATTCAAACGCCTTGAAGTATGGGAATTGGTTGAAAGACCAACAGGAGTCTACGTCATTGGTCTAAAATGGATTTGGAAAAACAAATTGGATGTTGAAGGGAACGTCATCGAAACAAGTCACGCGTCGGCTAAGGGTTATCGTCAAGAAGAGGGATTAGACTTTGAAGAATCTTTTGCTCCGGTTGCTCGTCTTGAGGTTGTTCGGATATTTCTAGCATTCGCAGCTCATATGAATATAACGGTCTATCGGATGGATGTCAAAACTGCGTTTCTCAATGGACAACTTAAAGAAACGGTTTATGTCACCAACCGGATGGATTCGTTGATCCCGAGTTTCGAATCATGTCTACAAACTGAACAAAGCTCAGTATGGTCTCAAACAAGCTCCTCGGGCATGGTACGATAAGCTATCATCTTTCCTCATTGCTAATAATTTCACCAAAGGTTCGGTTGACCCAACTCTTTTTATACAATATCACGGGAACATATCTTAATTGTTCAAATTTACGTGGATGACATCATTTTTGGGTCTACACATAAAAGTTTTCAATCGCTTTTGCAAAACTAATGAAGAAAAATTTTGAAATGTCCATGATGGGTGAACTTACATTCTTTCTGGACCGCAAGTTCATCAATCACCCCGTGGTATTTTCTTGAGTCAGTCCAAATATGCCCTTGAATTGTTAAACAAATTTGGAATGAAAACATGTGACACCTATGCCACACCAATGGCTCATACCAAGAAGTTAGACGCCGATTTACATGGGAAATTGGTGGACCCTACAAAATACCGTAGTATTATTGGGTCTCTCATGTATCTAACAGCTAGCGGACCTGATATTGTCTTTGCCGTTTATCTATGCTCCCGTTATCGGCGACCAGCTGAAACCCACCTCTCAGAGGCTAAAAGAATCCTCCGATACATAAAGGGAACCATTAACTTGGGGATCCGGTATCCGAAGGATTACGGTTTTGAACTAATCGCTTTTCGAGATGCCGACCACGCAGGATGCTTAGACTCACGGAAAAGCACTTCAGGAGCTTTACAATTTCTTGGTGATAAACCGGTGTCTTGGCAATCGAAGAAGCAGGATTGTACATCATCAACCGAAGCGAGAATATGTAGCCATTTCGGCATGTTGTGCTCAAGTCATATGGATGAGAACACAACTCAAAGACTATGGTTACGTATTTGACGAATCCCGATGTATTGCGACAATCGGAGTGCAATTGCAATCTCGTGCAACTTCGGTTCCAAAGACTTCGAAATCAAAGCACATCGATCTCGATATCATTTCATCAAGGATCACGTGGAGCAGTGCTTGTTGAATTATATTTTGTGGGTCTGAATACCAATTGGCATATCTTCTCACCAAAGCCTTGCCTCCCGCTAGGTTTAATGAGTTGGTCCACTGGATTGGTATGAGGTGTTTGACTCAAGAGGAATTGGATGACCTCCTAAAGCAGTCTTAAAACCTCAAACACCAAAACATCTTTTGTAAATAATTTTTCAAAAACAAAATACAAAATTATAAAACATGATAAAAACAACAAAAATATTCTTCTAATCTACTTTTCTTTCAACATTGCAAGTACATTTCTTCCGTCAACACTTTAATCTTTCAAAATTCATTATTTTTCCGATCAAGTGTTGAGGGGAGAAAATAATCCGCTTTCAAAACATCTGTGTACTTGCATGTTATCATAACTCGGTTGATTCTTTTACAAATGGTGGTACATTTCCCGGTTCAAAGACACTCCTCGGACTTTAATTAATAACCTTTCATTATTTTCTCAAGTCGAGGGGAGTGTCGCAAGTTTTTCAAAAATCTTCATTTGGTAATCAAAAATGGAAGTTAAAAGGCTTTGGATGAAAATGGAAAAGGTGGAGGGACCAAAAGCTGTCAAAAACTTAAAGCTATTTTAAATAAAACCTCCACCTAACTTAACTCTTCTCATTTATTACTATCAACCAAACATATCCTACGCATAAGAATCAATCTTCAAATCTGTGTTTTGGATCATCATCTTGTAAGTTGTTTCATAATCTTAACATGTTTTCAAACATGGTTTTGATTTTCACGTGAATCCAACGGTCAAAAAGATGTATAATCTTGGTTTTGTGTTCTACGCATAAGCGTATGAACACATAATCAAGATTGTGTGTTTGTGGTTAAAAAATTGTGTCAAAACGTGTTTTTAGCATCAATGATAATATTTTATCCTCAAATCTTACCCGAAACATGAATTGATGATTTTGAAACTTAGGGTTTATGAGTGGATTTGGGTTTTTCCAAATGTGAAGTGTTTTGGTCAAAAGATTGTTGGGTTATGTTCATATGATGTTGAATTGATGATATCCATTGCTCTATAACCACCCGAAACCTGATTAATTGATTTTGAAATTAGGGTTTAAGGTGCATAAGTTTGGGTATTTTTGATTCACCATGAATTAGATGTTAATACTTGGTATATAAGCTCTACAACTCTCTTGAACTACCGGAAAAGTTTGGTGCAAATCCATGGCTAGAAAACTTGCGTAATTCATAACCCTTAGGGTTTTGACTTACGCGTATGACTTTCTACGCTTAACTGCACATGAATGATTCATACCATGTTTTGTTGATAAAATGAATGATATGTGTTTAACTTTGATGATATGATGTTTTATTTCGTGCTTGCTACACTTAAATTCAGAATCAAGGTCATTGGATTATCTACGCATAAGGATTACCCTACGCGTAGTTATGTTACGCGTAAGAAAATCCTACGCATAACAGCTACGCATAAGGTTCTACAATGGACTACGCGTATCCTGTGAAGGATATGCGTAAACGGTGACCTCTACGCATAAGGTCAACTCTTACGAGTAGCCTTACGCGTAAGGTTAATATATGCCTACGCATAAGCTCTACGCATAAGGTCTCCTTTTCCTACGCGTAACATTTCTTACGCGTAAGTTAGGATTCTACGCGTAAGTTTACGCCTATGCATATATCATTCCTATCTACGCATAACTTTGCCAAAACTACGCTTAACCCTGGATTGACCTTCATGATGAATTGTTACGTGTACAAACTTGTAAATAAACTAATCATATCATCACGAATCCTAAAATGTCACTAATAAACTTGAAATCGTTTGATATATTATGAACAATAAGTGATAAAATAAACTTTAAAACTTAAAGTTAACTAACTCACGAAACATTTCACGACGTCATTGGACTATTGAATATACAAGTGACTTAGGACTCGTAACAATCATTGACACTGTACATTCAATAACTAGACAATAAGACCTTCGGTTGACTAACATTATGTCTTTCGATATGTTGGTTCTTTTGGCTAATGTTATTTCGAGATCACGACATGGTGAACAAATGAATATGGATGCACCGAAGTTCTCTCCATTGCCGATATCTATCCTCATGGCTATCCAATGAAGATAGGAAAGAATAATCTCCGTGTTGACTTTGACAACCTCACTTGCTCAAAATCTTCATGTTTAATTGCTATTGACATTCTCGAGGACTCATCCGTATCGAGAACATGCTTTCACACTCGCAAGCTCGCTTCACGAGATCTACATCCAACAGTTACGGAACACTATGGAAAGGGTCAAAGGACAAAGCTGCGTGACGGTGACTCAATCACAAACAAGTCACCATTACACCTGCAGACTTAAGAGTCGTTCTCCTAATTCCTAATGTCGATCCAACCAAACTATATGCCACACCTGCTGAAGAGCTCACTCTCCAATTCTTAATCAATATCGGTTATGACGAGGCTACAGGAGTAATCACCAAGCACTCTCACGTAGAGCTTAAGAGTATTCCTCAACCATGGAGAACACTCTACATGATCATCACCAAGTCTTTCGTGCGTGGCGGCTATGAGCACCCTAAGCTCATGGAACGCAAATATTCGGCATTGGTCAACAAAAAACACATCGCTATCGAAGCTCTGATTTGGGATGACATGATGTCATTTCTCAACAAACTTGGCTCAAAGATTCCCTACATCGGATATACAAAATTGTTGATCCAGAGAGCACTTGGACTTCATCCTGACATTCCCAAGAGGCTCAATGACCCCAATAATCACGACATGTTGACGGAACCCATTCTATCCGTTAGAATCAAGGAAACGTCTACAAAGAAACAAGGTGCTTTGTGCCGATTTCCTTCTAGCGAAGATGTCGAAAGCTTGAAGCATACAAAAGGTATCAAGCGGTCGACAAGGCAAAGTTGATCATCTCGACGAAAAATCTTCTGGAACACCTGTAAGGAGAACCAAAAGAGGAAGTGCAGGAAGTACGCCAAGTACTGTGAGTCAAAGGAAGTTCCCCAAGAGGAACCCTCCTTCAAAGAGGATTGTTCCATCTAAGGAAGCCGCTCCCATCCCAATTCCCAAACCCGAACCGCAAAGAAAGCTTGTGGGCGAAAGCTCGAAGGTACCACGATGAAGAGATTACCTTCTCGACCGCAACCGTATCCCTCCTCCAGCCTAAATCTACAAGTCCAACAGCCGAACATGGAAAAGGAAAGACTCATGTACTTGAGTCTCATGATGAAAGCTCTGAAGAAGAAGAAGAGCAACTGGATCAATCATACAGGAAGAAGTTTAAATTAGTTAGACAAATTCAAAAGGCTGAAGAATTTGCAAAAGATCAAATGGGTGGCCCCGGAGGATCGAGTGGTGTTATCCACTCTTCACCAGGTCCTGATGCGGTTAATCAACCCGATAAGGGATCTGGTGCCACCACTCTTGTGCAACAACAAGCGCTTGTGAAGGAGTCTACTGATCTTAACATTGAGGAACGAGAAAAGAATAAGAGAAAGAGAAAAGCGATGAAGAAGCTAAGGAGCAGACGGAAGAAAAGGCTAAGCGGACATGATGGCGAAGAAGATTATGATGACTTTCTTCTCAGCAGTCCAACTCGTTCCAAGGAGGATACTACTGCACCTCCAAAGGACCCCGAATCTCCTCATGTCCCCTCCTCATCAGATTCTTCATCTCACTCATCACCACCACCATCAAAAGATCAACAAAATCATCATCCAAATCTGTGAAGAAACCACCTCGATCTTGGATTTCTCAAGCTCATAAACGAATTCACAAAGGCGTCAAACAAGTCGAGAAAGAAAAAGCGTGCTCATCAAAAGCTAAATTTCTTTGATGATCACATACAGCATATGTATGACGAGCATGACAAGATGGAGAAAGAAAGGGAATTTGTTCGGAAGTTCATGAAGAGTCATCGTAAAGAGGAACTGAACGAAATGATCGAAGGTTACACTAACAAGTACCTTCGGGATATCGTTCCTAAAGTCCAAAAGGAACTGGAAAAGACAGCAAGAGATCATACTCACAAGTTTCTTCTTGACACTTTGTCCCGGTGTGACTAGAGAAGTATTTTCCAGATAACTCACCCCTAACATCGTAGCATTGGTTAAACATACAATGGCCAAAGAAGTGATCTCTCGAATGCTGAGTTAATCGCTAAACTTGTGATACAAATGTCAAAGCGATCCGAGCGTTTCGGATGAAGCTAAATGTTTCGAAAATCTACTTGATTTTCAACTCAAATCATCATGCAAGGAGTCAGCCGATCAACCCAAACGACCAAGAGATGACGATGATAAGGATAAGGAATCGCACCTAAACGCGTCGAAGCGATGCGGTAAATCTACCTCTATGCCACCTCCTCCACCACGAACTTCTTCTCAACAAAGTCTCCTCCACCTCGGTCTTCTCGATAAACCTCGGGGCGATTCCGAGTTACCACCCCGACTCATAAAACGGTGATTACTTTGAGTATACGGGTGGTGGCGATGAAGAGGTCCTTGAGCCCCGACAACAACCCACCTCACCCAAACAAGTGCGAAACCAAGATCATCATCAAGGCCTTCCAAAAGAAGAAGAAGGCGACTCGGCTGGAGTTGTCTCATGACTAGATGACGATAAAACCGAAGAGTTTGAATGGTTCTCCACACTTGTCAATCAAACTCCCTACCCGGATGAAGGTCAAGAATTGGTAGACGGTTCTACATTGGAGCACGCAAAACTTTTGCAAGAAAAGTTCCATGTGAAGAAAATGACGAAATCTGAATTGAAGCGAATCAAGAATGAAGCATTCCAACTTCTTAAAGACAGAAAGCCGCCGAGGTCGAATATCATCTTGAGAACATCGACCGAGCTATGTCTAACGACATGGATTGGCTCAATCCGGAAGCAAACATTGACTTCACACAAAGGGACAACCCTCCATACTACACCGATTGGACCAAACCTCTACCGACCATTGGCCAAACAGACGAACCACGGATTCCCTTCCGATACTTCTTTAACAGAGACATGGATTTTCTCTTACACGGTAGCGATGGTTCGCGAAAATACGCTACATCATTGACTCTTCCATTCCCAGCGCCTATTTACTCAAACTGCATAGCTATCGAGGAACGTGCAAATCACTTGTTTTCTCGACAGCGTGCAAGCATACGAACAAGATGCATTGTATAGGATTCATCATTGGCCTGAACGCCGAAGAATCTACTACGTAAGCTGCCCGGTTGAAGTCTCAACATGCAGTGAATAGTTCTAAGGACATCGTGGCCATCAAACACATTGATCTCAAGTCTAAGTGGGACTATTCATTCTTAAAGAATATCATAGTCAAGCGACAAGATGAACAGGACTATGGATTCTCCGAGGCTGACTTTGAGAACTTGTCCCTCAACGACATCGAAGACATGTACCTTGCCAAGGTGCAGGGTCGTATGAGACAATTCTCGACTGAAGTTCAACGTGAATTTATCAAGTCGGTTCTCATCTTCATTAGACGCATTGTGATCAAAGAACGTGTTGAAGATATCCGGATGGTCGTTGAATCTTATCGACGCGTGTCAACCTCACTCCTCCAATGCTTACTCTTCCCGATCTCAATCACCTACCTCAATATACGCTCATCAGCAAACCTTTCGGAGTTGTTTACCGCAGTGAACTTCAAAGAAACGGCTTAATGGCGTGTAGTGATCTTCAAATTCGGGATCATACTTTGAAGCCGGTTAGGGACGGATTAGCATACTGAGTTGAAGGATATACGCTGAAAGTGGGATCTCGTAACGCCGGAATTCTCGTGGAAAGGAGGGATGTGAGAAGGATCATCACCATGATTGATGAGCGGTTGTTCGAGGGGATCGATTCAGACGATTGGAGAGCTATGTTGGTGGTCGACCCAGGAGAAACATCACCGGCTTTCAACGCCTGCGCACTCGGGAACATCACCGCACTTCCGGTACCCCTTGAATTGTTTTCTTCATAATTTTGGATGTATGATTAAATATGTCTATGGCTTGTGCACACATAACGGTGTACAACCCGTAATTGTCAAGAAAGGACCCTGTGGTACGCTTCGGTGCCACAATCCTTATAAAAGGAGCGAAAGCTTCTTACTTTTGAGTAAAACCTATCAAACCTTTCACTTTTCAAGGTTTTGCTCAAAAGAACAAGTACTTTCCCTTAAGACTTTCAAAACCTCAACCGTTTATATCACTTGTTGAGGGGAGTATTTGAAACTTTGTTCACAAATTGTTCACAGTGGTCATTCTTCCCGCAACACTTGAAATGGTCATATTTATTCTCAAACGTTTCAAAAATAACACTTTAATATGCCATTTTTGAGGGGAGAAAATTGTGTGATAAGAAATATGTTGTACAAAATGCAAATGAATCTGTACCTCGGACTTAACCTACTAATTGACGATACTTAACTGTTAGTAACTTCGAAAAGACTTGTCTTGGGCGGGTAATAATTTCAAGCTAGTTCGCTAGTGATGTAAGCGTGTCTCGCAAAGGACTTGTCTGAGTAGAATGTACCATTCGAGAAACTTTTGATAGACATGAACTCGGACGGGTTTGACAACCTTCCAAGGTTTGTCTACACCTTCAAGGTAGTTATTAGAGCTAGTTGTCACCTAAAAGCGGACAATGTAACTCTTTAACTATGCAACGTAACCGTGTCTCGCGGGGGATTGTCTATCTTGATGGATCAATTCAAAAGGTGCGCGCTCTTTCCTCACTGTTCATTTAACCATTAAAACTCTTAAGCACATGTGGAGGGGGAGTATTTATGCAAAATCTTATCTCAACAATGGTACTAAAATGTTTTTCATTCACAAACACTTTGAGAGACATTTTTTCATACAATGGTTTTAATGGCAAACATAGGTTAGTCATGGAGTTATAAGGTGACTAAGGTTAGGAATAACCGTCCTATGATCCGCCAGAGCGGAGGGATCTACCCAAGGACACTACAAATAGTTAGTATTTAGAAGTCCTTAGGTATGATTGTAAAAAGGAGAAAATGAGAATCGGAGAAAGAAGGAGTTGAAGAATTAAAAAGAAATGCAAAGAAAAGGGTGAAAAGAAATAGCCCTCCAGATTATTCAACTTAGGCGGAACACGGGTTCAATTCATATGCTACTGGTTGTCACTCAGTGACGCCGGTATTGAAGATTAAAAGTCGTCATGGACCCAGTGATGCATGAACTAAACCTTCTTATCCACTCAAGTTTCTCTCAACAGAAGCTTGTTTCATTCTCACAGGGAACCCTACGTAAACTATCGGCTTTCTCCTAGAGATTGCTGGTATTGAAGAAGGAGACCCTCTCCCTAGTCTCCGCTCAGAAAACCAAAACGCACTATTGAGTCTAGAGCCACGAGATTCATCAAAAGATCTCTTAGGAACACTTGACATTTAATCACTTGATGATCAACAATAAGATCATCAGTGGTTCATATCGAGTCCTTCACAGATCTTAGCAATGTGTCGAGAACATTTATGAGAGGTTCACATCTGTGATCCTCAGTGATTGAATGGAAACTCCTGCCGGGGTCAACATCAAACACCGCCAGGTCACTTCGGTAAATCCCCGTGGATTACGCGGAGTGTGTCTCAAACGGTCTACGGTCGTGAGGTGATGCTTGGTGTACCTCACGACTCATCTGAATCTGTAGATGTACTTCGGTACATCGCGTTATCTCACTTGTGGGACTCGGTTCAGAACGGCCTTTGTAAGAATTAGAGTTGTGCCTCACACTATCTTTGTTGACACTCTCGAAATTCAAACTTGTAAGTGCCGGAAACCGCTTATTACTAACCGTTTGAAATGTTTTCTTCTTATGGAAGCTCCGAGGCGGGATGATCGTCTTGATTCTTCTCATGCTAACGCCAACATCATCACTAATGGAAGTTCTATTCAAAAGCAACACAACCGTCAGAATGATTCTTCGTCAAACCAAAGAATCTACAAAGTTAAAGACTTAAAGAACTTCATCGGTATTGAATTCCAACGTCAAAGAGCGTGTGAGCATGTTGAAGAATGACGTGGAGACACCGGAGCAACGCGGACTGAGGCACCGATGCGGAGACAACAACATACTCTCAATTTCACCACAAAGAACAATGATCAAAGAACAAAGTTAAAGATGACGTCAAAGCATAACCGTTCAAAGATAACTATCTCTCTACCTGGGAGATTGTTGAATCAAGGCAATTCTTCTCACAAGAAAGAAGAATGTCGAAGACGTCCGCTACTATTACATCAAAGCCTTCACCGTTTTCATTCATATATACTTGAGGGGGAGATTGTTGGAATCACTCCTAAACAGTATTTCAAGTATTTATATTTCATATGTAATAGGTAGCTTTATTATGGCCTTTATGTTTGTTTAAGGTCAAGCTTATGTAGAAGGCCCATAAGCTTGACCCAAGCCCAATAAGGATAGGAAGGGAACTAGGAGTGTTGCCCTAGTTTCCCTCCTATAAATACCTCTTGTAAACCTTCATTTGAAGGTTGGTTGTTCAAGTTTTTCTCTCATTCATACTCTTTGCATAACCGGTCTTACTATACGTGTGTGAGTGTGTGATTTACTTGTTCAATCGCCTCATCTTCTTTCTCTATAAGCTTGTGTTGTAAAACTAGTGACCTAACAATGTGGCAGTCAAACCCCGTGGATTAGTCGGCCAAAAAGTAGAAACCATGGTAACCCAATAAAAAAAACTATTTCTTAAAGTGCTTAACCAAAACTTATAAGTACTTATTTATAAGTAGAATCCAAAAAACCCTCTTGAACAATATAACAAACCTTAAACCCATAAAACCAACAATCATAACAAGATCATAATAAAAACAATCATACACATAAAAACATATTCAAACATAAAGAGCCCATGAAAAAAGTAAGATGAAAACCTGTAAATGATTATTGGAAAGATTAAGATGAGTTAAAGCAGCAAGCTTTCCAAATGCTTCTGGAAGAAACTTTAACTCATGACCAGAAAGATCAACTTTATCTATGATTTCTACACATGATTTCTTAAGTATCTGTATAACTTCTTCGTTGACTTCATCGTTGGCTTTAAGAACATCCATCGTTTTTTTGTTAAAAACACAGTTCAGTTGAGAGACAGTTTTGTATTGTGAGATCAATAGAATTAGTCAAACAGTTTGACTTTGAATTTTTGGTGGTTTGGACATGGTCAATCACGTGACTTTTTCTTCTCTTTATTTCGACTTCGGATATTTTAACCATTTTTGCGATGTTTGGAAACTCGGGTCGATCTAGTTGGGTTAATCGGTTGAACCGGTTCTAGCTAAAAAACAGGTAAAGAAACCGGTTTTTTAAAAACATGTTAATCGGTTAGATCCGCCGGGTTTTAAGTGACCTCGGGTTAACTCGGTTCTCGAAACCCGACCAGGTTTGGTTTTTTTTTATTTTTTTTAATAGAAAATCAGGTTGACAGGTGGTCGAACCGGGTTGACCCGGTGATCGAACTGATTGAAAAAATAGTTTTTTTAATAGAAAATCGGGTTGAGCCGACGGTTGAACCGATCAACGACTAACTATTATACGAAGTTTGAAACATCGGCATACACACTCAAATCAGGTGAGGTTTTACTTTTTTACGTTACCATTTCAAAGTTATTTATACATAGCATGAATTGCACTTAAGACCGCACATTTTAGTAATGATATTCACACGCTTTTTGCCACTAAGTCGTCGTTGATCGGTTATTTGGATATTCTTGTATATAGTTAAATAACTGAATACTTGTATAAACTTGTTCAAATAGGGACTTAAGCAGGGTTGGCCCTCGGGACGGGCGTAGTGGGCGACCACTCAGTTCATCAAAAACTGAGGGGCATCAAATTTATGATGTTGTAAATCACTTTTATGTGACAAAGATGGTGTTTTGATGGTATGTTAGGATTTAGAAAATCCCGTTATTAAAGAGTCGGTCACCTCAAGTATATTTATTCGTTAGAATGCTCGTAGTCATAGTCATTTAGTGTTAGTACGTAGTTTGTTAAGTAACACCGTGGAGGACGGACGAGCCTTTACCCACTGTATGCCTGATCCACAGCCCGTAGGAGGCGTATCTTGTTGGTAACTATAAATACCCTTTGCCTAGCAAGGCAAAGGGTTGGAGCTTCATAATATCATTTTTCTTTGTCTCACTAAGTTCCCAAATCTCTTCCACTTTCTCTCTCTAAACTACAAACCATACGCCCCATATATGATATTTGTTATGTGTTTATGAAAACCAATATGTTACAAATGGTATCAAGAGCCATGGTTTGATCACTCATTTTTCATGTTCTTGAATTTCTAGTGGTTTTCATAAGGTTTTTGGGTATGAATGAGTTTAGAGTAGTTTGCATGATTTGGATCATTTCTTGTGTTAAAGTTTGGATTTTGATAGTACTTTTGTGTTTACTTTTGTGTTTAGAATCATTATAAGTGTTTAGGTTTTGGTTTGGAAGGCTTGAATCATCGTGGTTGGGTTGTTTTTGGATTGAAAAGTGGTGTTTTTTGAAAGTTTCTTCTATGCGATTTGTGTCTCGTATTAAGTTTCTTCTATGCGATTTGTCCTATAACCTATGCGATTTGTCTCTCTTGTGAACGCTTATTGAAGCGATTTGTCACATTTTGTATGCGATTTGTCACTTTCTGTGAAGCGACTTGTCTATTATGCGATTTGTCTATTGAGACAAAACGACAAGAAAGGAAAAAGTAGTGGAAGTAGTGGGTGTACTTGTGTACTATGCGATTTGTCATCTTATGCGATTTGAGTGTTATGCGATTTGTCTGCTAAGCGATTTGTCAACATAAGCGTTTTGATACTTATGCGATTTGTCTAGGGTGCGATTTGTCTGGGGTGCGATTTGTCTAAGGTGTGATTTGTCTAGGGTGCGATTTGTCTGGGGTGCGATTTGTCTAAGGTGCGATCTGTCTAGGGTGCGATTTGTCTAGGGTGCGATTTGTCTATTGAGACTTGTCGTTTCTTCGTGTTACGTTTTACGGTTTTCTCTTGATTCAGTAAAATCTCGTGAAAGAATCTATTTCCCGGTTTAATCATAGAGTAGTAAAATCCCGTGGAATCTGTAATCATGTCTACAATCACCTCTTCCGTTGCTGATGATGTTCAAGCTGCAGGATCCAATACTCGTCCTCCCATGCTGGATAGAACCGATTATGACTCTTGGGCTCAAAGAATCAGACTGTATTGCTTAGGAAAGGAAAATGGGGTTAACATACTTAAGTCAATTGATGAAGGACCATATCAAATTGAGACTACTAGGGATATCCTCGAAACTGCTGCTGATGGTTCAGTTGTATTGGGATTGGATAGACCAAAGATGTATGATGAGCTTGATGATAAGGAGAAAAAGAGATACGATGCAGACATCAGAGCTTCAAACATTATACTTCAAGGTTTACCTAAGGATATTTACAAGCTGATCAATCACAACAATGAAGCTAAGGCAGTATGGGATAATATTAAGATGCTTCTCTCGGTTCGAACTAACAAAAGAAGACAGGAGTCTCACTTTATGACGACTTTGAGAATTTTAAAATGAAACCGGGGAAAGTGTTCTTGAATATTATGTAAGATTCCACAAGCTTGTGAATGATATGAGGAACATCAAAATGACAATGCCAAATATCCAGCTCAATTCAAAGTTTGTGAACAACATGAATCCCGAATGGCACAAATTTGTCACTGCAGTCAAGCTGAACAAAAGATTGAGGAACACCAATTACGAGCAATTGTATGCTTATCTGATCCAAAATGAAAAGCATGCTGCATTTGAACGAATAGTCATGGAAAAGTTTGGTACCAGTACTGGTGATGCAAGTTCTTCAAATGATTCAACTGCATTTTTCACTAATGTAGCAATAACCACCAAAGCATCATAAGTCATACCTCTGGGATGGTAATCACAAACTTATTCCAGATCCAAGCTATAAGCCTTCAGACTCATTCTTAGAACAATTTGCTCATCAAGTGGCTCTAATGGTTAAGCAAAACCTGAACTTTACCCCACCTACCAACAATCATCTCAGAACTGCTTCTAATCTTCACAATCATGCTACGGTTAAAGATGGAAGGGTAGTTGTGCAAAACGTGCAGGGAAGGCAGAATGCTTATCTTCCACATAATGAGCAAGGAAATGTTGGGGTTGGTCTTTGGTTATGGAAATACTGGTATAGGTGGAGGATATGTGAGTAATGAGAATCGTGGAAGGAACATGGCCCAGGGACAAGGAAAGCCAATCAAGTGCTACAACTGTGGTGGAGAAGGACACATAGCAAGGAACTGCACTCTTCCAAAACGTCCACAAAATGCAGAGTACTTCAGGGAAAAAATGCTACTAGTGCAAGCTCAAGATAGTGGAGCTGTATTGAATGAGGAAGAATTACTGTTCCTTGCAGAGGGAAATGCTAAAACTTATGATGCTGATGTGGATGAACAACTAGTGCAGGGTATGGGTCAAAACAATCCCAATACCTTTCAAGTTGCAGACTGTGATGCGTTTGACTCTGATGTCGACAATGAACCAACTGCCCAGACCATCTTCATGGCTAGAATTTCTCCAATGGTCTCTCCAAATGTCTCTTCACCACAACAGGCCAGTTCATCCAAGGAATCGATCATATCAGAGGTATTAAAATTATACGATGAGATTGATGGGCAAAAGATTCATGACAAAGTACAATCAACTGAAATCATTGAATCAAATATTGAAAATATGGGCAATAGCAATGTTGTCCCATATGATCAATATGTGAAACAAGATGAAGGTGAAATTGTACCAAGTGATGCATCTTCTGCAGTCAATGATGACTATATTTTTTATGAATACACTGCATGTGCTCCTGATGATTCCATAACCTCTGAACTAAATGCCTATAAAGAACAAGTGGCCATATATGAACAGCGTGCTAAATTTGAACTGACTACTCGTGAGCAGGAGATGGATAACCAAATACGTACAGTTATTAGAAAAAGTAACTTTAGGGAAGAAATGTTAAAACAAGAGTTAAACTCCTTACAAGAAAAGCTCAATAAAACTATTAAGCAAACGCAAGAACTTCAAGAAAATGTAAAAGTTCTTAAACAGGAGTTTACTGCTAAGGAATCAAAACTTTTAAATGACTTTTCCAACCTAAAAACTTTGAAAAACAAACTTGAAAACAAACTGTACATACAATGGAACACCATTCAGACTGCTCACATGATCACTAAGCATAGAGTCTTAAGCGATAAGCATAGTATTCCCCTTGTAGAGGAACCCAATCCCGAGTATGGTAAAATAGCTAGAGTTGCTTAAAAGGTAGTCTATGAAGGTAATGAGATTCTTAAGCCTAGGCAAACACCATCATGTATAGGAAGCACTGAAGAGGATAGAAAATTAGAAGATGCCTCTAGGGAGAAAATGGCAAAGAAGTTAAATGATCATTGGTGTACAAAGCATAATATAACGCTTAAATCCCATGATTACACTAAAGAAAATTGGATAGCCTTGAATAAGTTTAAACCTCAAACTTAATTAACTCCTGAGCAAGTATTCTAGAAGAAAGATTTGGATAAACAAAAATTTGATAATCTTATTGAGAAGAATCCTCCTTGTAGAAAAATGCCTCCAGCCATTGTGTATCCCCCAAATACACCTATGCATTTAGTGCCCAGAACCCTTTCGACTCAAAGCAAGACCTTAATCAGCCTATATGTAGTTTATCAATTATTTTTTGACTTTGAGAAAACATGTAAGAAGAGAATTACACCCACAGGGATTACTGAAGAGGAAAGGGGTTTTGAGCAAACTAAAGAGTGTTATTTAACTGAGGTCATGCCTTTCTTTAAACTACTAAAAGAACAATTTGAGAGTCTTTAAAAGGGCATTGATACAGAGATTAAAGAAATGATAAAGGTGTTTAATGAAATGGAAATTGAGGTCAAAGATTATGAACGTGAGCTTAAAAGTAATGAAATTGAGAGAGAAACTATGCATATCTTAAATGATAACTTGATTTCTAGATGTGTTGCTCAGGATGTGTTCTATACTGTTACAAATTATTCTATCACTGCTTCTCAATTTCATGAATTATATGTTGCCCTGAAAGTTTCCCATGATCGTGTCATTGAGCTTGAGTCCAAAAATTCAAAATTGTATGAGAAAATAGAACAAGATGATCATGATAACTTAGTCAAACATTTTTCTAAATTGGAAGTTGAACATTTTGCTTTGCAATTAAAATATCAACATCTAAAAGAAAATGTTAAAACCTCAAATGCCAAGACATCCTCGGATGCTCCTGAGTTTGATATAGTTTTTGAAATTAACAAACGTGATGAACAGATTCGAGCTCATTGCAACACGATCAAATGATTGAAAACCCAAATCTCACAATTAAAGAGTGATAAGAATGATGTGATTGGCTCCCAAATGCCTCCTCCTTTAGATTCTCAGAATTTTCATCTTCAAAACATCATTAATGTATTACAACATGAAAATGAATGCCTTCTAGCAGAAAATGAAAAGGTTAAATTGCATTTCAAAGGGTTATATGAATCAATTAAAGTCACTCGTGACAAGAACAACGAAAAGGTAACTTCTTTGCAAAATGAAATTGAGAATCTGAAAAGTCAGGTAAAAGGGAAAATGCCAATCACAAATTGTGAGACTACTGCACCAAAGGTGTCTGCTTGTGCAAAATATGCTATGACTATGAAGTACATTCCACCTCATCTCAGGAATAATGAACTTGCACTTCAAACATATTTTTCGTACCTTAAGGATAGTCTAGAATGTCTCCGTGAGATTGTTGAAGAGGATAAGATAGAGAAGCCACTTGATAGTGCGATTAAGGATGCATGCTTATATGCTAAACGATCTCAGGAGCTGTTAGAATGCCTAATAACTATAAGTCATAAATTTGGTACTAAGAAAGATAGAGTAGTTATCCCTTGCTCTATGCCCAAAGCCAAGCAAGTGTCCTTTGATGTGCCTCCTAGTACTTCAGATCCTGGTACTTCTAGACCAGGAATGCAGAAAGTAGTGAAACCAACTAATGTTCTCATCGTTCCCTCTACAGGAGTAATAAGTGACACTAAGGCAAGCAGGTCAAAGCCTCCAGGCAATACAAAGCAAGATAGGACCTCGCAAGCTAAGAGTGATCAAAGGAAGGAAGTAGAAGACCATCCTAGGAACAATAAGTTTGAGTTTAATAAGACGAATCGTGTTGATTCTTGTATTAGCTATAAGCGTACTGTAATTAATTCGAATTTTGCTACGATTTGCGAAACATGTAATGAATGTTTGGTTTCTGGTACTTATCATGAATGTGCTGTGAATGAAGTAAAATATGTTGCTAAGTTTCCAGTCGAAACTGTTAGAATTTCCAAACAGGTTAAGGATGTCAGAAAACCAAGGTGGAAAAAGGTTAAAAAAACATTAGAAACCAACGGGAAGAAAATTTAGTAATGTAGGTTATCAGTGGAAACCTGCTGGCCGTAAATTCAATCTTAATGAATTGTGCCCTAAATTATCTAGATCAATGCCCATTAGAAAATGGATGCCAACTGGTAGAATTATACCTCTAAGAAGTGAACACACTTTGAATAGATCAAATGTCACTACTAGTCATGCATCTACCTCTAATGATATCATTGATTCTACTTCTGATGTGGGTGTTCCAATCTCGTTTACTAACCAAATGGATCCCATTCTTGCATGGGGATCCAAATTATCCAGTCATCCATACTTGTCTGTGTTCAACTACAGGTCGTACAAATCGTTCTGTGGTATTTGGACTCAGGCTATTCCAAGCATATAACTGGAGATCGCTCGCGGTTCATGAACTTCGTGAGTAAATTCATCGGGACTTCTAGATTAGGGAACGACCACTTTGGGGCAATTATGGGTTACGGAGACTATGTTGTTGCTGACAGTGTAATTTCCAGGGTCTATTATGTTGAAGGTCTTGGTCATAACTTGTTCTCTGTTGGTCAATTCTGTGACTCAGATCTAGAAGTGGCCTTTAGAAAATATACTTGCTTCGTTAGAGAACTTGATGGTGTTGAACTTTTAAAAGGAACCCGTGGAACCAATCTGTACACCATATCCATCGAAGACATGATGAAGTCCTCTCCAATCTGCTTGTTGTCAAAGGCTTCGAAAACAAAGTCATGGTTATGGCATCGTCGTCTCAATCATTTGAACTTCGGAACCATAAATGATCTTTTTAGAAAGGACCTTGTAAGAGGTTTGCCCAGATTGAAATATGAGAAAGATCATCTTTGTTCAGCATGCCAATTGGGAAAAAGCAAGAAATACGCCCATAAACCCAAACCTGAAAACTCAATTATGGAAGTCCTTCATACTCTTTATATGGATTTGTGCGGACCCATGAGAGTACAAACTATAAACGGGAAGAAATATGTGCTAGTCGTGGTTGATGACTACTCTCGGTTTACTTGGGTTAAGTTTTTGAGGTCAAAGGATGAAACTCCAGATGTCATCATCAAACTTATCAAACAGCTGCATGTTCAACTTAATAAAACAGTCAGAATTCTCCGAACAGACAATGGAACTGAGTTTGTTAACAAAGAACTAAGTCAGTTTTATGAAAGCATTGGAATCAGTCATCAAAGAAGTGTTCCACGTACTCCTCAACAGAACGGTGTAGTTGAAAGACGAAATCGAACTCTTGTCGAAGTTGCAAGGACTATGCTGATCTACTCAAAGGTTTCAATGTTTCTCTGGGCTGAAGCCATTGCCACTGCTTGCTATACCCAAAACCGTTCCCTTGTCCATACCACTCATGGAAAAACTCCTTACGAACTTGTCCACAATCGAAAACCATATCTCTCTTTCCTTCATGTATTCGGTGTTTTATGTTATCCAATGAATGATGGTCAAGATTTAGGAAAGTTAAGAGCTAAGGCGGACATTGGAGTTTTTGTTGGTTACGCACCAAACCGAAAGGGTTACCGAATCTACAATAAAAGAACCCGAGATATCATGGAAACTATTCACGTCACGTTCGATGAGTACGTCCGAGCAAATGGCTCTGGACAATCTAGTTCTAGACCCGCATCTCAACATTCATTAAGTAGTCCCATTAGTTCTTCTCTTGTACAGAATCCCTCACCTGCAGTTCCATATGTACCTCCTTCTGAAGAAGATTTGAAGAAATTGTTTGATCCGATGTTTGATGAATACTATGAACCTCTTGTCAATGATCAATCTACACCATCAACAATGGCGGCTCCTAATCCAGTCAACACAGATAATCCATCAGTTTCTGTGTCACTAACTCAAGAAGCGCCTGCTGCAGATCACTCATCATCATCCTCAAATACTCAATCCTCGAGTGTACATCATGGAAATGTTTCTGCCAACTATTATGTAGATAACCCCTTTGCCACTCTAGAAGATGCACCGTTTGAAAATATATTTGCCCCTGAACCAACACCTGAACCATCTTCATCAGGGGATCCAAACTCTGCTACATCAGTTCCTCATTACCAACCACATGAACATCTCAGAAAATGGACACATGATCATCCATTGGACAACAATATTGGAAACCCATCTCGTCCGGTATCCACTCGTAAAAAACTTGTCACTGATGCCTTATGGTGTTTCTTCAATTCTGTATTATCAAAGATCGAACCTAAAGATGTCAAAACAGCCATGTCTGAGGACAAATGTTTTAGTGCTATGCAAGAAGAAATCCATGAGTTTGATCGTCTTGATGTATGGGAATTGGTACCTGCTCCAGATTGTGCTATGATCATTGCTCTCAAGTGGATCTTTAAAGTAAAGCTTGATGAGCACGGTGATGTTCTGAAAAACAAGGCAAGATTAGTGGCTAAAGGATACCGACAAGAGGAGGGTATTGACTTTGAAGAATCATTTGCTCGGTTGCCGAATTGAGGCTATCGAATCTTCTGGCTAATGCAGCTAGTAAGAACATGGTGGTTTATCGGATGGAAGTAAAGCTGCTTTTCTTAATGGTGATCTCAAAGAAGTAGTTTACGTCGGTCAAGCCGAAGGTTTTGTGAATCGAGCATCCTACCCATGTCTACGCTTGAAGAAGGCTTTATGGCTTGAAGCAATCTCCAAGGGCATGGTATGATACACTGTCAAAGTTCCTACTGACAAATGGATGCAGCAAAGGAGCAGTTGATCCCACATTGTTCACCAGAAAGTCAGGCAAACACTTAATTCATGTTCAAATTTATGTTGATGATATTATTTTTGCCTCGGCCGACCCTAATGAATGTGACCGTTTTTCAAAGGAGATGGGCTCCAAATTTCAAATGTCTATGATGGGACAAATGTCATTTTTCTTGGGATTACAAATTTCACAAAGTCCCGGAGGCATTTTCATTAATCAATCTAAATATGCTAATGAAGTTTTAAAGAAATTTGGATTTGATTCTTGTGACCCTGTTGACACTCCCATGGTGGAGCGCACAAAACTGGATGAGGACAACACAGGGATCATGGTTGATCAAACGAAATATCGAAGTATGATTGGATCCCTGATGTACCTCACAGCCAGTAGACCTCATATTCTGTTCGTTGTATGCATGTGTGCTAGATACCAGGATAAGCCTACCAAAAAGCACCTTGAAGCGGTTAAACGGGTCTTTCGGTATCTCCAAGGAACCATTAACATGGGACTTTGGTATCCGAAGGACACCAATATGTCACTAACAGCATATGCAGATCACGAGACCATGCGGGTGTCAAGACACGTCGAAGCACTTCAGGTGGTGCTCAATTCTTGGGAGATAAATTAGTAAGTTGGTCTTCAAAGAAACAAATGAGTACGTCTATATCATCTACAGAGGCGGAATACATAGCCATGCCATCTTGTTGTGCTCAAATCCTATGGATGAGATCACAATTATCTGACTATGGATATGAATTCAACAAAATCCCTATGTATTGTGATAACAAAAGTGTCATTGCTCTCTGCTGTAACAATGTTCAACATTCAAGAGCAAAGCATATAGACATTCGACATCATTTCATTAGGGAACAAGTGGAGAAAGGTGTGGTGGAACTATATTTTGTGAGAACTGAATATCAGTTGGCAGACATCTTCACTAAAGCTCTTCATAGAGAACGTTTTGAGTTTATTCTTCCACGACTTGGACTAAAGAGTCTACAACCGGAAACACTCAAACGTCTTCAAGAGGAAGAAGAGGAGTAAAGGCTTTTCTTCATCCATTCTTTGTACATAACTTATCCAAAAGCAAAATGCAAAATTATAAAACCCACAAAAAGAAAATAGAAAAATATAAAATTTCAAAACCTATAAAAATCAGAAAATCTTTGAAAAATCCCGGTTCTTTAGAATGGCACGGGTCTTTAGATGAAGTTCGAGTGTACATAAAGTTTTTATAAAAAAAATATAAAAAAATGGAGAAAAATGATGGTTTATTGTCATTTCAGGCAGTAACCCGTTCTAAAAGAAAGAAGAGAGCCATGCTTAATCTAATTTTTCAAAACCTCATGCTCTGATTTTAAAAACAAATGTTTGTCGCCAAAAAGACAAATGTTTCCTTTACAAATATTTTTCCTTATAAATATTCTTCTGAAAAATATTTGTCATCTAATGAAAACAAAATTGCTTTGAAAATAACTCGGACTATATTTTTGAAAATCATCTGGACTTATCATTTGTCAAAATCTCTAACACTCAATCAACAACTTATGTCATTGATTGAGGGGGAGAATGATTTCAATCAAATCAAAAGTTATTTTTCAAACAATTGGCACGTGTCGAGCAAGGTCTAATTTTGGATAATCAAAAAGAACAATGTTTTTGTACAATTGGATCCTGACCAAGGCTAATGTTGTGTTTTCATAAGATACTTAAGCATGTTTAATCATTGGAGTTTAAAGTCTCAGAATTTGATCCTTATCAGTTAAATGTTTTAAAAGCAAGTCACAATTCTCTTAAAAAGCTTTAAAAAACAATTTAAATCAATAGAGATCACAAATCTCAAAGGATTTAAAAATTATGATCGGGGGAGAATTTGTGATTTAAATTGGATATAAACTGATAATTCAATAAGTGGTTTTCTCATGCACATGTTAAGGGGGAGCATTTATCTTAAATAAAAAAGAATTGAAACGTGATTGATTTGTCTCTGCATGTTCCCTCTAATATGTGCAAAACACTTTTGAATCTCGATGCACATATAGAGGGGGAGCAATCAAAAGAAAACCTCATCCTTCCCAAAATATTTCATTCAAAGTACTTAAAACACTAGATTTGATCGGGAAGTGATGATGATCATTTTAGAAAATGTTAATTAAAAGATTGGATCTTTCATTCTTAATCTTAGATTTCAAAGTCCTCTTGCCTCCATGTACTAAAACAAATTCTAATACGTGAAGCACATGTTGAGGGGGAGCTTCTCTAAAATATCAAAAACAATTAAGGTACAAAATGCTTTGATTTTATATCACAAGTACCTTGATTGATTTTCAAATGGTTTTCAATTGGTTTCAAGGCGGAATGAACAATACCAAAAGACCGACCAATTTATTTTATGCATGGAGATATAAGGATAGTTAGGTTAGGTATTCGTTCCCACGATCCCGCCAGAGCCAGAGGGATCTACCCAGGGACAATCCACTAGATAGTGTAGAAATCCTTAGGTATGATGGAAAAAAAGAAAAAGTGAGAATATGGGAAGAGTGCCGACTGAGATTGAGCTAGAACTGGAATAAACCCAACAAAGTTCTAGTAATGAAGTCTCGGTAAGCAATGAAGGGGTTGAAGAATGAAAAATAATTGAATGTGAAAAGGGTGAAAAGAAATAGCCCTCCATTTATTCAACCTTAGGGCAGAAACCGGGTTCAATTCATATGCTACTGGTGGTTACTAAGGTAACGCCGGTATTGAAGACAAGACGTCATGGACCCAGTGACGCACTGCACTAAACTTCCCAAGCTACTCAAGTTCCTCTTAAAAGGGCTTGTTTCATTCTCACAGGGAACCTACATATTCTATCGACGTTCTTTTAGAGATTGTTGATATTGAAGAAGGAGACCCTCTCCCTAGTCTCCGACATAGGAAACCAAAGTGCACAATTGAGTCTAGAGCCAAGAGATCATCAATAAATCTCATTAGGACACATTATCCTTGAAGACTTGCTGTTTCACACGATGTGGAAAGTAAGAATATATTTTAAGAGTCCTACGCATAATCCTTGTGGTATTGCCAGAACATCCGAGTGATATATTGAAATATTCACGATGAAGATGGAAATCCTTCTAGAGCCAACATCAAACAAGCTCTTGGTGGGTGGCACGTGAGATCTATCCAATAGATCAAGCTTGTGACAACTGGATAGAAACAATGGGGCGATTCAATCTTGAATCAACCTTGGTCCAGGAAATGGATTGACGGATACCTTTGAAAAAACGGTCGTTGTGCTTAAAAATTCTTTTCTGTAGCACATCGACAGAGCACTAATGTTTCAAAATTAAAAGGGTATTTATGATTGATAATTAATTTTACAATAAAACATTCGTTGTATTGCAAAACCCTTTAAATTAAGCAATACACGATTGTTTTCAAATCACTTTTCATCAATCAGTGAATCTCAATTCGCTGGTTCACTCACTCCGCGTTGTCTTCTTTGAGACATTCCGGTTTGAGAACGGCTAGAGCAGCTGCGAAACCCTGTCAAGGAGATTCTTCGGAATTGTACCTGATCACAGGCAGTATTTGTACTGATCAACGGGGAACCTTGGGCCGTGTACCTCAATTCAACGAAAGTGATCAAAGACACGTTCGTGCACTTTTATTGCTAACTGTTGTCTGCAGGAACACCCGATGGTTGCAGTTGATCAGAACTGAGGCGTCAATCCATAGCCGCATGCTTACACATCATGCTCATCTCAAAGAAATCATGATAAGTGCATATCTCCTTCATGTGACTCTGATATTTTCACTCCATGCTTCTGCTACGCTGCTGCAAATGTCATGAATCAACAAAAGCTTCCGCAACTCTGATAAGAAGATATCAAGATCCAGAATGTGAGCATGTCGGTCCAAAAGTCACAATGTCACATGATGGCAACACTACAAAGGAAGAGTCAGAGATTTGTGATGGCTGATGATCTCAAAGCTGGCTTAAAAATCATCATCACGTGGATCAATTAAAGACCTCCACTTAAAAGAACAAAACATGCTGAAAATGAAGAATCAAAGACTGCGGACTATAGAGCAAAGAACTCAATCAAGAATCCAAGAACACCAAAATGTAATATCTGTTTGTAATTGATGTAATTGAGGTGACCTCCCTTAGGGGGAGATTGTTAGGATTTAGAAAATCCCGTTATTAAAGAGTCGGTCACCTCAAGTATATGTATTCGTTAGAATGCTCGTAGTCGTAGTCATTTAGTGTTAGTACGTAGTTTGTTAAGTAACACCGTGGAGGACGGACGGGTCTTTACCCACTGTATGCCTGATCCACAGCCCGTAGGAGGCGTATCTTGTTTGTAACTATAAATACCCTTTGCCTAGCAAGGCAAAAGGTTGGAGCTTCATAATATCATTTTTCTTTGTCTCACTAAGTTCCCAAATCTCTTCCACTTTCTCTCTCTAAACTACAAACCATACGCCTCATATATGATATTTGTTATGTGTTTATGAAAACCAATATGTTACATGGTAAACACGTCAACAGGTTGAGCCAGTCTGGGCATCAAACTTTTGATGTTGTGAAACCTTTTTTACTGGAAAAAAGATGCGTCGGCGTAAAAAGAAGGGCTTAGGAAGAGATATGGAAGATGAAGACTAATAAATTTTCTATTTTGTAATTCGTCAAGTGAGAAATAAATAAATAAAAAAAGAAAAAAAAAAAAAAAAAAAGGGGGGGGGGGGATTGATTCGCTCCCGAACAGTCAAGTTTTATCACTCAAACCGACCACTTGTGAATGGCCGACCGTAACAAACTTAAAACAGCTCGGAAGCAAATGCAATGAAGATATGGAGAGTATAGTGTTTCCCCGGGTCGTTATGTCCCAGCGAGCTATGCAATGGATCACCAAACGTTTAGTGATCGAGGAATTTGAATGGAAAAGAGATTTGAGATTATTATAACTACAGAACTAGCAAACAAATTACAGATGCTTAAATGCAAATTAAAGAAAGTTAAAAAGATAAAAAATATTAAATAAACGCTATCACTATATTTAAAATGATGTTTTTGTTTTTATGTTTTTATAAAACTGAATTAAAATCTACGTAACGTACAAGTGAAAAAGTGAAACTTACACAATATTAATCCTAAAAATATAAAAATGATATTTTTACAAACCTAATGATAAAAGAAAATTTTTAGAAAAAGAAAATTATTTTTATAACTAATTATCTAATTACTATTAATTAAAAACTATTTTTAACTATTTAATAATAACCTAAAACACAAGAAAATAGGAAATAAAGCTAGAAAAATAAAATTATGACTTGGAAAAATCTAAAATGACAAAAAAGAATTTTCAAAACTATTTTTGTATTTTTCTGAATATTTTTGTATTTTCTAGGAATTAAAAACTATTTAAAACTACTTAAATTACTTAAAAATACAAATTTAACTAAGAAAAATCTAGAAAAATATTTTTTGGCTTTTTATATTTATCTTAACTTAAGAAAAATGAAAAATTATTTTTTTGAAGCTTTTCTTAATTAATTGTATTTAAAGCTAATTAAAAAGGCCTAAAAACTGAATTAAATCAAGAAAAATAGCAAACTGACTTGGAAAAATCTGAAATTTTCAGGAAAACTCTAAAATTATATTTGGAATCTAGGAAAAATGGAAAAACATGTGCTTATGTGGAGGAATTTGAAACTGATGTGCAAAGTGCTTATGAAATAAGCACTTGGATAAGCTAAATGGACAAATCAAGCACCAAACTGATATACAAGCTAAAATATGCTAAAAGAACTCTAAAACAACTAAAATCAACAAGCCATAACCACTGGATTGCAAGATTAACAGATTTGGCTATTTTGAGATTATAAGCTAAAACAGTTTTCAGTGTACTACTTTGGACACAAGCACAAGCTACAAATTAAGCTAAAACGAAAACCAACAATTGGAACCTATCCTAGACCTGGCTGAGATCAAGTACACCAAAAACTAGACTTAGACAAGCAGTTGAGAGATCTGTGCAACCTTGCAAAGAACTGAGAAAAACTCGACTTATCTTTGAAAATGGTGAACAGGGGAAAAAGGACCTAAAAGAGAGGCTTTTGCGCTTATAGAAAATTTGTAAAATCCCACAAAAATGATGATAAGAAAGGACACCAGCTGAAGTTTATGAAGCCACAAATTTTACTTGATAAGACCTAGAGATGAGCTCATGAAAAATCCTCCTAATCTAGCTCAAATCCACTTTTTTAGTTTTTGACTTTTTAAAGCAGTTAAGAACTTTGACCAAAATGAAAGTTGAGACCAATTTTTAGACTGATATGGATGTAATATGATGTAATGAACACAATGCAAGCAATGTTTAAGACTTTTAAACACAAATCAAGAGTTTGCAAATCCAAAATCTCAACAGTGAAGACAGTGAGACAGATTTGTATGATGTTTGACTTTCAGTGTTTGCAGGCTCAATTTAATGACTCAAATGAGTTCAATTGGACTAAACAATCATGAACCAACAGAAATTAACCACTGCATATACCTCTGAGACAGTTATGACAGCAATGCCAAACACACCTATTTTAACTGTTTTGCAAACAAAATCTATACTAATTACTGAAACAACAAGGAACAATGATCAAACTGAGTTAAGCTCACTTAATGAACACTAATTGAACAGGTTTTAACAGATTATGACTACAAACACAGTATATGCAAAAACTTTTGAAGATCACTTACAAAAGTCCCCAGCCACTATGGCTTGCCACTGCACACAATGGATCACTAGCCTAATTTAACCAACCCAACTATTTCCAAATCAACCCATTTTTATTCCTGCATCAACCCATTTCCATTTCTGCATTATTTTGCCCCATTTTTGACTTTTGTTGACTAGATTCCAAAGGTGCATGAAACTTGAATACAGGCTCACAAAAAGCTATTATAAGCTTATATAAGCTTATATGAGCTTATAAATAAGCTGCTAGAGATGTGAACATAAGAAACTGAAACTCCAATTTGCAACAGTGGACAGGAAATATGAAATGTGAACTAAGACTTGAATTGAAACTTGATAAGAGTTTTAATACAATGAAACAAGTTAACTTAATACACTCAGACTTGAAATTACCACTAACAATCTAATTAAGACTAGGAATTAGAAAAACGACATACATTTTGGAAAAAAAAATAAGTACTCTCTGCTTCTCTGTCTTCCTCTTCTTTTTATACCCAAATTGTCTTTCTCTCACCTCTCTCTTCAAATCCCAGCAACAAAACTGACCCTTGGATTGCTTGGATTGATTTTGGCCATTGGATGGCTTTTGGCGCCAAAATTGTATTTAACAGTTGGGGGTTGAGTGTTTGGTTTAAAGATGCATTAAATGCATCCTTGGCTTGTTGTGTTTGGAGGAGGGTAGAGTAGGGAGATGATGGTGGATAGTTGAGTGTTAGCAGGTGAGTTGCAGGAGGGAAATGATGGTGGGAGTGGTAACTCGTGAGGGAGAGGGAAAAGCAGAAGTCAAATGGTTTGACTGGCTTTTTAATAATAGAGGGGGTTCAAATGGCAGGTTCAAATTGATGGCAGGGGTCACAATTGTTTAAGACATGGTCCAAAGGTGCAAAAGGTTAATAATAATCAAGGACCTTGTTTGCAATTTCTGAAAATTGGAGGACCAATACTGCCAAACCTGCAAAGTTGTTTCCAAGGGCTGAAAATGACAATCTCAAAAAGTACAAGGACCAAACTTGACATTTTCCAATTTTCCAAGGACTAATTTTGCCAAATTTTAAACTTGAAGGACCAATCTTGTAATTTTCTCAAACTTTTGACATTTTTCACCAAAGGACTAAATTTGACAACTTATGATTTTAAAAGGACCTTTGGTGATTTTTATTTTGAAATTATGTGCTCGGGGACTATTTCGACAATTTTGAAACTTGGGGATGAAACGCCAATTATGCAAACATTGCTCATTTTTCATCTGATTTTAAACATTTTGCATCTGAAACATATAAAATGCAATTTTGGAATATTTTCAGTATTTTGATGCGTTTCTGAGCATTTTAAACGTTTTGCAGTTCAGATTTGACTAAAAATGATGAGTATTTACACACTCATCAATCCCCCACACTAAACTATTGCTAGTCCCTAGCAATCTTTTGAGAAAAACTTAATGGATTTGAAACTCTTTACCAAAAGCCATTACTTCTGGAGTAGCCAAATGTTTCAGTTCAAGTAAGAACCATGGTACAACGATAACCATGTGATTTTGAGCAAACCACCAACTTTCAACGGATTTGATTTGTCTTTACCAGAAGCCGTTTGCTCTGGACTAGCCAACTCTTAGATAAATTATCAATATTATCTTTGGTGAGTGATTACCAATTATGTTTTTTCCACTGCCTTTACCACAAGCCATAAACTTGCGGGCTAGCCAACTCTTCACTTTTAAGGATATGGTGAACTGAATACCATACAATTTTGGGCAAATTGCAAGCCGTCAACGGATTTGAGATATCTTTACCAAGAGCCGTTTGCTCCTGGATTAGCCAATCCTTTTGTTTATTAGACATGGTGGACTGATAACCGTAAGTTGAGTAAGTGCAGAACACTTACTCCAAAAAAAATTTTGGCCAAAAATGGGGGAATTAGGCGGTATAATTATATGATAAAATTCGTGAGAATTCCCCCCCACACTTAGAAATGAATATTGCCCTCAATATTCAAAGTACCGGCGGTTATGCCGAAACAAAGAACGTAAAAGGGAAATACTACGGCCATTATTTAGAAAGAGGTTTTTTTTTTTTTTTTTTTTTTTGGGAAAACTTATATACACAACATGTGGGGCAACCCACCCCCCACACTGGGGTGGTAGAAAGATAGAAAGAAGTCAGAAATATGGGTGAAAACCCATATGGCATGCTACTGTTTTTGATTACCGAGTCGCTAGCTTGACTCGATCCCCGCATTCATTGGTTCATGGGGAAAGTTTGTAAGTCCGGTACAACCATGGATGGAATGTCTTCTCCAAAGTAATGCTTCACTCGATGACCATTCACTTTAAAGTTTGGACCATCGGGTTGAGATAACTCAATGGTTCCATATGGAAAGACTTTAGTGATGGTAAATGGTCCAGACCAGCGGGATTTTAATTTTCCCGAGAAAATCTTCAATCTTGAATTGAAAAGAAGAACTCGATCACCAACGTTGAAAACGCGGTTTTTGATTTTTGAGTCATGAATCTTCTTTGTCTTTTGTTTATAGATCAAAGAGTTCTCGTAAGCTTGATCACGGAGTTCATTTAATTCATTCATTTGAACTTTCCGGTGATCACCAGCTGTCTGAATATCAAAGTTGGCATGTTTCAAGGCCCAGTATGCCTTGTGCTCGAGCTCAACCGGTAGATGACACGCCTTCCCGTACACTAGCTTGTATGGAGTGCACCCGATGGGTGTTTTGTAAGTTGTACGGAAGGCCCAGAGTGCGTCATCTAGCTTATCCGACCAAGAGGCACGGTTTTCGCCAACCGTCCTTTCAAGAATTCTTTTTATCCCCCGGTTAGAAACTTCCACTTGCCCACTTGTTTGTGGGTGGTACGCAGTAGATAGACGGTGAGTTACACCATACTTTTGCATGACTCTTTCAAATTGGTCATTGCAGAAATGCGTACCACGATCACTGATTATGGCTCGTGGAGTTCCAAATCTAGCAAACAGAGATTTTAAGAATTTTACCACAACTCGGGCATCATTGGTGGGTAAAGCCTTAGCTTCAACCCATTTTGACAAGTAGTCAACGGCCACGAGTATGTATTTGTTACCACGGGAAGAAGGAAATGGCCCCATAAAGTCAATGCCCCATATGTCAAAAATCTCACACACTTGAATGGCGTTTTGCGGCATTTCATTTCTTTGTGAGATATTCCCGTGACGTTGACAAGCGTCACAGGTTTTGACAAATTCATGGGCATCCTTGTAAATCGTGGGCCAATAGAATCCGGAATCAAACACCTTCTTGGCGGTGTAGTTGGGGCTATGATGTCCCCCAGTAGGTCCAGAATGGCAAGCTTTGAGAACGTCAATAGCTTCCTGACCATACACACATCGCCGGATGACTTGATCTGCGCAGATTTTAAACAAGTAGGGGTCGTCCCAGAAATAATGTTTCACATCTTTAAAGAATTTATTTTTCTGTTGGGACGACATCCCTTTCACCACAAAGTTACCCGCATGGTAATTTGCAAAGTCAGCAAACCATGGGGTAGAAGAGTCTCCACGAAAAGAAACCACATTGAGTGTTTCGAGAGGAAATGTTTCGTTTATTTCCTTTTTCTCGAACACATCCTGGTGAGGGTTTTCTAATCGGGACAGATGATCGGCAGGCGGTTCTCGGCTCCTTTTTTTATCACGTATAATGATATCAAATTCTTGCAGGAGGAGAACCCAACGGAGCAATCTCGGCTTTGCATCTTGTTTTGCAAAGAGATATTTGAGAGCCGAGTGATCCGTATACACTACGCATTTGGTCAAGATAAGGTATGGCTGAAACTTCTCAAACGCATACACCACAGCTAATAATTCTTTTTCTGTAGTGGTGTAATGGGTTTGAGCTTCATTCATAGTTTTGCTTGCGTAGTGGATTGGCTGAAAATGCTTGGTTTTGCGTTGCCCCAAGACTGCACCGATAGCAAAATCACTTGCATCGCACATGAGCTCGAAGGGTAAATCCCGTCGGGGCAACTAGAATGGGTGCTTCCGTAAGCTTTTTCTTTAGTGTTTCAAAAGCCGATGCACTCGGGAGAGAAGATAAAAGGAGCATCTTTTTCGAGAAGATGGGTCATAGGCCGAGCGATTTTAGAAAAATCTTGAATGAATCTACGATAAAACCCGGCATGACCTAGAAAACTCCTAATACCTTTGACGGTAGTAGGGTGAGGCAATTTAGCAATAACATCAACTTTTGCTCTATCTACCTCAATCCCATTCTTGGAAATCTTATGGCCAAGGACTATGCCTTCTTTGACCATAAAGTGGCTCTTCTCCCAATTTAGACATAGATTGGTGTCTTCACACCGTTTTAACATTTTGTCTAAATGGGATAGACATGTATGAAACGAGTCCCCAATGACCGAGAAGTCATCCATAAACACCTCCATAGTTTCCCCGATCATGTCGTGGAAAATTGCCATCATACATCGTTGGAGCGTGCGGGAGCATTACATAAGCCAAAAGGCATACGTCGTAGGCAAACGTCCGTATGGGCGGTGAATGTGGTTTTTCTTGATCCAGGGATCAATGGGGATCTGAAAGTAACCCGAGAAACCATCAAGGAAACAATAGTATTCATTCCCTGCTAATCTCTCAAGCATCGGTCCATGAAAGGTAGAGGAAAATGGTCTTTACGGGTGGCTTCGTTTAACTTACGATAGTCAATGCACACACGCCATCCCGTAACCAATCGAGTTGGAATTAACTCATTTTCTTCATTCGTGACAACAGTAATGCCACCCTTTTTTGGGACGCAATGAATTGGGCTAACCCAAGGACTATCAGAGATCGGGTAAATTAAACCGGCATCAAGAAGTTTGAGAACCTCTTGTTTGATAACCTCGTGAATCTTAGGATTCACCCTTCTCTGATGTTGGACTGCTGGTTTGAAGTCATCCTCCATTAAGATTTTGTGAGTACAAAACTCAGGGTTGATACCCTTAATATCGGAGAGTTTCCAAGCAATTGCTTGCTTGTGTGACTTTAATACCTTTATGAGAGCAATTTTCTCCTCCTCAGTCAAGTCTTTAGCAATTATGACGGGTAATTTATCATCACCCTCCAAGAATGCATACTCAAGATGAGGAGGTAGGTCCTTAAGTTCAACCTCGGGAAATTCATCAGTAGATGTTTGTACTGATTTGATTTCCTCAATTGTGATCTCTTTCGGAGGGAGTGAAGGTAATGGATCTTCATTTAGCAATTGCTCAAGATAAAGAATATCTCCCTCCGAATCATAAACCCCATCAATTCCAGGCGGAATTGATTCATCAGTAGCAAGAAATTCATCGATCTCTTCCGGAAGGAAGTCACCTCCCTCAAACGGAGTGAGAGAGGGGAAGAGTCGGCAATGATAGGTTGAGAAGATGTGGTGGAATCCCCACTCACAGAATTATGAAGATAACCAAGAAACTCTTGAGAGTACTCCTCTGAAGCAATATCAATTAAATCGACTCGATTAAGCTGATTGATATCATAATTTGAGGAGTACCTCGAAGTTTGATCGAGGTTAAAGGTAACTGACTTCATTACCCACACGTAAAGTGATTTCTTGCTCAAATACATCAATAAGAGCACGGCCGTTCTCGGGAATCCTCTTCCAACAATGAGGGGAACTCGAGGATCGGCATTGAAATCAACAACCACAAAGTCAGCTGGAAAATGGAACTTTCCTACTTTCACGAATACATCCTCGGCGATGCCAAGAGGACGCGATATAGAACGATCTGCAAGCTCAAGAGTCATGCGGTAGGAATAAGTTCGGAAGAGAAAGTTTCTTCCATCTTGAATCGGCATTAGATTGATGCTAGCACCCGATCGGCAAGGGCAAAGCATTCAATCATCGGAAAAACACAAGGAAGAAGAAATTTTCGGGATCTCCTAGCTTCTCGGGAAGCTTTTTCAACGAATGCTGAGCAATTTTCATTCAAAGGAGTCTTAGCCATTTCAAACAGCTTTTCTTTGTTGCTCAACATGTGTTTCAGAGTAGATGCAAACTTGGGCATCAACATGATAGCATCCGCGAAGCTTATGTCAAAATGTAGCTCTTGGAAAATTTGAAAGAATTTTTCCATTTGATGACTAGCTTTCTCGCGGAGCTTTTGCTCATGTAAACGTGAGGGGTAAGGAATAGAAGTTTTGGATTTAGGGTTACCAACTGGAGGTTCAAAAACAACTCCAGGTTTGGCTTGGGGTTTGGGGACAACCTGAGGATGGACATTACCGGCACTTCCGTTATTAGTAGGAAGTTCCTTGTCCTTTGTCGCCTCAGGTTCGCTTTCCACTACCTTCGGAAGAGAAGAAGAAGAGGTAGTAGGAATAGCGGGTCCATCATAAGAAGCACCACTTATGGTTGTGATCGCCTTTGCATCGCCCCTCGGATTAGCGACCGTGTTGCTAGGTAAAGTACCGAGCAGAGGGTCGATCATTTAAAGACTTCTTAATGTCAAAAATCTGGCTTACCAACAACCTATTCATTTCCTCTCGGGATTTCATGAATTTTTTCAACAAATCATCGATGATGGTCGGTCGGAACAATGGCTTGATTTTGCACAGGAAAATTCTGGCCTCTATTGTTTGGATTAGGGCCTTGAAAATTTCCTTGATTATTGGCATGAAAATACCCTTGGTTGAAATTTCCGACACTGGGTTTACTGTTGAAATTTCCTTGATGTTGGAAATTTTGATTTTGATTTTGAAAACCGTTGTTTGACCGAAATTGCCTTGGTTTTGAAAACCTTGGTTTGGTCTATTCGATTCGATTACGGTTTTGATTGAAACCGGGAGGTCCGAGGTAGTGGTTAGGGCGGTGGTTGGTCTCAGGAGCACGATATTGATTGCCTCCCGATTAGAGATCCGCCCACAGCATTAGCTTCAAAAGGGTTACCATCGGTGGCCATACAGTTATAATAAGCATGGGGGCCACCAGGTAACACTGAGACTTCCACTTTCTTAACTTCGGCAGGAGGTGAAGTTTGTGGAAAAGAGACTTTCTTTTGGTTGGAGAGAACCAAAGCTTGGATAGCTTCCGTGAGTTTGTCAATCTTAGCATCGGTGCTAGATTGACTCACGGGCGATGAAGAAGAAGAAGGACCAACACTGACTTGGGAAACAACCGGCTTGCTTCGTGCAGTGCGGACTTTGGACTTGTTTTCAATAATCGCTAAAGCTTCTTTGACAGTTTTGCTTAGGAAATTTCCTCCCGCGGAGGAATTGAGAGAATCTTGATCAGATTGACTCACTCCATTGTAGAAAGTATCGAGTTGCATCAACTCGGAGAAACCGTGGTGAGGACATTTCTTGAAGGAATTCCTTGAAACGATCCCACGATTCACTGAAGGGTTCATCAAACTTTTGAGTGAACTTGATGATTTCATTTTTAAGACTCGTGGTTTTGGAAGGTGGATAGAATTCATTCACAAATTTCTTCACCAGATCTTCCCATGTCTCAATAGGCGAGGGGTTGTTTTCAAGCCAAATCGGCTTGCCCTCAAGAAAATGGGAACGAAGAAGCTTAACAGACATCGTAGGGACATTCTTATATTTGATGGTAGATGCAATCTTGTTAAACCATCGAATATGAGCATGAGGATCATCCCGCTCAAAACCGTAGTATTGATTTGAGGTTACAAGATTGATAACCGGTTTTGAGTTCAAATTTTTCAGCCACAATGGCTGGTACAACGATAGCATCTCCATACCCGTCGATGGGTGCACGGAGAAGCTCACACATAGAGGCGTTCTTCGCCATGATAACGGAAGTAGTGTGAAGCAATCGGATCTCGAGATCCGACTGATGGAGCGAAAGTCTCGAACACGCCTTCTTGGAAGCTTGACAAGCTCACGAAATGGGCTCACAGATCTAGAAGAGCGAGTGCGCATACACCAGAGTTAACTCTAAGAGAACTCAGAGTTAAGGAGAGGAATGGAATTATGAAGACGTTTTATAAAAATGGGGTGAGAAGAATCTTTATGGGTTTTCTGGTTCTGACAATTAGATATCACAACAAAATCAATTAACACAAAATCGAGGCAAAACAACAGTGAACTTAACCAATAATCACAAGATGAATGGCTCCTTTGAAAAAGGTACACCAATCACAAGGACACAAAGGCAAGTTTTAAATCTTTAGTTCGGGAACTTATTATGGTCGTACCCCCAGTTAGGTAGTACACTGCCTTGGTTTGCGGTGGTAAGATTTTATGTTGTTATTATTAAAGAAAACGACAAATCTTTTTGTATTTTTATTTTTGATACATATATAGAAACAAAAGAAAAAATATTTTTGTGTTTTATATGTTTTTAGCTGTTTTTGGGTTTTTGGATTTTTTATAAGAAAATATGGATATATATAGATAGATATGGATGATATAAACAAAGAGTGAGTATTCAAACTACTAATCTGCTAAAAGATAGATAATCAGCACAGCTCCCCGGCAGCGGCGCCAAAAATTTGATTCGCTCCCGAACAGTCAAGTTTTATCACTCAAACCGACCACTTGTGAATGCAATGAAGATCAGGGGAGTATAGTGTTTCCCCGGGTCGTTATGTCCCAGCGAGCTATGCAATGGATCACCAAACGTTTAGTGATCGAGGAATTTGAATGGAAAAGAGATTTGAGATTATTATAACTACAGAACTAGCAAACAAATTACAGAGGCTTAAATGCAAATTAAAGAAAGTTAAAAAGATAAAAAATATTAAATAAACGCTATCACTATATTTAAAATGATGTTTTTGTTTTATGTTTTATAAAAGCGAATTAAAATCTACGTAACGCATACACGAAAATGTGAAACTTACACAATATTAATCCTAAAAATATAAAAATAATATTTTTACAAACCTAATGATAAAAGAAAATTTTTAGAAAAATAAAATTATTTTTATAACTAATTATCTAATTACTATTAATTAAAAACTATTTTTAACTATTTAATAATAACCTAAAACACAAGAAAATAGGAAATAAAGCTAGAAAAATAAAATTATGACTTAGAAAAATCTAAAATAACAAAAAAATATTCAAAACTATTTTTGTATTTTTCTGAATATTTTTGTATTTTCTATGAATTAAAACTATTTAAAACTACTTAAATTACTTAAAAATACAAATTTAACTAAGAAAAATCTAGAAAAATATTTTTTGGCTTTTTATATTTATCTTAACTTAAGAAAAATGAAAAATTATTTTTTGAAGCTTTTCTTAATTAATTGTATTTAAAGCTAATTAAAAGGCCTAAAAGCTGAATTAAATCAAGAAAAATAGCAAACTGACTTGAAAAAATCTGAAATTTTCAGGAAAACTCTAAAATTATATTTGGAATCTAGGATAAATGGAAAAACATGTGCTTATGTGGAGGAATTTGAAACTGATGTGCAAAGTGCTTATGAAATAAGCACTTGGATAAGCTAAATGGACAAATCAAGCACCAAACTGATATACAAGCTAAAATATGCTAAAAGAACTCTAAAACAACTAAAATCAACAAGCCATAACCACTGGATTGCAAGATTAACAGATTTGGCTATTTTGAGATTATAAGCTAAAAGCAGTTTTAGGTGTACTACTTTGGACACAAGCACAAGCTACAAATTAAGCTAAAACGAAAACCAAAGCAATTGGAACCTATCCTAGACCTGGTTGAGATCAAGTACACCAAAAACTAGACTTAGACAAGCAGTTGAGAGATCTGTGCAACCTTGCAAAGAAGCTGAGAAAAACTCGACTTATCTTTGAAAATGGTGAACAGGGAAAAAGGACCTAAAAGAGAAATTTTGCGGCTTATAGAAAATTTGTAAAATCCCACAAAAATGATGATAAGAAAGGACACGGTGAAGTTTATGAAGCCACAAATTTTACTTGATAAGACCCAGAGATGAGCTCATGAAAAATCCTCCTAATCTAGCTCAAATCCACTTTTTATTTTTGACTTTTTAAAGCAGTTAAGAACTTTGACCAAAATGAAAGTTGAGACCAATTTTTAGACTGATATGGATGTAATATGATGTAATGAACACAATGCAAGCAATGTTTAAGACTTTTAAACACAAATCAAGAGTTTGCAAATCCAAAATCTCAACAGTGAAGACAGTGAGACAGATTTGTATGATGTTTGACTTTCAGTGTTTGCAGGCTCAATTTAATGACTCAAATGAGTTCAATTGGACTAAACAATCATGAACCAACAGAAATTAACCACTTGCATATACCTCGAGGCAGTTATGACAGCAATGCCAAACACACCTATTTTAACTGTTTTGCAAACAAAATCTATACTAATTACTGAAACAACAAGGAACAATGATCAAACTGAGTTAAGCTCACTTAATGAACACTAATTGAACAGGTTTTAACAGATTATGACTACAAACACAGTATATGCAAAAACTTTTGAAGATCACTTACAAAAGTCCCCAGCCACTATGGCTTGCCACTGCACACAATGGATCACTAGCCTAATTTAACCAACCCAACTATTTCCAAATCAACCCATTTTATTCTGCATCAACCCATTTCCATTTCTGCATTATTTTGCCCCATTTTTGACTTTTGTTGACTAGATTCCAAAGGTGCATGAAACTTGAATACTGAGGCTCACAAAAGCTATTATAAGCTTATATAAGCTTATATGAGCTTATAAATAAGCTGCTAGAGATGTGAACATAAGAAACTGAAATTCCAATTTGCCACAGTGGACAAGAAATATGAAATATGAACCAAGACTTGAATTGAAACTTGATAAGAGTTTTAATACAATGAAACAAGTTAACTTAATACACTCAGACTTGAAATTACCACTAACAATCTAATTAAGACTAGGAATTAGAAAAACGACATACATTTTGGAAAAAAAAAATAAGTACTCTCTGCTTCTCTGTCTTCCTCTTCTTTTTATACCCAAATTGTCTTTCTCTCACCTCTCTCTTCAAATCCCAAAGAACAAAAGCTGACCCTTGGATTGCTTGGATTGATTTTGGCCATTGGATGGCTTTTGGCTAAAATTGTATTTAACAGTTGGGGGTTGAGTGTTTGGTTTAAAGATGCATTAAATGCATCCTTGGCTTGTTGTGTTTGGAGGAGGGTAGAGTAGGGAGATGATGGTGGATAGTTGAGTGTTAGCAGGTGAGTTGCAGGAGGGAAATGATGGTGGGAGTGGTAACTCGTGAGGGAGAGGGAAAAGCAGAAGTCAAATGGTTTGACTGGCTTTTTAATAATAGAGGGGGTTCAAATGGCAGGTTCAAATTGATGGCAGGGGTCACAATTGTTTAAGACATGGTCCAAAGGTGCAAAAGGTTAATAATAATCAAGGACCTTGTTTGCAATTTCTGAAAATTGGAGGACCAATACTGCCAAACCTGCAAAGTTGTTTCCAAGGGCTGAAAATGACAATCTCAAAAAGTACAAGGACCAAACTTGACATTTTCCAATTTTCCAAGGACTAATTTTGCCAAATTTTAAACTTGAAGGACCAATCTTGTAATTTTCTCAAACTTTTGACATTTTTCACCAAAGGACTAAATTTGACAACTTATGATTTTAAAAGGACCTTTGGTGATTTTTCTTTTGAAATTATGTGCTCAGGGACTATTTCTGACAATTTTTGAAACTTGGGGACTGAAGCGCCAATTATGCAAACATTGCTCATTTTTCATCTGATTTTAAACATTTTGCATCTGAAACATATAAAATGCAATTTTGGAATATTTTCAGTATTTTGATGCGTTTCTGAGCATTTTTAAACGTTTTGCAGTTCAGATTTGACTAAAAATGATGAGTATTTACACACTCATCAGGGATTGTGCAAAAGGAATTGAAAATTTGTTTAATTATAACATTTTTTTTACTTTTTAGTTTCAGTTAATGAGTTAATATTTGCCATACACGTCTGAATTTATGAAAAATTAAAATAAATAAATTTTGGATTTAGTGCAAATTTAATCTAAATAATAGTCTATATATATGTCTCTAATATACCAGTGTTAAAGATATACTGGTTTATAAATATATTTTAATTAGGTAAATGTAACTTAGTTTGGACGTCATTTAAGTTTGTTAAAGTGTTAGGTGTACTGAGTTATGCGTGTATATTATACACGTCGTCACGTCAGCTTTTAGCCAATAACATTTATAAAACACGAAATCACAAAAAATTCTCCCTAATAACATTCTTAAAAAAAAAAAAAAAAAAAAAAAACCCTTATAATTCTCCTTTACCGGATGGTTGGGGGCCAATAACTCCCAAACCCGGTGCAACTATAACATGCATAATGACGCCATAGGGGAAAGAATGTACCTATAACATGGTGATAACACCTTCACATCGTGCCCTTTTATGTTGATATGTGTTTGCTCGTATGTCAAACAAAAAATAGTGTGTTCGTTTGTTTTAATAGGGGCATTTTTCAAACATCTCGCCCAGGGCATCAAAACTTCAAGACCGGCCCTGGACTTAAGTATATTATCTTAATCAGCCAGACAGATGTTTAGGCAAAAAAAATACGTTTGCTTTTTCTCTGTAACTAAGAAACGGTAACAGCTAGTGAAGATTAAAAGTGTTTGTTTTTCCCTTCTCTCGTTAAGAGGTTTTAAAACGAGAAAAAAAATCTTAATAGCATCACAAAGAAAGTGTTTAATATTATAGACTAAAATTACATTTTTTTTATAACCTAAATTACAATTTATATTGAATCTACAGAACCCTTATTATCACTTGCGAATCTTTTACTGTCCCTTTCCGAGATTCTTTCTTCGACATTATATACTCCATAACGGCATCAACTACTATATGTGAATCTTCAAAGCCATATGATCACTCGCAAATTCTTTGATTCCATCATTACCACTAGATGGATATTCTTTCGTACATATTGCCCATAATCCATCTGCGGTAAGATTATTAAATGATAGGTTAGATTTAGTTGGCTCAAGCTCGATAGTTAGCTTAGAGTCATAGTTGATTAATAAAGTTAAGCCTCGTTGAGGTTTTATCTTTTATCATGGGACTAGCTTCATAACATGTCCAATGGGCGGGCTAGCTTCATAATATTACTTGACGAAATCTAACTGCACGTAAATAAAAAGAAAGTTTCCATGCATATTAAGTATGTCTAATCAAGTATTTACGTATTTAATATATGGTACCTAACGCTTATATAATTTGCAGCTGCTATGATAGAGCATCGAGCATTCAAGGTAGCAGCTACACCAGCTTAAGTTATGCTTACGCTTTGTTGCTCCATTCCTTCATTATGTAGATTGTATATATAGTAAACGAATGAAATCTTCATCACCATAAACATACATGACTTTACCTTTTATGCGGCATCATGGGTGGCAAAGTCAAGAAGCGCATAACCTGCAAATTTCTCATTTTTATGACGAAATGCGCTTTAACAATTTTACCAACATCTTTGAAGCATGTAAATCTGTCAATATAAACTAAATGTAAACAATACATATATTGTAAAGTTTTGGAACAATAAAGTACAAAATATACATAAACGTCCTCTTCTTTAATCTCGTATATTTTGAGTGACAGTTTTCTTGCAGAACTTCATCTAAAAGCTACATAAGTAAACTAATCCAAAAATGATGATAATTATAATATTCAGATTTACCATTTTCTCAATATTTCTTTCATCAACTGGTTTGTCCCATGAACTTTCAACTAATGGAGCAGCTTAGATGCAGCCACCGGTTTTTTTAAAATGATACTTCTCCATATAGGCAGGTAACTCGAACAGTCATTTAGGAGAAACAAATTGTAGGGAATTATATTTAGTAAAAACATATTTAAGGTTGTTTAAGTCTGTTTAGTATTAGTTCTGGTAGTATAATAGTTAAGTCGGGTAAGACAGAATTAAGTTTGTTAGTATTAATTTTGTTAGTTAAGTCTGTCAGTACTAATGATGTTAAGTCTTTTTATGTTAAATAGAGTAGAGAGAAAGTAGGAAAAGATAAGAACGCGTAGAGATATCTTTGGAAAAGATATGTTCAAATCTTTTCTATGTTTTGCAGTCAATTAGGGTTTCCTTAGTGTATAAAAGGATCCCTAATGTATTAGGTTAAGGCATGAGTTGTAAGCCTTAACCATTGATCAAGTAATCAATAGAAACTACGAAGTTAGTATATCATTGTGTTCTTCATACTTATTGTGTTAAGCTTTCGCATTTGTACATTAAGGATTTCTTAAGAGTTCTTCACATAGTGAATTAGATCCATAAATTTGGACCTACAAGTGGTATCAGAGCCTATAGAAGGACTCTGTTATTGAAGATACACAAACACAAATACTCATTCCAAACCAGAAAACATCAAACATGTCTGAAAAAGCAACTGAAGCCTACTCTGACCACCCCAGTGATGAAGAATCCAACCATGAAGATGGAGCAGACAACTCTCAACCTAAACAACCCCAAATCACAAATACCACAACCATCTCTAACATGAAGCTTCCACCATTGAAGAAAGATGAATATGACATCTGGGCTATGGAGATGGAGCACACTATAATGAAGTGTGGAAGGTGATACAAAAAGTAAAGTAAAAAAAAAAGGGCTTTCAAAAGAAAAGATGGCACTTACTCTGTGTTGCCACCTGTTACTGATGCTGAGATTCTTATTGTAGAGAAGGAGAGAAAGGCCAAGAACATCTTGTTAATGGCACTTCCTAAGGCGCATATCAGTCGTTTTCATGGGATGGATGATGCAAAGGAGATTTGGGAGGAAATCAAAGTAAGATTTGGAGGGAACGCTAACTCCAAAAAGATGCAAAAGTCTGTCTACAAACAACAATTTGAGGCCTTTGCTATTTCCAGTTCTGAAGGATTAGAGAAGGGATATGACAAGTTTCAACAACTATTATCACAATTGGAGGCCTATGGTGCTGGTGTTTCTGATGAGGATGCAAATCACAAATTCCTCAGGTCTTTGCCACAAGAATGGTCAAGGCTGGCAATGACCATGAGGACCAAACCTGAAATTGACATCATGTTAATTGATGATCTGTACAACAACCTAAGGGTTTTTGAACAGGAAATCAAGAATGTGTCAAAACCATCCTCTTCTAGCTCTCAGAATGTTGCTTTTGTCTCAAATGGCAAGAGCAGTACAAACCATATTAAGTCTAGTGGTAGTTATAGTACTTCCTCATTAAGTACTAAAGAAAGAGGGGCACCTGCTGGAGTTGCTGATGAGGTTATCTAGTCTCTCTTTGCTAGATCATCAGAAGTGATGGATTTGCTCAATGAAGATTTGGAGCAAATCAATGATGCAGATATTGAGGAGATGGACATAAATTGGCAGATAGCTATGATTGCTATCAGGATGAACAGGTTCTTTAAGAGACATGGTAGAAGAGTTCGTTATGATCCAAAGACTCCAGTTGGCTTTGATAAAAAGAAGCTTGAGTGCTACAAGTGCCATAAGCCTGGTCACTTTGCATGGGAATGTAAATCTCATGTAGCAACTGAATGGAAGAAGAAGGAATCTCCCTATTAAACAAAGGAAGATGAGAAGTAGGAGAGTCAAAAGGTTGGGCTGTTGAAAATGGGTGGAGGTGCTATCAATTGGGGAGAACATGCTGAAGAGGAGTCTACCAATCACTCTGCTTTCATGGCCATTGGCTCAAACAATGAGGTATCTCTATGTTCCAAACTCTGTGTTGATTCATATAACCAACTTAAAACACAAAGTGATGAGCAATTAATTCAGTTGAGAGAACAGGAAGCACAAATTCTAGCTTATACCAATGCAGTGAAAACCTTAGAAGCACAAATTTCAAATCTTCAAAAACAAAATTCATCACTAAATGAAAAACTAACTTTTCAAGCTAATGATAATTTTGCTAAGGATAAAAAGCTAAGGAAATATAGAAGAATTGGTATGAAAGCTCAACAAGAAAGAGATGAGTTAAAGAAAATAGTTGGGACTTGGGGAGAGTCTTCTAAGGTTTTCACATAGGCTAATTAATTCTGGCATGAACTCCAATTGTAAATTGGGATTAGGTCATGAGATTAAATCAGATAGTGAGGTTTTGAGTTATGAGTAAGAGATGAAACCTGGTATATTTGGTAGTTCAGAAGAAGACTATGTTGGTAAACCACCAAAAGATTTGTTACAACTGATAATTATAAAGGAGTTCCACCACCACTTAATGAAGACTACACACCTAAACCTGAAAAAAAGTTTGATGAGTCTTTACTTGATTACAGCAAATGGAAAAACCCTGAAACACTTTCTTTTCAAGACTATTCCATTGAATTATCCACCTTTCAATCCAGTGACAGTGAAGGATCCTTTGGGAAAAGTCTTGGAACCAGTGTCTCAGAAGACACATCCAGTGAGTATTCTACCTGTCAATATAATGACAGTGAAGGATCCATTGGGAATGTCTCTAAATGTTCTCTTGAACTTAAATCTGAACCCATAAAGATTTCCAAACCAGTTTTAAACAGTAAGGCTTATGTGCCCAAACCAAAACAAGCTGAGAAAACTGTTGTGTCTAAACCAGAAATAGTTAAACCTAGTTGTGTTCAACACGTAAGAACTCCTAGGCAACAGATTAAATTTGAGACACCTAATGTTGACAGAAAGAATTGGAATGGGTTAATGCAGAGAGAGTTTGGGGATTGATACTCTTTCACTAAGAAGAGTTGTTTTGTGTGTGGTAGCCTAAGCCATTTAATAAGAGACTATGATTATCATAAGAAAAGAATGGCTAAAGAGGCTGAGTTGAGAAAGAAAATGGCTGTAAACACTGGTAATGGTTTAGTCAGACCAGTGTGGAATAATGCAAATAGAATTAAATCATGCAAATCAGTTTTTTTCTAGACCAGTACCTGTTAATACTGGTAATTCATTTGTTAATTCTGTTAGACCAAAAGTGGGTACTGGTGTACCAATTAATTCTGGTAGGCAAAATATTAATTCTGGTAACATGTCTAGGGTTAATATTGGTCGTGTTAAATCATGTCAAGCCAAAGTTAATTCTGGTTATATGAATGTTAAATTAAAAGAACCAGAACCTACCAGTACTTCACCCAGTCCCAAGTTTAGAAAACCACAGGTGAGTCAATTCAATCAAAGACTTTATTATGGTTCACATTCACTTGTGAGGAGACCCATAGTTCATAATGCAGCTCAAATGATTAAATCCTATGCTACAAAGGGTAATTGGGGGACTGCTGTTAAGCCCTCAGCAGGTTATACTTGGAGACAGACCAAACCACACTCCAAGAGTAATAGTGGACCATCTTCAGCTTATTCTTTGAATTCTCAAGGTCCACAAGGCAGACCCAATTCTCATTTTAATGTGCAGGAACCTCCACACCAGAAGTTAGGAGGCAGAGGAATTGTTGATAGTGGATGCTCTGGGCATATGACCTGTAACAATGATCACTTGGAGGAGTTTGAGGAAGTCTAAGGAGGTTCTGTTACTTTTGATGGTAGCAAAGGCTACATTACAGGTAGAGGTAAAATTACAGTGGGCAATTTAGAATTTGAGAGTGTGTCTTTTGTAAAAGAACTTGGGCACTTTAACCTTTTCTCAATATCACAAATTTGTGATAAGCATCATCGGGTTCTTTTTACTGAAAATGAATGCTTTGTGTTGACTTTTGACTTTAAGATGCCTGATGAGAATCAGATTATTCTTAAGGTCCCAAGACAACACAATTTATACAGTTTTGATATGAAGACACCCCCAGCTGCCAAAGGTAGGGGTGTTCATGGGTTGGGTAATATCCGAATAAACGGAAAACCAAAACCGAACCGAACTCGTAACCGAACCGAATTTACCAAAATCGAACCGAACCGAATTAAATATTCGGTTTTCGGTTTGGTTATGGTTTTAGCAATCCAAACCGAAAACCGAATTTAAATAAATATATATATTTTATATATAATTATATTAAAAAATATATATATTAAAACTCTTTTTATACTATAAATATAATATTTTTTAATCTTAAAATTATTTTTTTTGCTAAAAATATATATGAATAAATGAGTAAATAATTAAATTTATATAATTCGGGTTATTCGGTTTGGTTTTTCGTTTATGGAGGTTCGGTTTTCGGTTATTCGGTTTGATTTTTGGTTCGCTTTAATCAGTTTGAATTCGGTTCGGTTCGGTTCGGTTCTCGGTTATACCCTGAAAAAAAATTAACCGAACTGAACAAACCGAACAACCCGATAACCGAACCGATGAACACCCCTAGCCAAAGGTGGTGCCTGTTTGATTGCGAAAGCCTCACGTGATGAGTCTAAATTGTGGCACATAAGACTTGGTCATATAAATTTTAAAAATCTTAACAAGCTTGTGCAGAAAAACCTAGTTAGAGGACTACCTGATAAGACTTTTAATAATGAGCACACATGTGTTGCTTGCAACAAGGGAAAGCAGCATAGGGCCTCATGCAAGGTAAAATCAGTTAGAACTGTAACTCACCCATTACACACCTTGCATATGGATTTATTTGGTCCTACTTCTGTTAAAAGTATTAATTATGCTAGCTATTGTCTTGTAATCATTGATGATTGTACCAGGTTTTGTTGGGTTTTCTTTATGTCTATTAAGGATGAAACTACAGGAATTCTTCAAGCTTCTATTAGGAAAATAGAGAACCAACAGAATCAAAAGGTTAAGATAATTAGATCAGCCAATGGCACAAAGTTTAAAGACAGGTAAATGCTTGAATTTTGTGGGAATAAGGGCATTAAACAAGAGTATAGTGTTGCTAGAACTCCACAACAGAATGGAGTTCTTTGAAAGAATGAACATGGCCCTCATTTAGGCAGCTAGGACCATGCTAGCAGACTCACACTTACGAACCACTTTTTGGGCTGAAGCAGTTAATTTTGCTTCTTATGTTTTTAATAGGTAAGGGTGACTAAACCTCAACACAAGACTCCTTATGAGCTTATGTTTGGCCACAAACCAATTATTAGCTTTATAAGACCTTTTAGGTGCCATGTTACCGTTCTAGATACTCTTAGTGTTCTTGGAAATTTTGATGGTAAATCTGATGAAGGTTTCTTGGTAGGTTACTTCTAACCAGTAAGGCCTTTAGGGTGTATAACTTAGTGACCAGAAGAGTAGAAGTAACTCTCCATGTAAACTTTCTTGAGGAGAAGCCTAATATGCCAGGAATAAGACATAGATGGATGTTAAATTGGATTATTTGTCTGATTCTATGAACTATAAACGTGTATCCGTAGAAAATAGAGCTAACCCACATGCAGGTATACCAGATGTAACTAACAATGCAGGTACTCAATCTACTTTCAATGATCATAATCCTGAGCAAGAGGAAGAGACTGAAGAGCTCATTGTTGTACCTACATCAGTTCATCCCATTACAGCAAAAGTTGGGACAAAGAAGATATCTCTTGTTTCTAAGAGGAAAGAGCCTATTGCAGTGACTAGAGTGCAAGAGCAAGAGGTTCCTATATTTGAGGTCTCAACAAGCATTAAAGCTTTTCAAAGACAATTGGATGCCATTACTCAAAGACATAGGAGTGCAGTATCTAAAAATACTACTACCAGTACTAACCACATTAAGACTGGCAGTGTATTTGGAGCAGAACCTGAACCAAACACTACCAGAACTAACCCCGTTAATTCTGGTAGTAGACACATTAATACTGGTGTGCACACTTCATCTTAAACATATGATCTTGATGATTCAGACATACCAGAGCTTGAGATCTATGAAAGGCCAGATGAGGGAATCTTTGAGGAAGCTTCTTATAATGATAATGGTGTGGTTACTGACTTCAACAACATGCCTCTTGAAATTGATGTCAGTCCCACTCCTACTCTTAGGATTCACAAAATACATCCAAAAGGTAATATAATTGGTGATCCTACATCAACTGTTCAGACAAGAAGCAAAATCCAGAAACTTTTACGACCTCATGCATTAGTTTGTCACATTCAGAAGCAGCAACGGAACAACCACAAAGATCAACAACACTGTTTGTTTGCTTGCTTCCTATCTCAAGAGGAACCCCTAACTGTTTCTAAAGCTTTAACTGATGAAAGTTGGATAGAAGCCATGCAGGAGGAGCTATTGCAGTTTGAACTGCAAAAGGTATGGATTCTTGTAGATCTACCATATGTGGCTAAGGTAATTGGTACAAAGTGGGTTTTTAGGAATAAAAGGGGTGCAAGGGGTGTTGTTGTCATAAATAAGGCTAGACTGGTAGCCGAAGGGTATAGACAGGAAGAAGGGATAGACTATGATGAGGTTTTTTCTCCTGTGGTTAGAATTGAAGCCATCTGGTTATTTTTGGCCTATGCATCATATTGGGGTTCATAGTCTATCAGATGGATGTTAAGAGTGCCTTTCTATATGGCACTATTGATGAGGAGGTTTATGTTGCTCAACCTCCTGGTTTTGTTGATCCAGTTCACCCTAGGAAGGTTTATAAAGTCATTAAAGCATTACATGGACTTCATCAAGCTCCCAGAGCTTGGTATGATACACTTTCCACTTTCCTTGAGAAGAATGGATACATAAGGGGCACCATTGACAAGACCCTATTTATTAAAAGAGAAAAAAAGGATATCATTCTTGTGCAGGTTTATGTTGATGATATCATTTTTGGCTCTACAAGGAGGTCTTGGTGTGAAGATTTTGAGGCATTGATGAAGAGCAGATTTCAGATGAGTACTATGGGAGAGCTCACCTTCTTTCTTGGATTGCAAGTCAAACAGAAGTCAGATGGGCTATTTATTTCACAGGACAAGTATGTTGTTGATATATTAAAGAAGTTTGATCTTGTAAATATGAAGTCTGCTGTTACACCCATGGAGACCAAGGTGCCATTGACAAAATATGAGGAGGCTGTTGATGTGGATGTCAGACTGTACAGGTCCATGATAGGATATTTGATGTATCTGACAGCCTCTAGGCCTGATATTATGTATGTTGTGTGTGTTTGTTCTCGTTTTCAAGTTACTCCAAAGACTTCACATCTTCATGATGTGAAGAGGATTTTCAGATATCTTAAGGGCAAACCCAATTTGGGCTTATGGTATCCTAGAGAGTCTTCCTTTGACCTGGAAGCTTTTTCTGACAGTGACTATGCTAGAGCTAGTATGGACAGGAAATCCACAACAGGAGGTTGTCAATTTCTTGGTAGGAGGTTGATTTCCTGGCAATGCAAAAAGCAGACAATTGTGGCTACTTCAACAATTGGAGCTGAATATGTAGTTGCTGCTCATTGCTGTGGACAAGTGCTTTGGTTCCAAAATCAGATGTTGGATTATGGGTTAAACTTTATGAACACCACAATCAACATTGATAATGAAAGCACTATATGCATTGTTAAGAACCCAGTCTATCCCTCTAAGACCAAACACATAGAGATTAGGCATCATTTTATAAGAGATTGTTTTGAGAAAGGTCTCATCAGGGTAGAAAAGATATATACAGATAATAATGTGGCTGACTTGTTAACCAAAGAATTTGATGGACCTAGGTTCAATTTCTTGGTGGTTAACATTGGTATGATGAACTCATAGCTATATTTGAGGGGAGGTTAAATGTATAGTATGTAATGTTAGTTAGTAGACTTAATAGGTTCTTAAACCTGGTAGTTAAAGCTGGTAGCTTCAAATTTAAGTCTGGTCATTACCTCTAGTCGTTAATTATGTTACCATATTTTACGGGTTATTGCCAGTTCATAATTATCTTTCTAATCTTTAAACTTATTCTTTTTCCAAAGATAATTGTTTACTTGTGTATATTCTCAAAACCCTAGTTGTATATATATTCATACCGACTTGACTTTTCCCATAAAAAGTTCAAACCAGATTCAGTCTTTTCCATCAATATTCTTTGTGTCATCATGGTTTTCATAGAAGGATGTGCTAGGGATGGTATGCAGCTTAATGACTTCGTGGCCTTGTGTGCTACCTTGTCTTCCAAAGTTTCAATCTTGGAGGAAGATCTTGCATCGACCAAATTGCTTTTGGGATCTAAGGTGAAAGAGTTGGAAGAAGAGATCCATAACTTGAAGGCCACGCAGGATGATTTTCTTGATGGTTCATCTAACTCTCAAGATTATGTTCATGATGTTATTGATTTGGAAAATTCTTCCAAACAGGGGAGGAAAACAGTCACACCAAAAGAGAGTGATGTTTCAGAATCTTGATCCAATAGTAGATTGGGAGATTTACAGAGATAATTTTTGAAAAGCTTGGAAGGTAATCAGACTTAGTGGAAAATTTGCAGTTTACAAGAATCTTGAAGATCTGGTAAAATCTTGTAATCGACAAGACTTGGATACTTTATGGAGTTTGGTTCAGAAGAAGCTTAAGATTGCTAAAAAGTCAGATGTGAAAGAGCAAGAACATTGGGCAGAACTTCAAAGATTGTATGAACCAGATCCTACAGATATTTATTGGAATTTTCCATGTCAATACTCCGGTGTGTCATGGAAATTTTATGATTTGTGTGATGTTCATCACTTATCCACAAAAAGTAGAGTTGATCTATTCATGCTTGCAGAGGTGGAATATCCATTATGTGCTGAAGTGCTTCAAATAATGATATCTTCAAAGCTTCAATATGAAGAAGAATCTGAGGTAATTGAAAATTTCATTCAAAGAATATGATAATCAATTACTAGACAGAATTTGTGATTAGATTGAAGAAAAGACAGGAGCTAAAAGAAGGAGAATAAGGTATTATGTTTGAAAGAATTTTCTTAACTATATTAAGTTGGGGATATAAGTATAAATGGTTTTTGAGATGGTTTCACTTGGTGAAGGTGCATAGCACCAACAAAACAAATGGTTATCAGTCCACCATGTCTAATCCACATAAGGACTGACTAATCCATGAGCAAACGGCTCTGGTAAAGATATCTCAAATCCGTTTATGGCTGACAATTTGCCAAAAATTGTATGGTGCTCAACTCACCATATATATGTTTGATGAAAAGTTGGCTAGCCCACAAGTTCATGGCTTGTGGTAAAGGCAGTGGAAAACCATGACTAGTCCAAAAGCAAACGGCTTTTGGTAAAGACTGATCAAATCCATTGACAGCTGCTGGTTTGCTAAAAATGAGATGGTTATCAATGTACCATGGTTTTACACACCAGAACATTGGCTACTCCAATACTAATGGCTAATTGGTAAAGAGACATCAAATCCATTAAGTTTTCTATGGTTCACCTCTCACAGGAGTTTACACACCTGGATGTGATGAGAATAGCATAAAACTTTTATGAATTGATGTACATACAGTCATAATTGCAGAAAAGACTATGGAGTGCTGATATTTTGAAGATTGGATGTTGCACATATCACACAATGAAGAATATTCAAAGATGCAGCTCAAAGATAATTCCAAGATCCTCAAAGAGTACAAAGAACTTGAAGTTCACAAGTGAAGATCAAGTTAGAGGAGGATTGCAGGGAATTATATTTTGTAAAACATATTTAAGATTGTTTAAGTCTGTTTAGTATTAGTTCTGGTAGTATAGTAGTTAAGTCGGGTAAGACAGAATTAAGTATGTTAGTATTAATTATGTTAGTTAAGTCTGCAAGTACTAATGATGTTAAGTCTGGCAGAACAAAGTTAGTACGGGTAGAAAGTTAAGTCTGTTTATGTTAAACAGGGTAGAGAGAAAGTAGGAAAAGATAAGAACGCGTAGAGATATCTTTGGAAAAGATATGTTCAAATATTTTCTATGTTTTGTAGTCAATTAGGGTTTCCTTGGTGTATAAAAGGATCCCTAATGTATTAGGTTAAGGCATGAGTTGTAAGCCTTAACCATTGATCAAGTAATCAATAGAAAATATGAAGTTAGTATATCATTGTGTTCTTCATACTTATTGTGTTAAGTTTTCGCATTATCACATTAAGGATTTCTTAAGAGTTCTTCACATAGTAAATTTGGATTTATTCAAGTTTGCTATAAGTTATACAAAGGCTACTTAAATCTATAACTTTGAACCTACAAATGATTATAAATTTTAACATCCAAAAATTTGATTGTTATCATTCTATTATACATTTTTTAATCAAATATAGTCCTAAATTACATATTACATTATTTCGGCTGTAAATTTGTGGAGTCGTGAATCGTGATCATGTAAATCTAAATTATGCAGTCGACCTATTATCAAGACATCATTTATAATGTATTTGTGTTTTTAAAATAAACTTGTAATATCAGTTCGAATACTTTTATTTAAAGTGTGTTTTTGGAGTTCAACTCTTCTTGTCATACCGGTTGGGTCATATTCTTATTTTAACATATTTCGACTTCGATCTCTATGTTACCATGATCGTGATTTTAGCGTGTTTGTTTCATTTTTATGTTATGACAAGCATTCTATGTCCATACCAAACAAAAGAATACATTTTCTAGCCAATTCTAGTACTCCATTCACTACTTGTATCAAACACTTAAATACTTTCTTTATTTTTTAAGTAATTATTTTTCTCTGCAATTCCATTCTCAGCTATCTTTCCATTCTTTGTAATTTAGTCGTACCAAACGTGCAATATTACATGATGTTAAAAAAATATATATGTGTTTTTTTATATCTATTTTTTCTTTGGCTCTTTTTTCATTTTGTATTTTTTTTTCGTGTCTCGAGTTTTCCTTTCGAATAGTGTGTTTAAAGAAGAGAATCACCATACATTGCGAATATTGTTGGATCAAAAAGTGTAGATTAGCAGGGACACCTCAACCCTGTGTACCATAATAGTACCCATCAACCCTACCCAGCAAATGTTTGATGCCTGTAAAATACCTCCACCCAATACCCAACCATTTTGCGGAACGGATTCGAACTCGCGTCCTTTGTTGGATCAAGACATCACATGGTTGGGCCCAGGCTTCTAAGGTAGCTGGTGGCCAACTGCGCTAGTCAGTTGATTAAATGTAAAATGTATAAAAGAATCACTAATGGTTGAAATGTTAAATTAACACTTAAACACATTTTTACATTGTGAATATTGTTTCTTAAATCAATATCTATATCTATCTATCTATATCTATACTAACTAATAAACAACACTTTTGTACCACCAAATACAACATATTAAAATTAAATGTTCTGATGTGGCATTCCATATTTAGGCTGCCCCCAATAGAGGTGTTCGAGAGTCGATCGAGTGTGTATAGTAGGGATGAGCATTTCGAACCGAATCCCGGAACCGAACCGGAACCGTACCGGTACCGTACCGAAACGGTACCGATTCTTGAAATACTGATGCGGTACGGGACTACGAAATAAGGTGAAAAAATCGGGACCACTAATTGATGCGGGACGGTACCAAATCGGAAATTCCGTAAAAGCGGGAAAATCCCGATTTCCCGGTACCGGTACCGGTACCGATACCGGTACCGATATCCAAATCCCGTTCGGTACGGTACCGGTACCACTAATTTATGCTCGGGAAAAAATCGGTACCACTATTCGGTACGGGATCGGTACGGGACCGGTACCGTGCTCATCCCTAGTGTATAGGCAATCGATTTGTATCGATCGTCTTGATGTGGTTATATCGATCGCCAACCAAATCTCAACAAATGGATCGTCTGGACGATCGAGACAAAGCAACTGTTACCGTTTAAATAAATCCAACCGTTGCATATCCAAACAAAACAAAAAAAATACCGTTTGATTTTATTTAAAAAAAAATACTACTAAAATTACCCTATAAATACACAACATATTTACACACTAAACTCACAAATCTCACAATCCTCTCTATCAAAAATCTCATAATTATCTCTACCAAAATGTCTAAGAAAACACCACAACAAAAAGGCCGAAAATCCCGTTTGGCACAAAACGCCCCGCATATTTTAACACCGGATCCGAATTTCCGGTTAACCGGTGTCTCACCAAGAATCAATTTCCAACCCCCTTTGAATATCAATCCCAACAAGCTCCACAACAACGAACTAACAATCCATTTTTTATGAATCGTCCATTTGTTCCACCGTATCAAAACATCCAACAACAACAACAACAACAAAGCCACTCCCGTCGAAGCAACCAATCTATGTATGGGTCACCCGAATCTGTGTACCGTCCAACAATGGATTCATCAACGTCTTCATATTCAAATTATCAACAATATTCTCCGGTTAACCGTATCAATCTTGAGGGTTTTGATTTCGAAGAACAATTATACAACAATCCTGATTTTTTTGTTAGAACCGGTTCGGGTTATCCGGCTCAAGAGTATCACGGTTCGGGAACCGGTTCGGCTCATGGATCGTATCACGATTCGGTTAACATTGATGACGAAGAAGAAGAAGAATGTCGAGAAGAGACGTGACCGGTGAAACCGAAGAAACGAGCTACAAAGGCGAAGAAGAAGGTTGTCGAGAAAGAAACCAAGAATGATACATCGCTTTGGACAAAAGAAGAAGAGATTGCCTTGTGCAACGCTTGGTGTGATGTATCCGAGAATAGTATAACGGGAAACAACCAAAATGCTAAAGGATTTTGGCAGAAAGTCATTGCTTACTTTGAGAAGGAGGTTGGTGCAGAAAGAACGTACAACTCTTTCATTACAAAGTGGAAAAATAGGATTCGTCCTAGAGTTGGTCAATTTTGTGCCATTTACAACAATGCTTACAGGAATTACGGAAGTGGTGAGAATGACCTCACTGTTTATACACGAGCGTGTGATGAATACCAACTATTGTGTAATCATCCGTTTGTTTTAGAGCATTGTTGGAAGGTTTTGAGGGACCATTCTGTTTGGAAGGATAATGAGATGCCGGCTTTTTTAAGCCAAGATGATGGTCGCAAAAAAGCAAGGACTTCAACCAACTCGGATGTGCTTGCGTCTGTGCCTGATAAACCAATTGGTCGTGATACCGCTAAGAAGAATAAAAAGAAATCTTCGGAGTTTTCGAAAGCTACCTACATGGAAGGTGTTGCCGAGAAATGGAAAGTCATCAAGTCCAAGGCATTCGGACAGAAGAAGGAGCTGGCAGACGGATACTATGATTTGAAGAAGAAAGAGCTAGAACAAGGGCAACTGGTGTTGGAGATGGAGCAAAAGAGATCAGAAAGGGAAGACAAAAAATTGGCACTAGAAGAACAAAAACTTGAATTTGATCGACAAAAGAAATATGATAAAGATCTCATATTCTATTGCACGCCAATCGACCCATCTTTGACCGCAGTACAACAAGAAACAATGCAGAAAATTAAAGACGCGATCAAGGCACGCCACAACCTAGATTTTTAATAAGTGTTGTAATGTTTTAATAAGTGTTGTAATGTTTTAATAAGTTTCGTAATGTTTTAATTTTATTTGAATTATCATGTAACGTTTTAATTATTAATGAAATTTTATTTTGTGTTAAAAATGTTTTTTTTTTTTAAATGAACTTGGTCGCCTTTACTGGGGCACCTAATCGCGTGAAGGTCGTTGGAGAGAGAAAACTGACGTTGCAGGGGATCGACTTGTCGGCCTTAACAATTTTGTACAACACCAATGCACCACTTTCTCACACATCCTAAAACTTCTTCAGTACTCCGCTCCACCAAAACTTTTGGAAACTCATTAATTTTTTCAATTCTGCGTTATATATCAATCTTCTGTTTCATTCCAATCAAGATCTTCACACGCGTTTTCTTCTTCTCAACGTTTTTCAAAAAATTCAAAACCATTCTACATATCATCTCCCAGAATAACCAATTGATTTGTGTTTGCAGCGATTCAAGAAAACTCCTCGAGGTAAGTTTACTGATGTTTTTAGTTTTTGTGACTAAGGGATCTTGGATTAATTGTTAAAATCTAAGCCATTGTTTGTTAAAGCTATTTTGCTGTGTTGTTTTTATTTGTGGTTTCGACTCATTTTATAATATTATTGGGTTTGATTAATTTCACTTCATTTGTGTCTTCCTAAATCCTAGAAAAAAAAATTAGGGGAAATCACATTCATCGATTAGTTTTAATAATTTATGTGTTTTGCTATATCGTTTTGTTGTTCTTTGTTGTTATAGGAAATGGAAGGAATTGGTAGATGAGTGTGTTGGTTCAAACAATACGAACAATGATCATCAGCGTGCTTCTTCTCTAACTGGTAACCCTTTTTTTTATTACCAATTGAATTCCATCTGCACGTTGAGATATTAGGTTCGGTTCTAAGATGTGTGTGTGTCTGTAGCTGGAGACTTGCATTTGTTGCAAAATGTACCATAGAAAGCACAAAATGGTAATCAACAGGTGAAACAGAGAATCTTATACTTTCGTTTTATGATAAGCATGACTACAATACTGCATTTAAGATATTTTATAACCCCTTTTGATAATGCAAGTTTTTTTATAGGATTTACAGGTCCTGATTTCGGTTACGCTACAAACCACAAAGTTAAGTATTGTATCTGAATTAACTAATTAAATTATCTTCTGACTATCTTTTTGAGTCTGACTATTAATAAAATCTTTATACCCCAAATGAAAAACATTAGATTGGAGTAAGAGTCCTTCTGCCGATAGGATCAATATCGAACGAGAGTACATGTCATTGATTTGGTATTAGTTAAAATGGTTAAATAACAGATCATTGATTTGATAATTCTTTTAGCCCATTCATGGATTATGGAAGATGGAGAAGCACCCGATAAGCCACTTGATAAAACCGATCTATAGTCTGACTTACATTGCAATATGTTTTTAATCAACACATGTCTGGTGATAGTCTGACTTACATTGCAATATGTTTCATATTTCTTCTAAATATAATAGCAATTTATAATATAGATGATGAACAAAAAAAGAACAAGAACATTGCAGAATTATTACTTCATGGGAGGATGAGCTATGGACAAGGACCTAAGGATGATGAAAATGCCCAGTACCCGCCCGTTATTGTTAGGCACTCTCGATCTGTAAGCAAAACCTCATATTTATCAGGACTGTTGATATGTAAAATTTTAGCTTAAGACAATTTTATTTATACAAACCAACTGAACTATACAGGCAATGCAAGTGAGCGGTGAGTTTTTGTTATCAATCGAGCCTCATGGAGAGCAGATATCATCACTACATAAATGGGTGCATCCTTATGCATCACCAGACTATTGTGTATTTCTGATATAATAATTTAGAACCAGTGTTGCACCGAAACGCCTATTAGGCTCGCGTTCCCGTTTGGAAACGTGGTGGGAATGGGAACGCCCCCGAAACGTTTCCCTAGCCTTTTCTGGATTTCCATGCCGTTTCCCTAGCCATTTCTATATTTGCAATAAGTTTTCAAGTCGTTTCTGATGGGTTTTAATTTGCTTTTCTATCATATCTATATTGAAGAAGAAAGAAAAAAAGAAGAAAGAAGCCGGAAAAGATGAAAGATTTGCAGATGTTGAAGAAGAAAGAAGCTAGAGAAGATGAAGTAATAAAATAAAACTAAAAAGTACTCTAGCTGTCAAAGTTTATTTTTATATTTCTAGTTGCTATAGCCCTTTGGTCTATTTTGTCTTGAAACATGTGTTATTTTATATTTATACTAGTGAAGTTTTATGACGGCCCAAGATTATTAAAGATTACGATAATAGTATATGAAACAAAGGTTTGTCTAATGGGTGTTTTAAGGGCAAAGTTTAAGGTGACCATAAAAAGAAAGTTTGAGTTTATATAATTTTGTTTTAATAAATGTAGTTTAAGCAATGCCTTCATAGCAATCGTTAGACAATCTCATGAATAAAGCGTTAACATTCACTACTTAGATTAGAACAATCATAAACATACAAGATCTAGAAACGTGTATAAACGTTTATAAGATCGTGAGTTATTATCATATGATCTCATTTTCTTGTTTCCAAAGCAATATTTCAAAGTTGAAACTTATTCATGACATGTATTTTGAACTTGAGCAAAACGTTAAAAACATCTCTTCTGTTTTTCTTAATACTTTTCTACTTGGTATTTATTTGATATCTCAAAATAAACTATTTCCAAACAAATTTATATACCTATAACGATATTCTTATCAAGTTGGTTGCCTATTCAATGTGCACATGCCCAAAGGACAAACGGCGGGTTAATATACAAAAAAGTTACTAAACTTTTAAAAAAATTTGTCCTAAGTCACTAATGTTTATCTTCTGTCATCTAGGTTACTATACTTCACGGGTTTTTCACATATGTTACTAAACTTTTTTATATGTGCCACCCTAGTCACTACATGGAAGGGCAACCGGTTGTGACACACTTTTTCAATATATGTGTCACCCAAGTCACTAAACTTTGCGAAAAATTTGTCTTAAGTCACTAATGTTTCATTCTTGTCATCTAAGGTACTAAACTTTGCGAAAAATTTGTCCTAAGTCACTGATGAAAATTTTGTCCTAAGTCACGAGTTGTGGCACATGTTATTGAACCTTTAAAATTATACGTTTTATACGATTTTATACACCTTTTAAACGTTTTTATTCATTTTCATTCTTTTTTATACGTTTTTGTTTGTTTTCTTACGTTTTTGTCCGTTTTTATACGTTTTTATGTTTTCATCCGTTTTTATACGTTTTTGTCCGTTTTTATACGGTTTTGTACATTTTTAAATGTTTTTATTCGTTTTCATCCATTTTTATATGTTTTCATCCGTTTTTATACGTATAAAAATAGAAAAACGGGCAAAAACATAAGAAAAATGGACGAAAACGTAAAAAACGAATAAAAACGTATAAAAATTGTACAAAACCATATAAAAACGTATAAAAACGGATGAAAACATAAAAACGTATAAAAATTGTACAAAACCATATAAAAACGGACAAAAACGTATAAAAACGGATGAAAACATAAAAACGTATAAAAATGGACGTAAAAAATGGGACAAAAACGGACAAAAACGTAAGAAAACAAACAAAAACGTATAAAAACGAATGAAAATGAATAAAAACGTTTAAAAGGTGTATAAAATCGTATAAAACGTATAATTTTAAAGGTTCAGTAACATGTGCCACAACTCGTGACTTAGGACAAATTTTTCATTAGTGACTTAGGACAAATTTTTCGCAAAGTTTAGTACCTTAGATGACATGAATGAAACATTAGTGACTTAAGACAAATTTTTCGCAAAGTTTAGTGACCTAGATAACTTGTGCCACAACTTGGTGTGTATACACGTCAGCCAAAATACCGGTAAAAAAAGGTTAGTGACTTAGATAACCGGTTACGTAAAGTATAGTAACCTAGATGACAGAAGATAAACATTAGTGACTTAGGACAAATTTTTTTGAAAGTTTAGTAACTTTTTTGTATATTAACCCGACAAACGGCTGTACTAACACCTACATGATTCTAGCCTTCCTTTGATATCTCATCCACTTACCATTGTTGACCATTTTACTTACCACCATTTAGACAAAAGAAAGAAAGCATTTTAAATATATGTATAACACATGTATTTTTACTCGAAATATTTATGTATAACCCATAATTTATCTATCTTTTATTTTATATAAATGCATAACACATGTATTTTTACTCAAAACATTTACTCTAGCAATCACTTGAAACCATTGTTACAAACATTAAAAGTAAATAACAAAGAATCGACTAATCTATTAATGAATGAAATATGCGAAGCACCATAACTATTTTCAATTCATACAACAAATTACAGAAAAATAAAAAGATTAAGCTCATAATTGTGCAAGTATTTATCTGTTTATGCTTATGGGTTTGGTATTTGGACAACTAATAAAACTGAACAACCTACATTTGAAAAACATGCAAACAAAAATCAATACACAAATAAGTTACAGTATATATTACAGTATTACCTCAAAAGTATAAACAAACACAAACGATAAATCTCGGACTTTATTGTCAAATAAAGTGTCAATAAAGACAAACATTAATCTTTGATTGATAAATGTGTGCCAACCTTTTCACGCAAGAGATGTTTGCCAACCAACTACTCCTCGAAGTTGTGAGTAAAGCGATGAGCGGATCAAACCCTTCAGCAACATTTGATATCCAAAAAGAACCTCCTCAATGACACCCTTTTTCTGTAAAAGTTATTATTCAAAATCAAAAAGTAAGGATCCCGAAACGGCGACGTCGAATAGAATGCAAAAGAATAAGAGTAAGCTACAATGAAAACAACAATTGCTAGCATCACAAGTATTATAAGAAAAAGTAGCATACCCATCACCTCCTTAATTAAAGCTCACTGCTAAAAGAAAATAGCGTCGCATACAAGAGTTTCACATTATTACATGGTTAAATATTGTCATATATATGCTAGTAAATTTTACCTTTTGCTATATCATCTTATTTCTTCTGATTGTATGAAAATCTGATCATCTGTCACCATACATGATACCTTGAACAGGGTCAAACAAAAGGAAAGAAAATCAAATGCTTGCAATAATGATATAAAACGAAATAATCCCGAAGGAAAAAACAAGACCCAAGAGTAAGTCGCTGGTTTCTTAGACACCATCGGAGAAGAGAAGAAAGCGGTGTGAATAGGGATGTCTTCCACTCGCCGGTAAAAGATTTATCTTTGGTCGGATTTGTAGAGAAAAAAGAAAAGAAAGTAGGTGAAAGACAATTACTGTGTTTGGTTTGATTGGAAAATATGACAGTGGGAGAAGATGGGTTAAAGGGTTTGTGATTTTGTTTGGTCTAACATTTTTACACAGTGAATATATCTCCTCATATATTTTTCTCAAAGCACACGTGTCATCCAGTTAGGTGCTGATGTGTCGTCTTCTGGCGTTGCTACAGTCATAAGAGACCTCTTTCTTATATAATAGGTAGATACATTTATTTTCTCTTTTTAATATTTTTCTTTATAATTGTTTGTCTCCTAGGATCATAATTTCATATTGAAAGTTTGAAACATGCTATTTTATGTCTTGTGATTTGTTTTGAAAATGATTTTATTATTGATAATTAATTACTTTTGGAACATGTAGTATTTTTGGAGTTTACAATTACATCAACATATATCTATTTTGGACTTTCTTTAATATATTTTTATGTTTTTTATATTTTTTTTATTGCCGTATCTATGCCGTTCCCGTATCTTGAATTTTTTATTTTTGCCGTTTCCCGTTCCCGTATCCCTTTGCCGTTCCCGTTTCGATGCTACACTGTTTAGAACTGATCTATCTTGACAACATTAGAATTGATTGTGGTTCATTGATACAATTGGGTCGATCCTATTCAAAATACAGTATAGTGACCCTATGAATTAATATTATTACAGGAAGAGGAAAATGGGATGAAAAGAACGATGGAGGTTGAAAAGAATGAGCTTCAATGATTGTGCTTCTCATACCTCCCCTGAAACCCATTAGCATCAAAAGAAGGATCTGTCGAATCAAACTGCAGCAAGTAAACTTGTGATTTTAATGGACCATTGTACCTTATCTGTTTATATATATTTTTCTAAAAAAAACACATCTGTTGCTAATCTGACACTAATTTTGCATTAGTGGAGGTTTTAAAATTTTGAGGTCGTTACTTCCACCAATCAATAGCTGTGATGAAATGAACGATGGATGCTCTTTTCCCGCTTCAACTTTGCTGTTGATTACTGTCTACCACTTTTTATGGTTTGACTTCAACTTATTTGTCCTGAACTCAGTTAAGCATAGCCAAATAGGGTCATGCTAAAATGTTACATTCCTTTTCGTCAAGTTATTATAGTTTTAAGCCAACTAAACAAACCTACCACCCTGGTGCATATATCAGCGTTTACCAATACTAAACTCCCACCCTTGTGCATATATTGGCCTTTACCAATACTAAAATCCCACCCTTGTGCATATACCAGCCTTTGGAAATGCTAACCTACCCCCCCCCCCCTTGTGCGTATATCAGCCTTTACCAATACTTTAAAAGGCGCACTGGACTGGAATCATCTCACCTGATAGGTGCTACACATAGATGTTCAAGATGTTTAATATATACAAGGAACTTGCTTACAGAAAACTTCAGAGTTCTATATCCACCTCTCCTCAATTTAGAGCTTTTAGAGCTTTTTTATTTAGTCAAAGACAATGATCATGTGCACACTGTTTTACCTCAGCTAACTTATGCACTATGGCATTCTGAAATACCCCCAATTAATCTTATGGATCCTGCCTCCTAATGTGCTAACATGTTTTTTTAGTAGTTTGCCTTCTAATAATCTATAGACCATATTGTTCCAGTACTTGAACTCTTTTATACTTATCAGCTTATGTGAAGTTACTGATAGGATCTCAAACAGATATGTATTGAATGTTGAGCAGAAAATTGAACAAACTAAAAATAACAAAGTTACTCACAAATAAACGACCTATATTTGAGAGATGGTCAGACACACGAACTGTAAGTGTTATACAGCCTTCAAGTGATAAGGCAACTCTTTAACAATGCCCACTCAATCAATGCGAACTGTATAGCGCTAAAAGTTGAGGATTTGTTTGGTACTACCATATATTTTTATATATTTTTATTCTTAAAAAAAACACATCTGTTGCTAATCTGACACTAATTTTGCATCAGTGGAGGTTTTAAAATTTTGAGGTCGTTAATTCCACCAATCAATAACTGTGATAAAATGAATGATAGATGCCCTTTTCCCGCTTCAACTTTGTTGTTGATTACTGTCTACCACTTTTTATGGTTTGACTTTAGCTTATTCGTGTTGAACTCAGTTAAGCATAGCCAAACAGGGTCATGCTAAAATGTTACATTCCTTTTTGTCAAGTTATTATAGTTTTAAGCCAACTAAACAAACCTACCACCCTTGTGCATATATCAGCGTTTACCAATACGAAACTCCCACCCTTGTGCGTATATTAGCCTTTACCAATACTAAACTCCAACCCTTTTGCATATACCAGCCTTTGGCAATACTAACCTCCCCCCTTGTGCATATATCAGCCTTTACCAATACTTTAAAAGGCGCACTGGACTGGAATATGATCAATTAAAGTTTTTTGTTTCATTTTTAGCTAATTGGATTAGCAACCGTAAATGTGTAAATTTTTTATTACTTTTGGTTCTATGGACAGGTTCTTGCCGTACCTGTTATTGATATTACACACAAAGATCAACAGTACAAGAGCTGGGCATTGATATTAATAGCAAGATATATATTAGCCTTTGATATTGTAGCGCATTGTAGGAACTAATTCATTTGGAAAAAGAATTGTGTAGCATAGAATGGCCTAATTTTATGTTTTGATTAGTTTTTGGTGTTGATAATGGACTAAGAAAATTAGTTGTCCTCTTTAAATTCAAAGGACTTTTGAAGTACTATCAGAAAATTATATACTCCGTATAAGTTAGCAAAGATGATGAGCATGTAAAGACCTGATATATGCGTTTTTTTAATTGGGAATACAGGGGTGGTCATTATCACCTTTATAATTGACTTGCAGAAATGCTGAAGGGCCACTGATTTGATTATCATGGATAAGGAAGGCTACATCTTTGGTGGCTATGTGTCTCAACCTTGGGAGAGGCATAGTGAGTATTATGGGGACATTGGGAGAGGCATAGTGAGTATTATGGGGACATGAAGTCTTTCCTATTTCACCTATACCCTACAACATCTATATATTGACCTACTGGTGCTAACACCAATTTACAATGGGTTAGTTCATCTTCTTTAGCCATACACGACAATAGTATGGTTCCCATTTGATTGTTCAGCTTAAGTTAGAGCATATTGTTACAAAAGGTCTTCGAACTGATGTTACTACTTACTACATTGTAGTCCATTTTTGTAGCAAGGTCATTGTGCATGTATGGTCCGGACTGGGCCAGGAATGGGTCAGGCCCGGCATATGCGGCCCACTCTACACCTAAACCCTAATACATGTCCTATATATACATGACAGGTTATCTCTAACCCTAACAACTTATATTATGCTACATCGCATACTAACTTGACCGTCGGAGGTGGACCCCGGGGCTACGGCCTCGGGTCCACTCCTAACGGGTTCTCTTTGTTGACAGGTCTACTAGGGCTCGAGAAGACGACTAACGGCCAAAGAGAGTTGTCGTATCCAGCCCGCGCCAGATTATGCTTCAACAGTCATTTTATTTTTAGTAAGATCTGATATTAAATGTCAGTTATCATATTACCAGGCTATAAAAGTTTGATAATTTTGATTAAAAAATGACATAAAAATAACTTTGTCTCTTGTTTTCACTAAATAATAGCACCATTTTAACAGGGCGAAAAATGGACAAGAAATGCAAGTGATTCTTAAAGCTGTAATTGCTCCATCTGTCAAGTTAAATTTCTTTTCCCTTATTTTGCTACTAATATTAGAATTGCTATAGTTAGTGTGCTGTGAACTTCACTTAGATAGTTGTTCTGAAACGGTTGGAAGTGGATGTAAAGGTAATTCATATTTTCAGAAGCATATAGCAATTTTAAGTTGCTTATTCAAAGCAACGTCGTTCACAATTATCAAGTTTGTATGTTAGATAAACAATCCCTAACACGATCCAAAAAGTTATTCTAAAGGTTTTTTTATTATTAGTTTGATCTGCGTATTCATTGTTGTTGCACTATGGGAAGTTATGTTGATGTTTTAAAACATAACAAAGAAAAATAACTCCATTGTGGTGCAGGTGTTAGCAGGCCACGAATCAAGGCTATATGAATGTGTTCTTGAATGAAATCGGAATGTGCCAAGTTATCCAAATCACGCAGACAATGTGCTTTTGTGATTTTACTTGAGACCATTGATGGGTGGTTGAAGAAGTATTGTTTACTTTTAAAAGTTGATATCTTTCATTGTTAAAGACATGGTGAACATTGGTCTTACATCTCATTAACATTAAGGTAAGGGTGTTGATCGGTTCGGTCATCGGGTTGTTCGTTAGTTTGGTTCTGTTAATTCGGTTAAAATATTTTTTTAGGTCAATCCGAGAACCGAACCGAACCAAATTCAAATTCGGTTTTCGGTTCGGTTCAGTTGAATTCTAATTCGGTTTGGTTTTCGGGTTGACCCGAATTACACTATTTAAAAAAAAATAATAATAATTAGATAGATATTTAGCAAAAAAAATATATTTCAAGCATAAAAAGTATTTTATTTTATTATGATAACCTTTTAATAGTATTTATTTATATATAAATATACTTAAAAATATATAAATGTATATATAAATATATAAAAAATATAAATATTTATATGAATTCGGTTTTCGGTTTGGTTTTCGGTTCAAACTGCCAAACCCATACCCAAACCGAGAACCGAATTAGTAATTCGGTTTGGTTCGGTTTGAGCAAATTCGGTTCGGTTATTAGTTCGGTTCTGTTATTTTCGATTTGGTTCGGTTTCGGTTTTCGGTTTATTCGGTCTTTTCGGTTTTTTCGCTCACCACTACATTAAGGTAAAACAAAATTATGTTGCAAATGTATTTTGTTTTCCATTCATGGGCTTCAATAGTTCAATGTATACCATTCAAGATGACGGGCCCTATTACTTCAATGTATTCACTTTATTCCTATAGTAAAAACAAGGGTTTATAGACAGATAGGTTACCCAACTTTTCAACTTTATTCGCCTAAGTTACCAAACTTTTTTTTGTGCAAACAGGGTATTGGACTACACGGAGTTGACATTCAGGTTACTGAATTTGTAAAATGAGACATTTAGGTTACTTAACTTACCTAAAAAAATGCGTTTAGGTTACTTAACTTACCTAAAAAAATGCATTTGGGTTACTTTGATTACACTGAAAAATGGAGGTTGAATGCTTAACTAAAATTCAGTAACCTAAATGAACAAAATGAAAATTTGATAACTTAAATGAACAAATTGAGAAAGTTGAGTAACCTGTCTGATATAAAACCCTAAAAACAACCACTAAACATGAGACACTCCGATATTTGAAATGTTAATTGATAAAAATAGTCACTAAGAATAAAAAAATAGTACTAACCAACAGCCCATGTTGCATTCTCCATTTATGACATCAAAAGTGAACTCGAAGGAATTTTCTCAAACTTTCTGATTGCAATTTTTTTGTTGCTATTAGGGGTGTTCATGGGTCGGGTAATTACCGAATAAACCGAAAACCGAAATCAAACCGAACCGAAAAAAATCGAACCGAACTTATAACCGAACCAAAATTGTCAAAACCGAACTGAACCGAATTAAAAATTCGGTTTTCAGTTTGGATATGGTTTTGGCTATCTGAACCGAAAACCGAATTTATATAAATATATATATATATATATATATATATATATATATATATATATATATATTTATATATAAAAACACATTATATATTTAATATATATTTTTCTTTATATATTTATATATACAAAAAGACCATTAAAATTTTATCTTAATATAAAAAACACTTTTTATGCTTGAAATAAATTTTTTTTGCCAAAAATCTATTTAATTAAATTAAAAAATATATATAAATTCGGTTTTCGGTTTTGACCCATAACCGAACCGAACTTCGGTTCAGTTCTTGGTTCGGTTTGATCACAGATATTTTCGGTTCGGTTCGGTTTTCGGTTATGCCCAGGAAAAAAAATTAACCGAACAAACTGAACCGATTAACCCGAGAACCGAACCGATAAACACCCCTAGTTGCTATTATGCTTTCGGCCCATGGAATGTTGGGGATATGAGGCTGCATGCAGTAGTAGAAAAAAGGATCGATCGTTCAGTGGTCCCGATCGATTTCCATTATTGTAGCACGAAAGTCGCGATCGATCAACAACTTAGTTTTTCTTTTAATCGATCGCAGGAACGACCGGTATGATGTGTTGGTTGTGTGTGTGTTTGTGTATTTAATTATATATAAAAGGTATTTTTGTGGGGTATGTTTTTTTTATAGTGTAAGTCGCCTTACTGGGTCACCTAATCGCCTGAAGTTCATGTACTTTCTTATGTGTATACAATGGCCTGTAGTTATTTATAGGAGTCTTCCGAAGATGGCATATAGAATACATCAAAATGGAACGTTGTTGAGCTTTTTTTGTTTTTTTATTCATTACGTTGCACATGCAGCAAGAGCATCTTATGGCGTTTTTGCTTGCTGAATCGGGTACAACTGGATCGATTGATAAACATTGGTATTTTTGCTGTTGGATTTTCCTTTACCCGACAATGAAAATGACGAACTATATATTATAGTTATATATTGATTTAGTCGAATTTGCATGTTCTAGATGAATTCAAGCAAGATTCTTAGCAAAAATATAGATACCATTTGTATTAGCATTTTTTTTTGTGTTTGGTTTAATAATATGAATATAGCTAAAATCTGTAGCTTTGAAAAAATTGTATAATTGTATTATGGTCACAGAAATATGTTTTGAGCCATTCAAGTGGGCGACTCATGTGTTTATTTGGTGTTGATCAATGTTGTTGTCATAATTAGAGTCATTCATATGGAGTTAATCTATATTTCGATGTAATTTGATTATAAGCACAAACTTGGAATAGTTGATGTAAATATATTTGTAATTATATGACTATAAATTAATTATACCAACAACTACTTTAACTGCAATGAAACGAAGAGTGATTAAGTGATTTTGAATATAAGCGTAAGATATTTAAATGTAATGAAACGGGTTGTATGAGTGATTAAATGATTTAGAATATAAGCGTAAGATATTTAACTGTAATGAATCGAGTTGTAGGAGATGGTAAACCCCTAAAATTAAACGGGTTGTAGGAGTGATTAAGTGATTTTGAATATAAGCATAAGATATTTAACCCTAATGAAACGGGTTGTAGGCGTGATTAAGTGATTTTGAATATAAGCGTAACATATTTAACTGTAATGAAACGGGTTGTAGGAGTGATTGAATGATTTAGAATATAAGCGTAAGATATTTAACTCTAATGAAACGGGTTGTAGGAGTGATTAAATGATTTATAATATAAGCGTAAGATATTTAACTGTAATTAATCGGGTTGTAGGAGATGGTAAACACCTATAATGAAACGGGTTGTAGGAGTGATTAAGTGATTCTGAATATAAGTGTAAGATATTTAATTGCAATGAAACGGGTTGTAGGAGATAGTAAACACCTAAAATGAAACGGATTGTAGGAGTGATTAAGTAATTTAGAATATAAGCGTAAGATATTTAACTGCAATGAAGCATGTTGTAGGAGTGATTAAGTGATTTTGAATATAAGCCTAACATATTTAACTGTAATGAAACGGGTTATAGGAGTGATTAAGTGATTTTGAATATAAGCGTAAAATATTTAACTGTAACGAAACGGGTTGTAGGAATGATTAAATGATTTAGAATATAAGCGTAAGATATTTAACTATAATGAATCGGGTTGTAGGAGATGGTAAACACCTAAAATGAAACGGGTTATAGGAGTGATTAAGTTATTTTGAATATAAGCATAAGATATTTAACTGCAATGAAATAGGTTTTAAGATTTATTAAGTGATTTTGAATATAAGCGTAAGATATTCTACTATAATGAAATGGGTTGTATGAGTGATTAAGTGATTTTAACTACAATATATATCGGCACTAACGATGTGTTCTTAAAGAATATTCTTTGTATATTAATAGATTTTTTACTCACATATTCTCATCAATCGATCATGGATTAGTTAAAATGTCAGTCTCTAATACGATTAGAATCATATACTTACATTTTTTGTTTTTATAAAATCATTAGGTGTTCATGGAACGGGCATTGGCTATTAACTTGATGAGCGCTCATTGAATACATTTGCTCTTCATGACCATCATATTTGGAGACGCAAATGCATGGACGTTTATTATTTCAATTATTAAAAACTTAATTGTTTATCAAATAAGTTACTTATTACTTATTATTCCTTTCAAATATTGATAGAACATGTTTACATTCGTAGTTTTCTTATTATCTCATTTTCATATTTCTTTAAAAAAACCGATCTATAGTCTGACTTACATTGCAATATGTTTCATATTTCTTTAAAACCGATCTATAGTCTAACTTACATTGCAATATATTTTTTTCACGTACTATCTAAACTTAAATTTTATGATTATGAACTTAATACAGGTCTGTGATAGTCTGTCGTTATGTTGTTTTTGGTAATAATGTATTTCTTAAGACATTATGGTATTTCAAATTAGGATTCTGAACTTGAGCTTATGGAAACTCGGATAGGATCATTCATTAAGTGACCATAAATTATAAAGATGTGTGTAATGAACTATAGGATGAGTCATAATTATTCATGGTCTGATACATTTCAGATTACCAAACAAGTCACTTATCTATGGATTTTAATGCGATTCTTAATCTCTATAAAATTTGGTTATGTTACATAAAACTTGAAATTGAAGTTTATTAATGCGTTGGTCTTTAAAGTGATCTGTAGTCGTTGGTAGCATTCACGAAAATAGTTTATTTCTTTTGTTGTTGAATTTTGAATTTCAGTTCAACATATAATGTTTTCGCACTGGTCATTTGTTGTTAAAAATAGTTTCTTTCCTTTGTTGTTGAATTTGAACCTTGATAAACTTCGATAAGCTGACAATTATTATTTTTGAATAATTTAAGTAAAACAAATTCATATTAGCCCATGCATGCATTATTATATGGGTCACTAAACTAATAATAATTATCAAGATAATTTAAACACTTTCTGGACAACAATACGCAACTTTATTTCTTCCATTTACAGTTTCAACATTTTCGCTTTTTCAATAATAGAATTGACATCCTTTTGATTGATTATAAATGCTAACGGGATTCCTTTAATATATATATAAGAATGACGGGTTTTTAGAAGAATGAATGGCACTAAATTAACACGAACTTCTATTCAAGCCAAAATAATTAACGGAACACATTTTGGGAATACGGTTATACTTCTAATGTTGAAAATCACTCCATCGGATAAACATTTACCACTCATGCGCAAACAATTTCCTGTGTCAGTTTCATTTGCCCTGACGATAAACAAGAGCCAAGGTCAATCACTTTCGAAAGTTGGTTTATATCTACCACGTCCTGTTTTCACACATGGACAATTATACGTGGCTCTTTCACGCGTCAAAAGCAAAAAGGGTTTGAAGGTTGTTGTTTCTGATGCCGATGGTAATTTATCAAAGACTACTACAAATGTAGTGTACAAAGAGGTTCTTCACGGTCTTTGATCAAGTTTCAAGAGGTATGTACGAATATTCATATCATGTTGCTTTGTTTTTTTCATGTTTTATCAGTCACACAAATGTTTTACTTACACCTTCTTTTTATACTTTTATTAGGTTGTAAATAAATGTTTATTGGCTTATCACTTCATCAACTTCCCACTACATACACTTGCTTTTTAAAGGCTGTCAAAATTGGAGCTCATGTGCATGGGCGTTTATTACATTATTACTTATAAGCATTGTACTTTATACTATAATTGACTTATTACTTCAATTACTTTCGAATATGATTCACCCTGTTTACTTTCGTTCTTTGTCTTATTTTGTTTAGATACTTATTTTTTATTTTTTTTTACAATATCTCTTCTAAAAACCCGTGGATTCCACGGGTCTTATTAGCTAGTGTAGAATGTATAAGAGAATCACTAATGGTTGAAATGTTAAATTAACACAAACACATTTTTACGGGTTGAGAATGTCAATTGAAACTTGACCCACCCATTTAACCACAACCCTAATCATTTTGTTAGCACGTCTACGTCAAGCCGTGTTTTATGACAGGTGAAAAATTTCCACCCTTAGTAATAATTGTTTTATATTTAAATTGTAAATGTTGATAGTCTAACACATTTAAAAACTTTTACAAAAACAAATAATATTGAATGAGTGAGATTCACATTTCTCAGTCACTTATTTACATAAAGAGATGTCAGTCACTTATTTACATAAAGATGGATCAAACAATTGGCTTATAATACCTCTTTAATGTTCAATACTAGTCATTCTATAACTAATCAAGACTTGCCAAATAATCGAAATTAATCAGTCAAATTGGACTGGTGAGTAGTTTGGTATGGTAAATTGTATATCTACAAATGTGAAATTTTGATGAGCATACAGTGGGAGCAAACCATGTCTTTAAACAATCAAACTCGCTTACATGATCTATTGTTTTCTAACTTTATTTCAAGTAGGTATTATAACACCAACACTTATTGCAAGTTTACATAACGTTCACTTTCAAATATAAGTCACATTTCTCAAATGATCTGATAGATAATTTAAGAGTGAGCATATAACCACTGGTATATAAACTAGTCAAACAAATATTTACCGTGTCACCTTTGTATGACCTTTAGCACCTGTGAGTCTAGCAAGTGTTACGCGACATTACTCGAACAAAAGTTATAGCATGTATGAATGAACAAACTCATGCAACTATAACTTGATTCTTGAATTAAAAAACAAACCTCTTCCATTGCAAACATTACTAGTGCTTGTAGGAACTTAAAGATGATCCTAATAATTAGTTGTAAAAACAAACAAAAAGGTAAAAGATCAAAACTTTTACAACACAGATTCTCCACATGTATTAAAAGCATCCGTTTTGAGGTCTTTCCTAGAACGCAATATTGGCTTTGATTCATGAAAACTTGAGAAGCTAACATCTCAGATTCATAGAGTTGCCTTTTGTCTTCTGCCCGAATCTTCATGTTCAACCTATCAGATCAACAGGTTATCAGATTACACCCACATAGACGTTACAATTATGGATATAAGGAATGGGTCGATTAGGGAATGTACATTTCAAACAAGGAAAATTAGGGAAAAAAAAGTAAGGCTAAACACAAAATGAGTCAGATAGTTGAAAACTGCCCAAAGTGTTTTAATCCATACATTATATGACCTCCTAAGTTGCTTATATTTATGAAGTAACAAAATTTGTAATAACAAAGTTTTACAATCATATACTGTACAACTCTTATTAGTTAACTTAAAATTTTATAAAATGTATCAGCCAGACCCGTTCCAAAATTACCCCATTTTGACCTGTACAGTTTGCTACAACAGGATTCAGATCACATTGACATCGAATTTAACGAATGTGGTTTATCGGAATTTAAAGAATCGGTTAATCTATATAATAACATAAACTAAAATGGCTCTGATTTGCCGTACCTCAACAAGTACTTTTCCTTTCTTTTTAGCATCTTTCTCCTTTTTCTTCAGATTAAATTTAGAATCTGGCCGTCCTCTCTTTCGATGCACCACAGCTGGCTCATCATCATCGTCACTACTATCATCTTCATCATCACCGCCAACTGCCATTATAATATGTTATTATCCAAAATAAAACACCTCTTAGTAACATTCAACTTTTTTTTTTCTTTATCCACTGCAATTAAAGATTAAAATGTGTTTTCTTCATCCGCTGCAAGGAAAACTGAGAGGCTATGCACAAGGAGAATAAACCTTTTTTGTTAATACTTTAGACTTGTCAAACTTTATATTTTCAGTTCCATACCTTCTATATCTTGGTTTGATAATAAAATAAATGAATAAATAAATTGGATATGGGTGGTGGCGTGTGGGTGGTCATCCATTTCCTTGCTAGATATGCAGAAAAAATACAGAAGTAAAAAAAAATCTTACTATCATCACCATCTAAAAGAGCTTCTTGACCAGAGAAATCCTCAATTTCATCCTCTTCTTCTCCTTCTTCGTCATAACCTTCAACATATTCCCTTTCCACCTGTTTAACATTAAGAGGGATAGGGTTCCCAGAATATAAACTTTAATTAAAAAAAATATAATAATAAATAAATAAATAAATAAAGAAAAAGAGAAAAAGAAAGATATTAAGTGCTCTTCTATATGATGCTTATATAAATAAACGACCAACCTCATATTCTGGTTCCTCGTATTCTTCAATAAACTTATTGAATGCGTCCGTGTGATAATTATATATATCACCGTACGTTCCTTTCATCACCCGTTCAACCAATTCCTTCTCAATATTCTGTTCAATAATAGTTCTCGTTAGAGATGTCTAATCATACTTCATAGAAATAAGACGGGGGTAAAAACGGTTTAACATGTGACCTTTTCCACTTGAGCTGCAGCTACTGCCTTTTCCTCTCTTCTAGATTCCCTCTTAATTTCTTTCCTAGGAAGTGTCACTACCTTCTCCCTATGGAATCAAACACAGCCAGAAAATGATAAGAAATAACAATAAAATAGAATAGACATGACTGTTATTAAATACAGCAATTAGCAACCTTGTTTTAAGGGCAAGCTTCCTCATGCGTATCCGCATCTGTGTCATTTTGGTCAACCGTTGCTTTGCTTTGTGCACAAGGAACTTAGGCCAATACATCTATTTACAAGAGAGTGATTACTGATTAAAATTTGATGTTGGAATAGAATTCTAATGATATTTTAAAAATATTTACAAACGTTGAGAGTAGCTAAGGATGTTGTATACCAGATTTTGGTCGATAATTTCAAGTGCCTTCTCATAATTGCGAGGCAACTTAATTCTTTCCCACAGCTTGTTTGGCATGTGAGCTCTCTCTATAGTTTTCATATACAAATAGAAGACTCCTGAAACAACACAAAAATGTTATTGATGAAGTAAACCATATACATCTAATGAACAAAGTCAATGTGCTTGAAAAGCTAAAAAAACCAAAGTCATAAACATGTTAACATGCAAACTCAACCAAATATAGCTAAGTGTATCCCATCACGCATTAACAACATCATCCTTAACACACACCATGCAAAAGATAAAACAGAGGCATGAGAAATCAAGCAACATAGTAATAAACGGACTCGGTATAGCAAATACCTAATAAGAATTCATAAACAGACTATGTTAATAAAAGTACCTTCATGATCACGGATGGTAGCATAACGACTATTGGCAAGTGGGCACGAGCTCCGGTTACAAACTCCAGTCAAATTGTAAGGATTCCGACAAAAGATTCCAGCTGTAATTCTGTCATAACATAATCATTAAAACATTAGTAAAAACACATACACCAACATTATATAAGTAAATGACAAATGGACTACTATTAGGAAAGTCAAATTTGTGCGTCTTGCTGATATATCGAGTATCAAGTACTACTTAGGGGGTGTTTATTTAAGCTTATTTGTGGCTTAAGAGCTTATGAGTTTTCGACTTTTATTTCGTAAGCTCAAATTTCCGGTTTATTTTGAAACTTTTAGGTTTTTGTTTCGACTTATATAGTGTGCTTATGGCTTATTCAGTTTTCGGCTTATGTTTCATAAGCTCACTTTGTGGCTTATTTTGAACTTTTCGACTTAAACAAGCTTATCATGTCATAATAACAAAAAATGAGCTTATGAAACATAGCCGAAAATCACATAAGCCATAGACCACACAATTATGGGCTTATATAAGTCTATTATGATATAATATAATCATGTAAGCCCGTAGCTCCCAAATTAAGCCGTAAAATTTGACCTTATGAAGTATAAACGAAAATCAAATAAGCTCATAAGCCCACAAATAAGCTTAAACAATGACCATAGGTAAAAGAAGACTTACTTAGACATATAACTGCAATGCTTATGCCTGAGAACCTGCCATATAACCTCGTCGTTCTGCATTTCGTAACACTGGCTTCAAATTCTACCTGTCCAAACATCAAAAATCCAACATTAGTGAAAAATACCCCATTTTCTCAATAGATTTTTCATAAAAAAAACTGAAAAGACTGTAAACCCAAGTCACAAATTTTTGAGAAATTTTCTAAATTTATAGCACTTTTCTAGAGATAAAAACCCTTCCCTTTTTCTAAAGAAATCGAGGAAATTAAAGAACTTTTAGGATATAAAAAAAACCTATCTTTCTTGTATGTACTAAGGTGGTGTTTGGGATTGCTGATTTTTTTTCTTCTTGACAATAAGTACTTTTATAAAAAGATGCAAAATACTAAAAAAAAGGTCTGAAATAAGCATACGCGTACCTGCTTATACCTAGAAATAAGCTTATAAGCAGAAAAAAATAAGGAATCCGAAACACTACCATTACAAGATAAAAGACAAAAAGCACACGACTTTAAAGATTTATAAAAGAATTACCTTCCGGTGTGGTGACGGCGGAGATCGGTGGGAGGTTTTAGCGGAGTGGTGGAAGGGGGGCAGGAAATGGTTTTAGGGTTTTACTTTCTTTTTTTTTAAATAAAATATTTTATGAGTGAGAATGGGTATTGTTTTGGGAACTTTTTAGGTGTGCTTGGTTTGGTTCGTGGGTTTTGCTATTACGAATGGATATCAAACCCGTAACATCAAATATATTCTAAAACGACCGAACCCGACGGGTTTATAAACCTAGTATCATATTATATCCTAACTCCTATTGATTTTCTTCCGAAGTAAAAAGTATGGTGACCTAAAATTTAGCTATTTAGACCTAATGTAAGAAGAAAATGCATGCTTCATTTAGATCATTACAAGTGTCCTAACTTAACCATGATTAATATTTAACCCAATATATGGTTAACCAAACTTACCCTCCTATAAATAGGAAGTGAAATACATCTTAAACACCTTCACAAACTGATTTGGGTCGTTCATACACTAAAACATTCACATCTTCTATCATTTGATCTATAAACTCCAAGTTTATGCAAAGAAGTTCCAAAGATCAAGCTACTTCATCAAATCTCTAGCAAGTTTAAGTGATCTTCTTGAGTTTAAATCCACTCAAGCCACTTAGTACTTCATCACCAACTCTTCAAGTTTGCAAGGGTGCCAAGGTGTGGAAAGCTAGTTCAATTCAAAGTCTTAAGTGATGAATCAAAGTCCTATCTTTACTAAGTTACTCATTTCTTAAGTGAAAGCCAAAAGTTGTAAGCAATTTATCACCACCATCATCTCATCTTTATTATTCATAATCTTAACTATTTCATGCTATATATATATATAGTTACTATGTTGATTCATGATGTACATATACTCAATCACATGTTTTAATTTACATATTGTCATAAAAGTAACAAACTAGTAAACATAAAGTGATTATTGATTTTTAGTTACTATTTATTACTTATTTAATCTTACTAGTTTAATCTTATTTATTATTATTATTTATTATAAAAATAACTTATTATTAATATATCTTTCTCTTTTTTAGCAATTAATCAATTTTTACTTTTTCTCCAATTAGATGACGCAAGCGCAAGCTGTTATTATCACCTTCGCAGTTCTAAAGATATAACAATCAGGGTCTAACTATCAACCAGCTAGCGATTCAATATAATGGTAAGATTTTTTTTTCTCTCTTTTGCTTAGGTGTTGTTGGCGAATATTTTGTGAGACGGGGCAAAAACATTTGAGTGAAAACTTGAAGAGTACTCTTTAACGAAGTATCACCTATGATATTTCAAATTGATGATATTATAGTTTTGCTTATAGTTAAGCTATTAGTTGAATTTTCCTTTGAATTGCATGAGACTGCTTTGTTTTGTTAATGTGATTGCTTGAACTATATATGTGTAGTATCGCTTGTGATAGTGTTAAGTTGATGATAGTTTACAATGCTTACTAGTTAAGCTTTCTAAAATGGCATGTATAGTATCACTTGTGATATTTTATAAACATAGTTAATCTTTGTTAATTTGTTGTAACATGCTATTTAACACCTTCTTTACAGCTTCTAATAGTGTGAAAACACCTAAATCTTTTATTCATCATGATTTTATTGAAACTCCTTGTGGATCAGTTTATTGTGTTCCGAGAGTTCCTGTTAGTGTCTTACCAGTATTGGGTACTGCTAACGATCTGTTGAGGATTGCATTAGTGTATATAGAAAATCCAAAGGCAGGATTTGGTGTTAGACTTTCTTCTCATAAAAAAAAATAAGGGATGGGTTTGTGAAAGGGAAGTATATAGTGTGCAATAGGGAAGTTACCCCAGAAAATTCATTTGAATACTTTAGCTCCTAAAAAGGTGATAAACAAGTAAGGACTTCGAACTATAGAATCACTAGTTGCAAAGCACATGTTGTTTTTTATCTAAAACCTGGTACAACAAAGTTTAGGCTTACTACTTTTGATATCATACATAATCATGTATTTGATCGTATTGGGTATTAGCACTTGTCAAAAAGTGGGAGGGACCTAACTTACCCAGTGTAGCTCTTTATTATTAAAGTCGTGATGCAAACCTTGGTGTTGTTAGAGCTCATAGTTTGTATACCAGGTTAAAAGGGTCATCTTCACTTGTTCATGGTGCCGAAACCGAGTTTAAGAACTTCACCCGTTGGATAAACTGTTTTATAAGAGATAGTGATGCTCAAATGCTTATTAATCGGATGGAAGATCGGAAGAAGTATACACCAAACTTCTCTTTTGATTATTTTGTTGAGAGTGCGGAGTGTGGGGAGTTTTTTGGATTGATGAAGTTGCAAAGTGCAAATATCAAGAGTTTGGTGATATCGTCTCTTTTGATGCCACATACAAAACAAACAAGTATAGTTTTTAACTTTTAATATCACCTTAGATATTTAATTTCTTTTGTATAATTTGTATATATTATCACCTCTGTTTTTTCCTAATTTTTTTATACTTTTCAGGCACAAGATTATTTTTGTTCCTTTTGCCGCAATAGACAACCATAGAAAATGTGTTAGTATTGGTTTCTTGTTGCTTAAGAATGAAACTACGAATATTAAGGATGGTTACTCCAAGCCTTCAAAAAAGCATTTTTCCGTTATCTGAATATTGTTGTAATCGATCAAGATGGTGTGATGCGAAAGACAATTGCAGTTGAGCTTCCTGTAACTAAGCATAGGCTTTGCATGTGGCACATCATGCAAAAGCTTCTAGCTAAGGTACTTGTTTTAAACTTTATTCTTAATTAAACTATCATAAAGTAAAAGTGATACATCTTTTGTGATATTACATTGCTATGTAAAATTATGTTGTTCTGTATCAATCAGATGTGATGTATCACTTGTGATACTTTATTGATTCAAACATTTATTTTGTATTAAAGCATCATATGATATACCACAGTTTAGTGTTTGTTTTATCATACTTTTGTTTCAAATTGTGTCGAGAATTATGATGATACTAATTTCAAGAGTAAACTTCACAAGATAGTTTGGAATTATATTAGGTCGGAGGAGTTTGAGTATAAATGGAATAAGTTAATGGATGAGTTTGATTTTGTAAATCACAAATGGTTGTCAAAGATGTTTAGGATTAGATCATCATGGATTCCTGCGTTTTTTGATGATTCGCCATTTTGTCGATTAATGAGCATCATATGAAATGTTATGAGTCCGCAGAGGAAAAACAAATATACAAAAAAGAAAGATTAGATCATCAGTCGAGTGACTCGTTTCCTGATATGCAAACGCCATTAGCCATTGAAATTCATGCGGCAAAGATTTACACTCATACACTGTTTATGCTTGTCCAAAAGGAGATTATTGCAGGCTCATGGTTATTTTCAGTAAAGGCGGAAAGTTGTGACGAAGGATGTGTTGGAAAATTTAGTGCACTTGTGGGATTAGTTCATACCTGGTAATGGGTCAGGAGGTACGGAGTGTACACCCATAAGGTCCTTGAACACCCTGACTCTATAGTGGTAAGGTTCAGAATGTTAGTACTGTTATGCAGAGTTAATACTGCTAGTACTAAGGTTAGTACTGTTAGGCAGAGTTAACACTGCTAGTGTTAATGTTAGTTATGTTATGCAGAGTTACTACTGCTAGTGCTGCTGGAATCAACTTGTAACAGGCTTTGACTTATTCAAGTGGCAATTATAACTGCTTAATGACCCACATTTAATGGTCATGTAACCACTATTAGCTATAATAGGGATAATTATGAGGCGATTAATGGGCCGATTAATTCTCATAATTCCATCTGATTAGCTAGGAGTATTTTTCATATAAATAGGAATCAGATTATGCATGAAGAGGATACATAAAACATAAACACTTGGATGAAAAAGGGTTATTGATTTGTGCCTAAATCATTAACAAACATTTGGTCTTATCCCAAGTAGATATTCGTGATACCCAGACATTAGGGTCGAATAGTTTACTTTGGAAAGTGATTACACGATTTCAAGAGATATCCGGTAACCATTCATTGGCAAATAGTTAGGATATTGATTATCTTCACCCTGCTCTGGGCACATAACCCCCAACAATCAAAGTAAACTAATTTGTGATAATCAATGGTTGCTGCTATGAAGCATATGGCTGCTAACTTCTCAAAACTGGATAAGTTTGATGGTGTGAATTTCAGAAGATGGCAAAAGAAGATGCATTTCCTATTGTCAAGCACGAGTGTGGTGTATGTTCTGAGCACACCAATTCCACATGATGAGGATGATGCTACTGTGGAACAGATCAGGAAGAGGAGCAAATGGGAGAATGATGATTACATTTGTAGAGGTTTAATCCTCAATGGTATGTCTGATTCTCTCTTTGATATCTATCAGAATGTTGAATCTTCCAAAGAACTATGGGATTCCTTGGATGCTAAATATATGGATGAGGATGCATCAAGTAAAAAATTCCTTGTAAGTAATGTTAAAAATTACAAAATGACTGATTCAAGACCAGTTATGGAACAATACAATGAACTTCTTGGTTTACTTGGAGGGTTTACACAACACAAAATGCACATATATAAGGCTATTTCAGTCTCTTGTGTCATTGATAAACTTCCTCCTTCTTGAAAAAATTTCAATCATATATGATTTTCAAAATTTACATGTGATTCGATTTTTACAAATCACATATGATTTTTTCAAATCATATATGATTTTTACAAATCACATATGATTTTTAAAAATCATATGTGATTTATAAAAATCGAATCACATGTGATTTTCACAAATCATATATGATTTTTCTGGGCCGAGATATTGAAAAAAATTGCTAAAAATATATAGATGTGCATATCTATAGAAAGATAATATAATTCTCGTCGCGATGGTATGATTTTTTTTCTCGTAACGATGAACGGTTTGCAAAATATTTAATTTTTTTTAAAAGGGTGAATTTTTTTTTTTTTTTTTATTAGACATGTAATATCTGAACATTTACACCACAATGACAAGCACGAGAGGTTGGACTACGGTTACCAACAAAAGAAGACAAAAAGAAGAGAGGAAAGGAAGGTTTATGGGTGAACGGGGTACTGATCAGGTCAAGTTTTTCGTTTCTAACATCCCAGATGGATGTCGTCCATGGGATCTAGCATCTATTTTTGAAGGTTTTGGCTCAATAGTGGGGGTTTACATTGCGCGTAAGAGAAATGTCAGTGGAGCTAGGTTTGGCTTTGTAACTTTCAAGGGGGTCCAAAATAAAGAGGGTCTCGAAAAGAAACTCAAGGGGATAAAACTGGGCATCCACTCTTTGGAGGTCAATATTGCGAGGTATGCGGCTGAGAACGAGAAAGCTGGGACAAGTGGAGACTTGAGGCCACCCAAACCCTCTCCGGTGGGTGTTAGTGGTGGCATCCAGGATGGGAGATCTTTTAGGAGTGTAGTGAACGGTCAAGCTGAATCAGTGAAAAAGGTGTTAGAGATTCGCATTGACGCAACTGTCAATGAGATGGAGAGGTTCCATGAGATAGCAGTGGTGGCAAGGTGTGAGAGTTTCTCTACCTTATCTAACCTTGGCACGTTATTGGCTAAGTTTAAAGACATGGTGACAAGCTTCCAATATCTCGGCGGGCTCTCTGTGCTTCTGGTTTGTGGTACCCAAGGTAAAGTGAATGAGCTTCTTAACTGCAAGGAGTCATGGAGCTGCTGTTTTGACAAGGTCGATGTTTGGCGAGGACAGTCGTTGCCATTTGAACGTATTGCATGGGTTGGTATCTATGGAGTACCATTACACCTTGCTTCACCATCGACTTTCAACAAAATTGGTGGTTTCCTTGGTAAGGTGGTTTGTCCATCCTATGTCAAAGAAGATAGCCCTAATCGTTCCGCTGAAGGCATTGGTATCTTAGTGGGAGAAGGAAAGGAAATTAAGGAGTCAGTTTCTCTGGCTTGGAGGGATAAGAAGTATCAAGTCTGGGTTGCAGAAAAGCTCGTAGATTGGCACCCCAACTGTACTATCAATGTTCTCGATGGCCCCCCTCCACCTCCACCGACATCGGGGGCTGCCCCGGAGAACCTGTTCAGCTCTACGACGGATTCAAACGACATGGAAGAGGGAGAGGTGAGAGAGGATTGGAGGGAACCCGTGCATGAGAATGGTGGGGAATTCGAGGGGTCTATTGCATGGGAATAAGGATATTAATGATGGAAGATATAACGTTGAGGTGGGCCACAACCATGAATTCTCTTTCTCGGCTAAAGCACGTGTTAGTAGGATTAATGTGGCAAACTCTGAAGCAAACTTGGATTGGAATTTATTCAACATTGGGCTTTCCCCTAGGCCTAGAAAAAGGCCCAGGGAGTCTGATTCATTCTCACTTGATGATATCTTGGGCATTAAAGGAAGAGGATATGATAAAGAAGTTGGAGTGGAGATTGATGGACCACATATCTGCAATCTCTCTAGGAACACAGAACATCAAAACAACCTTGATCTAAATTCCAAACCAGCTGCACACGTATCAATTGTTAACAACCATGAAGCCAGTCTTGTTGATAACGAGAGTATGCAACAAAAAGAGGTGGAGGTCAGACTCGATGTACAAGAGACGGTGGAAATGGGTAGAGTGGTGGGGATGGATCTTTCTTCGGTTCAGGAGGAGATCAGAGCCATGATTGAGGATGAAGGTAAAAATCCCGTCCTCCAATGAATTATTTATCTATCAACATTAGAGGGATGGGGGGAGAGAGGAAATCTAAATGGATTCGTAGCATTCTTAATAAGGAGAGGGTCTCCTTCTTAGCCGTTCAGGAGACCCAGTGTGAGGGTTTAGGTGAGGTGGATGTTAGGAGATACTGGGGAAGGACTGAGTTCGAATATGAAGTTGTGGAGCCGAATGGTAGGTCGGGGGGTTTAGTTAGTGTTTGGGACCCGTCGATCTTTAAGAAGATGGATTGCATCAAACATGATAACTTCCTGGTGGTTTTTGGTTCGATCAAAGGTAGTAGTGAGGTGGTCTTTATCGTTAATGTTTACGCTCCCCAAAGTAGGAGAGCTAAGCAAAGTGTCTGGGCTGATTTGAAGGATTGGATAGATGGTCATCAAGGGTTATGGATTTTGCTTGGAGATTTTAACGCGGTTAGAACGAAGGAAGAGAGAAAAGGGTCTAAGTTTAAAAAAAAATTGTGCCAACGACTTCAACGAGTTCATTGGTACAGCGGATCTCCACGAATACGACATGAAAGGTAGCAAGTTCACTTTTCTTAAGGAAGACGAGAGGGGAAGAAAATTCAGCAAGATTGATCGATGTCTAGTTAGTAGGGAGTTCGTAGACAAATGGCCCGATGCTTGCTTTAGAGCGATCCCTAGAGGTTTTTCAGATCATTGTCCTATTTTTTTGTCCATTGTCGATTCTAATTTTGGGCCCAAATCTTTTAGAGTGTTCAATTCATGGTTGGAGTACCCTGATTGTATTAAGGTTGTTTCGAAGGCTTTGGAGGACTTTGAGTTTGAGGGGGCCCCGGATGTCAAAATTGTCAGAAAATTTAAATGGCTTCGTCTAAAACTCAAAGAGTGGCGTGACGATATGATTCAACATGAAAATGAGGAAGCTGAGTTATGTAGAAAAGAATTGGAGGAAATAGATTTGGCTATGGAAACAGAGGATCTCTCCGAAGAGAGAGACTGGACCAGAAACGAGTGTAGAAGGAGGCTGGATGAAATCGAAGCTCGTAAAACGAAGGACTTAAAACAGCGCTCCAGAAGTAAATGGGCGGCGGAAGGCGACGGTAACAATAAATTTTTTCATGGCCTGATAAACAATAGAAAGCGGAGCAACGCGACCCACGAGCTTATGGTTGGGGAAGAATGGGTATCAAAACCGGAAGTGATAAAAAAGCATATATTTGCTTTTTTCAAGGATAAATTTTGTGAAAAGTGGAAAGAGAGGCCAACCATTGAATGTGATTTTGAAAATAAGCTTTCTAATGAGGCGTCAAGTTTCTTGATCAATAGGTTTTCCAAGGAAGAAATTAGAAAGGCTGTCTTTGAGTGTGGTGATGAACGGGCCCCTGGCCCAGACGGTATTTCCTTTAAATACATAAAGAGGTTTTGGAGTTTCTTTGAAAGTGATTTTGGCGACATGTTTAAAGGCTTCTTTGAAGGTAGGGGCCTGGGCAGAGGGTGTAACGCGGCCTTTAGCACGCTGATTCCCAAGGTAAGGGACCCAGTTAATCTCAACGAGTACAAACCTATCACTCTGGTGGGAGCTTTGTGCAAAGTGATTTCTAGGGTCTTGGCGAATAGACTCAAGCAGGTTTTGAGCCCTTTGATCTCCTATAATCAGTCTGCCTTTCAGAGTGACCGACTCATCTTAGACGGCCCCCTGATCCTTAATGAGGTTATAGCGTGGGCCAAAAAACAGAAGAGGAAAATTTTCTTGTTTAAGGTGGACTTTAATAAAGCCTACGATAACGTTAACTGGGGCTTTCTTATGTCAGTGATGTCTCAGATGGGTTTTCCGGCTTTATGGTGTAAATGGATCTTTGACATTCTTTCTACGGCTAGATCTGCGGTTTTAGTGAATGGCTCCCCTACTCATGAATTTCAATGTAGCAAAGGAATGAGGCAAGGGGACCCGATCTCGCCTTTCCTTTTTCTAATTGTCATGGAGGCACTCTCGTGTATGATGAAGAAGGTTGAAAGGAACGGGACGTTCGAGGGTATCACGCTTCCTAATAGGGGCCCATCCATCTCACACCTGCTTTATGTAGATGATTGTACGTTTCTGGGAGATTGGTCCGTCTCTAACATTAAAAAGGTTAATCAAATCCTTAGATGTTTTTATTTCAGCTTAGGTCTTAAAATTAATTTTAGCAAATCCCAAATCTTTGGTGTGGGCGTTGAGGAAGCGGAGGTCAGGAGGGTTGCAAATAGTGTTTGTTGTTTGTCGGGTGCGACTCCCTTCGATTATTTGGGTATCCGGGTTGGGGGCAATATGAACAGAGTTGCAAACTGGGATTTCCTGTTTGAGATTTTTAGATCCAGATTGTCTCGATGGAAAGCTACTTGCCTCTCGATTGGTGGGAGGGTCACCTTGATTAAAGTCGTGCTGGAAAATATTCCTACCTACTATTTGTCTCTTTTTAAAGCTCCGACTAAGGTTTTGGATGGCTTAGAAGGTATTATAAAAAAATTCTTGTGGGGTGGAACTTCGGATACTAGGAAAGTTCACTGGGTCGCGTGGGAAAGAGTTGCATCCCCGGTGAAGGAAGGAGGCCTTGGGCTGAGTAGGCTCAGAGATGTAAATATCGCCCTTCTTACAAAATGGGTGTGGCGATATAGGACCGAAAAGGGCAGCCTGTGGCAGAAAGTTATTGATGCTATTCACGGCTCCTCGCGGTGCTGGACCTCTATTCCGGTCCGTAAGGCGGTTACGGGGGTTTGGTCGACAATTGTTAAGGTAATTTCAAAAGTTAAAGTGGCTGATACGGGCATCAACCAGCTCTTCAAAGGAGTTGTGGGCAATGGGGATAGTATCAGATTTTGGATTGACCCATGGATTAGCGAGAAACCCTTAAAAGACAGTTTCCCATTACTGTTTAGAAAAGAGAGATTCAAGAAATGTTTAGTTAGTGACAAATACAACTCGACAGAGGGTAGGTTTGAGGGGTTCGGGGAAGGAGATGTTGAATCGTTATCAGGGGATATTGGAGGGGAAAGACGGCGGATGAGTGACCTGTTGGTGAATCAGACGATAAGTAATAAAGAGGACAGATGGTGCTGGCTGGGCAGGGGCGCGAAAGGTTTCAGCGTTAAAGCTGTCAAAGACTTCCTCAAGAGCGATATGGATAATAGCAACCGGTTCGTGTTCAAATGGTCTAGATGGGTTACTAAGAAGTGCAATATTCTTATGTGGAGATTGAGTCTTAACCGTTTGCCTACCATGGATCTTCTCAAAGCTCGCAACTGTGCTATTGGCTCTTTGGAATGCGGCATGTGTAGTAAGGAAGACGAGACGGTAGACCACCTCTTTTGCTCATGTGAAGTCTCTATGGATATATGGAACAGGGTGGGTATATGGTGTAAAATGCAACCCTTGTTCTTATTCTCCTGTATGGACATCTTTAACTTACACAAAGGGGTTGGTCTTGATAGGAAGAGACAAGAAGTGCTAAAAGGAATTATGTTTACTACGTGTTGGTGCATATGGAATGCGAGAAACAAGAAGCGGTTTGAAAATATGAGTATTGATAGCCGGAAGATCTTGCAAGACATCAAATCCCTTAGTTTCTTATGGTATAATCATAGGTCGAACAATTGTAAAATAGAATGGATAGATTGGTACTCTTTTAACCTCTTGTAATCGGTTTCTCCGTTTTGGCCTCCTGATTGGGGAGTGCCGTGTTTTTGTGTGAATAATAGTCACCTTTCAAAAAAAAAAAAAAAAAAAAAAAAAATGAATGGTTCATTGGCTCTATGGTAAATTTGAGATCGATATTGAACTTTTGCCTAAATCTTATTGCTATGCACGGTACATATATAAATTTTAGATTTTTATTTATTTATGACTATTATAAATTATAAATTATAAATATATGTGTTGCTTGTTTCATTGTTTGAGCCTATGGCTGGCCTTCCTGTTGTCTGGGCCTGATAGTATTTTTTTTTTTGGAAAAACCGCTTCATCTCACTACACACACAACCCATCGTCTCATTCTTATTGAAAAAACCAGATTCAACGCCTCTTTCTCTTTGTTGCTACTCTGTCACAAAAAAGGTTTTGTATATTTTACTTTCTAATTGATGTTCGTTTTTAAGATTGAGTCTTCAATTATAATTGAATTTAATATATTGTTGTGTTTTCATTATTATAGCAGCAACTTTAACTTTCTTAGTTTTTAGAGACTAACGAGTATTTTATGGTCCTCTAGATTGTAACTGCATTCTTAAACAATCAAATTGATCACCTTCCACTGGTGAGCACATTTTTTTTTTTTTAATTTGCAATACCTTTATTCTCCATGTTCCTAAATGATACAATACCCTTTCTTTATACAAAATTGAGATGTTTCTCAATTTGCAAACACATATCCTAGACTCATGTCGGGTGTTTGGCACCGCCATAAATCTGACCCTCATTTCTTTATATTTCAAACTTTGTTGCTCTAATAATTTACTTGATATGGAGTCCATTTGTGATGGTAATTTGTGTGTTATTACTTATTACGGAGTAGTAAATTTTTTGTGTAAAAAAGTTTGTTTTTTTTGTATATTAAGGATTTGTTCATGGATTAGAAATAGGTATTAAGTATTGTTCTTGAAAATAGATTACAGAGGAAATGTTGCAACATGTGAAATTGTGTTTTAACAACCGTTTTTCATTTTTTTTAAATCTTCCCCTTGCTAGGTATGACGACGATTGTGCAAGTGCTCTATAGATTAAGCCAACGGTGGCTGCTCTGCGTAACATAGATGGCCTAAATTGCCCCACCTTAGTTAATATCAATTATTAATATAGATCACAAGTTTAAGAATTAACTTTTTTTAGCAAATGAATAAAATTTATTATTGTGAAATCGATAGTAACCTAACTTCTCGTATTTATAATAGACCATGCTAAACGACGTAGTATTCAACTATTCATACGAACCAATTTTTAACCCAATAAGGCCCGTTAATGCAACCCACATTATACACCGATGATTTGCTTTGTTTTTTTAGTTAGTTATAAACCCACCGACCTTAGGATGTTCCAGATCTTTCATATTTGGTAGTACTTGCTACGAACAGTTGCACAATCTACTGCTGGTGAGCTTTTGTTTCTACCTTTTGATTTTTTGCTACTCATTGTTGTTTTTTTTCATTTTTCCATTACTGTAGTTTAATTTACCATTTGCCTTTACATGATTGCAATTACCTCCCTGTATGTGTTGTGTTGTTGCCTGACTTCATATGACTTATGTAATTATATATATATTAATGCGGGAATATGAAACGGCGACCATTTACGTCGTTTAGGGCTCCGCCTTTTTTTTCAGCCCACTTGCCAGGCCCATTCAGTTACGTCGGTGTGTTTACATCTCTTCTCATATACGTGTTTTGCTGATTTCTACGTGGCGTTATTTCCTTTATCATCATCATCATTCTCGACGTTTGCCGCTTCTCATTTCGTCTTCGTCGTCTGCTACCTTCGTCTTAGGTGATTACTGCTTCAATTTTAGGTGTTTCTTCTTCTGTATGTGTGGTATGTGTTTATGTTAGTTTTTGTGTTTTTTTTGCCTGCTATGTTCCTGTGTGTTGTATGGTTGCTATAAGGCTGTTAGGCAATCGGTGTAATTACTGTAGCCTGCGTTATAGGAGATGATAACTAAAAGTAAGGGTGTCTGGAATAGTAGTGGTTATAGGTTGCAGGAGGATGAATCAGTTAGTGGTAGTCCTCCTGTCGTTAGCGATTGCTCAGTTAGGTCTACTCCGAGTAATTTGGGTGTTGGTCATCTTTCTATGGATGTGGAGTTTTTTTGGGTTTTTGTTAATGGGTTTAGTGGGGTTTGGTTAGTTGAGTTGAGGTGCATACCAAGTGTTTGATGATATGTGTGAGTGAATAGTGGTGTGAATTTGTTGTGTTGGAGAGACCCATTTGAGTTTTTGTTGGTTACATTGTTTTTGTGAAGCGGATTCGGATAAATTGGTAGCATTAGATGTTATGATAATTGGAAATTTTGTCTTAGAGTTTGCGGTTTAGGATATTAGTAGTGATTAAGAAGGTGGTAATTCTTGAATGGTGACATAGTTTAAGGTTTGTGTGTGTTGTTAAGGTGGCTACATATCAGCAAAATGTATCATACGAGGACGGAATTGAAAGGTTGTTGTTCATAACAGTAATGAAAAAATAAGTATTTCTCTTTGATACAGATTTGGACGTAAATTGCTAACCCTTGGTGAAGTGTCTGATTGAAAAAAATGGTGTAAATCGGTTATGTAAGTGCGACCCATTTGAGTTTTTGTTGGTTACATTATTTTTATGAAGCGACATTGGATAAATTACTAGGATTAAATGTTATGATGATTGGGACTTTTTTAGACCATTTATGGTTTAAGCTGAATTTCTATACCCTCGGATAAATTAGTAGCATTAATTGTTATTATAATTGTAATAGGAATCTTTTTCGACGGTTTATGGTTTAAGATATTTGTAGTGACCAACAAGTTGGTAATTTTTGAAACGAATTTGGATAAATTAATAGTAGCATCAGATGTTATGATAATTGGAAATTTTATCTTAGAGTTTGCGGTTTAGGATATTAGTAGTGATTAAGAAGGTGGTAATTCTTGAATAGTGACATACTATATATTAATAGGAGGATATGAAACGGCGACCATATGTGTCGTTTGGGGCTGCCGTTTTTTTCTTTAGCCCATTCGCTAGACCCATTCGTGTTTTCCGGCCTGTTTGTGTTTCTTCTCATATACGTGTCTCTCTAATTTGTACGTGGCGTTATTTCCTTCATCACCGTTCTCGACAATTGCCGCTTCGTATCTCTTCTTCGTTGTCTGCTGTTTCCGCATTAGGTGATCGCTGCTTTAACATTGCCTGTATGTTTTCCCCTATGTGTGGTATGTGTTTTTGTTTGTTGTTGTGTTTTTGTTGGCTGCTATGTTTCTTTCCGTTGTTTGGTTGCTGTAAGACTGTTAGGGAACCTATAATAATCACACAGGTGTTTTTTGGAAAATGATTATGTGAGTTTTATCTAGATGTCAAACAGTGATGACAGCTGTGTTTTATGATTCGATTAGCCAAGTGTTTGTGGAAACACCTGAGTGAAAACCTCAAAATTATTAAGGTAGTTTAGTTGTTTCAGTAACCTATTATGGTTAATTGCCTGAATCATTCATTCAAGTATTATGATATGAGTTTTTGTTTCTTTGCCTATTTTAGGAACATCAGAGGTTCTTTGGACTTGCTCTTGGAACAGGTACTGTATTGCTTAAAGTTCATTTGATTCAACAAACCATATTCATGTCATGTTATTGTTATTAGGTTATTAGGTTATTAGCTTGCCTAAGATCAAATATGAATGCCTTATCCAGGAAAACACCGTCATTTGTTTGCCTATTTTAGGAACATGAGGGGCCAGGTCATTGCTGGAGCTGGCGCTGGCGTCGCAGTCTCCTTTTTGCAACTCCAGTTGAGTTGATCATATAAAGCAGCCACGCAACTGAGATGTTGAATGGCGGCTGAAAAGGATGGGTTTATATGGGGGCAACACTCAACTGAGCTGTTGAATGGCAGCCACGCAACTGAGATGTTGAATGGTTGGTTGGTTTTCGGTGTTGAATGGCGGCTGAAAAGGATGGTTGGTTTTCTTAATTTATATGGGGGGCCGCAATGGTTGGTTTTCGGTGTTGAATGGCGGCTGAAAAGGATGGGTTTAGGTCCTATACTGGGTGTATTTGGTTGCTAAAATTGGAGCTGAAATTGCTGAAATGGGTACGTTTGGTTGCTCAAACGGGTTGGGGTGCGGAAATCGGTGGGTTTGACTGCTTAAATAGGTGCGTTTTGGTAACTTACACAGGTCTGTCAATCTTTCTAGGCCTTCGTTTACCATGATTTCATATAATGCAACGGACCTTTGCCTTATCAATAGTCGTATATTTGTACGTGTTATGTAAAAATATAGGTAGTACGCTCCTGAGGAAAAATAAAGTCTCAATGCAATGAATAGGGATACATGTAAAAAAGGTAGCTTTTAGAATATATACACGTAATTGAGTTTTGATATATGGACTTATTTAATAAACGATTTTTGGATATATGTAATTGAGTTTTCGTTCATGGACCAATAAAGGATTGGGGATACATATATGAAGCATAGAGTAATGAAAGCTTTTGATTAAATATTGTCGGAAACGTTTTTTTTGAGTAACTGAAATTGTAATTTAGTTACTTATTTTTTTATTTTGATTAGATGAGACTCATGATTTTTAGTTGACAATCTCATTTCAATTCCTCTTGCAGTTGGCTATGATGGAGGTTTCTGTCGAGAATGACTGTTTATAGAATACAAGGTAAATGAGTCTTTCTTTCTTATTTAGTTTTGATAACCGTCACTTATCAGCAGCCACCAACTATCGCAGTACAGTTCACGGCCCCATTTCCTTCGTGGAAAGCCTAAAATGCACTATAAAGGAAAGCAAGGAGTGTACTACGTAATAGTCGAAGTTGCCGTCTTTGATAATCTTGAGGTTTTTCCCGAGGTTTCTAAACTCACTAAGGATTTTTGCAGGGGGAGGTATATACAAGCAAACTTTGCTGTCATCATGGACGCAGCACAAGCAGAGATGATTGCTTCTACCGGGAAATCTGCAGCTTAAATGCTTTCTTCATGTGATACTATGTAGGCGACGAGTATCGTGGAGCTGAACATTTACTGTAACTTTTTGGTTCAGGGGTTTTGCTACAGGGGATTCGGTTCCAAGAATTTGGTTCATGTGATATGGTTCGGATGGTATGGTTCAGGAGGTATGGCTCAAGGGGGTGGTGGCCCTTGGCGCTGACTTTCTGCAAGTAAGTTCTGTGTATTTTGTGCCGAATTTAACTTTATATTTTTATATGCTTTTACGCTTTGGACCACATTTATTTACATACTTATGAGTGAATACCAACCAGCCTGCGAATATGCATTCATGATGACATGCGAAAGTTGAACCTAACCGCTTGACATAGAAACTCAAACAGTGGGTATTCGTGTGACCCTTGATTTAGTTGTATGCTTGGTCACCTCAACTTCCTAACAAGACTTACAATGAATGAACGGCCTTACTGATTTAGTTGGTACAGTTTGTGGTGTTGATTCGATTCATATTTCTGATGCAGGTTAATGAAGTGAATAAGGAGGAACTCAAGAAAATGTCAACAGATTCTGCCGTGACCAAAGAGTTAGCCACAAAAGGTCTTATGCCCAATGGGTTATGCTTATACTATGTTTACACATTTTAAATATTATTAAGCTATTTTACACTACAGGTAGGCCAACATTTTAGGCGAACCTGGCTTCTATTTTACATATTTGAGGACGAAACACAGAAACGAAGCAACGCTCTTCTAGCCCGAGCATGGACACCCGCTTGGAGCAATGTAGATAAAGCAACAGCAGCGTACATTAACAAGTCATTACTAGAATACTCCAGAAACCTTAGAAAAGCCGACAGTGCGACAACCTCATTCCTAGCACCTCATTCTGCCACTTAAAGCAGAGAGATGAACAACTTTTTTGAGTGATCTTATCGTCGCCTAACATGATTCCAACGGTTCAAGACCATGCAATCAGGTGATTTTTTTTCGTTTCGGTATTGTCTTGGTTTCTTCGAATGGGTTTGTTCAGTGGGTTAGTTCGGTCTTTGGTTTCAAGCGGTGTGTTCAAGGAACGTCTTCAGGGTGGGGGGTTCTATAAGCGGGCTCTGTTTGTTGGTTCAGTGTGTCGGTTCAACTTAGATGGTTCTAGATAGATAGTGTCATATAAACTGCCGCGGCTTATACAAAGCTAAAGCAGATTAATATTTTCGTCATTGTAGTAAAACATTTGAAAAAAAATGCCGATTTATTATATAACCTAAACCCTTTAATTATCGACACGTAAATCAAGAAACAATGTTTATATTGATAGTATATAAACTTTTCATCTGGTGTACAATGTTTCCGGTATGCAGCAGATGAATAAAATGCCTATATTGAAAGTATAAGAAAATTCCTTTATGCAACAGTTCATTAAGCTATTTCTGGTATGCAACAGTTCATTAAGCTATTTCTGGTATGCAACAGGTAATCGAAATGTTTATTAAGCTATTTTTGGTGTGCAATGTAACAGCTATTTCTGGTGTTCAATGCTTATATTGAAAGTATATTGATTCAAAAAATAGTTTCATGCTTTCATTTAGGAGGGGAAAGAAGAGGACGCTACAATTGTTGCTCTAAAAAGGAAAAGCGATAAACCACCTGAATTGCAATCCAAAGGCCTGAAACTCCATTCACATGTATGATTTAAATCTCCTAAATTTTTAAATATCATTGTTTGACAATTCGTTAGTCTATAGTTTTGAACATTTTTTGTTTTATTATTAAATATTACTTCAGTTAATCATCAGGATGGCGGTGTTTCACCAACTGAAATTTATGTGGTCCAAGGTGGTCAAAGTGCAATACGATGAAACTGATTCATATGACACAACCAATTGAAAAAACGGCGTTATAGGGACTATTGTGTAATTAGTATCAGAAACCAGCTTCCTAATCTTTGCCGAACCACACCGACCATTTTAATACCTTAAGCAATTGACTATGCTCAATAAGTTATACTCGATACCTTCTTTAATTACTGATTTGTTGAACATATTCTGAATAACCTGGCCACTTATGTTGTAGGGATGTATAAAAGGTGTTTAATATATCGTTTTTGGATGTTTTTAGGTGTAAAAGATGGACGAAACCCGTCTGGATTTAAATGATCATATCATTTCTTTGGAAAACCAATATCGGCCAGGTAAAATTACTAATGCAATCGTCAGAAAGTAAGAGATATTAAAAACAATGTTCATTTGTCACATCAGTTAATGGTCAAAGACTAATCATCTGTTACATTTTAGGTTTCACACAGATGCCGCCACGGCCCTTTAGCAGATCAACCGAACATGGCAATCGTAATCAACCAGTTACGCAAGGTTAGTAATATTCACATATATTTGATCACTCATGTATCATGTTTACCTGCTAATTCTTTCAAAGTTTTGACTTATGCCTTATACTTAATGTTTTTTCACAGGCCCTCCATCAGACTAGAAGTTTTTTCTTGGTGTTTCTGAAGCGTTTACCGACCTCGGAGAAAGAGAGTGGCTCATAGTATGTGATGACGTTGGTTTCGTTAACGATGTCTGTGATCCACTCTGCTTTCTCTGAGGTCAATACGTCAGCAGGTTTCTTCACAGTTTAACGCGAAAGAGGTATAGCGATAAATATCAACTGCCCCGCCGCAACGCGGCGGTTTCGTCGCAATCCTTGTTCACTAAATATGTTGTTCACTTTATTTGCACGTGTTTTTATTATAATTTGTTGCGCTTTGTCTTTGGTGGATTTCATATGAAATCCAGTCACATAGCCCATGAGCAAAGAGTCCAATAAGAAAATAAGCCCAAAACTTCACCCAATTTACTACTTTCATAGTTTCATGTTCATTGTCACTAACCTAAAAGCTGCTTTGACCCCACCCATAATCAATTTCTTTATTGTCGCAGAGGTAATTCACTCTATGTATAAATCGCTTATTTATTAATTGTTACAAGCCTAGGCCGTTTATTCTTTTAGTTTAACTAATTAGACTGTTTGCATTTTTTAACTTGTTTTTCTTGTTGTTACTTGTCTGGTTATGTTTCATTATCCGGGAGTGTTTGTCTCAGCTTATTTGATGGGCTTTTCAGCTTATTCAGATTTTAATTACCCCATAAGCTCATTATTAATAGCTTATAAGCTTAAGTTGATGAGCTTATAAGCCTTAGCTTATACGCTCAGGTGGATAAGCTTATAGCTTATAAGCTTAAGTTGATGAGCTTATAAGCCTTAGCTTATTAGCTATGAACATGAAAGATGTTTACACTTTTAGACTAGGAACAAAACGAGAAACCAGACCGAATTGGATGCGCTTTTTAAACTTCGGTTTTGGTCCGTCCAGTCCAGTCTTAGACCGATGCTCACCCCTAGACTGACTGGACATAATGTATTTCGATCTGGTCCTCGATCCATCCTTTTCCTCATATGTGGTACGCTAAACCGGCTATTATGTTTTGTTGGACCAAACCAAACCGACGAACCGGTTCAACCCGGACCTAAGTCGAACATTCGGTTCAATGTTTTGGACCAAAACGGTTTCTGGTTCGATCTTATCCGTTTTCAGAGCGCGCCCAGGCCCGCTTTACACAAGGTACACATATATTTATTTTGGTCCAAAATAAAATAAAATAAAATAAAATAGAAAATCAAAATGTTGATAAATAAACCAGTAAAAGAAGGACACCCGGCGAAACCGTTGTCGCAAACAAGCCATTTTAAACGAAAACGACACTCCTTTTGGGTTTTGACGGATAATAAAAAAATTCATTTGGAGATTGAATCGATATGGCATATGTTTCAGTTTTCAGAGGCTTCGTTCGAGTCCCTCACCAAATTTAGGTTTTCGTTCTTTCTGGTTAATTAATTAATTAATTGACTGTTGTATAATGTATTTAGTTACATATAAGCACAGTAGTATATCTAATTTTCATTTTCACTATTTTGGACATCAATTTACTTTAATGACCTCATATGATTCACAAATTAGTAAAAGTTTACGATACACACAGTAGAAATTAGTAAAAGTTAGTATGTAAGATCGGAAAAAAAAAGTTTGATGCACACAAAAGAATATAGTGTTTAATTAGATAAAGAGTTAATTACATAAATCGTCCTTGTGGTTTGGTAGAAATTACGGATCTTGTCCCCGTGGTCTTTTTTTAGCGGGTCGTCCCTGTGGTTTTCAATTTTTACGGATTTTGTCCCCGATCTGACCCGATCCCAAACGGTGTTAAAAAAAGGACCTCCCTTGCAGTTACTCCCTAACGTGAGGGCTAACATTGTATTTTGGTTTTAACGATCGTTATACAAACCACATGGATGATTTATGTAATTTACACTTTAAAAAAAATAAAGTTTTTCTTTTTAATTTTATTATTCGAAATTTTTTTTTAATTTTATTACGATTAAATTTTTTAATAAAAAAAAACTTTTTTTTTAAATTTAATTTTAATTTTATTATAATAAATTAAAAAAAAAACAAATTTTAATTTTATAATAATAAATTAAAAAAACTATTTTTAATTTTTTTTTGATTTTATAAAAAATAAAAAATTTATAATAAAAATAAAAAAAATTAATTTTACATTTATTATAATAATTTTTTTTAAAAAAAACTGTTTTTTCTTTTAAAAAAAATAATTTTATTAAAAAAATTAATATAAAATTAAAAAAAACAAATTTTTTTATTTTTATTATAAAACGGATGAAAGCGTATAAAAAACGTTTTTTATACGGTTTCGTCCGTTTTATAATAAAATTAAAAAAAGTTTTTTTTTTAACTTTATTTTAATTTTTTTAATAAAGTTAATTTTTTATAAAGAAAAAAATAGTTTTTTTAAAATTTGTTTTTATTATAATAAAATTAAAATTAATTTTTTTAGTTTTATTATAAATTTTTGATTTTTTATAAAATTAAAAATAGTTTTTTTAATTTATTATTATAAAACTAAAATTTGTTTTTTTTTAATTTATTTTAATAAAATTAAAATTAAATTAAAAAAAAAGGCTTTTTTTATTAAAAATTTTAATCGTAATAAAATTTAAAAAATATCGAATAATAAAATTAAAAAGAAAAAATAGTTTTTTTTAAAAAGAGTAAATTACATAAATCATCCCTGTGGTTTGTATAACGATCGTTAAAACAAAAATACAATGTTAGCCCTCACGTTAGGGAGTAACTGCAAGGGAGGTCCTTTTTTTAACACCGTTTGGGATCGGGTCAGATCGGGGACAAGATCCGTAAAAATTGTAAACCACAGGGACGAGACCCGCTAAAAAAAAACCACGGGGACAAGATTCGTAATTTCTACCAAACCACAAGGACGATTTATGTAATTAACTCTTAGATAAATTTATAAACAATTATCCCTATAAGCTTCCACAAGTTTAAGCTAATAGAAATGAGCAGAGCTTGTAGTTAGTCAACTTAGTTAGATACCCTTACAACTTTCAACTTATTATATAAGCTTCAGCTTCATCCAATTATACTTGAAATATCACAAAAAGATGTAAAACATTTATAAAGTCAAACGAAATTGTATAACATTTTTTTCTTTTTCTATGCACTTATGCACCATTTTGTTGTCATCTAAAGGCCCGTTTGGTATATTGGTGGGTATAGGATTTGGATCAGGGAGTGATACTCACACCACATCTTTTGATGTATGCATCACAATTTATGCATTACAGTGTTGTACGGTACAAAATGTAATGCACAAATTATGGTGCATGCATCAAAAAATGGGGTGTAGGTATCAATTCCCGATTTAGATTTGATGTAATGAAGAGAAAAAAATAATGATATACAAAACTAATATAATTAAAGTAAAAAGTATATTTTAACAATTAATTAATGTATTTAAAATTGATATTATTATTTAAAAGGAAAATTAATTGGTTGAGTTAAAGTGGGGTCCACTTATTTTCAAAAGAGATCAGAAAAGATGATACATTATGTTTCATCCCCATTTTTTTACCAAACAAGAATTTTAACCCTAAATCCTAATGCTACCCACTCAAACCAAACGGGCCCTAAATCTAAACATACATAATTTAAAAAAGTAATTACTTAAAGAGACTAATATACTACTCCATTTACAAGATTGGACAAGAAGTTTATATTTTATCAAAATAAACTAAAATATGTTCATTCACCTTTCACTTTTTCTTTTTTAAAAAACCCACGATTCATTTCCTCACAAAATGTACATAGTGCTTCTTTTGTTGCATATTCTACCTCTTTTCATGTACGTTGTTTTTTATTTTATTTTAATAGTACTACTTTTTTAATTGTACACTGAGCTCCTTTTGAAGTACATTTAGATTAATTGATAAAATAAATGAGGTTTGTTGGATGTAAGAAACACGTGACATAGCTAGTCAATAAATGCATTCACTTTTTGCACTTTCCAAATTCATGTTTCGCCCATCATTTCGCCCAAGCATTTCATATCGCCTATGTTTTCGCCCAAGCATTTAATTTCAATCAGATCGCCTACTTTGTCGCCTAAAAGGTCACAAGATCGCCTATACTAATCCACTTTTACTTTTCAATCGCCTAGTAGATCGCCCACAATAATTCGAGATACATGTACGGTTGAAAGACTCTATTAGAATCAATCTAAAAGATGATACGCTAAAAGTTCATTTTTATAAAAAATATGAGCGAAGTTCATTTTAGTAAACTACTACTAAAAATGGTCCATTTAAAAAAATAGCTCTAATTTTAATTTGGTAGGAAAATGTATACTGGGTTCATGTTATTGGACCAACAAGAGGTTTCATATTAGTAAACTACAACTAATAGGTTTCATATTACATTTTTATATTAGTGTCTTCAACCTCCGTTTCTGCTTCTTCGTCTTCAGCCACCTTTTCTCCATCACATGTATCCAATTCCTTGTTGTTTTTCTTCTATTTTTAACACAAGGCCATCACTATCGCCACAAATACTTGCAGCATCCAAGCATAAACATAATATTTTTTCAAACTTGTGGGCTTATATAAGCCAATAAGATACAAAATAAGCCGGGTTAGGCTTATGTCATATAAGCCGAAATGAGATAAACTCATAAGCCCACAAATAAGCTTAAACAAACACTCCTTAAATAGTATTCAACATGGTTTTTGTTATATGATTGTATAGCTTATATGGTGACCGGTGAGATAAGTAAGCTTATGATGCATTATTAATCAATTTGCAGCCAAGGCGGTTTAGAAAGAACAGCAGAGCTTCGTATTTTTGCAAAGTGGATTGGATTGGCAATGGCTATGAAAGGTGGAAGGAAGAATTTAAAGCGGGCGGTTAATGACGAGGTGTTAACTCTTCAAGAAGGACAATGCATTATGCAAGTTGTTTCTCTTAGAGGCAACAATCAAATCGAGGTATATTCGTGTTTATTTACACTTTTATCATTTCGTTAACTGTTTGATCCTAAGTAGATATTTTTCTATACAGGTGATTGACGCCAAAGGAGAAACAACGTTGGCAATTTTCCCAGCTAAATTTCAAAAAAGCATGTGGATAAAACGAGGTCTGAGTTGTACTTCACCTGGAGTTACTTGTTTTAACTTTTAAAGATGAAAATTGCAATCATAAGCACATTTTTTTACTGTTTTTATGATATGGTGAGGTTTTGCAGGTAGTTTTGTTGTGGTTGATGATAGTGGGAGAGTGGAGGCTGTTGAGTCCGGAAGTAAAGTGGCGTGTGTTGTTCTTCAAGTTCTTTTCCATGACCAAGTCAGAGTCTTGCAAAAGAGTCCAGAATGGTTACGTCTAGTTTTCTTTGTTTGTATTTGCAATTGCTAACTCATCATAAGTAAATAACTAGAACCAAGGTGCCCGTATATCTAAAGAAAATCCCCTGTTTGCAAGTTGTCTAATAGCTAAGGTTGTACATACTTTGTCATTTTTAGTTACCCTCATTACTAACTTTCAATGATACTGAACTTTGAGACATCATACATTCTGAACAGAAGGGACTGCTCACTTATTGAGACATCATACATTCTGTTGTATTATTGAATTTTGGTGGAAATGTTAATGGTCGTCTTACATGAGTATCCATATGTAGGTTAGAAAGTAGAATCGTTCTATAGTCAATATTGGTAAAACTGTATACTGTTAATCTGCCAAGTAAACAAGAGGTAAGGTCCTTGGCTTTTAAACAAGAGGTCAAGGGTTCAACTCTCACTAGGTGTGTTCATTTGGGGTGGCCAGTGAAGGGTGGGAAATGGTCCGGGATTAACCCGGTGAGGCCGCATACATTGAGTCAAAAAAGGGTCGCCCTCCCCGGGTAACTAGAATAGGGAAAACCACATCCGTTCTGTTAATCGACTGAGTACAAACAGAAGTCAACGTGACATGAAATATTTCACTAGGTTTATTTGATGACCAAAAAGTACTCAACTAAAAATGACAGCTGCTGAAAATCAGCTACCAACAACATATCTATGATTTAGAAAGTGAGCAACTCAAAAGTTTGTGAAAATAGTATTCGACACCAATATGTTTTACATCTGTAGAAGTCCATGAAACCACCCATGCCAAGCCTAAAATGTTGTAATTGTTTTTACTTATCAGATTGATCACAAATGATATCAAATGCTTGACCTCTAATTCTGCTCATTAATGCAGGCCAGAAATCTTTAAATCAGCTGTAGTGGACCCCTCCTCTAATGGGGACTCTCAGATGCCCCCTTCAACAACAGTGGAAAACAAGGAGTCGGATTCCAGTGAAGGTGATGGGCTGCCCCCATTGGAAGCCAACACAAACAGAAGAATCCACACGGTGTTGCAGTCTGATACAGAGTCAGATTCCGACACAGAAGAATCTTAAGCATGTAACATTACTACAATCCTGATTATGGTCGTCCTTTTCATTTTGCGGCACAACATTAAGATAATGGGAGGGTCAGCATAGTCGAATCTAGTATTTCTCTTAATGATTGCCAACTGGTCTCTAAAAAATTGACACATTTTATAATTTAAGTGTAACTAGCAAGTTTTGGAGTGGAATCTGTTATTAAGGAGAAAAAGTATGATTATATGGATACTATTTTGAACTGGTGCATCAGTGCATAATGTATTGGGACTTAGAGTAATACAATTACTTGTATGTGTTTGTGTGTATGTGTGTGTGTGTTATGGCCTTAGGTTTGGGTGTTCCATTCAATGCCGCAGCTAACACGGTTGTGAATTGGTGATCCACCATAGCTGTGTTATGACCTTCTATACATGGTAAAGCTTGTGGTCGTTAATTCGTGGTCTCTTATACTCGTCCTGGTGGTTGGTCTTGAGAGTACATGCAGCAAGGCTTAAAGGATCGCAAGCGGATGTAGTAATAAAGGTCTTGAAACCTGGAATCGAAGATGTATTAGTAGCAGATCTCAACTTCATTTATGTTGTTGCTCGCATTGTAGAGTTCTTAAATCGGGAAATGAGTCGTGCATCACTGGTATAACCAAAGAAATTTGACAATATATTGTTTAACTTATATTTAATTGCGTTTAATTTGTGCATACATTTAGTAGGTTGCGATTGTGAACGACATAAGAGCATCAATGCTTGAAGAGGTGGACTTCAAGAAAGAGGCAGCAAACATAGAGGCCTTACAGAGGATACCTAGAATCAATGGGGCTTACTCGCCAGGCTACGGCTCCTAGAGTTTATCCTGAATGCAGTACCAAAAAAGTACTGACAATGGAGAGACTATATGGAGTTCCTCTTACTGACTTGGACTCGATTAGTTCTCTTGTTTCAAGTCCTGAGACTAGTCTAATAACTGCCCTTGTATGGCTAAAATTGTAGTAACTAATACTTGGTTATCCTAATTCATGTTCAGTGATGTGCTGATTTCAAAATTTTCTACAGGTTTGGTAGTTTGCTTGCATGTGAAAGCTTCCACGCGGATGTACATGCTGGTAACTTATGGCTATTACGTGATGGCCGTATTGGGTTTCTTGATTTCGGTAGGTTTTCATTCATGCATTGCTACTCTGCAGTCTTTTGCTTGGTTGATGCCCTTTAGCTTCTGGATGACTTTATGCCTTTGTGGGTGTGTAATAAAAGTATACTTCTATTTAAGTTAGAGGTCATAAGATGGGTGGATCGGATGGGCTGAGTAACGGGTTTGGGTTGAAATGGGCTGTTTTTAGTACGGATCACACTTAATGAGCTGGGATGGGTCAACCTTCAAACACTTTTTTTCATTCCATTATAAGTCTTCTGTTTAATGCATTAATTAATGATTGAAGTGTCAATTTCGACGCATACATTTTCTTACGGGTCATTTCAGCCACTTGCGATACAGTAAGACCCACTCATAAGTAAATGGGTCAAAATTGCTACCACTAATTCTAGCATGCAAACCTGCTTGACATAATGGACTTGAAGTCTTAAACCCAACATGTATGTGTTGCAGGAATTGTTGGAAGGATATCACCCAAAACATGGGGTGCTATGGAAGTGTTTTTGGGTTCACTTGCAACTGAGGAATATAAGTCAATGGCGTCAGCCTTAATTGAAATGGGTGCTACAAACACAGATGTGGACTCTAGGGCATTTGCTAAAGATTTGGAGAAGATCTTTTCATCTATACAGGCATGTATTTATATGTTCTGGCCTGTTTAAATCATCCATTTATTTCCCTTATGGCCAGTTTTGCTATCGAGTCAGCAATATTTATAAAATAACATAGATAATTTGTCTGTTTTGTAATTTTCAGGATCTGGATACCGAACTTGTTGCAACAGCCACCCGTGCAAGCACAAATGCAACTGCTGTATCAGCCAATTTAGTTGTTGATGAGAGAGGCAGATGAATGCTCTATTTCTTGATTTGGTATGTTTTAGCATGTCATAGGACTTTCACATATTCTATTCTAGCTGCCTATAAGCTTTCTATGCACTTGTTGACCTCATCATCTGCTACACACTAAGATATATAGTAAAAATTAAAGAATCACGTGGCTCTAAATGACATTATCGACTTATTTCTAATACAATGATAACAAGCCGAAATTGTAATATTAAGTTTTAACATGAATCTTTTCAGTAGGGAAAGCGTACACTCTTTATGAGATATACCAAATTAAGTTTATATTGTTATGTTTGGCCTGCTAATTCAGAAACATCAAGACGTGACTGCCTATTTGGAATTTATTTTCGAGCACTACATAACTCTGTTTCACTTGTATATATGTGAATAGGTACGGGTTAGTGAATCATACGGGTTAAAATTCCCTCTGGAGTTCGCACTCTTAATGAAACAGCTTTTGTATTTTGACCGCTACACTCGGTTACTAGCCCCCAACATGAACATGCTTCAAGATCAAAGGATCACGATTGCCTCAAACTGAAGAACTAGTAACCGAAATATCTACTAGTTCGCCATGAGAATCTTAGCCGAATGAACCTGGCTCCTTATAGCTTTGCTACTACTTAGTTCTTCATTCGTATATAGAAATAGTACTTAAAGTTCATATTTACAGTAAACTGTTAAAATTATGAAGTAATGTAATGTAAATGTACCTTAGAGAATTTTTAGGGTGCGTTTGGTATCCGGGTGTCTTAATTAAAGAATGGATTCAATCTCATAATGAGCTGTTTGGTAGGTACTTGAAAGAAAAAGAAATGGTATCATATTTAAAAAGTCATTCCATATTAAAATGGTGACTTTCCATCCGTTCCATCTGACACACAAATCTCAACCGCAAGATGCATCTCATTCTTTGATATTCTTTGTCTTTTTGTTACAAGTTTCTTGAGTCAACCATTTAAATATTTTTAAATAAATATATAAATTAAATAATTATTAATTTTCTCCCTCATCTTTTTCTTTCAAACCTTTTCCAAATCCAAATCCAATTCCAATTCCAATCCCATTTACAAACCAAACGCACCCTTAATCCTAAGGTGATACAGCAAACTTTGCCAGTGTATCAGCTAATAAATTCCTATGATGTTTGTTAATAGTGAGTTCGGATCATGTGACTGGAGAGTACAAGGTTACCAGTCATTTTAGGTTACTGAACTAACTGATTGTATGCCATGTATCGGCTATTGATTGGTTGACAAAAGTCATGTTATGCCCCCCATTGTCTGAGATTATAGGGAATTGCATAGTTATTGAAAGTAGATTAATCTTGTTAGTGGACATATTTGTATTGGATTGGTATTAGTATTTGTGTTAGACTAGTATTTGTATTTGTATTGGTTTAGGCCGAGCTCAAGTGTTAGGTTAGTCATTAGTATAAATATTGGGTCTCATATAAACACTATGACCATTCAATGTTATCAATTAATATATCACTGTCTTACAAATCTGTCAGATCAGTAACCTGTAGGTTGTATATGTAACACTGTCATAGTTACCTATAGACTAACATATGAACACTTGAAGAGTTGAAGGACGCGGTAAATAGTCGATATCACATTACGATATATTTCAACAAAACCATCATTTCTCTAATGTCTGTCCGGCTTAAAAAAATCAGAATATAACCGATTATATATAATAACAACAATAATCAACCACCCTGACAACAAAAAAGCCAACAAACTCATATAAAGCAAATAAAAAACAACTGTACACTAAAAAATAACTGAATTTCAAAATTTCCCTCCATATATGATACCTATCAACCCCGGATCACCTTGCTCGGAGAAGCATGACCCATAAGCCAGTGAAGTGGGGAACCATTGTTCGTGGGCCCAAACTCCTCGATCTCTGATGTTGTATTTCTCCTTCCTGATGTCCTTGAAGAAAACGGCCTGGTTGAAGCAGATGGATCTTTAGACATCGTTGCCTTTCCTCTCTCTTCACTAAACTCTCGAGAACTCTTTTTATCAGTTTCTGTAGAGTAACTTTTTTGAAATGAACGATCAGAACATGAAACGGGGTATGCCCGTGACCCGGTTGATTTATCATAGTCTTCCACTTCACTGCTTGGAGGAGCAGCAAGCGTTTCTTCTGGGTAGTACCGACTAACATGAGTTCCATCTGTAAGTGTGAAGTTGAGTACCTTCAAACATGCACCGCATCTCAAGCTATGGCTTCTTTTCTTGAAAACAAGAAAGCTTTGAGGCAACTGAAGAAGCTCAGAGCACCGGTAACAAGTGATCCAAGGCGCCCCCTGCAACCGGCCGCACAAATCGCTTTTTCTTTGTCATGTCACACCGGACCGGTGCAGAGAACTCAGACTCTGAAGGGTGCTAAGGGCTCGAATGACCTGAATAACGTGGGCTGTAGTAAGTGTTAGGACCGTAATGAGACCCGTTAGAGTAAGCATGCTATCGCGGAAGCTGTGCTGAGAAATGTCGGCCTTGTGGATAACATTGGTAGCTCGAGCTACCCTCATGTTGTCTATTTGACATCTGTCGTTTCGCCTGAAAATGCCATTCGATGCGTGTATCTTGTCGGATTGTTCAAAGCATGATTGTAGTATGGAGGAAGATATTGAGAATTCGAAATATTTGTTCGATCAAGCTGATCCTGCAGTTCTCGAACCATTTTAAACAGTTCTATTCTCTTCATTTTAGGATTTTCGGGTATCATAGGTGAACTATGTCTAGCATTCGCATGGAACCCTTTCAAACCGTAAACTGGTCGAGCATCCGTCAGTCGGTTACGCCACTTGAAACGATTCACATTTCCTGAATCGACGTGTTTGTAGAATCGTTGCTGCGGTTTATTCGTGATTTCCACAGGATCGAAATATGCACAAGATTAACAAGAATTTGATTCTATATATATTACTAACAACATAACATGGTTACATTGTAACAAAGACACACTATAAAACGTTTACATACTAATCTATATATAGGGTTCCAAACGACATGTTTGAACCATCATGTCTTTTCGAAAATAACTAACTTTTATCTAACTTTTGTAACTGCCAATAACTACCTATAACCGCTTTCAACCGCCAAACGGTTATTAACTATCAAAGTAACATATTCAGTCCCTTGGCTTTAGTTCGCTATGCTTTGAACCTTGTCTAACAAGACTTTTACAATTACGGTCCAACAATTCCTCCCTAATTGTTTAAGTCTTGTTCTTCACGTTGGTATCTCCTTTTGTGTCGACTTGAATTCCTGTTTCTCAAACCGTGCCTAGAACTTGTTGTTCTCGGTTTTCTTCCAAAACAATCAAATGTTTTTGTTGTTTTCTTTTATCTCGAATTTCAAGTCCTCTTCCACAAAACCTTGAATACCTTTCGGTATTCTTACCTAAACAAACGATTGTTTGTTCTGTCCATGTTGCTATCTTCCTTGGCATCACCTTGAGCAATCTTGCACCTTTTCCTTGGTGTCTCTCCATGTGCTTCCCCTACTTCAACGCTCATCCTCGCTAAGCCAAATAGTTCCTCTTGACCGACCATATACCTTGGCTCTTCCCGCACCGATCTTTGCGCTCCCTCGTAGTACACTTTCACCAACGCTATATATTCCTTATAGCATTCTTTCACCATATGCTCATGCCCGTATGCCAATCCCAATATCTTAGCAACCTTGTTCAGGTGTTGTTTTCTGTTTTGAAACAACACCCCTTCCACCGAGACTCTTCCATTCCAACGTGTTCCTTGGTGTCTTTAACGTTGAATCAAACTTGTAATCTTGCAACCTTCATTTCTGATGGCACTTCCCAGGTTTTGAACCTTTGGCTCTGATGCCAATGTAGAATCGTTGCAGCGGTTTATTCGTGATTTCCACAGGATCGAAATATGCACAAGATTAACAAGAATTTGATTCTATATATATTACTAACAACATAACATGGTTACATTGTAACAAAGACACACTATAAAACGTTTACATACTAATCTATACATAGGGTTCCAAACGACATGTTTGAACCATCATGCCTTTTCGAAAATAACTAACTTTTAACTAACTTTTGTAACCGCCAATAACTACCTATAACCGCTTTCAACCGCCAAACGGTTATTAACTATCAAAGTAACATATTCAGTCCCTTGGATTTCGTTCGCTATACTTTGAACCTTGTCCAACAAGACTTTTACAATTACGGTCCAACAATGTTCATCTCCTTTAAAACCAATTCTATTCTTTCTCGTGAACTGAATTTCATTTCCGTCAAAAGAAGAGGTACTGCCCTCATATCCATAGTAATTACTCGTGCCACCAAATTGTGTGTTTGTCAAAGTCTCTACCGAACTGACACGATCAAATCTGCGACGATGATTCAAATATGCACTTCCATCATCTGATAAAATGTCGTCTTCATCCATATACACTGGTTTTTTCTGTCTTATATCAAGCAATTTTTTTGCAATCAAACTCTTGAAGCTCGACTTCGAGCCACCTTCAGAATCCCTAATAATTTTCTTTTAAGAAATACTTTCTCGTGATGGTCTCTCTTGATGGTCTCATCAGTTCCATTCGCAGATCTAATCACACTGGCCCTACTAATAATAGTACTGTTGTACAATCTTCGTATTATATGATACGCCCATTTTTTTTTTTTTTTTTTTTTTTTTTTTTTAATTTGACATGCATCAAATTCAATTGACATTTTGCAAGATGATTTGGCGGAGTTCATACTCGTCTAGAGTTCATTTGTGCATCACTAGGAGGAACGTAAAAATGTCAAAAGTAAACATACCTCCCTCCTTTCATCCTGATAAAACTTATACCATTAGGCTTGGCACAGTGGCCCGAACAAAATCGGTTGTTCAAGATACTCGACGGACTTTAATGTTGGTCGTTGCGAGTGTGGGAGTGTGGTCACATATCGGTTGAGCAAGGAAAAAAAAGATAATCGGTCTAAAACTCGACCGATTATTACGCACTTTTTTTTTTACTTGGTCATCGACTGTGGCAACTTGGTCGTGTCTGGTCATCGGAGAGAGAAAGCTGATGTGTCAAGGGATGACCCGGGTCACGACTGTGTCTAGCCTTAGCTGTGAATGAATGTTCCAGCACATCAAGAACATCATTCCAGCTAGAAAAAACAAGAACTTTTGCTTTTGGGTTTGTAGAACCGATGCATAGTATTCTCCTTGTGACTGCTGAGATCTATAAAATATCAAAAATTTCATGTAACATATATATACTTAAGGAACCGTACATCTTAAATATACAACTTCCCACTTTGGAGGCTTATTGACAATGGATGCGAAACCTATCTACTTTTAAAACATGGTTCATCGGCATTCTTGGTCCAGATCTTTATACTACTTGTAAAACATTTTGTGCAACTTATAACTGTTTGTTAAAAAAAATAAAAAATGTACTCGGATGTATACCTTTGTGTTGTATGATCCTTTGATATTCACAGAAGCTTCTGAGCTTCGAAAAGTAGAAACAGAAGCATCAGGTGATTTAGTATGCATATCATCAACAAAAGCAACATTCCCATACTCCGTATGTTGCCTACATGTTGAGCACATCACCCATTTATTGTGAGATTTCCCATGCAGATTTTTCCACCGTTCAGTCATCCCAAGAAAACCTGCAAATTACCAAATTGTATGTAATTTTATACATATTATTTTCAGTAAAATAACATGTGGTGCAAAAAAGAATCGGAAGGTATTTACTGTCAACTTTGATGTACCCACTGACAAATAGTGTTAAAGAACTTACACTCACAACAAGTAATAAAAACTAGCAATGTACCCACTAATATGAGGTTGATGAAGTACTAAAAACTTACATTTACAACACGTAATATGACCACACTGAAAAACCATCTTCTGATTGCCGAGCCTTTCTTGACAAACAGGACACATTTCCTCCTCTAATTGGACATGACTTTCATTGTCTTCTGTTCTAATCAAATTAGAACGACCATGTCTCATACTATGACTCTCAAAGGGATCACATTCACCTTCTGATTGTGAATTTTGTTTAAAACCCTAGAGAACAAAACGGATATATAAATAGTTCAACATCATTGTAAATTTACGCTGCATAGATGCGCTAGTGAAACACAAAAGAAACTGAATAAAAGCTTATCATAAATTAATATTGATACCTTTAGATAGCAAAGTTGTCCTTTATACGTGTTAATGTGGATAAAGCAAGAAACTTGTCACTAGAATTTTCAACGCTTGCTTGTTCCAACTCTTCAAGACTTAAAGCATCAATAGACTTATCATCCTCATTTTCTCTCAGACGCAATCGTGAGGTTGCCATTTTTAATTCATCATGAGCATTAAGAACCTGAGCTTGAGCAACTGCTAAGGACCGTGCTTGTTCATACTCCTTTCTCATTCCATTAGAAAGGTCATTGTGTTGGTTAAAAAAAATTATAAATATATTAGCAATCTAGAAAATATGTTTTGGTAACTTCACAGTTCTGATGAAAAACCATATACAAACAGCAAATAACAAAAGGACAACAGGGCAGTACATTGGGAACAGGTAGCCTTTCCACATAAGGAAGTAAGGGATCACATACCTCGAGAAGAAAGAGATGTTTTTTGGCTGCTGATGTTACTTCTTTATCTAGTTGAACCTTTGAATAGCTCTTTAAAATCCCAAGAACAACTTCCAACTTTGAAGGAGACTTAGAAACCTGTTGATATATTCACATATGAGAGAATGTATTAAGTGTAATAATTTCAAATTATGTAGCATCACATGCAACACGATTTAGTAATTAACCAATGGGACACTGCAAGAAGTAAACTTAGGTGCAACGACCAATAAACTTATTAAAGGGTCCATTGTGGTTATATATTAACCAACAAGTGAAAGAGGAAAAATAAAAATATACGTTTCAACCAGCACCAAAATTGACATGTTTTGATCAAACCCTGTTTTGGCTTGTTACTCAACCTGAACAACCACCCATTTTACATGTTCTAAGTTAAATACTCACCATAACTTTCTCCCCAACACCCCTTTTTGTCCCATCATCTTCATCATTCAAACTCAATGTTCGTGAAGCTTTATCACGCTGAGACAAAATCCAATAGAAAGGATTTAAAGCTGACTTTCTTTTCTCTATATCGACTGCCTCCTCCGCAGATGTAATCACACCTCCATCATGTCCTTTGTTAAGTCGAAACAATCTGGCCTCATAAACCTGCACAAACAAGCAAGAGAGCGATATTACAAACAATATATATATTTACAATTTCATACTTTTGTGATTATAACATGGATAGAAACCTGGAACAACTCGTCTAGTTCACAATGTACATAGATGAGACCGTCTCCTTCGAGCTGGCACAAATCGCAGTTACCGCAGAAGTGTCAAACCGCGACTGCTACAGGACAAATGTGTCACTCTCAAACCGCAGAGTCAAACCGCAAGAGACAAAAACGTCATTATCAAACCGCAGACCTCAAATCGCAACCAAGAAGCCACTCCGAGGGTCAAACCGCAACTTTGAAAAAGTGACATTTTCACTTAAAAACACCTAAAAATCACCCTTTTGAACGTTTTTGCTTGGTTTCTTTTGCACAACTTGATCCTAGAAGGTTATAACTACCATAAAAACACTTACTTTAACACCACAAAAATGAGAATCAGAGAGAGCCAATAATAAGATAAAAAACCTTCAAAAACCAACTTTTTAATCTAAACCAACCAAGAAAACGCACATACAACCTAGCTAATAAAACCATGGGTTCTGATACTAATTGTAAGATAATTGATATCATAACACAAGATATGATTAATGTATGGATCGTGTATTTCTAGAGAGAGAAACAAGAGAGAAATGGGATGTTAGAGAGAGAAAGGAAAGATGAAAGATTAGATTGCAATGAACATCCAACCCTCTTTCCCTTGGTGGGAGAGGGCTTATATAGTTACATATTATGCCCTCCAGCGGGTTGTGTATCAGGTGTATAGTGGGTAAAGACCCGTCATTCTTCCACAATGTTACTTAAGCTAATCTTATATTAATTAATAACGTTAAGCCTACAAGCTAACTTATGCTAGACTATAGTCGGGGTGACCCCTTATATGGATTTTCTAAATCCTAACACAATTTAATATGTTAAGTAGTTTAGTTGGTAGAATCACTAAACCCCCACTCTTCAAACCCCGAGATTTTACTTGCTTTCACAAAAAAATATAAAAAGACTAAAAAAGAACTTCCTCACCTTACCTTTTTGTCATACATCTCTACTAGCATCTCTATTCCCCTAGAGAACGATCAACCCTTGGGCTTGCCCATACTACACTGCAACGATTAGGTACACTACCTAGTGGGTTGTAAAGCTTGCTCGAGGAAAAGAAAGTCTTTCGACCCCGAACCACGCATCAGTAACATTACCATATTGTTCATAACCAAGATTATTACTTTGATGTAACATGTAATGTATAGAGAGAGTACTTGATGTGCCCTTCTCCTTGTTGTGAGATGCTCGTCTAACGGGAGCTATCAAGTGACAATAAGTTGAAAGCAGATTTGAGTTGTTATGATGTGAAGTGCGAGTGTACCATAGAAGAGTGCTTTCAAGACTATGGGAGAAAAAAAGTCAAAAACACGACTAATTTATTGCAGAAGTAGTCATAAGAGCTCTAGGTGCCAAAACGAGGCTTACCTTCGTCGTCGTGCCACCTCAGCGCCACATCAGAATCCTATTTTTTCACAACTAACCACAACAAACCCCCTCCTCACTCATAACAAACCTCAACCTCTTCATTTGGGACCCACCACTACCATTTTATTTTTTTTATTCAATTTTCATTTCCAAATAAACTAAATAAATTCATTTCATTCAAATTAAAAATACAATACATAAAAAAACAACACTTACTAATAAAAAAAATACGAAAAAAAAACGACACGGGTAAAAAAAAAATATAACACACGGGTAAAAAAAAACGACACGGGTAAAAAAAAAAATACAATACTACTCGTCTTGGATTTGATGATATTTCTTGACTAGACGTTCCTGCCTCTTGCGGATGATTTCTGCTTTTACCGGGTCAGGATTGGTACTCGGATCTATCATGAGAAAATCCATCTCGATCTTCTCTTGCCACGTTTTTTCCTACTCCCGCCTCGCCTCGTAACAAGCCCTTTGAGCATCGGCTTTTTGAGCATATATTTCGGATATATGTCCCGAAAAACTACTCGTTTGACTTCCACCGGAGCGTGCAACGCTTGACGTTGAAGTCGACTTCTGTTTCTTTGCGGCTCATTTGCATCCATCTCTTTCAGGCCGAGGTCGTTTTTCGGGCCCGAATATATCCTCGAGACATGTAATGTCAATAGGATCTTCGGCATCCCACTTGGGATAATTTTTCAAAACAGCCCAACATTTTTCATACCCAAACTCCCTCCCACCAAAACGCTGCGTAAAGTTAACTTTGGCATTCGCGAGATGATCTTGCTCATTTTCACCACTTCGACGCTGAAGATGTTTGTAAACAGCGTTGAACTTCTGGCAATCACCGTTAATCCTTGTCCATTTACCAGTTATCATATTCTTGCCACGCTGGTTATCAATGGTCTTAGAATTGAACATTTCGAGAATGTCGTTCCAAAAGAACTCCTCAGGACGGTCATTTCCCATATCTCTATCTTGGGAAATTTCTATCCAACACTGCGCAAGTAACATTTCTTCATTCTTGCTCCACTTCCTCCTGTCTGCTTGTGCTACGACTTCAACATCTTCGTCGTCGTCTGCGTCCAAATCTACAGCAACTTTTTTTGTCTTCGTCTTTTTGCCCCTGCCTTTCGCCGGTTCACGTGCTTTTGAAACTGATATTGTTGGTTAAGCATTATTTCTTGTGGAGACGGGTTGGAATTGGTCGGGGAGGGGGTAGACGGGTTTGAAGAACCCCCGTATTGTGGTGGGTTTGAGTTAAGTAGGTTTGTGAAGTATCCTCCGTCATTTGGGTTTTGAGACATTGTGAGCTAATTTTTCTTTGGGTTAAATAAGAATGGAAGATTTTGGGTTTGAAGATGTGTAAAAATGGTGAAGATGAAGATGGTTTATATAGAGGTGGTGGGTTTAAAAAAAAAATATATTTGCTTTATATATATCCGTTTAATAACGGATATATATACGTTATATACTTTTTGTCAGGTGCAAAGCCTCGTCGTCGTGACGATTTGGAACGCAACGGCGAACCTCGGCGAGGTTCCACGGTGTCACAACGAAGCTCGGCGAGCTGATGACTAGGACGACGAAGGCAACAACGACACGAACACCGGGTGCTCTAATATGTCATCTATCTTGCATGTTTTAAATGTACTTTATTCACAACTATCTGTCTAAGAAGCATTTTTAAACATATGAGGTATCGCTAGACTAGAAATAGTTTGGTATGAATTGTGGAATATAAAGTTATCAAAATTTGGTGATGCTAAGTTATACCTGGTTCATAAGTGTATTTTACTTGGTGGTTGTCGAAAAACGTTTACCATACTCGTTTACGATCATATAGTGAAAGACTAGTCATTACTTTTGTTAACATATAAAAAAACCAAATGAAGCACATTTCATGGTTTGCACCAGTCAGAACATTGGCTATGAACATGAAAGATGTTTACACTGTTAGACTAGGGCCGAGCATAATAGACCATAGATTGGAACGAACCGAGAAACCAGACCAAATTGGACTGACCTAAGGCTGAAAACCAACCGAACGGACCGGACCAGACCGACCACATTCGGTCCGGTCCTCGGTCTAGGTTTTTGGGCGAATTCGGTCTCGGTCCGGTCGGGTTTGGCGTACAAACCGGCTATTTTACCTTCTGGGACCGGACCGACCGACGGACCAGACCGGACTGAGCACATTCGGTCCGGTCCTCGGTCTAGGTTTTTAGGCTATTTCGGTCTCAGTCAATGTTTTGGAAGGCTCAAGACGCACTGAGGCGCAAAGGACTTATGGAGCCTTGAGGCGAGGCTCATATCAAGGCGCGAGTTTAATAAATATGAGGCGCAATGAATTAAATAAAATTTTATAAGTTTTGTGCGACAATGTATGTATTAATAATGACTTAAATAGCACTAAAATACTTAATATATCGAAACAAATCTCATATTCAAACCCAAACTATCAACCAATGCATCAAGATGATGGCATGATGACATTTCATTATCTCATGCTCAAAGTTGAAGGATACGTTTGTATGTATAGACACTTAAATTGAAGGATAAAACTCTCAAATTGTCTAATTTAGTTAGTTTCTAGGTTAGGTTTCACTAACATATGAGGTCGATGAATGTGAAACTTGAAAATAAAAATGTTTAAAACTCGTCATCTTTCCTAGGCCCTAGGCGCAAGGCTCTAAAGCCAAGGCACAACGCCTTTTGTGAGCCTTATGCATGTGTGGAGCATTGATTCGAAAAAATCCCTAGAGCTTCAACTTTGAGTTGTGGCGCGCCTAGGGCGTCTTAGATGCGCTTTTTAAACTTCGGTCTTGGTCGGTCCGGTCCGGTCTTAGACCGATGCTCACTTCTAGACTGACCGGACATAATGTATTTCGATCTGATCCTCGATCCATCCTTTTCCTCATATGCGGTACGCTAAACCGGCTATTATGTTTTGTTGGACCAAACCAAACCGACGAACCGGACTAGACCGGATCAACCCGCACCTGAGTCGAACATTCGGTTCAAACCTCGGTTTAATGTTTTGGACCAAATCAGTTTCCGGTCCGATCTGATCCGTTTTCAGAGCGCGCGCATGCCCGTTTAATGTTTTAGACCAAATCGGTTTCCGGTCCGATTTGGAGATTGAATCGATATGGCGTATGTTTCAGTTTTCAGAGGCTTCGTTCGAGTCCTTCACCAAATTCAGGTTGTCGTTCTTTCTGATTAATTAATTAATTAATTGACTTTTGTATAATGTATTTAGTTACATATAAGTACAGTAGTATATTGAATTTTCATTTTCACTATTTTGGACATCAATTTACTTTAATGACCTCATATGATTCACAAATTAGTAAAAGTTTACGATACACGCAGTAGAAATTAGTAAAAGTTAGTATGTAAGATCGTTTTTTTTTTTTTTTTTTTTGATGCACACAAAAGAATATAGTGGTTAATTAGATAAATTTATAAACGATTATCGCTATAAGCTTTCACAAGCTTAAGCTAATAGAAATGAGCAGAGCTTGTAGTTAGTCAACTTACTTAGATACCTTTCAAAATATTATCGATGAACAAGCAAAAGCTTAAAATATAAGTGAATATAATTTGATGACCTTTTATGTCGTTTTACAATAATAAACTCTAGCTCAACTAATTCGCCAAACACCTCTATGAAAATATAAACTACAATTTTCAACTTATCATATAAGCTCGAGCTTCATCCAATTATACTTGAAACATATATTTTTTTTTTGCTAAATATCTATGTAATTATTAATTTTTTAAAAATAAATAGTGAAATTCGGGTTATTCGGGTCAACGCATGAACCAAACCGAATTTAAATTCGGTTTTCGGTTAGGTTCGGTTGAATTCGAGTTCGGTTCGGTTTGGTTTTCGGGTTGACCCAAAAAAACTTTTTAACCGAACTAACCAAACAACCCGATAATCGAACCAATCAACACCCCTAAATATCATACTTAGACAAATATAAAAATTGACAAATTTAATGCCTTATTATCGTCTCACGGAAAACAATTTGGTTACATCGACGCATCTATTCTATCTACAGAACAGTGTGATGATATAATATGTTAGGCTGGGCGCAGTCGTGACCCAGGTCACCAGCGCCACATCAGCTTTCTCTCTCCGACGACCAGACACGACCAAGTTGCCACAGTCGATGACCAAGTTAAAAAAAAAAAAAAAAAAAAAAAAAAAAGATGCGTGTGTAATAATCGGTCGAAAATTCAACCGATTGTATTTTTTCCCCATGCTCGACCGACTTCCGACCCGAACTTCACATTGGGAATGACCGATGTTGATATCGGTCAACTTTGATGACCAACCGATCTTTTATATTCGATTGTGACCGGCCTTACTTCATTCATAGTATCATTTTCATTTTTCTACCACATCTACTTGCTTTGACATAACTATTGTGTCGATTGTATGTATAAACTGTTAGATGACTGTAGTTGGGCTAAGCTTGATTGTGGTTTAAGGTTAGGATTTTTTGTTTGCTAAACATTGTTTATGTTATAAATACACATGTATATCTACTTTCTTAATCACAAATCTTTTACCACTTTACATAAACATCACATGTCAACATCCTCAACCTTTGGATGGTATTTATAGCTCTTAAACTTTAGTTGCCACAGAGCAACCAATAGACCATTTAGCACCTGACCACTCAATAAGATGGTTAGGCATCACGGAGTGGAGCTCTAGCTTCAATCGAGTAGCAATCGGGTAGTGGGCTACACCATTCCTACTAGTTCGGGTACCATAAATCGGGTACTATTTCGAGTTCGGAACCCGCTCAACATCAGCTTTGTTCTCTTCTTTTTTTTTTGTCTTTTTATGAAATTTAGTGTTAGGGTAGGATCGGGTACCACTCCGTCTAGTTAGGATAGTGTTAGGGTAGTATTGGGGTAGTTTTGAGTTGTAAGGTTTTTATTGGATAGAGGTGATGTGGCACCCTCAGGATATTAGGGTAGTAAATTTCCACTCCTCCCTCCCTTAAAGAAATACAACCGAAGTAAATATCCCCATAACAAGCTGATAGCTCAAAAGGACCTACCAACAAAGTTGTCGTCACATACATCGAATAGACAAACCATATATTAAATAAATAGTTGGATACTTGCGTACAGCAGCGGCGATAAATATAGTTATATAATAAATATAGTAATGAATTGCTAACCAACTTTCTCCGCAATTTCCTACCCGCTTAGTGAATTCATTTCACAACACTCCAAATGTATATTTTTTAGTTGTATGTGTTTGTTTGGGTTTTTCGTATCTTTCCCGTGACATCATTATTCCCGCATATAAAAATACTTTCACAATCTCTTACCCGTCAAACACTCTTCCAAAAGTAAATGATTTTGATACATCAAGTTTGTATTGATTGAAAAAAGATTAAAGTTATAAAAATTTAATCAAAATAAAATAAAAATACTAAAAATGTAAAAAACTAAAAACTAATAAAAATATATCAAAATGGATGTTGAATTAAAGAGCACAAAATTTTAGAAAATATGGTGAAATTAGATCATAAAAAAATTAAACGAATAAAAAGATATTTAAATTTAAAAATAAAGGTGATTAATTAGTTAAGAAGTGACACGTGTCACCCCATTATTGAAGCTCCTTATTTTAGTTTGTTAGAGCTTATCCATTTTTGTTATTTTTTAGTTAGAGAAGTGACACATGTCACTCAATGATTGGAGCTCCTTATCTTTATTTTTTGTGGAGCCCACAACTTAAATGTTTTATATAGTTAGTACTAGTTGGATACCCGCGCACAGCAGCGGCGATAAATATAGTTATATAATAAATATAATAAATGAATTGCTAACCAACTCTCCCCGCAATTCCTGACCCGCTTAGTGAATTCATTTCACAACATTCAAAATGTATATGTGTTAGTTGTATGTGTTTGTTTGGGTTTTCCGTATTTTTCCCATGATATCATTATTCTCGCATATAAAAAGACATTCACAATCTTTTATCCGTCAAACACTCCCAAAAGTAAAATAAAGGTGAAAAATCAAGTTTGTATTGATTAAAAAAAGGTCAAAGTTATAAAAATTTGAATCAAAATAAAATAAACCTATTAAAAATGTAAAAACTAAAAACTCATAAAAATATATCAACATAGATGTTGAATTAAAGAGCACAACATTTTAGAAAATATGGTGAAATTAGATCATAAAAAAATTAAACGAATTAAAAGATATTTAAATTTAAAAATAAAGATGATTAATTAGTTAAGAAGTGACATGTGTTATCCCATTATTGGAGCTTTTTATTTTAGTTTGTTAGAGCTCATCCCTTTTTGTTATTTTTTAGTTAGAGAAATGACACATGTCACACAATAATTGGAGCTCCTTATCTTAAGGGGTGCTTGGTTGAAGTTAAGCAATGGAAAAAGGAAAGATAATGAGAATACTAAGGAATATAATGAGTATTACCTTTGCTATTGTTGTTGCTTGGTTCCACCACCACCACCATATATATATATATATATATGAATTAAATTCAAGTAAAAGAATGAAAATGAGGGTATTGATTACCTTAGTCCCTAAATTGTTGGGTAATGGTTGATTACTCAATACTGGGTATTGATTGCATTCCTTACCTCCGACCAAGCATTTTTAATCATTCCCTTTTCCATTTCCCGCCCCTTTACCCCCCAACCAGGAACCCCTTAATTTTTTGTGGAGCCCACAACTTAAATGCTTTATATAATAGTATAGATAGATTTTATCAGGTTTCCCTTTACTATTTGAACAAAACTTAGATAAGTAGTTAACACAAGGCAATTAACTTTTAATTAGGTCATAAACTTTTCAATGAAGTTATCTCAAACTTATCACATAAAAGAAAATATAAGGCAATCGAGAAATGGTTCAAACCAGCACATTTGGTGATGATAAGCCATTGTCTTCTCAAGTTCTGTGCAATTGCATAAAGATTCTGAGGGAGGAATGTGTCTGTACATTTGGAAAAAGGTGATCTATTGCTTATAGATAATTTAGGAGCGCTTATTCTCGTAGACCAATAATCAACTCGCAAGCTAACACTCCTCGTGTATTGGTGTCTAAAAGAGCATAAAAAATTGCGAACTAAAAGAGCAAACATAGAGTCTCAGATTGATAAAGTTGCCGTTTGTCTTCTACTAGAATCTTCATGTTCAACCTATCAAATCAACAAGTAAACAGACATACATTACAATCTTGGAAACAATAAATGAGTCGATTTGGGTTCTGTTTCATCTCAAACAAAACGGGTCAAAAAGATTGAAAATTGGCCAAAACGTTTTTTAATCATATACTATATAACACTTATTAGTTAGGTAAAAATTAAATAGCTGGGAAAAAAAGTTTTATGCGTCAACCCAACCCGTTCCAAAATGATCCATTCTGATCTACACCAAGATTCAGAATATTGACATCAGTTTAAGTGAATGTGGTTAAATCTGAAGAGGCTATAAGCATCTATAACATAAAAAAAAACATATCGGGTTTGATTTACCTCAACAAGTATTCTTCCTTTCTTTTTAGCATCTCTCCCTTTCTTCTTTAGATTATATTTAGAATCTGCCCTTCCCCTCTTTCGATTCACATCCACCGCCTCTTCATCATCATCACTACCATCATCTTCATCATCACTATCAACTGCCATATACCATTAATATGTTATTATCCATTATTTCAATATATAACACATACAATTAACGTTCAACACTTTCATTATTCCTTATGTTGTGCAATGAGAAAATATAATGTGATACTGTTAGAAAACTGAGACTCGGCACAATAGATGAAGAATATAAAAATTTTGGTAAAGATGTCAAAAAATATAAAATACACAGACATCGCTAAGAATCTTACTATCATCATCATCTAAGCCATATCCTTCTGTTGTACGACCATGGAAATCCTCAATCTCATATTGCTCATCATAATCATCTTCAACATATTGTACCTGTTTAACATAAAAAGTCGAAATTCCCAGAATCTAAACTTCAATGATAAAAAAAGATATTACATGCTTCCATATGACATCTATATACATATACTATGACCAACCTGTCTCTCAACAACTTCTTCTGATACCTCATACTTATTGATTTTATCTGTGATTGGTTTCTGGATCTCAGGATCCACTCCGGCTAATAGACGTGCAATCAACTCCTTCTCAATATTCTATACAATGATATTTCTTGTTAGAGCTGTGAAAAATGTGCATTAATGTAGAACCGGAGCAAAAGCGGTTAAAAAAAGTAACCTTTTCCACTCGAGCTGCAATTTGTGCCTTTTCCTCTCTTCTAGATTCCCTCTTAATTTCTTTTCTAGGAAGTGTCATTACCTTCTCCCTATGAAATAAGTCAATAACAAATACAAAGCTAGGAATAATTAAGATAGTCAAATTATACAAATACAATATACAGCAATATTAATTATAAATATTATTATAACCTTGTTTTAAGGGCAAGCTTCCTCATTCGTATCCTCATCTGTGTCATTTTAGTTAACCGTTGCTTTGTCTTATGCACGAGGAACTTTGGCCAGTGCATCTGTTAATTCAGATTACAATATACATATTATTTTTTACATTTTGAAACTCGAGTATCTCCATGTAATATTCTGAGGAAGCTAAGAAGGTTTTATACCAGATTTTGGTCGATAATTTCGAGCGCCTGTTCATAATTGTGTGGCAACTTAATTCTTTCCCACAGCTTGTTTGGCATATGAGCTCTCTCTACGGTTTTCATGTACAGATAAAACACTCCTGCAACAAAGTAGGCATTCTAACGCTTATATAAACAGGAGGCAAAAGCATATTGCTATGCAAAATAATAAAATAAGCATGGTAGACTAAAGGTACCGAATGACACATTTCCAGTACCAGTATTTCCCGCACAATACCAAGAGTTTGAAAAAAAAAAATCAGCACAGCTTTATACACTCATCTTATAAACATTCGAATTTTTTACAGCACAACATTATAGTTTATACACTCCTATTGGTATTGCGTATACAGATTGTTGCAACACCAAACCTATTGGGTAGACCTATCTGTTTGTCCTTGCATATGAACTTCAAAGGTAACTAATACATCAAATGATAACAAAAACTACTTTACCATACATATACCAATTCCTAAAACTTATGACATATTTTTTTCAGATATTTTTTTAGTTTTTACCAAACAAAACTTTGTTCACAAAAATTGTTTGAAATAGTAAATCAGAAGTCAAACATGTGTATTTGGTATAAGTTCCCTACATTACTTGAGTTACGCATTCAACAACTATTCTAGCATACATGTGTTTGCAATCCTTGCCTTATCTTTAGAAAATCACACCTCATAATTTCTTCACCATACATATCATAGTTGTGCAGTTTTAGCAGAATAAGTACTGTGTTTGGTTTTACTTATTTTACTTATCTGCTTTTCTAAAACTACGGTTCGGGAATTCATGGTTTAAGCCCATATGATTGTGTTATAGAAAACCATTCATACTCCATAATACTCGGTACACATTCGGTATCTTCTTAAACCGAATATACCAAAAGTTTTTCAGCCAAAAAAACTATACCGTTACAGAATAGGGTCCGGTAGGGAAGGTATTGGTATATTGGGGTTATGCTCAACCCGATGTAAAATTAACCAAAAACAAAGATAACTGTTTCCATAATGCATGACTAGGATGCTCCGTATAATTTTGTAACAATAAACGGCCAAACACGATTCAAACCAGCATCAACTTCACAATTAACACAAATATAAAATATAATCTGATATGCAACATACGAGCAAACAGATTCGGATCCAAAGCAAACCTATTATAACAGCTCAACATCACAATAGAGATATAACACTATGCTAAAAAAAATACCTTCACGGTCACAGATGGTAGCATAACGACTATTTGCAAGTGGGCACGAGCTCCGGTTACAAACTCCAGTCAAATTGTAAGGGTTTTGACAAAAGTTTCCAGTTTCAGTTCTGTCATAACATAAAGCAGCATAAACAAGATTTCTTCTGATAAATATGACATTTAGACTAATAATAAGAAAATCAAAATCATTTGTCATTGCAGTTTTTGCTGATATATCAAGTATCAGGTACCACATAATTCAAATCGATACCAATAACTCAAAGACTACTCACTTGGACATATAACTGCAATGATTATGCCTAAGAACCTGCCATGTAGCCTCGTCGTTCTGCATTTTGTACCACCGATTTCAAATCCCACCTGTCCAAACATCAAAAATCTAAGATTTAACTTTTACAAACTACAATATATAAAATGATTTTTTTTCCTGTATGTAAGGCGGTGAGCTCTTAAAAGCATTTAGCGTTTAGAACTAAAAGCTCGTCTGAAAAGGATTGTTAAGCGTTTAGTTTTTTCTTAAACGCTACTAAAAGAAGCGTTTAGCTTTTACGTCAATTTACACTTCATAATCAATGATACATCAACATTACCAAACAAATTTATAAAACAAACAACTATTCCTACAACTGCTCGCCGCAACTCCTAACTGCGACTACTAATATTGTCATACATAAAAGTACTCTAGAAAATGGTAGTCGAATTTTTATTTTTTATTTTTTTTAAGCAAAAATACTCTAAAAAGTAAAAACATTACTTGTTACAAAAAATTTAGATCAAAATCATTATACTACGTAAAACTTTGCAATCCCAAACACCCCCTTATAACATAATCACTCAAGAAAACACATAAACAAACCCAAGACTTAAACTTTACAAAACACAACTACAAAATTTGCATCTTCCCTAAATGTACATACAAATACGTAAACAAATGAACAACTAAAGGGGTGTGTGTTTAAGCTAATTTGTGGGCTTATGAGCCAATGCGATTTCAGCTTATTTTTCATTGGGTTAATAACCAAAAAAAAAAAATGTATTTAACTTGTCCATTTTTGTTGTTTTTTTCTTTTTAAAAAAAAAAGAAAAAAAAAAATCTTTTAAATTGTGTATTTTGTTCATACACAATGACCATTTTATCCTTTGATGTTAACAAGGTAATTAAAAAACGTAAGGGTAGAATGGTCACAAAATACACACAAAAGTCGAAATTTGAAAGGTTTGTGTTTTAATGGGGGAAAAAAGAAAGCTATATAGAACAACAAAAATGGACAAGTTAGATACATTTTTTTGTTGTTGTAATTATCCCTTTTTCATAAGCTCAAATTTCCAAACTTATTGACTTATGAGACCTATGGGCTTATCCTAGGGTTAGGGGTAGGATCTGTATACATTTTACCTCCCCAGAGGCGGGATTGGGTCTGTTGTTGTTGGTGTATGGGCTTTAATATGTCTATGTCTACAATATAGTAAGCTTATATAAGCTCATAGGTCTCAAAGTAATGAGAAAATTTATAAGCCGAAATAACATAAGCTCATAGCTCATAAATAACCTTAAACGAACACCCCCTAATTACCTTAACTATTAAACTAATAAACCCATAAATTTTTAAGCAGTATTTTTATTTAAAAAAAAAAAAAGAAGTTTATATAACCTATTAACAAAAAAGCACAGTTTTTAAAGCTATTAAACATACACCCACTTGATCGATCTTATACAAATCTAAGCATAAACATCTATCATAAAGAGCTAAATGGTATAAAAATAAAAAGTGGGATTAAAAGAATCAATGGTTTACCTTTGTAAATATTTAGATAGTGTGATGGTGGTGGTGACTACCGATATCGGTAAGGTTTTAGGAGAGTGACGTAATATGGTGTTTTAGGGTTTTAGTTTGGGAATTGATATGTACACATAAAAATTTGATTTGCACACATAAAATCATTTGGAATAGACATTTATACCCTTACCTTCCTATATTCTAGTTACCATATTTGACCACCAAAAACCCTTTTTTTTATTCAGAGTATTTATGCCATATACTTTTTTTATTCGAAGTATTTACACACCACGAATTTACAACGCAGATATTTAGTAACGAGTTATCAATCGGTAAAACTAACTCACCTCCGATGAAGCTCGAAACACCAAAGCCTAACATGCCCGTCAGTTTACTACTCAACTAATAATGATACAAAAGAGAAGAATTGAATTTAGTTCAAAAAACTCAATAAAACAACAATATTGACCATAGAAAAGAAAACTAAAAGTAACATATATCAACTCACATTGATAACTCAAAGAGACAACTAACAATTTGAGTTTATTCACATCGAATGTGGCGATTGTTTTTTGCCACACTTCCAATCTATTCACATCCGGGTGACGGTCTGACGGATGTAGATTTTCAGTTAGAGCATGCTCTAAAAACACCTCACATAGTCACATTACGCACTCTGTTAAATATTGAGAACACCACAGGTATCACATAGATCAATAGCTCATGTTGCTTTTAAAAAATAACACAAAAAAGAAGTTATCAATCTACAACCTTATTGCCGAATTGAACATGTATATTAGTAATCAATAAATCCTGTAACTGTTTTATATTTGAAGTTATATACTCGTATCGTTTTCATAAATGTCTTCATTCGCAAGGGTGCCGCCGTGCCGGGAAATGAGGTGGCTGGAAGTGAAAGAGAATGGAGGTAGGAGATCGACGGTAATTATGGGTTCCTTTTTTGGTGAAATATAGTCAAAAAGGTAAAAGGGAAGCAAGATACAGGAGGCAAGGGCATATGTGTAAATTCAGTTTAATTACATGTGTGCAAATCAAAAACTTCCGTGTAAATATCATTACCCTTTTAGTTTATATATTTTTTAGATTTATATACTACGTAGTAGTTTTTAAACTTTTTTGTAAAAAAGGCACAATGGTTTTATATATTTGGTATTTTGACATAAAGGTTTTTGTTTTTTACTTGTGGCACTAAAGTTCAAAACTGTACCTAGGGCTGTAAACGAACCGAACGAACATGAATAGACCATTATTCATGTTCATTTTTTGACCGGACAAATAAATAGACACGAACGCTTAAATGGATGAATTTTCTTATTCATGTTCGTTCATTAAGAAATATGGTTGTTCATGTTCGTTCATTAAGAGATTAAACGAACGTAAACGAACAAACAAAAAAGAACATCTTACCGCACATAGACGAACATCTTGTTCATGTTCGTTCATTTAATAAATAAAAAAACATCTTACCGCACGGTTCATGAAATGTGCGCTGAACGTTCGGTTTATTTACAGCCCTAACCGTACTTGTACCTCTAACGTATCTATGGTTTATTATGCAGCTCATTTGAGGTTAAGTCTTTCTTATGATTGTGTGTAATGGTCACCCCGTTTACAATTATCAATTAAGCGTCATGTCATATTATTTTTTCACCACCAAACATGAGTAATAAGCCCGAGTTGTATGGCAGTGGAGTAATTAGGGACGACCAAGTTGGGAAGAACGTATTGTCCAACCCCAAATACACCTAGTCTAAATGTCTAATAGTTCTTTTAGTAGTCTAACCATCTTTAAGGTAGCCATGTAAGGAGGGGAAACACGACTTCAAATCGACATAAAAATAAGTAAGTTTGGGTTGTGTTAAGGTTAACCAATCCAACCCTTCGAGTTAAGGATGGTTAAACAGGTTGACTCACCAACTTGAAACCCATTTAACCTATTTATAGTGTGTAACAGTTTATCCCGTTAAACCTTATAAATAAAAATAGGTTAAGTAAGTCATGTTGGGTTTAATGGAAACACGACTGACCCAATTATTTAATTGGCCCGTATTCGGGTTAGAGTTCTTTGACTAGCCAATGCGAACTCAACCCAGATTGCCACCCATACTTGCAGGTAGAGGTGTTAATTGGTTCAGATCCATTTGGGTTCGAGTTAACCCAAATATGAGTAAAATGACTATACCCGTACCCGACCGCATTTAGATGTCGGGTTATTTAGGTTAGGGTCAATTTGGGTCGAGTTCATTCAAGTTCAGATAGATTCGAATATAAGTATAATGATAAAAAAAAGTAGCTAATTTTATAAGTATACATAGATAATTTATAGAATTTATATAAGAAACTTTTATTTGGGTCAATCGGATCGACCAAAACCTGACTCTATTTGGAATTCTAGTTGGCCCAAATAATTCGAATAAGATTATTGACCTGAGTAACCCGATCGAAGTAAGCTTAATCGGTTTAGGTTCATGTCATATTTTTTTACGTCCCTACTTTGTCGGTAAGGTGCCTCTAAAGTTTCAAAACATTGATGAGTGGAATGGTTAGAGAAAAATCCGAACCGATCACGAAATAACGGTTCTCGGGTTTTTTAATCTACTGACACGATCACTGTTTTAAAAGGCTCGTAAAGGCTCCGCAAAGGTCTCGCAAAGGCGTGAGGATTGGTCATGCCGCCACGCCGTCTTATGGCACATGTTTTTGTAAACTCGATATTTATGAGTTATGATATAAATATATAAATATTTTCATACTTTTTGACGCCTTATGCCACACCTTATAAACTCAAAAGCTTCGCCTTAGCCGCAAATGCGTGAGGCTTGGTCATGCCGCCACGCCTCACTCTATTTATAACCTTAGACACGATTCATTTTTATTTTAATGTAGGTTTTGGAATGAAAAAAGTTAGAAGTATGCAGGGTTTGGAATTAGTGCCTGTAGGTCAACAATATAGTTACATCTTGCCAAATCTTGCTGCTGTACATGTGAAAAACTGCGACAAGTTACATTGCAATATCACTCTCGTCTAGCCATTATTATGTGTGAGATTCGTCTGTTTTGACAATACTGTAACATCCTAAGTCTAGGGATGAGCATAATAAATCACGGACCGGATCGAACTGAACCGACAAACCGGCTCGAACCAAACCGAATGTATTTCGGTCCGGTTCTCGGTCCATCCTTTTAATCATATTTAGTTATCAGTCCGGCTCAGTCCGATTTTACACAAAACCTATTAATATGCTTTGTTGTACCAGATCGAGCATATTTGTGTCCGGTCCTCGATCTGTGTTTTGGGCCAAATCGGTTTTCGGACCGAACAAATTTTGGTCCAGTCCTCCGTCCGTTTTATAGTTAAAATAGTTGGAGTTGACATAGGCTATGTCAACTCCAACTATTTTAACTATAACATTAAGCATCGTCTCTATCTTTATGCTTGAATCTAGGGATATTAGTCTGGTTGACCCGGTTGGGTTCGGATTAATTCGTGTTGAGGCTAAAAAAAAACATATTCGAACCCGACCTATTTAGAATTTGAGTCATTAGGTTCGGGTCAATTCGAGTCAAATTGGGTCAGGTTAATTCCGGTTCGGGTCACCCCCGAATATACATAAAATGATTAGACAAATTGCTTACATCAATATGTATACATTGTAAAAATATTAGTCGACATAGGCTAAAAAACATACTCAAACCTGACCCTGTTTTAACTCAGGTTAGTCGGGTTAATCCGAATTGACCCGAGTAATCTGACCCGAATAGACTTAATTAAGTTCGGGTCGGATTCGAGTCACTCTTTTGGACACCTCTACTTGTATCGGTATCCTGTTATAAAAGCTAAACTTTTAAATTGAATTTGCAAAAGCAATGTATCATGAGTTATATTTATTAATGACTAAGAGATCAACTTGCTATAAGGGCCAAGTTTTTGAACCAACATATAATTCTAATGTATTTTATTAATACACTTTTGGCCTTAGTAGTGTTTTTCGTAAGATATATGTTCCTAACCAGGAAATGGTTGTAATTTTGAATCTCGTCAAGCATAGATGTGTGACTGATATTATGAGAATGTATATAGTGATGGGTGCGTGTGAGTTTCTGTTTAAATTCTATTTCCTAAGCTATGTCGCTTAAAATCAAAATATCCCCTTGGATGGTGCAAGGATCACAACGTCCAAATTAAGACCATTTAGCTCTTGACGTACCCCTCAATACCTTATTAGCTTTCAATTGAATAATGAAATATGAATTATCAACTTCCTGTTAGTCGATTACTTGTCTCTTGACCTCACTCGCCTGCCATCAGCTCATCAGTAAAGGGATGAGATTTTCCCTGTTTATGTTACTTGAAAAGACGAGTGTTTTTTACTTAAATGTACTTGGTCTCACCGGTTTAATCATCGGACTGTTTCCAGCCCCTCTTTCGGCACCTCCAAATGTACACATCTAGCGATGTTTCAACTTTATCATTTGACGGTTGTTATCAGCTCACCTTAAACTAATACACGTAATATGCAAAGTAATTACCTATGGCTAATGTGATTTGTGGGTGACGTTGATGATCAACTTTAAATCTTGAAAGACATGCATGTTACTTTCATGGAAACTTTGACAACTTTTAGTCCCACCTCGGTCATGAAAAAGAAATTATACTAGCTAATATACCACAATATGTGTAGGCCATATGTATCTCGATTAATATCAAGTTTCACTAGTTTCACATCACAATTCGTGGAAAATGAACATAAATTCTTGACTTTTTCATAGTTATCGAAATTTTTAAAACTTTTCTAAGTCCAATATTTTACTTTACAAAATTTGAGATTCCTTTTTCTTTTTGTAGCTATAGATATTAGTTTTGTTTCGTATGTTGAAACTTAAAACAAATGAAATTCCTAAAGTTGTTTCAATTAAAAAATGAAATTTGAATTACTCACTTCTTGCTAGCCGACCACTTGTCTCTTGACCTCACCCTTCTTTTTATGATCGACTATTATATTTGTCTGATTATTAGAGCGAAGGTGTGGTGATGGAGCTCAAGCTCTTCATCACTGTCATCTCAGCGACACATCAGCATCCCACTTCTCCACAACTAACCACAACAAACCCCTCTCCCTCATAACAAACCTCAACCTTTTAATTTAGGGCCCACCGCTTACAACTTTAATTTTTTTTCACATATCCAAATAAAATAAAATTCATTTATAAAAATAAAATTACAACACCAAAAACACCATTTTAAAACATTATTTTACTGAATTTAACAAAATCAGTTTACATTAATAGTAGACCATGAACTAATGAAAGTCAACTAGGCAAGCCCAATGGGCTTTTTCTTTTAGGGCAGTATATGTATTTTTTTGCTATTCGCCGCTACTATATATCCTCTTCTTCAACAATGGAGTCCCTGTATTTTTGCTGCAAAAAAAAAATAGTGCAATTTGGTATTTTTGCTGCAAAAAAGGTAATAACTCATTTTGATAAAACGTTTACCTCTTTCTTGGCCCCACTCTTTGTCAGAAAACTCCTTCGTCGTGCAGATGACGAGCTCATCAATGGCGAGTTTGGATGGTGTCGTGGCGAAGGATGGCGAGCATGCCATGCTGGAATGGCGAAGGGCAACGAGCTCCACACCTTCCCCTCTTATACTCTTCAATAAAGCTCTTTTACAATTTCAACATAATTTAGATAAGTAGGTAACATAAAACAGTTAACTTATACTAGGTTATAAGCTTTTAAGTAGAGGGTATTTAATTTTTCACAAAGCATACTTTTTTTTTATCTTCTTAGTCAAGCGAGCTAGCTCCGATCAAACTAAAGCGCATACTAAAAAGAAGGGGCTTAGGCTTCGAAAGGCGTATGCTACCTTCTTAAAGACAACACAACTACGTGTTGGCACTCAATTAGTAGCGTTGGCACGTCACTCGACTCCTGGGTTGACTTCGGCTAAAATGCGTTCATATTATATTATTTTTTATTATCAAGAAAACAAAAATGGTTACAAGAGAAACAGGGAAAAAAATGTTTTGTAATTTCACTTGTTAAAACAGAAAAAAGTAAATTTTTTATTTTTTAAATAATTTAATAAGAAATATATGATTTGAACGCAAAATTTATTTTCCTTGTTCTGTTCAAAATATTTGTGCAAAACAACGACGTTTTCTTTTAACTAAAACACACCCTAAACCTTTTCATAGTTAACAAATTTTATAAACTTTTATATAAACTCTAAACTTCTTAGCCTATAAACTTATACAACAATGCTATATCCTTCTAAAATCCTTCTTAATTATCTTTCTAATGTCACTTATCATGAGTTCACATGAAGATATCATATTTCAATAAATTCATAACACATATTATTAAGAAAACATTAAAGAACACAAGTTAGGAAGAAATATCATTTCTCAAACTTTTATATAAACTTTAAACTTGTTAGCTTAAAAAAAACACACGCTTTAAGAAAATGGTTTTATTTAGTAAGGTTATATTTGTTTATTTAGTTTTTGTTGTTTGCGCGACGATGCTGGAAAGTGGTTTAGCAACGGTGGCCGGTAATCAGTTAGTCGAATCACCCTTACAGTTTATCACTTTACAATTGGTCGATTTCTCATTTTTCTCACTATAAACAAAGTCCTTTTGTGTCCAAACACCCGTTATGTTCGTTGTCTCTCTCTTTCCAATTCTTGAAGTCTTGAACGGTCTAGAATTTATGTACCAATCTTATCTCCAAATTGAATTGTGTTCCTAGTCCCATCTCATCATCAATTCATTATCACAAGTGTGTCACCATCCAATTTATGAATGGTACATACTTATTCCCTAGAAATTAGTATATCATTTTGTCACTATCATCTTACCCAGCTCCATACCTGTAACATAAACAACAAAACAATTAGTCATATAACATGATAAGTACCAAAAGAATTTGTGGAAATACTCACCAAATGAGACGAATGGACCCAAACAGCTCGAAAAAACACAGGATAACGTCGAACAGATCACAAGGAAAATGATACACCTTATACGATAGACAACAACATAACGATCAGATCATATAGCGATACATGAACGAATAGATGCATGAACGACGAATTTTGGACTGTTTCGTGAATGCATTGGATTTATATTTTATAAAAGACGACGATCAAGATTTTAAACAAATCACAATCCAATCCAATCATAAATTGCATCTCATTCATTCAACCAATCACCCTTTATAATTCGTTTATTTTCGATTAATATTTAAAATCTTAGTTCGCCTTTAAAAAGCAGGTAAAGGTATGACTGTCTGCATCATCCGTACCAGTAGATCAACTACTGCCAATAGTTTCCATTATGCACTAGGTAACTTCTATTATTGCTTCCGTACATGTGACACCTCACATTCCCTTTATATCCGTTATACCTAACGGGCTGTTTAGCAACACGATAGACACACCGATTGGCAGCTGTGATTGACGATTTCGGTGATCCTGCTTCCTGTGTGGCTGTACTACTACCAGAAGAGCACGATCCAACCGCAGAAGACGAAGGCGATCCAGATAACGTTGAGCGTTTAGGTAACGATAAAAACGCTCGTATCTTAATCGATTTCCCTTGTTTCGCAGCGTATAGATCGTATTCTTCGATCAAATTGTTTAAATCTTCATCGCATGTAATTAAAACAAGTGCATCTAGATCTTCAGTGGGTAATTGACACCGTAAACACACAGTGGTTTCACACAGTTCGCCTAGTTTCGTCATTAGTTCTGTTGATCACAAGATGTTAGATATGTGTTTTTACTAAATGTAGTTAACTTGTCACTTTTTTGAGTTATGTGTAATCATATATTTTTTTTGCTATATAACTATATTTTTGAATCTCGTCTGTTGTGTGTACTTTGTAGTCATTTTACCTCTCCGTGGGTAAAATGATCACAACATAAAAACAACAGACGAAATTCAAAAGTATGGTTATATAAAAGTGCAAAAAAAAGATGCCTGTACAAAACTCGAAAAATTGACAAGTCGGATATATTTTTAAGAATGACTAACCGTTGAAAGAGATGGAGCGGTTAACGGAGAGTAAGCGAGTTTGGCCGCCATGATAACGGAGAATGCCGTCGGGATAACGAGGGAGTATTTTGCCGCCAAAACTACATAAGAATTTGATTGTGTTTGTAGATGTCATGGTGTGTTTATTTTTGAGAGAAGAAGGTGTGTGTTGTGTGTTTGCTTGTTCAAGCCTAAGCATGGTGATATTGGGGCTTTATTTATAGACTTTGTTAAAGGGGTATGAAACGGGAAAACGCGCACAAAAACTATAAAAGTTTATGTCGATCAATAGTCACTTTTAGAAGAAAGTAGTTGATAATTAATTCCTTTTATTTATTATTATTATTTTTTGTTTGGTAACCAATAAATTACTATCAACAAATGCGTCTCATGTTTACTTTTTCATTTTCGCATAGAGCATTTTGAAACCGTATATTCTAGTTTTTCATATGACTATTTTTGGTGGTTTATAGTCATTAGATGTGTTCTGCATTTTGATCATAAATTAAGATCTTATTACTTGGTAGGGAAAATTTGTGTATTATTTGTACTAGGCGAGTACCCGCGCCTAGCGGCAGCGGTTTCTAGCGTCAGATAATTAATGATTTGTGATATTGTGGTGAGTGTCTTGTGTAGCGTTTAAAATAGAACGTAAACCGATGAAAATGCAATTGCAAACGGTTATACTATATGATAACTAAAGTCTAGACAAAATTCTTAACATCTATCAAACAACATATAAAAACATTTAATGAAAATGAAAGTAAACATTTGATCAGTTATGAGATAAAAACTAACAACACACGTTACTTGTTGCGTAAAAGCTAACAAGGATGGTATTAGTGATTAGCCCAAAATATATTTTAAAAAATGGGCTAATTTTGGCTATTTAGTAAAAGATTTGGGCACATTTAGCCATTTTTTTTTGAAATGAGCGTATTTAGCCTATTGAAAAGTTAAATGTGCACTAACGGGCACATATTTTCTCTTAATTGTAAAACATTATAATCGTTTTGAAAGAAAAACTTTTATATATATATATATATATATATATATATATATATATATATATATATATATATATATATATATATATATATATATATATATATATATAGCAAGATCGTTTGTGTTAAAAAAAGTTTATGGGTTCTAAACGAAAAATAATAAAAGTTTGAAGATTTGGGGATTAAATATAATGTTTTGAAACCCGGTTCGACCCGGGTGGTTTAACCGGTTGAACCGTTCCCGTCAAAAAACGGGTAGATTTAAACCAAGTCACCCGACAGGTTGGGTCAAAACGGGTCAAATTAAACAGGATCAACCCACCGGGTTTGAAGTGTCCCGAGTCAACCCGGTTTTCGATATGTATTAATAGTTTCAAATTTTTACTTTTTACTTTTTGGTTTTTTTCCTTTATATATAGTATAACAGGGTACCGCTGCGGCGGGTACCTGTGACGATTAACCTGAGAAATAGATCTCGATGAGACCTGATTCACCAGTTTGTATCGGTTTCAACGGTTCCTCTCTGGTTCATTTTTTGATGGCTGTTATTGGTTAGCCGAACCGGTGGCGACACCGGTTTTCGGTTGAACCCGTTGGTCCGGTTCGATTTTCAAAACTATATGTACCATCAACTTGTTAGCTTGTATGAAGCTTTGTGTGTTTTATTAATTTGTATACTTTTCATTTTAGGATGTTTTAAAAATAACATTAATTAATGTGTTTAATTATTTTATATTTAAAATTATGTTGTAGCTTGTTTAAATTGTACATTGTGAAAATTTTATTGTACTTTTTAGTGAGGGGTGTTTTAATTGGTTGTTTTTAATTTGGTAGATATGCTTTTAATTGGTTGTACAATGTGAATAAATTATTGTGCTTTTTAAGTAATGAGGTGTTTTAATAAGAGTATTAATTACACAATACATTTCTCTCACCTTTGACTTTCAACTTTTCACTTTTCAAGGTTTGACCGTTTTTCTATTATATGTAGTATAGATTTGTATTTGTATATCCATAGTCGCTTATATTTATAAAAAATATTGCATAAAAATATTTTCTTTTGGCGTATATTTTGGGACTGAATGAAAATAAATTAGGTAGTTGATAGCACACGTCAGTGATAATATTCACAATACGTGTGGGCCCATACCGGTGGAGTTTGTATAAAAGACTTTTTCCTAAAATGTGGTCCTAAAAGAATAAAGACCATCATACTTCTTGTATGGAAAATTAGAAAAATAAAAAGACGGCGATGCATCTATTTTTAAATAATTGTACATTGATTAAAAGAAAAAAGTTAAAAGTTATAATTTATGATTTCTTTAAACTGTGTAATAATATGATAAACCTAGTCATATACTTTATAAATATTTTATTAATGAACAATTAATTTAAGACAATATAAAAAGCCTTAAAATTTGGTTGGAAAAGAAGAAGTAAAAACTTTGTGATATAAATAAATGAAGGCGTTTCACTCTTTTATGTTTTCACCGTTGCAAACAAATTAATCTACTTGCATATGTGAGTGTTAAACATCATGGTTAAAATCATAAAAACTACCAGAGTACCTAAAAGATGTGGCAATAGGTATTCTATATCTATATTATCTGGCAATGTGATGTTATACGACCATATTTTATGGCAATGTGATGTTATGCGGCTATATTATTTTAATAATGTAGCGGTTTGCTTTTTTGTTTTTTACTCGAGTGAGTTATCGGTTGAGGGGACGAACCATTCGTCAATTTTGGAGCCGATCGACCCACTTCGATCCATATGCTGCAATGGCGGTGACTCGGTCGGTGCATCGGCGACCGAACCGGTCGACCGACCACTACGGGCAACCTAATGGCTTTATTTTTTTTTAGTGTTTGGCTTAGTAGCTTAATTAGATTCTACATTATGGTAAAATGGTTGTATATTTTGGTGAAGAGGTGAATTAAATAGTGTTTTTTGAAAGCTTAATTATATTATAAATTGTGTTTAAATAGTTGTAGTTTTGGGTGAAGAGATGTTTTATAAGGTAGTAAATACTACCTTATAAGCATTATTTACAAGTACTTAAAGCAAACACAAAACTAAAAAAAAACTACTACTACTTATGGTGGTCTTAAAATAGCTAATAAGAGAGAGAGAGAGAGAGAGAGAGAGAGAGAGAGAGAGAGAGAGAGAGAGAGAGAGAGAGAGAGAGAGAGAGAGAGAGAGAGAGAGAGAGAGAGAGTCTTAAACGCATTATAAGATAGTATGGATAGCTCGAAATAATCAACCAAAGAATTGCTCGATTCAAGCTTAACCCAAAAATATATTTACATTTATTGTGTATCTATATTAATAGCTCAAATCCACTAATTATATGTCATTATAAACACTTAATAAGGCCTATTATCAACACTTGATAACCCGTCCACTATCCCAGACCGCGCATGCCTTGAAAGAACCTACAGGTCGTGTAACATACACGCGTGAGACAACTGTCTCTCATTGACACTAGCGGGTAAAATGTATCATCTGATATATGACAATGAGAGACACACGAGCAGAAATATTGGAGAAAGGCGCGACCTAGTACGATCAAATGAGAGGGTGCTACTTGGGAGCTACTTGTCATTCTTGTCTGCCCGTCAGATGACCAACACCAAACATGTCTACAACCATTGATCATTCACATGAGGTTTATCCTTAAACCCTAAGTCTATAATTAGAAGGCATTCTACACCAAAAAGAGGGATCATTCTCTGAAATTCTTGGTTTGTTTAAGTGTTCTCCAAACTCCTGATTCTTAATCATCTATTTGGATCCTTACCGTTATACATGAGAAACTAAACAACCCAACCATCTCAATCCAGTCTTTATCATGATTTTTTACATACTATATGTTAGTACAATTTATGCGATGGGTGGTAACAGATGTGAATGTAGCTTGTCGGACCGGGCCGACAAGTGTCCAGCGGGTTGGTCTTGTACTAATTCAAGTAGTTTGAATGAGATCCCTGCACAAGAAAGGTAAACCGTTAGTCTTACCGTGAGGACGGACCCCACGATTAGACTCTGGCGTGAGAGTAAGTACACATTCTTGAGAGGGAAATTAGAAGTATGTGTGTGTAATTATGAGAGAGAAAATTGTACCTTGTATGGGGATTAGAGCCCCTTTTATAGGCGAGGTTTGCCACTGGGGCTTCCTAGATTCTCGCATATAGTGGTTAGTTGCCGGAATCGGACTCTTGGCAGACAAGAGCTCCGTGTTAATCGCGGATGCAGACGTAAGGGGTCTAACGGTTGAGGGTCCAGCCCGTTATGTGCCTTGCGTGCACCTCAAAGCCTGGACCATAGCCAATTTAGCCATTGGGCTATCAGAGGCCTAGGATTTGTAATAATTGGGCCTAAGCCCAGTATGTGTATAGTGTGTATTGGGCCTCGTGGGCCTGTAATACATACTACACGTCATCAAGTCCCCCCAGTCTAGTATGTCTATTGCGTGCGGATATTGTTTCATGCGGTGGATGTTACTAGACTCAAGTTGACTAAGCGTTTTGCCGTCCCATACCTTTTTCCTTTTTGATGAGAATTGTCACGTCACCCAGTCCCCCTAGTCTAGTGTATTGACTGCATGCGGATATTGTCGCGTGCGGTAAGTACTTACTAGATTGTAGATTTGACCAGGACGTGTTGTTATCCCGTGCTTTGTCCTTTTCTTTACTTGGGAAGCGTTTCGTACGACATGGACGTTTGTTGACTCTTCGTTTTCTGCTTTGACGTGACCTACTGTTCCACGTGTCCTTTTTTATTTTTGATCTTGGCCATTCACTTCGTCTTTCTTTTGCACGTGTCATCATCCGGTTCTAGGTTTTTCTTTATTATAAATACTGCTCCATCTTTCACCATCGCCGTTTGTTGCTTTCCTTTGGAAAAAAGAAAACAGTAAAAAATTTTCTCATCCGTCTGCCCTTGATCCCCTCGCTATGGCTTTGATTGTTGATATAAAGTGTAATACTCCTCCAGGGACGTTTGGCTCCTTCATTGCGACTTACAATATTCCACCAGAGGTGCATCCCGAGCTTCCTGACCGTAAGTGTACGATGCATGAGTGCTCTTCTGGGAAGATTGGCTTATATACCCACTTTTTTGATCTTGCCAATTTTCGTCTGCCCTTGTCTGTTTTCCTTGTTGACTTACTTGAGTATTATCGCATTAATATTTCTCAACTATCGGTTCTCGGCGCGTGCAGAGTTTCTCACTTTGAGATCTTATGTCGTGTTCATAGCATTACTCCCACTGTTACTCTGTTTCGTTGTTTTTATGTTAACTCAAAGTTGAAAGGGTGGTTTTTCTTTAGTAAATGTGATGGTGTCCCCGCCTTTGCACTAAAAACTCTTGATTCTGTAAGAATTGGAATGATCGATTTTTCGGGTCGATGCCTTTGCCTGTCTCCCGTCTCGCTTCCCATGGCATTCTAGGAAGAACATCTCTAAATATCCCGTTCTTCGCCTGACGAGTATAATGCTGACCATTTTGTTGCTCTTGCTGCTAATCCTTATCCCTTCCGAGCATTCCCTGAGCCCTTTCTTTGCTGGGTTGGTTTGAGTCGTTACTATACTTTGGGTGAGGATGTGTACCATGAGTATCTTCGTGAAGATCAAACTGGTGAGTTTCATTTGCTTGCTTTTTTTAATGAATATACTCGGCCCCGGAGCCTCTGAAGGCCACAATGACCACCCGTCTGGCGTGGGGCGGAAGGGGAACCGCCTATTATTGAAGTTGCTTTTCATCGCATCGCGCCACTTATCCCTATTGCCTCCTGCTCGCACGTGATGGTGAGTTGGAGGCCGATGTTAATCTTCTTTTTAGCCGAAGGTGCTAGTGTTGATACCGCTTGGTGGATCATCTTTGAGGCTACAGTGTTCTGATGCTAACCCTTCTTCCTCCGGTCATTTGAAGAGAAAAGAGGGCCTTTGTCAAGTGTTCCGACCATCTAGTCCCGCCAAGAGGCCTCGTTTTGAATCTCAACTAGGTCCCTCCAGCAGTAACATTCCTGTTGGTGGCTTTCAGTAATTATTGAATAGTAGCCTTTTGGAGGCTGAGCTAGGCTATACGGCTCCCCACACTGGTCCTTTCATTATTTCTTCTATTTCCACCACTCTTGAGCGTGAGGTTGGGTTTTCTGTTGGTTCTTCTTTCAGGTATCAACCTGATATCGGTTCTCCTGAAAGGTTGGTTATTTCTTCTGATTCTTCTTCTGATTCTAGTATCGCCGCCGCTGAGCCGAGGTTACTTCTTGTACCAGTCCGAGAATCTTTTGGGTGTTGTTACACCGCCACAACTGCTCCGGTACGCTATTCCTATATTGAAGAATGTTTCCCCTTTCCTTAATTCGTCTTCCAGTGGATGGGCTAACCGTAGTGCCAAAGATCTTGTTGGACCTTCTGTTGGCCAACTTTAGACTAGTAATGCCCAGGCTTCTGTTGAGTTTGACCCCCTGTGCTCACAGGAGCGCCATCATCCGGAGTGGAAAGTATTGAATGGGTCTCTGCTTGACAATCCCTTGGATTGCCGCGATATTGTTGACGGTGTTGCTCCTCCGAATTTTTCCTCTTTACTTCGTGAAATGAGCCACGACGATTTATTTTCAGGTTTTGACCTTTTGTCAGCTCGCCATTTGTGCTTTGGTTCTGAGTTGCGGACTCGTGCAGAACATTATCTGTAAGAGAAGGAGAAATTATCCGCCAAGTGTGATGTTCAAGCTAACTTGATTCATGGGTTAGAGTCCCAATTGGCTCAGGCTGAATCAAATGCGTCTGAGATGTTGTCTCTTCGCGGTGAAGTATCATCTTTAGGGGCGGTTGTCAAAGAAAACGAAGTGTTACGTGTCAAGATCAAAGAGCCGAAGCTTCTTCGCCAGCTAGCGACGCCGAGCTTGAACATTTACGTGTGCTACCTCTACTATTGAATCCCGTGAATTGAACTTACTAAACAAAAGTTCTCTTTTTTTTTTGTTTTTCTTTCCGTTCTTTTTTCTCCTCTCTTTTTTATTGACCTCCGGAATTTTCTTTGTTAGGTACAAGTTTTGGACAGTGAATGTTTGGAGCTCCATCCTCGTGCTTCAGAGTTGGCTTGCTTGAAGGAGATCTTTCTTAAGGTTGCCTTATATTTAGAGGAAAAACTTTATCCGAGCTTGCTTACTGCTATGTCCATTCGTCGTTGGTTATTGTCCTAAGGCTTCAAGCTTGCCATATCTGGATGTTGGCGTTGGCAAGGTTACCTGGACGCACTGGCTGATGCTATTAGTTGTATTGTTGATAAAGGGATGCAAGATGGGCTTGTTGCCGGACATTTTCATGGTACGACCAATACGCCTCTTTCCCGCGTTGCTGCTTTTAATCCTTCTGCCAAGGCTAACTATGAAAATGCTCTTCAAGTGCTCCACGGTCTCCCGCTTCTTTACTCTTCCTTAGAGGCTCTTAAGGATTCTTCTGTTGAAAACATCATTCGCTTGCTTCGTCCCGAGGTATCCTCCGATGATTTATCCTCTGTTGAGAAGCAGCTTTACTTGGAGCAACTGGTCGTTCCTGCTTGTCTTTCTGGGGGCTCTTCGAGTGAGTCTTCCCTCTCTGCTTCAATCCAAGGTTGTTTTGATAGAGCTAAAAAAGCGAGGGAAGGTTCCCTTCATGATTGGTTGGCACTCGCGGATACTTGGTTTTCTTTTGCTGATCCTTCGTGTATAGAACCTATAGTGGAATCAGTTTGTTTGTCCGCTCCGAGCATGGTGGTGTTGTTAGCCTTGGTGCGGATACTGTTCACCGTAGGAGCGGTCCGTTTGTGAACCCTTCCATTTAATAGTAGTTTATTGTGATTATGCTTTCTTGTTGTTTGGCCACGCCGGCGCCTTTGTTTCTTTTATGTAAACAGCCTATTGTATGCATATTTATTTTGTTTCGAAACTTTTTGCTATTTAATCTTCACACTGATGTGTCTATTATAATAGTCTTTTTTGAATACTTGTGGGTTATTCTCCCGATACTGGATTTGCAATATCTCTTACGTATCTTGAGGTAATTTAGAGGTTACTCAGCCTTTTGTTATTCGGAATAACATTGTATGGGTCATACCCATGTGTATGCGCGTCTTACATACATAAGTATTTTTTTTTCAAATTAAATGATTAAAAAGAATAATTTTCTAAAGTAAAACTGGTGAAGGTAGCTAAGCTTCACCTTTTTTCATTCAATAGAAAAGAACAAGACATTAAAATATAAAAAGATAGGTTTGACATGAACCCTCCTTCACGGAATCCGCGAGGGATGGGTTGCTTACACTTGATGTATGTAACATCTCTTAAGATTGCAAACATTCCATGTTTGTGGGATTAGATTCCCCGCACGGTCCTTTAGCTTGTATGCGCCTTTTCCTAATGCTTCCGTGACAACGTAGGGTCCTTCCCATTTAGGTCCTAGCTTTCCTCCTTCTTCGGCATGACTTGCATCATTGTTCCGATATACTAGGTCTCCTGGTTTGAAACTTGTATTTCGGACTCTTGAGTTGTAATATTTCTCCATTTGTGCTTTGCTTTTTGCTTCACGTTTGCCGCTTGTTCTCTTCTTTCTTCAAGGAGGTCCAAGTTCATTTCAGCGCCATCGTCCATTTTCTTCTATGTTTGCTTCTGCCGTCCTCTATGTGGGCATCCCTATCTCAGCTGGTATGACAGCTTCCGTTCCGTATGTTAACGAGAATGGAGTGTCTCCGTTGCTAGATTTGATCATTGTGCGATGTGCCCACAGTACGTGCGATAATTCATCTAACCAGTTTTTGCTTTTTTCTTCCAACCTAGCCTTTATGCCTTCCCCTAGGCTTCTGTTTGTTCTTTCAACTTGTCCGTTTGCTTGTGGGTGTTTTACTGAAGCAAAGTGTTGCTTTATATTCATTTTTTCGCACCATTCTTTAAATGTGTTGTCTCGGAATTGTTTTCCGTTGTCAGATATTATTTCTCCCAGGAGTTCGAACCTGAATACGATGTTTTCCCACACAAATTTCTTGAGCTGATTTCCTGTTATGGTGGCTACCGGCTTTGCTTCTATCCATTTTGTGAAGTAGTCTATTGCTACTATGAGGAATATGACTCTCCCAGGCCCTTCCGGTAGAGGTCCTGCAATGTCGATTCCCCACTTGTGGAACGGCCATGGGGAAGTAATGGGCGTTAGCTTTTCTTGTGGATATTTTGGAACTGGCCTATGCACCTGAAAACTTTTGCATGCTTGGATTAGTTTCCGGGCATCGCCGTGCATGGTAGGCCAGTAGTATCTGGTACGCAGGGCTCTGGCTACTACAGACCTTGTCCCTGCGTGCATGCCGCAAGATGCTTCATGAATTTCTCGTAACACGTTGTTAGCTTGAAGGGGCCCAATGCACCGTAACCATGGTCCAAGAAAAGATTTCTTGTAAAGTATCCCATTGACTACTGCAAATCTTTATGATTTTCTTTTAACTTCTCGTGCTCTCTCTTTTTCTGCTGGGAGCGCTTCTTTTGTCAGGTATTCATATATTGGTGTCTACGAGCGGTGTTTCTTCTATTGACTTTTGACCAAGTTCTTCCACTAGTACTTGGTTTTTTAGATGTGCAAAGCTAGTAGAAGCCATTTTGCTTAGGGCGTCTGCCTTTTTGTTTTCACTTCTGGGAACTTGTTTGATTGAGAACATTCAGAAGTTCTTTTACTTTTTCCATATATTGAATCATTCCTGATTCTTTTGCAATGTATGTTCCATTGACTTGATTTGCCACCAGTTTTGAGTCTACATTTGCTTGCTCGTTCTTGACTCCCATTTTTTCTGCTATCCGTAATCCTGCTATCAAGGCTTCATATTCGGCTTCGTTGTTTGTTGTGTTGAAACCGAACCTTAGAGCATAAGTAAACTCTGTCCCCTGAGGGTCCGTCAGTATGAGACCTGCTCCGCAACCGTCTATGCAAGATGAGCCGTCCGTGAACAGGACCCATGGTTGCGGAAGTTCCTTCACTTCCATTGGTTCGTCTTCTTCTTCATCTTTTGGATGCTCTACTATGAAGTCCGCTAGAATCTGTCCTTTAATGGACATTCTTGGTCTGTATTGAATGTCATACTCCCCCAATTCAATGCTACACTTTTGTAATCTACCTGCAACTTCTGGCCTTGATAGTATTTGCTTGATTGGCTGGTCCGTGATGACTACTACCGTATGCCCTTGTAAATACCTCTTCAGTCGCTTTGTAGCATGTACCAAGGATAAAACTAGTTTTTCCATTGGTGTGTAATTTATTTTCGGTCCTCGCAGGGCTAGGCTCACAAAGTATACTGGCGTCTGTTTACCTTCCCTTTCTGTCATCAGAACCGCACTGACCGCTTCTTTGGCTGCTGCTAAGTATATTATTAACTCTTCTTTCTCCTGAGGTGCGGTTAGGGTGGGGAGGTTTGCTATCATCTTCTTCATCTGCTTAAAAGCTTCCTCCGCTTCTTGTGTCCATTGAAAGTCGCTCTTTTTCGTACACTTTTTGAGTGTTTTAAAGAATGGTAGTGACTTTTCGGCGGATTTAGCCAAGAATCTATTCAAACTTGCTAGCTTTCCATTCAGTCTTTGAACATCTTTAAGGCATTTTGGAGATGGGAGGTTTAGTACGGCCTCTGCTTTGTCTGGGCATACTTTAATTCCTTTAGTGTTTATTGTGTATCCTAAAAACATCCCTTCTTCCATTCCGAAAGTGCAGTTTTTGGGATTTAGCTTCATGTTTATTTCCCTTAATTTTTTGAAAGTTTTCGCTATGTCTCTTATTATTTCTTCCTCAGAGCGGCTTTTGATCACCAGATCATCGACTTACACTTCTAAGTTTCTGCCAATTTGTTTGTGGAAACTTTGTCTGCTAGCCGCTGGTATGTTGCTCCTGCGTTTTTAGTCCGAATGGCATCTTAGTGTAGCAAAATATTCCCTGATTTGTGATGAAGGCTATTTTTTCCTCATCTTCTTTTGCCATCTGGATTTGGTGATAGCCTTTGTACGCATCTAGGAAACATTTGAAGGGATATCCGTAGAGTGATTCCACCTTCCAATCTATCTCTGGTAAGGGGTAACCATCTTTCGGACAGGCTTTATTAAGGTCCTTGAAGTCGACACACATTCTACAGCTCCCGTCATGCTTTGCTACCATTACCGGGTTGGCCAACCAGCTGTGATAATGTACTTCCTTCATGATTCCTGCGTTCACGAGTTTCCCTACTTCCTCTTGTATCGCCTTGCTCCTTTCTGGTGTTTGGCCTATTTTCTTTTGCCTTATTGGAGTATATCCTTCCCGTATGTTTAGGCTATGTTCTGCTATGTGTCTTGGAACGTCCGTCATGTCGGCTGGACACCAGACGAATATATCGAAGTTCTACTTTAGCATGTCACATAACTTTTTTCGCCCTTCAACTAATATGGTTGACCCAATGGCTATTGTTTGTTTCGGATGTTCCAGATGTATTGCCACGTGTATTCGTTTTTCACTTTGCTTTTCTGTCACGGGCTGCGGTGTTGGTTCGGAAACCATAGTGCATTCTAACGAGACCATTCTGCTACTGCGGATCGTGAGCACTCCGCCTTTCACTGGGATTTTCATCATCCCGTGCGCTGTTGAAGGGACGGCCTGTAATTTTAGCACTCTCGGCCTTCCTATGATCCCGTTATATGGCGATTGGGACCTAACCACCACGAAGTTCATCAATGCTGATGCCGAATGATCGTCCTCCCCGATTTTAGTTAATAGTGATATCTGCCCAATCGGCCATATTATTTCTCCGCTGAATCCCATAAGAGGGGTTGTAGCAGGTACCATTTGCTTTCTTATTTCTGGCCGGAGCCTTTCGAAACAATGTTCATATAGGACTTCTGATGCGGAGCCTCCGTCGACATACATTCGGTGTATAAAGTGTCCACCTATCTCTGCTTCGATGAGCATTGGTCCGTCATTCCCTTCTTCTCCCGTGAGTGGTGGGAACGAAATGTTCTGGTTTGGAGAAAAGCTTTGTGTAACTTTTTGTCTGATCACCCGTTGCTGAGATTGCACCATCAAGATTGCAAGAGGCTTATCTTTTCCTGACGTTTCTCCTTTCTTAGGTGCTTTGGACTGATCCTTGCCACTATTTTGCTTAAGTTCCTTTATTACGTTTGACAGCTTTCCAGTTCTCAGCAATTCTTCTATCTGTCTTTTTAGGTGCATGCATTCGTCCGTGTTGTGTCCTACTTCTCCATGGAACTCGCAATACTTGTTGTCGTTTCTTTTCTCAATCGGCGTAAGCATTGGAGGAGGAGTCTTGAATTTCGCCTTTTCCAATGCCAATATTTCTTTGGGTGTTTTGGAAAGGAGGGTGAACCTATCCTGCTTCCGATCCATCCGGAGCGGATTTCTGTATCCTCTCTTGAAGCCTTGCTTTTGTCGGGACTCATGCGGCTTCCATTGCACTTGGGGTAGCGTCCTCCTCTTTTCGTGGTTGCCAGCGGCTACTTCCCCACGAAGGAAAGATGCGGTTACCCTCATCATCTCGTCCACCGATTTGGGTATATTATCATGCAGTCTCATAATTAACTCAGGATTAGTGATTCCATGCATGAAGCTGGAAACCTTCATGACTTTCGGAGCTCCTTTGACATCTCTACTTTCCACCTTAAATCTTTTCACGAATTCTTCTGTGGTTTCTCCTTCCTTTTGTTTGATATGGTGAAGCTCCACTGGATCCTTTATGCACTTCTTTTGCTGAAGGAAGTTTGACAAGAAAACTTCCTATAGTTCGTCATAGCTGTCTACCGATTCCGGTGGGAGATCATCGAACCACACCCTAGCAGATCCGGTGAGGGTAGAGTTGAACATGTGGCACCACGTTGGCACAACCCAACGTTCTACCTTTGCCGCTGCTTGAAAATTTTTGAGGTGATCTTCTAAGTCTTCACTTCCATCATATGTATTTACATTAGTAGGCATTCACGTCTTCTTAGGCATGTCGAAATAGCGAATGCATGGAGTGAACGGGTCGGTCTCCTTGCACACCCATGGCCAAGCTAAGTCGTCATTCTCGACATCCAACCTTTGCCTCTTTGACCCGGAACTCCAGTGTTCATCTCCGTTGTCTTCACTTTCAGAGTGCCGATCGGACCTTCGTGAGTATGTTTGACTACATTCGTATCCTCCTGAATAGGGTTCCGTTCTTTGCGAAGAAGAAAGGTGGTGAGTACCCCTGTCTTCTTTGGATCTGCAACGTTTAGTTCTCTGTGTGTGTTGGAATCACTCATAATATGTATTTCAAGTGTTAGTAATCATTATGTAATAGGTTTGTAGAAAACTAGAAGGGGGGTTGAATAGTTTACCGATTAAAAACTTTGTTTTGAAACTTATTGAAAGATCAATTGATATTGATCTTAGATATGTTAATGAAATATGTAAACAATATGTAAAGAGTAGATAAGGAAAGAAACAATCAAACCACAACAAGTTTGTGGAAAACTAGAAGGGGGGTTGAATAGTTTTACCAATTAAAACTTCCTTTTAATCTATTTAGATCGACTTATGTCAATCTATTTGGATGTGTGTGTTGGATGTTGATAAACAAACATATAAAGGTAAGTAATGAAAAGATAAGAGTAAGAAGCACAAAACCACAACGCAAGTATTTATAGTGGTTCGGCTACAAGGTCACCTTCCTTGCCCTACTCCACTCCCCGAGTCACATACTCGAGAGTTCGTAATCACTACACCAATCTCCTTATGTCGGAGAAGCCTTCACAACATTGCTTAACCTTTTTCCGGTACAAATCTAAATACCTAGTTCTTTCACACCAAGGCGAACCACACCTACACAACGTCACCTACCCTTTATACGGTGCTAGGCTAACCACCGGGTTCTTTCACTCCAAGGTGAACTACACCTACACAACGTCGCCTACCCTTTATAAGGTACTAGGCTAAGTACCTAGTTCTTTCACTCCAAGGTGAACTACACCTTCACAACGTCGCCTACCCTTTATTAGGTACTAGGCTAAGCACCTAGTTCCATTGCAATGGAGGAACTACTACCACACTACACCAACGCCTAATCCCAAAGGAGATCTACTCCTTTACAACATCATCAAGGATATCAATATCCTTGGATCTAATACTAGTCTATCTTGTACATCGACACATACCATATCGAATGTACATCTAAGGCACCTTTCACTAATGCCTTTGACTAGATCTACAAGACACCTTTGACTAATGTCTTGTGTCTTCACTTCTAAGCACCTTTCACTAATGCTTCTTTGTCTTGACTTCTAAGCACCTTTCACTAATGCTTCTTTGTCTTGACTTCTAAGCACCTACCACAAGTGCTTATGCTCTAGACGATAGATACCCTTCACTAATATCTTCGTCTTGACACTTGAAACATCTTTCACTAATGTCTTCAACACTACACTTCTTTGAAGAAAGAAAAGAATCATCAACAAGAAGACTTCAGTAGCCTTGATGATGAGGAAGCATGGCAACTCATGGACTTGAGCTTGCTCGACTTCAAAGGTGGTGATCTTGCCTTTAAGAGGAACCTAAAAGATCACACAAAAACAAAACTACAAACATAGATATCTTGGATCTAAGGTTAGTGAGATTTAACTCAGGGGGGAAAGTGTGTTAGAAAGGGATTGAAAAGGGGTTTGAAATAATGAAGAAATGACTCACTATTTATAGAGGAAAAATCCTACTGTTCCCCGGATCCCACGGATCCCTACCACAAGGGATCCGGCTAGCACAAAGCTAGGGATCCGTGGTATGCTCCTCTTTGCCCATGGGTATTTTTGGTTATGGGTCATGGGTCATGGGTTATGGGTTGATCCATGGTTTTCTTTCTAGATACAATGTATCTTAAGGATACAATGAACTTGGTTAAGTGGTATAAATAAAACCATGGGTTATGGGTCAAAACCATTAGCTAGTTTTTACCTATACACTTGTTTTTACCCATTTTAGTATATACTTGTTTTTTACCCATTTTAGTGTATACATGTTTTTACCCATTTATGTTACCCAATATACTACATACTAGTTATGTGTATATTTTAACTAAATATGTAAACACTAGTTGTTGTACATATATATTACTAAATCATAAAATCACTTATACTTGTTTTAGTGTTTTATGTGAAAATGTGAATATGTTAGAAACTATTAGTTCAAACCATTTACGTATTTTATTTGTTTCGTTAATATGATTTTACGTTTGTTATCGACAAAACAATAGAAGATCGTAAAATATAAATAAACGTTTTTACGGCTTATTTGTATTAACAATCTCCCCCTTTTTGTTGATGACAAAACATAAAATTATTTTAAGGAAAATCTAAAATTCGTAAAAGTTTGAATTTGTAGTTTTTACTTTCTTCTCCCCCTTTTTGTCGAAACAAAAAGTGTTTGAAGGAAGGCAACACATTGTTTTTAAGAAAAACATGTGAAAGAATTAAAAGTAAAAGAAACTAGAGAGCAAATAACGTGAGAGGATCTCGTATTTAAACCCCCTTGACGAGTCCATCCCTAAGTAAGGGCGTCAAGAAAGTAATACTAATCTAGTTTGTTTGCAAATAAGTTTGCAAAAGATATCGTCTACGAGACGAATGTGCTCCCCCTTGATGATTGCAATTTATGCAAAGGGATGTCACGAAATGTAAACCTAGTATTGCAAGTAATTTGCAATGTATTGCTTTGACATAAAGCTCCCCCTAGCTTTAGGGTGTCAAAGTCTTCATATGTAAATTGAATAACTACAAAACAAAGGTTAGAAATCAAGTATAATTCACAATTTCCTGCAAATGTGATTCAAGTTAGTAGAAAGAAAACTTTCTGTCTCACGGATCCCGTGGTTCCCTCCTAGTAGGGATCCGTCTAGGCAATTTTGAGGGATCCGTTTTAGCTGTTCAATTACAGCCAAGGTGATATAACAAGCAATGTTATCACAAAAATCATATGCTCAATAAAATAACAAGCAGCATGTAATTTCCATTTAATAAAACTAGAGTTATGATAGACATGACTCTAAAAACTAATACAATAAGAAAATACATGACTAGGAATTTCTAAACCAACTATCGCTTGATGCTAGGACACCACTAAAATCTTCTAGCTAAAGTTTTGTTTTGGTTTGATCTCGTCGAAACGTTCGAGGAGATGATAGAACATGAAACGTTGGTCTTCTCGTACTTCATGTATCAAACTTTCAACATGTTGACAATGATAACAATCTTTGTCATGGCTAGGTAGTGGTGGTGGAAGAAGTGAAATGGCTTGATGCGAAGGATCAAGTGAAGCGGCTTGTGGAGCTTCAAACGATGGAGGGATTGGTGGAGGTGCATTTAAGAATGACTCAACCAAGAATGATGGTGGTAGAGAGAAGTGTCAACTTCCATATGGTCGGGTGGTTGACTTTGATGATTTGTCATAATCCAAATGGGATTATATGTTGAAAACGCCGAGAAGGAAGCCGGAGTAAGTGTTGACTCAACACCTTGATTTTGAACTATTATTCCTCCTAATGAGGAGAATGTTGTCGGCGAAAGCGGATGAGATGGCCTAGGAGGCAAGTCCTCTAAATTGTAGAGGTGTGGTGATGATAGTGGGGATGTAAATGAAATAGCTCTAGGAACCAATGGTGATGGTTTAGTGGAGATGATATTGTTTGGCCTAGGAGGTATGGTGGTGTTTGGCATAGGTAGTTTTGTGGGTACTATCCTTTTAGGAATTGGTTTGATTGGATGATGAAGAATTCTATCATTTGTTGGTTTGATGGGAGATGATTCGGTTGAAGAAATTTCGTGTATAACACGAGCTCTTTTCATGGGTGGTTCTTTGGTGGATAAGTTACTACTTGGGTTTTCCTCATGATGAGATGATTTCAAGAGGTTGCAAGAGCTGAAAGTTAGGATGAGAGTGATGACTATGGAGGTCCTAACAAGGTGGTTTATAAACTAAGAGATTTTGCAAGTGCATTTAAGCCTTAAGCCACTAGAATTCATTGGAATGTGATGATTGACATGCACAAGAGTCAACTTCAGAGGTTGCACTGATCTAGGAACTCATTTAAGATGAGATGGAGTGTTTGAGTTAGGAAGATAAGTTGAAATGATTGTTTTTGCAAGATTTGACATAAACTGTCATCCGGATCCCACGGTTCCCTCATCAGAGGGATCCGTCTAGGCTAATCCTAGGGATCCGGCTCTCAGCAATTATGAAAGAGTGGAAATGATGTTTCTAAGATCTAAGACCTATATCATCTTGAGTGTTTCAGTCCTCCTAAGTGTTTTTAAATAAAGGGATGCTTGAGTACTTGAAGGTAATGAATGGTGTAGCTAATGATTGTCATTTATGGAAGGATTTGGAACTTTCAAGAGTACCAATGGATGAGCAAGGATGACACTAATGATTTAGAGTGTCAATTAAAGCTAAATGATCCTAGAGATCAGGTTGTGTCTTAGGATAGTGTTTTGGAGAATTTCCTAGAAACTTTGAGATGGGAAAACTAGATTTTGATCAACTTTGATCAATTTTGAGGTGAGGATGATTTATGATCAATTTTGCCATAATCAAAAGATTTCTAAGACAAGATGTGAGGGATTAAGTAGAAAATGAGGTGTGAGTTTAAGAGCGGAAGAGTAATGGGTAAAAACGAAACGGTAGATCTACAAGCGTTTTAGAGTGTGACCTTGGTGAGTTATGAATAAATAGGAAAGATTAACCTATCTTGATAAGGACTTAATTTGCCTTAAGACACTATGTTTAGCTTAGTGTGAGGTGTTCTAAGAATGAATTTGAAATACAATGCTTGCAATTGCATTTTCTGTTCGCCGGATCCCATGGTTCCCTAAGAGTAAGGATCCGTCTAGTGCAATCTTTGGGATCCGCCCATCTGCTCAGCAGGACCTTTACTAAAGGTATGCAATGATCTTGACAATGCATTATATCTCAAGGATAGTCTAAAGAGAGTTCTAATACCAAGATATCAAATGTAAAATGTTTTATTTCATGAAGGAAATTGGATTACATTGATAAAGCACGAGTACAAGAGATTTGATCCTATTTTGGAATACTATTAGTTTCCTTGAGTGTTTTCGCTAGGAGGATCATTATGTGATTGATGAGTGTTGGTGGAATCAAGAATGAAGAAAGTCTTCATGAGAGATATGTTTAGCGGTTCCATCATCTTGTTCACAAGTACGCATAAACGGACTTTGAAATAGAGGATGGAAGTGCATAACATTATGATAGAGGCGTGTCAAGAACATTCCATAAGGGATGAGTTTATTCTTGGAGCCTTGAAGATTTGCAATTCGCCTTGCGAAGAAGTAGGCGAGATTGTATGGTTGTTGTGTTAGCAAACAGTACAACATGTGAGCACAACAAGCGGGAAGAATTTCTCGATTTCCCCTAAGACTCCAAACATTTTCACGTAGGATGAGTGCAAGAGGCTTGTACTCTTCTCGGATATCCCTTGTAAATATAATGTTTGGATTGGAGTAATATGGTCGAGGTTTGCATATTATGCGATTTAAATCTTTCGGAGAGGGTATGTGTGAACAATATGGACTATTTTCTTCACGAAAGTTGAAGAGAGAATCAAGAGACCAATCTTCGGTGAAGGCACATTTTCCATGATTTGGAATCCGGAGGATGTGAGCAAAATGCCCAAGGGTTAGAGCGAACTTTTGGTTTTTGATAAAAAAAAAAAACCCAAAGAGATAAAGAGCGATCCTCGTTACGAACGAGTTAGACTTGACGGAAGAATTCCATTATGAACCTTGGACATATCTTCTCGTTGATTTCAAGAAGACATTATAGTCCTATGGCTCGGAAGGAGGTATTGATACCTTCTTCGAATTATAGAGAGGTGTCTACAATATGTCCTTCGTGGAAGTTACGGTTTTCGAGATTATTGAACCCACGGACATGATTGCCAGGCGTGTTAGGTTCGAGAGAGATGTTCGGAGTGTAGACGCTAGTGAGTGAAAAATCAAACTCATATTCATGCGTCATAGTTAAACCTATACAATTGACATGTTAATAAAGGGAGATGTTTGTGGTCAACTTATGATAATCTAATGTTTTTACTAGATTTTTATTAACAATGGTTTTTAACAAAAAAATACACTTAACTCACTTTTTGTTTTGACATACAAGTACAGTATTACTCTTAAAAGAAAAGAGGTTTTTGATTTGCATGAAAAACTGTTTTCTAGTAGGACGGATCCCACGGTTCCTTTTAAAAAGGGATCCGGCTAGTATAACTTCCGGGATCCGTGGATCTGTAGTAACAGAAATAGATTTTACAAAAACATAGGTTTTACAGTTTTTATACCACGAAAATATGTTTTATCCTACATTTTCTTTTAGCATGCATACATGACTTCTAATGTATCACGAAAGATTACAAAACATATAAATCAAAATAAGTGACAAACACATTATGATAAAAGTAACCTAGATAAACTAGATTATTAATAATATTGCATTTCAATACTAATGATGATACAAAGGATTGGGTATATGATCCCAATATAAATTAACAACACAAAGTAAATGTCTCTGTATGTGAACTTCATCATAGGGAACACAAGTGCGATGAGTGTTAGGGCGATGAGCACGAGTGCGATGTAAACCATGTTGATGATGGATCTTTCTTGGTTTCGGTTGAGATGGAGTGAGGAGGAAGATGAAATTTTTGAATGAAAGGAAATTTTTGAAATTGGTGTTTTGTTTTATTATTGGATTTAAAAGAAACAAAGTTTTATATACCATGACTTTAGACGAGAAATAAAACACGTAGAAAAAGACTTCCTAATGAAGCTTTATGTAAAACATGTATAAGCACAAAAGATAATCATATAAATACCTAAATAGGCATACTTAATTATCAAGCAAAATAAAAGGAGAATCATACCTCTAGCGCACTTAGGAATGTCTTTACAAATGACACAACAAATGTCACTTAGACGATTCCCGCTCCTTTGCAATTAAGATACCTTCTTAAGGAATGTATTCTTGTTACCAAGCTATTCCTAAAGCTTGGTGGGTATGAGCTTTGACTAATC